>CM069144.1:18345254-19090254 GCA_035221665.1 Okamejei kenojei
ACCTGTCATCAGAACTAGGAATTAGAGAGTTTTATAAAAAAGATAATATTAAATTGCAGGGAAGGTGATGAGAGGGATGTACAGGAAGGATAAAGGGAATATCTGTGAAATAGTAAGACCAAATCATTGAAGTAGTTTGGTGATTGATTACACTTCTTCATCTTTATGCTTTTATAGTATGGTATTTAAGAGGTTTTTCGAAAGGTACACAGAAGTGCAGAGAATAGAGGGACATGGATAGGACCCGAAATGTCACCTATTCCTTTTCTCCAGGGACACTGCCTGGCCAACTGAATTACTCCAGTTTGTTTCTGTCTGCAGCAGGATTTGGATCATGTACAGGCAGATGAGAACAGTTTAACTTGGCATCATGTTCGACACCAACATTGTGGGTCGACTTTATATTCTTGTGCTACACTGTTCTTTATTCAATGTTTTACTAACAGCAGTGCTGTGAGACATGGCCAGCTCACCGGGCTGTATGAAGGAAGAGAGAAAACTGAGAGAAAATCCCAGATGGGTGAATTACACCAGAAATGGTCCTTTTGTGATACAGTAAGAGTAAGTCAGCTAACGTTGGGGAATTGCATATGGAGTCTGGGCGGCTGCAATGTGCCCAGACGGATGATAAAGTGTTGGTTCTTAAATATTTGCAGAACCCTCATTATCAAATTGCAGGAGAACAAAAGTGGAACAGTTTTAAAGTGAGAGTGGATGGAAGATTAAAATAGCAGGCAACCACAAGCTGGGGTCGTCTCTATAGGTACAATACAGGCAGGGCCGGATTTTGGTGAAGAGAGGCCCTAAGCTATTTCACTTGTGAGCCCCCCCAATCCCCCACCCCCACGACTAGAGGACATGACTACCCGACAGTGACAGTGTGACACTTTTAGATCTTGCTGTATGTTGTCATTAAACAGTTGGTTTTAAAATACATATTGGATTCACCGCAGAGCGGGCGATGCCTTACCTGGGATCGCCGTTTGAAGCTCGGGTGTGTTGGGCCCACTGCTTTAATATCATGGAGCTGTGGTTTGCGGAGCTCCCAGCCTCGGGCTGCGCTGATTTATACATCGTGGAGCCCTGGGATCCCTTTGCCGAGGGCCGCCAGCGTGAATCTCTGCCCTGCTCAGCCTGTGGACTTCAGGTGGTGCGGGAGGGAAGGGAAGAATTGACCAGGGAGTTGCGGAGCGAGCGGTCTTTGCGGAATTCAGACGGGGGGGGGGGGGGGGGAGTAGGGGGGAAGATGGGAAGATGTGGCGAGTGGTGGGGTCACGTTTAAGGTGGCGAAAATGACACATGACTATTTGTTGTATGTGACGGGGTGAAAGGTGAGGACTGGGGGACTCTGCCCTTGTTACGAGTGGGGGGGATGGGGAGAGAGAGCAGTGTTATGGGGTGTGGAAGATACCCTGGTGAGAGCCTCATCTATAGTAGGGGAGGGGAACCCCCGTTCCCTGAAGCAGGAGGACATTTCCGATGCCCTGGGAGCAGATGCGCCGTAGACGGAGGAATTGGGAGTAAGGGATGGAGTCCTTACACGAAGCAGGGTGGGAAGAAGAGTAGTCTAGATAGCCATGGGAGAGTGGGTTTATAGTGGATGTCCGTCAGAAGTCTATCACCGGCGATGGAGATAGTGAGGTCAAGAAATGGGACGTGTCGGAAATGGTCCAGGTGTATTTGAGTGCCGGATGGAAATTAGTGGTGTAGCGGATGAAGTCAGTCAGTTGTGTGTGGGTGCAGGAGGTAGCACCAATGCAATCGTCGATGTAACGGAGGTAGAGGTCGGGGATGGGGCCCTGCTACGCCTCGAGGATTGTTCGACGTACCGACAAAGAGGCAGGCATAGCTGGGGCCCATGCGTGTGCCCATAGCTACGCCTTGTATTTGGAGGAAATGGGAGGAGTCAAACGAGAAGTTATTGAGGGTAAGGACCAACTCCGCTAGGCGGATGAGAGTATCAGTGGACGGGTATAGGTTGATTCTGTGGTCGAGGAAGAACCAGAGGGCTTTGAGACCGTCCTGGTGGGGGATGGAGGTGTAGAGTGACTGGACGTCCATGGAGAAGATGAGAGGATGGGGGCCTGGAGAACGGAATGCCCGGAGACGACGGAGAGTGGCTGAGGTGTCTTGAACATAGTTAGGGCGGGATTTAACCAGGGGGGATAGGATGGAGTCAAGGTATGTGGAAATAAGTTCGGTAGGGCACGAATAGGCAGAGACAATGGGTCTACCAGAACAGTCAGGTTTGTGGATTTTGGGGAGAAGGTAAAATCGGGCTGTATGGGGCTGGGGAACGATGAGGTTGGAGGTTCAGGGGGGCAGGGAGCCGGAGTTGATGAAGTCAGTGATGGTGCTAGAGATAGTGGCCTGGTGCTCGTCTGTGGGGTCATGGTCCATGGGTAAGTAGGAGGAGGTGTCCGAGAGTTGGCGCGTGGCCTCAGCTTTGTAGAGAGCAGCGCGCCAGACTACCACGGCACCTCCTTTGTCGGCGGGTTTGATCACCCAGTCTGGGTTGTTGTGGAGTGAGTCGATAGCTGTACGTTCAGGGGGGGGAGAGATTGGAGTGAGACAGGGGAGTGGAGAAGTTGAGGCGGTTGATGGCCCACCGGCAGTTTTGGATAAAAAGGTCTAAAGCCGGAAGGCCACGAGGAGGGGGTTTGTTGGAGACGGGAAAAGGGATCATCAATAGGGGGCGAGGACTCCTTCCCATGGAAGAATGCTGTGAGGCGGAGGCGACGGTAGAAGAGCTCCACGTCGTTGTGGGCACGGAACTCATTGAGGTGGGGACGGAGGGGGACAAAGGTAAGACCTCTGCTGAGGACCGACCGATTCGGTGTCGGAGAGGGGGAGGCATTAGGGGGCGCCATCCAGTTGGTATGGCTGCCCAGCCTGCAGCTGTCTGTCTTTTAACTTCTTTCTTTTATTTTAGTGAGTTTTAGTGTTTTGTTTTGGAGTGTATACTTTTTTATGTGGGGGGTAGTGGGGGGGGGGGGGGGTAGGGGGAAACTACTTTTCAGGGTCCCTAACTTGTCGGAGAGGCAGCTTTTCTCCGGGCTGCAACTTCGACCCTTCCTCGCGGCCTACCATTGGTGCAGCGAGCAGAGGCCCCCCAAGATCTTGAGGCCCTAAGCTTAAGCTTGTCTAGCTTATACGTAAATCCGGCCCTGAATACAGGCATTCTGTAAAGTGATTACTAGAGCCAGGATGTTTAGGCACTAAAAAAAACTTTGAAATAGGCAGGCAAATAGGCATAATAAAATTACAAAAAAGGCACAAAAGAGGCATTTATTGACAAATAAACGCAAATAAAAAGGCATGTATTTCCACCACCAAAATATGGTTACAAATTATAACATAAAGGTATACTACATTAATTGACCAAAGTTGCCTGGTTGCACATAATTACTAGCATTTTTTTTTAAAATTATCTGGTGTTAACTTATTATTACGTTTGCGGACAGGACGAGAAGCTGAAGCCAAGATGCCGAACGGACATCACACCGAAAAGCCAAGATACCGAACGGACACGACGCCGAAAGGACACGAAAGTCGAAAGGACACCGCGCCGAATCGACGCGGGGGTCTGGACCAATCGCTGACCTTTGTCGATGATTGACAAGGTGTCGGACCAATCCCGTCCCCGGAGACGTCATGTCCGTTTGGCAGCTTTTGGGCATAATGTCCGTTCGGCGTCTTGTCCGTTTGGCGTCGTGTCCATTCGGCTTCTCGGCCAAAAAAGGCTGATTTAGGCACTCGATCGTGAAAAAGGCATTACTTGGTGAAATCGTCAAAAAAGGCATTAAGAGGTACTTATGGCAAAATCCGGCCTCTAGTGATTACCCAATCTAGCAATCTAGCATTGTTCATTCTGCCCAAGCCCACACTGACCATCAATCGCCTGTTGACTGTGTAGAGGAGATTACACAGTGAACACTTAATGTAGAACGCTAGAATAGAAGAATTGTAAATTAATTATTGCTTCACCTGGAAAGACAATCTGGTCCCCTGAATGGTGTGAAGAAAAGAAGCAAAAGTTCAGGTATTGCAACTTGTTTACTTGCATGGGAACGTGGTTTAAGATTGGGGAACGTGGTGTTAGGTAAACTTTAAAGAACTTCTGAGATGTAAATGCATTTTTGTAAATGCAGTGCTTTATCTTTGTACATATACTTTTATTTATTTTAACACGGTGAACAGGTGTGGAGCAAGAGTGGCAAGATGCGATGAGGAGTTTAGAAATGGCTTAACTTTAAACACTGGCTACAGCCAAGGTTTTAAAATAAAAAAGTAAACATTCTGGAGTTTGCATTTGCCAGGATGATGAAGCTTTTTACTGCTCAGACTGAACCCGCTGCTGTTAATGGCATCTGAGACTAGAAGGAGATGAGCGCGATGCTGGGATGAAAGTGGGAGGCAGTGCAGGGGTTGCCGTAATTGTGAGATTGGAGGAAAAGTGAACCTTTTCCACTCTTAAACATAGCTTGCTCCTAGATGTACCAAAAAAGTTGGTTTGCTAGTCATACCTGCTCGTGTTTGGCCCAGATCTCTTTAAACCTTTCCTGCCCTTGTACCAGTCAAGGAGGTATATCATGGAAACAGGCCCTTTGGCCTGCCAAGTGCACACAGACCGTCAATTACCCCTTGACATTAGTTCTATGTTATCCCACTTTCTCATCCGTATGAGAGGCAATTTACAGTGGTCAATTAGCTTCTAAACCCAGCATGTCTTTGGGATGTGGGACGAACCCAGAGCACCCAGAGGAAACTACACGGTCATAGGGAGAACATGCAAACTCCATGCAGAGAGCACCCGAGTTCAGGATCAAATCTGGGGTCTCTGGCTCTTTGATGCAGCAAGTCCACCAGTTGTTCCACTGTGCTATTCCTTTTTTTTTGGACATTTTTAGTTGCATTCTCCAATCTCTCCCCTTCAAGTTTAGTGTCCATTATACTTATGACATTTTCTTAATACTAAGACCGTTATAAATGCAACCCGATGATTAGCATCTAGGATGGTATTTACTGTGCTGTGGGCTCTGAAACAGATGGTACATTCTTATAAAGCTGCAGACCGATTAGGACAGATTCACAGTCATCACACCCCCTGCAGAAGAGTACAAGTTGATGGATATTTTTAAGGTGGGGATTGATAGTTTCTTGATTACTAATGGTGTTAGGGGTATGGGGAGAAGGCAGGAGAATGGGGTTGAGAGGGAAAGATAGATCAGCCATGATTGAATAGCAGAGTAGACTTGATGGGCCGAATGGCCTAATTTTGCTCATTACATGTGAACTATGAACATTGTGGAGTCTACTTTATGTCCATAACATTGCATATTACATGCTCGCTTGTTGTAACTCTACGTTGATAAGACCATTTAACCATACTTAGTTCTTCGTTTATGGTATTCTTTAATCAAAGTTGCACTGACATTCCTTTTAACTTTGTAATCTTGATAACTGACGGGCAGAGTTAGACTCTACTGACTGATAGATATATCTTTATATAACAATTTCTTGGTATTTAGCCCCAGCTGTTATGCTTCATAAAGTTATGGACCATTTACAGGTACATATGAGATAACATAAATCAAGGGGTTGCAGTCAATTGTGATTGCAGCAAGTGACTGGATGCCATTGTTATATCTGAAAAGATTTTGATTAAAACTGGCTACATTTCAGAAAAGCTTTGAAACATATGATCCGTAAATGGGTTGTCATGATAAAAACATTTGATTCATAAATAAGTAGTCATGCTTCCAAACATTTCTTGTGTCTCCGTGACCATGATTTTGGTTTGGCCTTCCAAGATATCTGGATCGTGATGACTGATGGGAGTTGAGTTTCACATTGCTGAGATATAGTTATAGATTCCAATCTCTGCAAAAGTATTTGCAACGGGGAGATAAATATTTAAGCCATGTAGAAAAGAACTACAGATGCTGGTGTAAACCGAAGATAGACATAAAAAGCTGGTGCAACTCAGCGGGTCAGACAGCAGCTCTGGAGGAAAAAAAAAGCTGACGTTTTCGGTCGAGACCCTTCTTCAGACTGAGGGGAAAGGGGAATGGGAGATATAGACGGTGATGTGTAGAGACATAGAACAAATGAATTAATTACTTGGGTGGGGTAGGGATGGGGAGAGAGAGAGAGGGATTGACTGTCGGTACGTGTGATCTGGGTTCGGTCTGAACCAGGATGTCTGGAACCGGAATTGGAATCCCCAAGGCAGAAGATGGAAGCGCAGGCAAACACTGAGAAGACACACGTGACTGTGGAAAGTATGGGTTAAAACATGGTTTTAACCGGAACGTCCTGAAACGTCACCTCTTTCCTTTCTTCAGAGATACTGTCTGATTCGCTGAGTTACTCCATCTTTTTGTGTCTACTGATTAAGCTGTCCTGTTAGTGTTGACTTTTGCCAGACCATCGAAAGTGAACCCTCCCCGATCCATTGACTTCCCTTGAAACCAAATCAATTAACAGGATTTAAACAGCATTGGTATGACTGAATTTATAGTCCGTGATCAGTTGCTTTGAGAAAGCAACGTTGGGCCTTTTTTTTGTGCTGCCCAAAATCACCAGTGTTTTTGTACAATCATAGTCTCAACCTGGGTTCAAATTCCAAAGATTTATTCCCAGTAGTGATGAAGGAAAATAAAGTTCAAGTAAGAAAATTGTATGTCTCATGGGGGTAAGGTCACTTTGCGTCCGTTTCTGTTGTCTTTGCTGATCCAAATCTTGAAGGGTCTCAACTCGAAACATCAACCATTCCTCTCCAGGGATGCTGCCTGTCCTGCTGAGTTACTCCAGCTTTTTGTGTCTACTTAGATTAGTTTAGAGATACAGCGCAGAAACGGGCTCGTCGGCCCATCGGGATTGCGCCGACAGCGGTCCCCTGACACTAGCGCTATCCTACACACTTGTGACGGTTTACAAGTTTTACCGAAGCCAATTAACCTAGAACCCTGTACGTCTTTGGAGTGCGGGGGGGGGAACCGGGGCACAAGGGGAAAACCCAGGCAGTCGTAGGGAGAACGCACAAACTTCGTACAGACAGCATCCGTAGTCAGGATCGAACCCGGGTCTCTGGCGCTCAAAGGCAGCAACTCTACCCCTAAGCCACCGTGCTATTCCAAGTCATAAAGCTTGGAAATTGTCGTGTGGCACATACGCTAATTCCAAAGCTACAGTTGAATGGGGTGTATGGACGGTGATGTTTAATGTGGTAAACAGTTTGATTAAGCCTGTGGTTATAATGATTTGTCATGTGATGGGAAGTATCTGTCATGCAACAGGATAGACAATGCTGGAGTAACTCAGCGCGACAGGCAGCATCTCTGGAGCGAAGGAATGGGTAACTTTTCGGGTCGAGACCCTTCTTCAGACTGATGTAGTCTGAAGAAGAGTCTCGACCCGAAACGTCACCCACTCCTTCTCTCCAGAGATGCTGCCTGTCCCGCTGAGTTACTCCAGCATTTTGTGTCCATCTTTGATTTAAACCAGCTTCTGTAGTTCCTTCCTACACATTCTGTCATGCAACAGGAAGTTGTTTGATCAAATGCATAAAAAAGATTTTGCCATTGGTGGGGAGAACTCTGGACTGAGTTGGAAGTGGTACCAGAGATGTTAAATTCATTCCAAAGAACTATTGATAGAAACCAATTTCATAGGTAGCTATGAATTGAAACACATTGTGTTTTTGTTTAAGTCTAGTGTGGAGATATAGCATGGAAATGGGCATTTCAGCCCACCGCGTTCACGCAGACCAAAAATCGCCCATTCTCAGCTCATTCTATGTTATTCCACTTTCTCATCCGCTCCCTGCGTGTCTGGGGCAATTTTAGTCTTATAGTTGCAGTTTTATAGTGAAGTAAAATGTATTTTAACTTCTCTTCCCTCACTTTGTTTGACAGAGGTGAAAGCCGCAGGTATCAGTAAACCTCAGTTCATGGATAAAGAAGTTCAGAATATCCTTAGCAGAATAACGGGCTTGAATTTGGAAAAGATCTTCAAGCCAATTAAGCAGCAACTGAAGCCACCTCAATACAAACTACTCACTGATGAGCAGCTTGATGGGGTATGTTTACTCTTGGCAGTCAATGTTTCTTTGTTTAGTTTACGTTAGAGATGAGACCAAGTGGGATCCTTTGGGCCCTCTTCCCCCAATGCAATATTCCACCACTCACCCGTTCCCCCATCGCAACCTGTTCCAATGCAATATTCCACCACTCACCCATAGCCCCCAACTGCGCAGGCGCGACTCATTTCCCCTCATCCCCAGCACTCCCTCCCTCTTCTTTCCCCTTTCCTCCTCCCCTCCCCCATTCCCTCCACTTCTCCCTCCCTCTCCTTTCCCATTCCTTCAGTCACTCGCTCCCTCCCTCCACAACCTCTCTTCTCTCCCTTGCCCCCTCCATCTGTTTAAATAACATTAAACAACAATCCTCTCCTCATCCCCTCCCCCACTCCCTCCCTCCCCTTACAACAATGTAATAAATCTCTCATTGCACTGGGAATCCTGTCTTTGTTAACATTGTGACATTATTTTTGTAAAAAGCAATCTTTTATGTAAATAGGATTCAGGATCGGATTGTGACGTCATAAGCTGCTAACTGTCAGTGCATGCACAAGTGAATTTTGTCAAAGTGGGGATTTGTAAAGTTTGAAATGTGCCCCCAACGCAACCATTCCCCCCAACACAATATTCCACCACTCACACATAGCCCCCGATTGCGCAGGCGCGGCCCATTTCCCCTCATCCCCCAGCACCCACCCCCTCTTCACCCTCCCTCTTCTTTCCCATCTCCCCTCCCCTCCCCACTCCCTCCCTCAACTCTCCCTCCTTCTCCTTTCCCCTACCCTCAGTCACTACCTCAATGCCTCCATAACCCCTCTCCCCTCCCTACTCCCCTTGACGTCATTGTGAAGTGGAAGCTGCTGTGTTATTTATATGTACATTAGATCCCATTGTGATGTCATGGTGTAACGCTGCAGTGTTTTCACTGCAAAAACTGAGGGATTTTTAATATAATGAGATCCCATTGTGATGTCATTGTGGAGTGGGACACTGCTGATGGGCAGTTTATGTAAATAAAATCCCATTGTGACGCCATATGCTGCCAACTGCCAGTGCAGATAAAATATTTTTGTCAAAGTGGGTTTTTGTAAAGTTTAAAATGTAAATATACCATCAATCTGAATGAAACATGGATATACCACACCACAGGACAATGGTGAGTAAGGTGGGCCAAAAATTGTAGTGCCGTCGCGTACCCTTTTGGTGTAATTTCAGGATTGCACTCACTCACAGAAGACAGAATAACAAACAAGATGAGCTTTAGTAATATACTAGATACAGCGCTGAAACAGACCCTTCAGCCCACCAAGTCTGCGCTGACTGGCGACCCCCGCACACTAACACTATCATACACACACGAGAGACAATTTAAAACTTTACCAAACCAATTAGCCTACAAACCTGTGCATCTTTGGAGAGTGGGAGGAAACCAGAGAAAACATAGAAAATAGATGCAGGAGTAGGCCATTTGGTCCTTCAAGCCAGCACTGCCATTCAGCATGATCATAGCTGATCATCTAAAATCAGTATCCCGTTCCCCCCCATATCCCTTGATTCCGTTAGCCTTATCAGCTATATCTAACTCTCTCTTGAAAACACCCAGTGTCTTCTGTGGCAGAGAATTCCACGCAGGTCACAGAGAGAATGTACAAACTCCATACAGAAAGCATCCGTGAAGGAAACCAGAGCACCCGGAGAAAACGTACAAACTCCATACAGACAGCACCCGTAGTCAGGATCGAACATGGGTCTCTGGCGCTCTAGGCAGCGACTCTACCTCTGCACCACTATGCCACCCCTATAATTCTTCAAGGTATCAGCAAATAAACATTCACCTTGTTCTAACACGAATATCAGTGAGGAGAAAGTGAGATTGTCATTTTTCTTGCATATTAATATAATGCAAGGTGGAAGGGCAGAAATGTTTTAAAGTCAGTCATACAGCAGGGAATCAACTTGCTCATGCGGTCGAAGATGCCCCATCTATGCTAGTCACTCTAGCCTGCATTTGGCCCATATCCCTCTGAAATGTTCCCTGTCCACGTACCTGTCCAAATGTATTTTAAATGTTGTTATGGTACCTGCCTCAGCAACTTCCTCTGGCAGCTCGTTCCATATACACTCTGCCCTCTGTGGCAGATATGACAGGTCGTGTCATAAAGGACGCAAAGTGCTTGTGTAACTCAGCAGGTCAGGCAGCATCTCTGAAAAAACACGATAGGTGACGTTTTGGGTCGCGATAGATGAGATTACACCTCAGAATGAGGCTATTTGGAGCAACTCACTATTTATCCCCACTCTCCCCATCTAGGTAGTTTTGTAAATTTCTCTTCACCACATGTTTATCCACTTCCCTTCAGAAGTCCCCAATGGAACCGTTCTTCATCACATCTGCAGGCAGGGAGAAGCCCAAGTATTGTTTAAGTTTTTATGTTTAGAGATGCTGCATGGAAACAGGCCCTTCTGCCCACTGAGTCCATGCAGACCTTTGATCACCTGCTCACACTAGGCTGTCGCACTTTCTCATCCAATCCCGACATACCAGGAGCAACTTAACCTTGAAACCTGCACGTCTTTGGGATGTGGGAGGAAACCGAGGCTCCCGGGGGAAACCCACACGGTCACAGGGAGAACGTTCAAACTCCACATAGACATCGCTCGAGGACAGGATCGAGCCAGGGTTGCTGACACTGAGCCAGCAGCTCTACCAGCTATATCACTGTGCTGCCCTAAATGCATCTGAGTGGTAGAATAGCACGTAAGCCACATTCTCCAGTGGCGTACGACGGCACAGACTTGGTAAGGTGATGACCTGTGGTTGGGGCAACATGACTGAAGTAATTGCAATGTACTTTCTCCAGGCTCGGCATGAAGCAATGGAAGTCGCAAAAGAGTACCTCCGAATGCCACCCGTCCTGGCCGAAAGGGAAACAATTTCCGACGTCCTCACAGAAGACAAAATTCTTGCAGGTTTGGAAACGGCTAAATACGTCTTCACAGATATAACATACGACATGCCACACAGAGTAAGTACAATCCTCAGGCCTGAAAGGGCATGACGTTCCTACAATTAACTGGTATATTACCTCTTTTTACATTAAAAGCAATTATCAAGTCAAATAAATTGTTAATGCTCATTGAAGCGATGAGAAACCACTGTGACCGGGATGTTTTATCAACATTTAATAATAGAAGATGATGCTTATTACAGGAGTATATTGAAACATTGGAATTTCATGTCAATCTGTGGTGTGAGAAGTGGGATGTAATGTAAGGTAGCTTATATGGCCTGTTACTCTCAGATCTGTACAATCAATAGGCCAATCTAACTCATTGGCTGCGTTGGATGAGAATATCATCCTTCATAGTCAGTAATTGTTTTCCATAGTTTATGTAAGTTAAATGCAGTTTGTAGGTTTCGTGCGGTTTTGTAGGTGAATCAACCTCTGTAAATTACCCCGAATGTGTAGGGTCTGGATGAGTGGATGAGAGAGCGGGATAACATAGAACTAATGCGAATACTTGGCGTGGACTCGATAGGCCAGAGGGCCTGTTTCCATGTTGTATTTCTATACCAAACTAAACATCCAGATTCAGGGACAGTTTCTTCCCTGCTGTTACAAAGCAACTGGAACCACTATGGACAGCTTGATTGTAACCGTGTAGAGTGACTCCGCTGACTGAATAACAAAAAACCTTTTCACTGTACACATGACAATAATAAACTAAACTAAATGAGCAGGAATTGTACATTTAACCCCTCAACCCCTGAACCTTGTTCAGCTATAGTATATCACAGTCGACCTAACTTTACTTAATTAGTTTTGCATTATATACTTTTAACAAATTGTTATATTTTTAAAAGATACATTTAATATCTTTTGTCTCTATCAGGAGATTGGGCTATTAATTTAATATTCTTAATCGTGTGTGCACGCAAAAGACCTGACTTTGTATTTGTGTAACTTCTCTGTGCTATGAATACTTGCTTGAAAAGCACAAAGTAAAAATACTGGGAGGGAGTGTCATGCGTTATTGATGCGGTGGTTTTTTTCGCATTGGTGTCTGATTTAGTTAAAATAATGTGTAGGAAGGAACTGCAGATGCTGGTTAAATCAAAGATAGACACAAAATGCTGGAGTAACTCAGCCGGACAGGCAACATCTCTGGAGAGAAGGAATGGGTGGCGTTTCGGGTTGAGATCCTTCCTCAGTCTGAAGAAGGGTCTCGACCCGAAAAGTCATCCATTCCTTCTCTCTGGAGATGCTGCCTGTCTCGCTGAGTTACTTCAGCATCTTGTGTCTATTTTAGTTAAAATAATGTTTCACTTGTTTATTTTTCCTCCAAGGAGCGATTTGTTGTGGTGAGGGAGCCTAATGGAGTTCTGCGCAAAGCAACCTGGGATGAACGGGATCGGATGATCCAGGTGTACTTTCCCCGCGAGGGTCGAAGGATTATTCCACCGCCCATTTTTCAGAATGAAAATCTTTTGGTAAAGCAATTCCTCCCCCCCCCCCCCCCTCTCTATATGTTAACACTGCTCTGATCAATATCTTCACCACAGCAATGCTGAGACAAAGTTAGTGCCTTGAGACCCGGATTCAATCGTGACATTGAGTGCTGTCTGTACGGAGTTTGCACATTCTCCCTGTGACCATGAGGGTTTTTTCCGGGTGCTCTGCTTTCTCCCACATTCCAAAGATCTGTTGGTTTGTATGTTAATTGGCTTATGTAAATTGTCCCTACTGTGGAGGATAGAACTAGTGCACGGATGATTGCTGGTGGGCACAGAATCGGTGGGCTGGGGGCCTGTTTTCCATACTGTATCTCTAAACTAAACTAATAGGAGCCGAAACTGCACTTTCGTTCTTTGCTGTTAATCTATTGACTACGTAGAATAAAAATCAGTTTGCAAGCCACTACTTTTGCTCACATTTGTTTGGGTCATGACTGCTGAAATGTTTTAGGCAAAGCACATTTGCTTATGTTTTGGACACTGCAGCCTTTTGGGTGGACCGAGAAGTTTGCATACAAACTTTAGGAATTGGATCTCTGTTTCCCTTTCTCTTACTTTCTCTTGAACGGTAAATTATATTATCTTAAATACTGTTTAATAATGGGAATAAATAATTTAACCTAGTGACTTTTCTCTGCAGTTAATACGACCATTAGATATAAGGGCGGCATGGTGACACAGCGGTAGAGTTGCTACCTTGCAGCGCCAGAGACCCGGGTTCGATCCTGTCTATGGGTGCTGTCTGTACGGAGTTTGTGCGTTCAACCCGTGACCATATGGGTTTTCTCCAGGAGCTCCGGTTTCTTCCCACACTCCAAAGACATATAATTTTGTCGGTAAAATTGTACCGAGTATGTGTAGGATGGTGTTAGAGCGCAGGGATCGCTGATCGGCGTGGACTCAGTGGGTCAAATGGCCTGTTTCCGCATTGTATCTCTAAATTAAATGAAAAAAATATAAGGGAGGAATTGGGCCATGTGGCCCATTGGGTTTGCTCAGCCGTTGTCATAGCTGATCTACTTTTCCCTCTCAACCCCCATTCTCCTCCCTTCTCCCAGTAACCTTTGACACACGTTAATAATATGAGCCACATTATGGAGGATGTGTTACTGACCTCTATAAACCAGGGACTGTTGTCAAATTCCCCAGTGGTCATTTGACAATTTTAATTCTATATTCGGCGAAATGAAAATAACAGCAAACTGGCGACAGTAAAAGGGACCACAATATTTTTGGATTGTTTGTCTTCCTTCAGGGATGAAACTTGCAGTTTGCCCTAGTTTGCAACTGCCCGACTTGTGTACCGCTCATATCCGTATCCTATTTTGTGTATCTGTTTATATGGATGAGTGTTTGGGAGACCTTTGGAATGGATTTGTGGCTACTTCAGGGCTGCAGGCATTTTCTGCCGTGTGTGAACTCCGTTCATGACGTTTTTTGAAAGGCTGAGTTATGTTGCCTTTGGTTGGCTTCTATCTTTGTTAAATATATTGCAATGTAGCAATGTTACAACATTTTGAGATTTTAAAAATCAAGTCTGCAATTTATCCCATCAGATAAAGCATAAAATGAAGTTTAATTTGACACCTAATTCAATTTCATATCTTCAGTATTAAGCAGTTATGGCCATTTTCATACTCGGAAATTAGCATCTTGTTCCCTATTGCTTTTCCATTGACTCAACACAAAAGCTGTGATCAAGGACTAGTCAAAAGCCCATAACTTTCTTAAAAATTAAGAAAACTGAAAGAAATTTGCAGTTATTATAGATTGAAGCATTCTGAAACAAATATGAAAGAATCTTGCTTGGATGACCTGAAATTAAAGCATATAGTTAGTTAGTTACCCAATTGTAGCTAATTACAAAATTAAATTACTAGATCTAAACATCTATCTATTTCTTAAGAAAAAATTAACATTTTTAAATAGCCTAAGTGTTCAAATAACATTCACACATGAATTCACAATAGAACATGATTTTATAATCTCATTGTCATGCATTTATAGGCCAAATGGAAGGAATTTAATGTTTAATTCCCGTAAATTAATGGCCATTTTAATCATCTTGCGAGTGGGTTTTTGTGGAACGCGATCAATTGGAACGTTGCGGTTGCGGTGAATTTAAACCCCATATCGGCAGGAAAAAAACTGCCGGTTCATATGGAGAATAAATCACCATTTCGCAACGTAAAATGTGGATTAAAGGCATCTTAAAAAGCACTTTTATATATAAAATAAACGGCTTTCCTTTACCTGTCCCGTACATGAAATCTGTCCCTGTTGTCAGCGTTGACGGCTTTAGAAACTGATTTTTAAATTACTCCAGCGCTGAACTTGTCGGGCGATTTTAAAAAAAAAAGTCACAGAACGGCAGTTGGAACAATTCTTCAGCAAAAGCTTGCACTTTGAGTAAAAAATATTTAGGACAGGTAGGAGAAAACGCCATTTTAACCTCACCCCCCCCCCCCCCCCCCCCCCCCCAAAAGGCGCCAAAGTCGCGCACACGGCCAGTGACAGAACTACAGCGCCGCTGAAGGTAAGTTTTGTAACATACCTACTAGATGGCCACATTTCCATTCTGAAAAACACTTTGTGTTTAAACCACTGAAAACAGTTCAGGTTATGAACAATTCTTGGTGTTGGAGTCTTGGTGAGGGCCTATATCCAGTCTTGTGCTGCTATCATAACCAGTGTGGTTAATATTTAATAGTCATTTAAGTGACCTAACAATTTCTATATATACATGGAACAGGCATTAGTATGAAGCTGGGTGGCAATGTGGATCTTGAGGAGAATGTGCACACAGCCTGCAAGGGGTATCAATTGACTAAACAAATGATTTGGGACACAGAAGAATAAATATAATGTGAAATTGTGAAGTCATCTACATGTGTTGAAAATACTGAAAGACATTGATGTTTTTAGCGTCCTTGTTCATGAAGTTAATTTGCAGCTACTGCAAGCAATTCGGAAGACACCATTCAGCCCATTGAGTCCATGCTGGCCCTTGGGAGTATTCCCATCAGCCCCCTTCACCGATTTATTTTCCTGTAAGCTAATCTTTCTCACAGCCCCTTCGACCCACCAACATACTGGTCACCAAGCAGCCATTAGTGCACTCATTGCAACCATAACTCGCATTGTTCTCCCCCTTAGTCCTATCATCTCCTCCCAGATTCTACCACTCGCCTCTACATTCGGAGCAATTTCCAATGGCCAGTTAACGCACCAACCTGCTCATTTTTGGGATGTGGGAGGTGACCGGAGCACCTGTGGTAAACCGGGGAGAACGTGCAAACTCCACACAGGTCAGGATTGAACCTGGGTCACGAGCTGTGAGGCGGCTGCTCCACTAGCTCCGTCACTGTGCTGCCTGTAATGTCACCTGTTGGTCCTTCATCTGATTTACTGTGGTAGAAACAAAGACTTTCAGGCGGCAGGCTGCTGCTTATCTAGATGTGAATGACCGGCATGCCTTGTTCTCCCAAATTATGTGGAGACTGGTAGACTACATAAAACCTCTGTGTGGTTATCAACTCCCATATTGGGATTATTTGATTACGTTGTCAAATGTCCAACCACTATGCCTGAATATGGAATAAAATCTGTTTTAAACAATACACCATTTACAATGGGCGCTTATGGGCTCCAACCTTCCTTGGTCATCTGTTGCTGGCCCTGATTTGTTTTGCCTTTTTCCTACCTACACCATTTATCCTTTCAGCCTCCTAGCTGCCAAACACATTTGAGAAAAATATTTTTGCTCAGGGTGAGCACCACATAACTGTTCAAAGCTCTGCCCTGGTGTGGTGCATCAGTGCTTTAAATGTAAAGGGCCTGTTTCCATGCAGTATGACAATGATATGGATATGCGAGAAATGGAGCAATATGGATTGTGTGTGAGCAGATAATATTTAGTTTTAGTATCAAGCTCAGTACAGACATTGTGAGCCGAAGGGCCTGTTCCTGTGCTGTACTGTTCTTTGTTCTAACTTTATTTGAGTTTGAAGAGCTCTATTATTACATCATTTCTTGCTTTGCGTTTCATATGTCTTGGACTATATAACCCATATTTCTTCCCTCGTTTATCTCCCAGGAAAAGCAGACATATAAAGACCTGAAATCAATTGGGAAAATCCTCTTTCAAAAATGCCCCTAATACCTGCTGCAAGCTGCCCTGCTTCCCATCACCCCAAAAGGCAGTCTGGTCTGTTTCTGGAGTCTCTTAATATACCGTGGCAAATCATATTTCCAAAGTGCCGGGGGCTATTTCGCTGCAAATAATATCTAGAAAAGGCGTTGCTTTGCATTTTGGTCCTTTTTTTTCTGGCAAATTTATTCTCTGTATTTTTCCTGAGTTTTCCAGGGATAGACAATGGTGCCAATATTAGTTATGTAATGAAAAGCAGCTGACTCGCTGTTTTCAATATCGCAGAGAATCTCTTTCCAAGAATCTGTCAGAGTGAAAAGATTCTTAACAAAGCAGCTGTGGGTACTTCTCACAATACCAATATTTACAGCAAGCCAGCATGTACCAGGCAGGGCACGAGAAACTATGTTCAATGTGGTTTCTGTTTGTAAATTACAGCCCTGTACTTTCTTTGTTTGTGCCTAATGAGAAGATAAGTCTAGAACAGTCTAGAGGATAGGCTGCTGGTGGCCTTCTACGGCTCCACCATCGAGTGTGTGCTGGCATATTGTATCACGGTGTGGTATGCCGGCTGCTCAGCAGCAGACAGGAGAGCATTACAGAGATTGATCAAAACTGCCCAGAAAATCATCGGCTGCCCTCTGCCTTCCCTGGAAGACATCTCTAGCTCTTGGTGCCTCTGCAGAGCCAAGAAAATAATCAAAGACCCCTCCCATCCTGGACAGTCACTGGTCAACCTCCTGCCCTCTGGTAGGCGGTACAGGTGCGTCCAAAGCCGGACAAGCCGACTCAAGAACAGTTTCTTTCCCTGGGCCATCAGAACTCTAAATTCCTCAAATATCCACACGACATGAAGAGATGCTGTCATCCATCCCACTATAAAACAGACCACTCAGCTAATATTTCTTATTTTTTAATTCTTTTAAAGTATTTATTAAATTTTAAAGTGCAATATTCTCCCAGTGCAATGTTCTACCTAGGTGTGATACATATAATTAATCTATTATTTCATGCAGTTAAATAATGTATTGGATGTAATTGTATGCGTTTATCTTGTTTTAACTTGTTTTGGTTGCACTGATCAGGAGTAGCTCTCCTAATTTCATTGTATTTATAAGTACAATGACAATAAAAGCTTATCATTATTAATGTTCTGCCACAAATGTATCGGGTACATTGACCATGATAATGGTACTAAATCTTCCACTTTGAATGTGGACATTCAGAAGCGATTTAAACCTAAGGCTCACTTAAGATATTTCAGTCAATTTTGAGACATATCGCAGATAGACACAAAATGTTGGAGTAACTCAGCGGGTCAGAGAACATCTCTGGAGAAAAGGAATAGTTGACGTTTCGGGTTGAGAATCTTCTTCAGATCCATCCCCACACATAGTCACATCCTATTAACTTTTCCCAGTATCTCTTTGGAAAGTTCCAAGTTACGCATATTAAGTGAAAGTTTGTGGAAGTTATTAGAATGGGACCCAAAGTAGAAATTTTCCATCATGCAAAACGTGCTGTACCTTCCTCAAAACTGATCCAAACTCAAATCAATCTCACTTTTTATTTAAGGGAGAAAGGGCCTATTATTTGAGATTTATATCCATCTGAATCTCATAGGGATAGCTAATCATAAAGATCACTGCCAAAGTTTAAATACATGTGTCCAAAAGCATCTTGAAAAAAGTGTGAGTTTCTGATTTTAAACTGTGTTCCTCTCCGTGTACTCTCCAAGCTGGTGATTTTCTGTGTGCATTAAAATGGCAGTATTTAATTAAGTTGTTTATATTTTAGTTTTAACATGAGTATTATTGTCTTCTACAGGTTGTTTTAGCTCAGGAACGTTTTGAAGACATTCTTGATCTCTGTCTCGTCCAATTTGAGCCAAATTCTGCTGATTACATCAGAGTGAGTATACCTCCAGTCAAACTGAATGCAAACAGACAACGAAATAGCTACGGAAAATGTATAATGACCATGCAAGTCAAAATCATTTCAAATTGGTAAATGCAGCGTGGTTTCATCAGAAACAGTGAACAGTACTGAAAAGTAGTGAAGGGCTTGTCTGAACGTAAATGTCTCGTCTCTGTATTGAATCTATTTCCCGGGTTGACGTTCGTGAAGTTTAAAATGGTTTGGTAATCTCCCTACAACCATGAGCTGAGACTTAACTGGGGTGCACTTTCTTTCTGTGAAAGAGAATGTCATGAAACACCCTCAGGGCAACATGCATTTACCCACACAGTGACTACATTACTGGGCACTTCAGACTGGCCCACCTGACCAGCTTACTATGTAGCCCGGGGAGCAGGAAGAAAGTTAGTCCATAGATGATAGCCTTGCAAGGTATTATCTTAATGTTGTTTCATCTTAAATACCCTTACATTTGAAAATGTTTTGCTTCAAAAGTCATCGTGGAAATTAAGAACATGATTCCTTTGAAAAACAAATTAACTTTGTCAATCTCCATTAGGTTCATCACCAGACATATGAATATATTGATAAACATAACAAGTATGATCTCCTCCGTTCAACGAGACACTTTGGAGGTTTGGTGTGGTACCTGAGCAACGGGATGAGAATTGATGGTTTATTGATCGACACGATTCAAAGAGATCTGTAAGTACCAATGCAATCAAGTTTCCGCATCCAAAATCACAAGGATTTACTAGTTGACATTGGCCCGGACCATCACTGGAAACAACCTTCCTTCCATCGACTCTATCTACACTTCACGCTGCCACCAGCATAATCAAGGACTAGTCTCACCCCGGTCACTTCCCTTTCTCCCCTCTCCCGTCAGGTACAGATGGTTAGCGATATATGCCTCCAGATTCAGAGACAGTTTCTTCCCAGTTGTTATCAGGCAACTGAACCGTCATCTCTCCAGCTAGAGTGTGGTCCTGACCTCCCATCTATGGACGTGGACTAACAAAACCAAATGATAATTGTTTTGTTAGACCATGCCCATGTATGTTGGATGCAATTCAAACCAATGATTTTTCACCTTAACCACTTTGATTCTGAATTATTTGCAAAAATCAATCAGATCAACTCTTTGCATATCATAACTATAACCGACCTTAATAGGATGGACATGAGTACCTTTGAAGCACACCTATTTCAATTCAAGCTTCCAAACTCCTAAGTATTCTGTACATTTTGTGCAATGCCACAGTCTTTTGGAAGATCTAGGGACAGTGTTCAGGTATGGTGCGTCTTGCATCATTTCTGTTTTGCCAATATTTATAGGGCTTTACGTAATGTCAATCAAACTGCAAAAGAAATCAAGACAGGAATAGATGTATTGTCTTCACGAATCACAAATTATATACCATGGAGCTTTACATGTGGCATATAAATGATCTTACATCCACCTGCTTCATTAAGAACTTGCTAATTCACTTTTTATCCACTCTGAAACAGTACAATGATGGAGACATTTATTGTAAAGCAACAGCAACATCTAGTGGGGGAACAGTTGAAATTAAGTTTGGGCCTTCCGTGTTTGCTGAATGGGTTATAAAATGTTGTACAATGTATTATCCTGGAATTTGCAGCTGTGGTAGGCTAGTCATGCTTGTCATTGCCTTTGGCCACAATTACTCATTGAGACTTTGTGGGCTTTCAAGCAATGACATATGTAAGCATCATGGTGATGTCCACAGACAATCTGTACAGGTCAAGCAACCGTGCCTCTTAATACAATTATTTAAAAAAAAAAAATCATCCACAGACATTGATTATAAATCAGGAATCAAGTTAGAATATACAGTATAAAATGACATAAAGAAAACGAAAAAATGATGCGTTTGAGTGTCTACAAATTAGTATTTTTAATAAAAAACTGATGGATAGTGATTCCATTTTGATGGGATAGGAGCAGTTTGAGACTTAATTTTGTCCAAAATGTAAGTGTACTGAGAGGTAATCACTGTCTAGAGTGCATACTGCAATTTCACATCTTCATGTTTTAAATTTTGATGGATGAACGTTGACCTTTGTGAAGTAGGACAATTAATAATCTCCATTAATAATTGGCGGGCAGGGTGGAGCAGTGAAGGAGATTAAGAAATTAATGTTTGGACTAAAATTATCAATGCTAATTTTTCTGTGTGAATCTACAGTTAATTGTACTCAGTTGAGATTTAATGTGAAGAATTTAAGTCAATGTCTTTTTCCTGCAGAATGGATGATGCTGTAAGTGTGGTTCAGCTCTATCACATGTTGCACCCAGAGTGTCAGTCAGCAAATGAAACAAATGTACAGCAAGCCAAGGGTATTGAACTGATTAAGGTAGTTTTTTAAATAAATTCCTCAATGTTGATTTTTTAAAAATTAATCCAGTTTGATTGTGGAATTGATGCATTTAAGTGGCAATCTGTATATCACATTGTGGACTTCTCAAACAGGCAGGTCTGTGAGTTAATTTATCTTTCCTGGGCACTCGACTCAAAAGAAAATGTCTTGGTAAATTTTGTTCCAATGTTCGTTCAAAGCATCTGCAAGAATGCAAATCTGAGAAATATAGAAACATAGAAATTAGGTGCAGGAGTAGGCCATTCGGCCCTTCGAGCCTGCACCGCCATTCAATATGATCATGGCTGATCATCCAACTCAGTATCCTGTACCTGCCTTCTCTCCAAACCCCCTGATCCCTTTAGCCACAAGGGCCACATCTACCTCCCTCTTAAATATAGCCAACAAACTGGCCTCAACTACCTTCTGTGGCAGAGAATTCCACAGATTCACCACTCTTTGTGTGAAAAAAGATTTTGTGTTGAAAAAAGACTTCCCCCTTATCCTTAAACTGTGACCCCTTGTCCTGGACTTTCCCAACATCGGGAACAATCTTCCTGCATCTAGCCTGTCCAACCCCTTAAGAATTTTGTAAGTCTCTATGAGATCCCCCCTCAATCTTCTAAATTCCAGCGAGTACAAGCCGAGTTTATCCAGTCTTTCTTCATATGGAAGTCTTGCCATCCCAGGAATCAATCTGGTGAACCTTCTCTGTACTCCCTCTATGGCAAGAATGTCTTTCCTCAGATTAGGAGAGCAAAACTGTACGCAATACTCCAGGTGTGGCCTCACCAAGACCCTGTACAACTGCAGTAGAACCTCCCTGCTCTTGTACTCAAATCCTTTTGCTATGAATGCCAACATACCATTCGCTTTCTTCACAGCCTGCTGCACCTGCATGCCTACTTTCAATGACTGGTGTACCATGACACCCAGGTCTCGTTGCATCTCCCCTTTTCCTAATCGGTCACCATTCAAATAATAGTCTACTTTCCTGTTTTTGCCACCAAAGTGGATAACCTCCCATTTATCCACATTATACTGCATCTGCCATGCATTTGCCCACTCACCTAGTCTATCCAAGTCACCTTAATACTGAACAGCCAATACCGTGTGCTTTAAGTTAGTATACTAATCTCTTGTGTGGGACTTTGTCGAAAGCCTTCTGAAAGTCCAGATATAACACATCCACTGCTTCTCCCTTACCCACTACTAGTTACATCCTCAAAAAATTCAATAAGATTCGTCAGACATGATTTACCTTTCGTAAATCCATGCTGACTTTGTCCAATGATTTCACCACTTTCCAAATGCGCTGCTATCCCATCTTTAATAACTGACTCCAGCAATTTCCCCACTACTGATGTTAGACTAACTGGTCTGTAATTCCCTGCTTTCTCTCTCCCTCCCTTTTTAAAAAGTGGGGTTACATTAGCTATCCTCCAATCCTCAGGAACTACTCCAGAATCTAAAGAGTTTTGAAAAATTATCACTAAGGCATCTGCTATTTCTGGGGCTACTTCCTTAAGTACCCTGGGATGCAGCCTATCTGGCCCTGGGGATTTATTGGCCTTTAATCAATTCAATTTACCTAACACCACTTTCCGGCTAACCTGGATTTCACTCAGTTCCTCCATCTCATTTGATCCGCGATCCCCTGCTATTTCTGGCAAATTATTTACGTCTTCCTTAGTGAAGACAGAACCAAAGTAGTTATTCAATTGGTCTGCCATGTCCTTGTTCCCCATGATCAATTCACCTGTTTCTGACTGCAAGGGACCTACATTTGTTTTAACTAATCTTTTTCGCTTCACATATCGATAAAAACTTTTGCAGTCAGTTTTTATGTTTCCTGCCAGTTTTCTTTCATAATCCATTTTCCCTTTCCTAATTAAGCCCTTTGTCCTCCTCTGTTGGTCTCTGAATTTCTCCCAGTCCTCTGGTAGGCTGCTTTCTCTGGCTAATTTGTACGCTTCATCTTTTGCTTTGCAACTATCCCTGATTTCCCTTGTTATCCACGGATGCACTACCTTCCCTGATTTATTCTTTTGCCATACTGGGATGAACAATTGTTGTAGTTCATCCATGCAGTCTTTAAATGCCTTCCATTGCATATCCACCGTCAACCCTTCAAGAATCAATTGCCAGTCTATCTTGGCCAATTCACGTCTCATACCCTCAAAGTTACCTTTCTTTAAATTCAGGACCAGTATTTCTGAATTAACATGTCACTCTCCATCCTAATGAAGAACTCAACCATATTATGGTCACTCTTGCCCAAGGGGCCACGCACAACAAGGCTGCTAACTAACCCTTCCGCATTACTCAATACCCAGTCTAGAATAGCCTGCTCTCTCGTTGGTTCCTCTACAAGTTGGTTTACATTCTGCATACATTCCAAGAAATCCTCTTCCTCAGCACCCCTGCCAATTTGATTTACCCAATCTATATGTAGATTGAAGTCACCCATTATAACGGCATTACCTTTGTTGCACACATTTCTAATTTCCTGTTTGATGCCATCCCCTACTCCACTACTACTGTTAGGTGGCCTGTACACAACGCCCACTAGCGCTTTCTGCCCCTTAGTGTTTCGCAGCTCCACCCATATCGATTCCTCCAAGCTAATGTCCTTCCTTTCTATTGCGTTAATCTCCTCTCTTAACCAGCAATGCTACCCCACCTCCTTTTCCTCTCTGTCTATCCCTCCTGAATATTGAATATGCCTGGATGTTCAGCTCCCAGCCTTGGTCACCCTGGAGCCATGTCTCCGTGATCCCAACCATATCATAATTATTAATAGCTATCTGCACATTCATCTCATCCACCTTATTACGAATGCTCCTCGCATTGAGCCACAAAGCCTTCAGGCTTGTTTTTACAATGCTCTTGCCCCTTTTACAATTATGTTGAAAGGTGGCCCTTTTTGGATTTGTCTGCCTGCCACTTTTCACCTTGCTACCTATTGCTTCTATCCTCATTTTACACCCCCGTCTCTCTGCTCACACATTTAAGAAACCCACCACCTCTTATTCTCTGTTTATTATTTTTTTCTTTTCCCCCCTACGTGTTGCGTCTGACTGCTTCCCTTCTCTGCCTCACACACGGTCTACTTGATTTCTCTTGCTATATACTATAGTACTATTAGGGCAGCAAGGAGGCACAGCTGGTAGAGCTGCTGCCTCACAGCGCCAGTGACCTGGATTCAACCCCGACCTCAGGTGCTGTGTGGAGTTTGCATGTTGTACCTGTGACCGCATTAGTTTCCTCCTGGTCCCATTGACAAGAATTGCACTGTACGTCTGTACATGTTATAAGACCAGTTGATCATTGGTGTTCCGGTTTCCTCCCACATCCCAAAAATGTACAGGTTTGTAGGTTATTTAAATTAGAGTGTAGGGAGTGGAAGAACATAAAACTAGGCTGAATTATGATTCATGTGGACTCTGTGGGCCAAAAGGCCCTTTTCAATGCTGTTTCTCAAAACTAAACTTGCAAAAGTTGTCAGAGGTGGAGTTGTCATTATTAGCATTGTAAAGTTAACTGATCTGCATTTTAATTGTTTTAGATCAGACAGTCGATACAGTATGTCAAGCTTACTTCCTTCTATTTGGAACAAAGTGCTTGAGTCAACGATATTTAGATGTAAATGCACATTATACAAGCTGCAGACTCATAACCTAGAATAAAGCAAAATCGTGGACATCTCAAACAGGCGGGCTGGTCCGAGGTTAAAATTCAATTCAAAATCAATATAACAGGAAAATTATTGAAAACCAGGATATTGTAAACTTAATCAATTTGAAATTTCAATGATGTAGTATGAATCTTAAAAATTATAAATTTGTAATAATAATTGTCTTGAGTTTATTTGCAATGTTCCCGATTGGCCATTTGTGAAATAATTAATGCAAAATCTCAATTCAATCTTTAATTATTGCTAAGGAAAAATGGAATATTAAACCCATAATATTAAACCTTCTCTTCCAGGTATTTTCCCGTACTGATTCCAAGAAGGGAAGCTATCTTGAATTAGCTTTGCAAGTTTATCAGGAAGCGATCAGTAGCTCGGCTGATCAAGATGCACAGAGAAAAGAACAAAACTGATATTAATCCAGTTAAACTTTTCTGGGTTTAGATACTGAAAACAGTCAATGGCAGAACATTTAATTTCCATTCCATTTTCTATTGGGGGAAAAAAAAACCCATCACTGTGGTCAACTTGTACTGACATTAACTTCATATAACGATCAAGGTTTGTAACTGCAGGTAGTGATTTAATAAATATTTAATTTGTAATTGCTGGCTTTGAACCCCTTTCCTATTGCTGTGTTTGAATATGGTCCCGAGTACATCTTGATGCCAGCAGTGGGGGAGGAGGGAGTCAGTATGATAGTTAAACACCGTCCAGCCCTGTTGATCATAATCTTTAAAGCCAATTGTAGGAACATTTTCAATTATTGAACCACGGTGATTTAGACCGGTCTGGCCTAATGTTGTAATTTGATAGTTGTGCAGATTATCATGTAAATTGATATTGAAACAATTTCAATATTTGATTTGAAATGTTTGAATATAAATGTAGTTACAATTGGGTGCCATCTCTTACACATATAAATGACCTGAAATAGCTTTTCCAGGTCTTAAAAATTGGGCTATTTAAGTTCCATTCTGTGGTGAACATATGTGCAGAAAATCATCATGAAGGCATAACTAGTAATTTTCTAAAATACTAGTTCAATTTTTTTGCTGGAAATTTTGATTAGTTTTGTGAAATCGTTAGATGTTTGATTTTAAATATTTCACTGATACCTGCACTTGTCAACCCATTTAAAATCAGTTTTACAGTTAAATTGCTTCGGAAGACTTTTATCTTAAACCCTTTCATAACAGTTGGATTATTAAAGTTAGTTTGAAGATGTACCCCACGTAAAAAAAAAACAAGATACAATTATGCCAGTCATAGAAAAAGTATTGTTTTATTTGGAGTTAATCCAACACAACAGTATGAGCATTTCTATTCAGTTAGATAACTGACCACTCACTACTTTACAGGTAAGGTAACAATAGCCATGCAGCCGTAATGATCTTATAAACTGATCTGACAACAGCGCTAACTATTGTGTAGGACAAGTTACATTTAGGAATGTCACCCTGCTGCCTACTGAGCACTTACAATTTTAGAACTGTCCAAAGTTGAATAATTAACAAACCTTTAAGCAATTACTAATATTCATTCATTTTACAGAAATTTGGTCGTGTTTAAATATTAACTTTCAGCTTAATCATCCAGGAACTCTTCATCCAAGTTAATGTCAGAAGTGTCAATGTCATCCAGCTCCAAGTTATCCAGATCATCACCAAGCTCACTAAGAGACTGAACACAAGAGAACACGATTAAAATATATTTTCATGGTTACAGAAGCAATCAGAATCATTTTAATCTTACTGGGGAAGACAGCTCATTTAACTAGGTAAGGTATTCAATCAAGCAGGATTTGACAGACATGCCAATAGTGCTTTATAGAATTCAACTGCCAAAATAATAATTTGTGGCAATACTACTTTTGATGGAGTTTCCATTCAAAACAAACTGAGATTCGGGCTAAATTTGCATCCAGCTTGCCATGAACTCTAATCTCTTGCATAGTTTTCCTTTGGGGATTATGTGAAAGCCATTGCTGAAATCTACGTACATCAGCTACATTGGCCTCCTCAATATACTTTGGAACCACTTCAAAAAATGCCACCAAGTTGGTCAGAGGGGAACTCGCAGTAACAACGGCATGCAGACCATCTCTGATGAATCCCTGCTTTTCCAAGTCCAGTCTAATTCAGGACATTGGAACCCTGTTCAATAATTTCACCACCACCAATTTGTTTATATGCTCTGATGTTTTCCTTTTGTGCTTTACAAAAAGAACGAAACGAGAACCAGGGGAAATCCCATCAACTGTTTTCACACTTGTCCATTCAATCTCTTGAGAAAAGCAGGCTGATTTTACATAGTTCTCATGACACTTTGATGGAATCAAGTTGAAGAAACCATGGTGGGAGGCACATTCCCCACCACTTATCCCCACATGGAGCTATTTTGCCCACATTCTGTACTTTGTCAAGCTCCCTTTTTGGATTCTGCACTCAATGCATGTGCCAGCAATTTGTTCAATATGTCAACGATATTTAATCTGGTTTATATGAGTAACATACATTTGTCAATTGGAAAAAGCCTACCATACGTGGCAAATCTAATCAATTTCTACTAAAGGTCACATTTCAGAAGAGTAAAATAAAGGCTCTTAGCCCCTTATAGTACCCAAGTGGCTTTAAAGATAGACATCAAATGTCCCTGATGTTGATTTTAATGGATTTGTACTACAGATCTGTGACTCTACTGGTAACCACATTCAGAGCCAGGATTATTAATAATATTTACTTCCCAATCACGCTTTTTTATCCAACATTAAATTTGTTACTACAGGGGGCCTTGTCAAATCCTTTCCTGAAAAAAAATAAATACAACTATATTGACTGTACTACTTCCAATGTTAGACAGTCCTTGCCTTCAATGTTGCCCACAAATGTGATCCATTTAAAATCTTACATAAAAGGAATTCCTTAAATGAGCTGTGCACATGTAATATTCCTGCTTATTACCTTTCTAGTTTCAAGGTCCAATGCGTCAGCTGCAGCATCCACAGAAACAGTTGGTGATTCCAATGCTGCTTTTACTTCTGCTATCACGGATGCAATTAGTGTGGATGTTACTGGAACTGCTTCTTCATCTTCACTGGCAGATTTCTGTAATATCAATTGATATCAAATGGAGATGCTTAATCGTAACACGAGCAAGTCATTTTGTATACATTTGGAATAGGATGATATTTTATATCATTGTGGTCCAATAACAAATGGATTCTTTAATATAAATTTTGTTGGTACATGTAATCCTGCAGGGTTCAATTTCTGCCACAAGAGACCGCCACCGAGTCCCCCAAGTGTGTCTCAATAAGAGAACTTGTAGTTTTTTTTTAGTTTAGATATACAGTGGGAAACAGGCCCACCGTGTCCGTGCTGACCAGCGATCCCTGTACACCAGCACTATCCTACACACTAGGAACGATTTACAATTCTTACCGAAGCTGATTAACTTGCAAACCTACCTGTATGTCTTTGGAAAGCGGGAGGAAACCTGAGCACCCAGAGAAAACCCACTTGGTCACAGGGAGAACATGCACACACATGCACACGTGGTCAGGATCAAACCCGAGTCTCTGGCGCTGTAAGGCAGCAACTCAACCGCTGCGCCACCCCAAGCTGAAAGCGTATTCACAACTGCAGGCTCTAGATTTTAGATTGTGCTTCCCAACCTCACGCTACAACAGTTCTAATGACAAAGTAATGTATTTTCAAACTGAAAATGCATTGGTTTCCCACTCAAATATTTAATATCTAGTTACCTCCACCAATGTTCCACGCACAGAGTCTTTCGATTCTTCAATAATATTCCTTTCTTCGTTTGGCTTTTGAACAAAACAGTGAAAAATGTGAACACCAGCGAGCCCACTTAAATTCAAATTCACAGCATTTTTAAAATGTAGAAGAATATTTTTACTTACAGTGACAAGGGGGTAATTGCGAGCAGGTCTGCATTTGGTTTTGCTGGTTTCTTTCAAATACTGCTCGGCTGCAAAAGCCTCCTTTAGCCCAGGGAATAGGTTTTCATACTCTGTGGGGTCAGCAAGTGATTCTGCGGCTTTTTGGTTTATTTTAGAGAGGCTCTCCTTCCATAGTTTCACAACTCTAAAAGGTGGGAAAATTCACATCAGAGCAGACCTTGTATGCATGTCTTGTGTATTTGTGTGCATAATACTAAGAGAAAACTACATCTGGTAACACATACCTGGAAACCTGACTGGGCAAGTAGGTTCTTGAGAAAAAGGCAGCTTCAGGGAGTCTTCCTGTTTTAATCAGCAATTCCAGACAATTGTCAAGCCTACATGGGGGATTTTCAGAAGAGAAGATAACAGCTGGTTTATACAGAATACCTAAATACACTTGAACATTTGAGTCAATTTTAATTATTTACTATTAAACTACTGTACAGGCAGTTCTGCTTTAACACATGTTTTCAAAACACAAATTGAATATAATGCGATTGATGAATTGGAGAATACCATTTGTATTACGTGGGCAGAATTGTTTCTACACGTACAACACCAATTAACCGGCAACTGATGGTTTGACAGTCCTTTAATCTGAACAAAATAACTAGAACGTTGCGTGTGGCGCAAATGCTTTTGGAACTATTTACTTATTTGGTAATTGTTAATTCTTTATGTAAGTTTCTAGCAGTCCATGGTGCATTAGAGACACAGGTGGGGTATAATTAGTGGGGGGGGGGGGGGGGGGGTCAGAGGTGTATTGTTGAATTATTACAGGTGACTTCTGTTAGTTCTGTAAAATGGATAATCTGGCAAGGCTTTGGACACAATGGAACTGAAGGACCACTTAAAAGATACTTTGAAATCGACAAGCAGAGAAAAAGCTCTCTAGAAAAATAACTTTGGTAATGCAAGTCTGAAACTCTCTAGCCCCTAACCTCTTGTTTCTCCATTGACACAATCGTTTTACAACACGATTATCCATAAAACAAGATTTCTTTGGAATGTAACTATTGCGTTATAGCAGAACTAACTGTAATTTGAAATAAACCCATTAAATGAGCATAATGAGTTTAAAAAAAACCTCATAATGAGTTATAATGAGTTAAAATGAATTCTGGGTTTCAAGGCATCAGTAGCAAAACCAGGTTGCATAAACCTGACATGCATTCTCTTGAACGTAAGAGGACTGATGATGATCTGATTGTGGTATTTAAATTCACAGAATTAAAAAAAAAAGCTGAAAGGATAGACTTCTGATAGAAGTATCCAATATAGGGAACATTAGAAGTAGGCATATAAATTATTGGTTGATGGTTTTGATATCCTGGAATTATATAATTAATTATACGAATGCAGCTACTATTTTCATATGATCTGCTGTTTAAAAGGCATTACATTAAGGTCAATAATAAGAGTACTTACTTTCCTTGCATGAAGTAGGTCATAAAGGCCACATTGTTTTTGCCATCTTTTTCAACTACTTCTGCTAACTTGTCAACCATTGGAGCATTGCCTGAAGCAGTGGCCAGCAGCAATAGTCCACCATAATCCTGAGCATGGTGCAAACACTCTTGGGCAAGGGCAAACTGGCACTTGCTAATTGCAAGCTCTGCCAATTGCTTCCATTTTTGTTCTGACTGCGAACACAACATTTGCACTTTAATTGAAACTGATGGTAAATGAATTAGACAGAACATTTTGAAGCAGTAAAAATTACAGCATAAAAGTTATAAAATTATGCTTGCATGGTCTTGATATTTGGGACAACACAGTGGTGCAGCTGGAAGAGCTGCTGCCTCACAGCACCAGAGATCTGAGTTCAATCTGGTTGCTCCCCGTGTCAAATTTATGATCAGATGACTTTATTCAGGGGTGCTTCAGTTTCTTCCCCCAAAGACACGTGAGTTTGTAGGTTAATTGGCCTCTGCATGTTGTCCCAAGTGTTTAGGGAGTTGTTGTGAAAGTGGAATAACATAAAACTAGTGTTAACGGGTGATCTATGGTTGGTGTGAACTCGATGGGCTGAAGGGCGTTTCCAAGCTGTATCTTTCAATCAATCAAGGCCATTGAATCAGAGCTGTAGATTGTGGAACAGGCTCTTCACCAAGGTCACACTGACCATCAAGTACCCATTTATGTACTTGTTATTCTCTCACAGTCTGATCAACTCCCTCAAGATTCCACCACTAATCCACACATTAATGGCAATTTACATTGGACATTTAACCAACCAACCGATAAGATTTGGGAGTTAATCATAGTACCTGAAGGAAGCCTATGTGTTCAGAGATAATTCCACACAAACAATATCGGAGATCAGGAGTGAACTTGGGATGTTTGGGAAGTGAGGCAATAGCTTCACTTGTTGAGCCACTATCTCTTTGTTATAATATATACAGCTGCACGTATGATCAGGCATTATTACTTTCTGAATATTGTAAACGTAGTTTAGTTTTAATTTAGAGATACAGGGTGGAAAGAGGCCCTACGGCCCATGGAATCCCACTGACCAGCGGTCCCTGTACACTAGCACTATCCTACACACTAGGGACAATTTACAATTTTTTCGAAGCCAATTAACCTATAAACCTGTACAACTTTGGAGTGTGGGATGAAACTGGAGCATCTGGAAAAAACCCACATGGTCACGGGGTGGAACATACAAACTCCGTACAGACAGCACCTGTAGTCACGATCGAACTGGGGTCTCGATCGGCGCTGCACCAGCGTGCTGCCCCAAGTTAATGGATTAGTTAATGGATTATAATTCAGCTTAATATAATTAATCATAGGCATACAAAATATATATATATTCCAACTTCAAAATCATTCAAATTCCAATGTAAATGAGTTTTAAACTGAGAGGACATGAATTACCTCTGCTTCCACAGCCAATTGATAAGCGATCTTAAGTTCACCCAGCTGCAGTGCAAGTTCAAAGCGGTGTTCTGGATCAGTTGACACAGCCAGAGCCTGTGATTTGAAACCCTGTGTAAAGGAAAAGAAAAGCTAGTTGAACAATTTGTGACAAATGCATTCTAGCTTCCAAAGCTGTCCAAGATACTACAGAGAAAATCTTTCAGGCGTACATTTTTATTGTGGTGAGCTCCACTGATGTATGGACCAAAAAACAAACTGCTGGAGGAACTCAGTGGATCTCCTTCAGCAGTTCTTTTTTTCCCCACAAGATCCCAGCATCTGTAGTCTCTTTCGTCTCTATTGATGTATTATCTAACAGTTTTGGTCCTATTCAGACTAAAAATAGCAGATTTGATTCATTCTGCAGCTAAATCTACTGATGAACTATTTTATATTGAAGTTACACACAAAATGCTAGAGTAAGTGCGGTTCAGGCAGCATCTTGGGAGAAAAGCAAAAGATGACGTTTTCGGTCGGAAAGTGTCTGAAGAAGGGTTCCAACCCGAAGCGTCACCTATTCCTTTCCTATTCCGCTGAATTACTCAGGCATTTTGTGCCTATCTTTGGTAAAAACCAGCATCTCCCTACACAACAATTTTATATTATTTTAAACTGAAAGAATAGCGCAATTTATAGACACGGGATAAATGAATCTTTACCTTTGCCTAAAAATAAAAATAAAAACTTGTATTTACATCGGTCAAGAAAATACTGCAACAAGACTAACGACTTCAAAAATGACATGTTCTTGGTATTCAGCGGTTCTAACGTTGGTATAAATCAGAGACTAAAAGCTGTGTAGAATTCTGCTCAGAAATGCTTCTATTAAACAAAACTCATCTACAGAGAGCCCATGGTCAACTTTGATAACAAGGTATCAACTAACCTGTTTCTCTAGGAAGTGGGCTACTCTTGTCCTCTGCTCCTTTGGAATTGTTGGAAGAACTTTGTCAGCCATGGAAAAGTCCCTCCTCATGACTGCTGTTTGATACTCAAGGACAGAGACAAGCAGTGAATAGCTGACAATGTTCAACTCTTTGTCTCCCAAATACAATCGATTGTCCTTTGGGATATAACCCAGAAGATACATAGTCCTGAAAAAATAACGTTGAAATAGGATGAAAGTGTCAACACAGGTTCTTAATGAAAAATATGTGTTCCGAATTTTGTAAAAAAAAAAATATTTTAAATAGACATTTGCCATTTTTCACTCAGTATAAAGATCCTGAAGCCTGTATTGGTTGGAGAAAAGGCTGCTCAAAGGGTACTGAAGGCCGTTGAAATTGTAGGTGAAAGGGTAAGTGGTAGTGGTGGGGAATAGTATGGTCATGAAGGAAATGATCTTTGAACCGCCAACCTTAAGTTACAAAGATGGTGCTGCCTCTGCAGTCTGGACTGGTCCTTGTGAAAGTGAGCTTGTGCAAATGCTGGGAAGACCAGTGATAGAGAACAAGAGAGATTTCTTTGGAACCAGGACTGAAATTAGAAGTCAGGATTTTAATTATGCTATTCAGATTGGTACCCAAGATGGGAGAAAAGCAGTTTGTAGCCCAATGATTAGAAGGTTTAATATATGATAGAAAGAATGGGATGGAATTTGAAGGTTTTGATTCATGGGTTAGTAAGTACCATGGCATCTGTTCTGTTACTACTACCTCCATTCAAATTACACAGGAACCATTGTCATCAAAAATCAATTAAAGAAATCATGGAATGTCATCTGGTGAGTTGAGCTAAGAAAGAGTAAAATGAAAACCTTTAACAATATAACCTGTGGCCTTAAACATTGTGGCTTTAATCAACTAACTTTCTGGTGGTGCAAATATTTGTTAGAAAGGTAGATACAAAATGCTGGAGTAAATCAGTGATTCTGGCAACATCTCTGGAGAAAATAGATAGATGATATTTCGGATCCGAACCTTCAGAAGTTTCTTACAAAGTGATAGCTGTAAAAAGGTAAGAACATACTACAATCACATAGGGCGTTAAAAGCTCACATCAATGTACTGTGTGATGCAGTTTTGATTTCCTTGCCCCAGAGACAATGTATTTACCTTTCAGGGAGTATGAATTATGTTCTGTGGACTGATTCCTGGGTTGCAGGATTGGGAATTGGAAGATGTATCAATCTTTACTGCCTCAATTGTGTTTCATAACTAGGATTCTTGGACTGTTCTGTGCCATTTTGTAATCTGCATCATTTAAGTAATAATTTGTTTTTTTTTAAGGCTTTTCTGACTTTTAGACAGGAAGTGAAGATTAATCCAGACAATGTGCACTTTAACAACGTGATTTTTTCTATTACAAATCTCAAATTGTGGAGTACAGAGATAAATAAATAAATGATGGGTCTTTGTCCCAAACATTATGGAGGGCACTGTATGTAGCAGGTAACATTAATCAGCACAGATCAAATGTTGATCTGGGTGCACCCATTCTGAATGGATTAATCTTCACTTCCTGTCTAAAAGCCAGGAAAGCCTTAAAAAAAAAGCAAATTATTATCCTTTGGCTAGAGAGCAGGGAACAAAAACTAGCAGGATATCTGCTCTGCCCACTGATTCCTGCTTGGTGGTGCAAGTGAGTAATGCAAGGTGAAAGTAGATGTGGACTTGCCTACAACCCCTCCCAGCTCTGGAGATGATAAAATATATATTTTTTTAAATGGAGAAAGAATGGAAACTGCCATTCGTAAGAATGTCAGACTTTTGAATTTAATATTATAGGAGTTTGCTTGTACGTATGCTGGGTATTTGTAATCTACGAACAGCCTATGATTGTACTCGATGTACAATGGTGGAATATTTTGTCGATTTTTCTATGAACTCCATACAATTTCCCTACCTCTGTGCCACTCACCTGTCAAGATGGGCAATGGTGACAATCTCTCCACCTACATAGTAATTAAGCCTGTTCACAGAGCTGGTGTAGATAAAACAGTCTCCGACCCATAATCCTGTCTTCACAATTTCTTGAATCTCACCAAGAACCTAGAGAAGGTATGCCCAAAGAAATAAACAAATTCATTAACTCAACAACGGGGGCTTTCCTCAGCACTAAGCAACTGAATGTCCAGGTTTTATGCAACATATGTATCGCATCTTGAACTGAGAACAGAGTCTATTGAAACAGATGTTACAGTCCATGTTTAGTTTAGTGACATAGCATGGATACAAGCCATTCAGACCACCGGGTCCACACCAAACACCCGTTCAGAATATTTCTACGTTATTCCTCTTTCCCCTCCACTACATATGCACTAGGGGAACTTTGCAAAGGCCTATTAAGCCACAAACCCCGCATGGTTTTGGGATGTGGGAGGAGATCAGAGCACCCGGAAGAAACCCATTCGGAAACAGTGGGAACATGCAAACTCCATACAGATAACACCCGAGGTCAGGATCCAACCTAGGTCTCTGGTACTGTGTCTACCAACTATGGCACTGCTACCACAAATGTCAAAGCAAACGTTGTGAACCAAACTTGAGCAACCTATTACACTAAGTGCTGCCAACTTACCTCAAAGGCATCTTCAATGCCGTCCTCTGTAACCCCCTCATGTGTTTCCTGCGCTGAAGCCACCTTTTCAGCAAGGTATTTCAAAATGAAAAAGGAATCTTCTGTGGCAATGCAAACCAATTCACCGGAATCTGACCAGAATATCTGGAAGAAAAAGGTATAACATTTTGTTAATTGGTGTCAAGTTTATTAACATCACTGTAAAATGATATAATTATATAAATCACATGTTCCAGTTTGAATACCTTTAATGCCTTTGCAATGGAAGTGAAAACCTGTCCTGAATTTCTACCTGTGATAGCTATCCAGTGATCATTAGAGAGAAATGGATGAAAATGTACATAGTGAAAACACAATCAGTCTTGACCAAGATACCACAACAGCAGGCAAATTAGCCAAGTTCAACAAAGTGATCGCCCAGTCTACTGAACACCTTTGCTCAGTCCTCCTGAACCTACCTGATCTCCCGGTTGCTAAACACTTTAATTCTCCTTCCCATTCCCACAAACACATTTCTGTCCTAGGTCTCGACCATTGTCAGAGTGAGATTAAACACAAATTGGTGGAACAGCATCTCATATTTTGCTTGAGCAGCTTACAGCACAGTGGTATATTGATTTCTCTAACTTCAGGTAGCCCCGGCATTCCCCCCTCTCTCTCTCTCTCTCTCTCTCTCTCTCTATCCATCCTCCACCCAAGTCGCACTAGCTACACGTTTTCACCCAACAAACAGTCAACAATGGCCTGTTTTCTTTATCATCGTTACTTTTTTGCATATCTTTGTTCTTTATCTCGCTACACCATCGTCTATATCTCTTGTTTCCCATATCCCTAACCAGTCTGAAGAAGGGTCTCGACCCAAAACATCACCAATTCCTTCTCTCCAGATATGATGCGTGTCATGCTGAGTTATTCCAGCTTTGTCTTTTTATGTCTATGGTTTAAACAAGCATCTGCAGTTCCTTCCTACACATCTTTAACATGCAACTTAGTTCATGCAGAAATTACATAATTTCAATTCCTGCCCACTTGAGATCAATCATATATATCTCTAGACTAGACTAGACTTCTTCCCACACTGCTTCCTGTAAAGACTCTTATTCCGTGCTCCCAATTCCTCCGTCTACGCAGCATCTGCGCCCAGAATGAGATTTTCCATTGGAGATGTCCTCATTCTTTAGGAAACAGGGTTCCCCTCTTCCATTATAGATGAGGCTCTCGCTAAGGTCTCCTCGATATCCCGCCGCTCCGCTCTTGCTCCCCTCCCCCCATTTGCAACAAAGACAGAGTCCCCCTTGTCTTCACCTTCCACCCCATCAGCCATTGCATACAGCATATAATTCTCCAACACTTTCGCCACCTCCAACGGGACCCCTCTACTGGCCACATCTTCCCACCTCCACCACTTTCTGCTTTGTGCAGAGACTGTTCCCTCCGCAACTCGACCGTTCCCACCCAAACTTTCCCCTGCAAACGCAGGAGATACAACACCTGTCCCTTTACCTCCCCCTCCACGCCTCCACCCAAGGACCCCAACAGTCTTCTCAGGCGAGGTAGCGGTTCACTTGCACCTCCAACCTCATCTATTGTATCGGCTGTTGCATGTGTCAACTTCTGTACATCGTCGAGACCAAGCACAGGCTCGGCAATAGTTTCGCTGAACACCTCCGCTCAGTCCGCCTTAACCTACCCGATCTCCCGGTTACTCAGCACTTTAATTCCCCATCCCATTCCCACACTGACCTTTCTGTCCTGGGCCTCCTCCATTGTCAGAGTATGGCCCAGCGTAAATTGGATGAACAGCACCTCATATTTCGCTTGGGCAGCTTATACCCCAGCAGTATGAACATTGACTTCACTAACTTCAAATAGCCCTTGTTTTCTATCACTCTCTCTCTCCATCCCCTCCCCCTTCCCAGTTCTCCCAGCAGTCTTACTGTTTCTGACTACATTCTATCTCTGTCCATCCCACTCCCCTGACATCAGTCTGAAGAAGGGTCTCGACCTGAAACATCACCCATTCCTTCTCTCCTCAGATGCTGCCTGTCCAGCATTTTTGTGTCGACCATATATTTTTCTACGTATGATAAATTTAGAATACTTTACAAAATATCAAACTGGGTGGCGCCAGCGGGGACTGCCTTGCCAACAGTCTGTCTGTCCCTTCCTTCTTTGTGTTTAAATAGTATGTGTTAAATGTATGTTTTATGTGGGGGGGTGGGGAGGGGGGGGTGGGGATGGGGGGGGGGCGTGTGTGGAGAGATGGGGGAAGCTTTTTCTAATCTCTTACCTCAACAGAGATGCGATTTTTCTGCGGCCTAACATCCAGGAGTTGACCGCCTTTGCTGGAGATCGACCGGGAGCTCCATCGAGGGGAGCTCGCGATCCCTCTGTGAGGGATCGACCTTGGAGCTCCAACCGTGGGAGCCTGCGGACTTTAACATCGCGGAGCTCACGGCCTCTAGTTAGAGTCTGATTTCGAGGAGCTCCAAGCCGCAGGACCTTAGACTGTCCAGACGCAGGGGCTTCGATCGCCGTCTGCGGGAGCTTCGATCGCCCCGACTGCGGATGGTTCAAATGCCCCGACCACGGGGGAATAAAGAGGAAGAAGATTGGACTTTTTTGCCTTCCATCACAGTGAGGAATGTGGGGAATCCGCAGTGGTGAATGTTTATGTTAACTCTTATGTAGTTGTGTGTCTTGTTGCATTTTTTTTCGTATGGCTGTATGGTAATTCACATATCACTGTATCTTAATTGGTACACGTGACAATAAAAGACCGTTGAAACCTTTGAGAAGCTGCATTAATCATGTTGAATACCATTCTCTTCCCAAAGTAAAATTCTCGGCTCCTAATTGGCAAGTTCTCCATTACAATTTCCTTCACCTATACAGCAAGTTCCATTCATATACATGTCACCCCAGGTATTCACACCATAATAGCCCTATCCCATGGTGCAGGTTCATTCCAAGAGTTCCCCCGAGCACGGAGAATGAACGTAGCAAGTACGTCAGAGCTCGGAGAATGAATGTCTCTAAGATTCGCTAACGGCAGGTAAGCACAGGAAGACTCGTGAAGATTTTTCAACATGATGAAAAATGTCCACGAGAGCCCCAAGTACCGACGAGTGGCCATTACCGTAAATCTCCGAGTTTGAATCAGGGCAAACTCTGAAGAACTCGTGGAGTGAACTCATACCGTGGGACAGGGGCTTAACTCTAATAGCAATTCACTCATATCCATATTTATGCCTCTCATATATAACACAAAATGATGATGGGCGTAGATAGGGTAAACAGTCAGAACCTTTTTTCCCCCCAGGGTGGAAATTTCCAACACTAGAGGACATAACTATAAGATGAGAAGGGGAAAGTTAAATGAGACTGATGAAAATAAAACAGTTATTTTTAGAGAGAGTAATGGGTGCCCAGAACGCATTGCCAGAAGTGGTGGTGGAGGCAAATACGATAATGGCATTAAAGCTTTTAGGTAGGCATATGGAAGTGCATGTAATAGAGGGATATGGATCAGATACAGGCAGATGAGATCAGTTTAACTTGGCATCATGTTTGGCACATACATTGATGGACAAAGGGCCCGTTTACGTGCTGTACTGATCTACGTTCTGTGTATTTCATTCAGGCTCCCATCAGGATCATGGTAAGTAATGGTAAGTGCTCAACAAGCTCCAACTGTACAAGCATGCACAAGGCAGACAATCTCAGACACCCTCCGCAACAAACCATCATTGCAATTGCTCTCAAACGACACCATTCAAAGGATCATATAACCATCCTGTATCATTTGCTCAGGATAAATTTAAGTAGGTCGCTCCAACTCCAAAGGAAATATATTCAGTTACAATTCCAAAAAGGATATGGAGCTGGTCAGAACATTCAACTTGGAACAAATTATCGTTCCCAATTTTTAGGATATGGCACTTACAAATTTGGGCTGTATTTCTATTCTGCGTACAAGTTCAGTGCTGTCCCAGTCATAAAATGCCAGGCCACTTATTGACCGAACCCCGAGGAGGAACCCGCCATAGATGCCTGTGTGTGCATAAGAAAACCATGAAATTATCAGACTCAAGTAAGAATGCTACATCTTATTTTTTTAAAAATGTGTTTATGCAATCACAGAAAAAAATGGACAAAAGAAAGTCACGGCTGACAGTGATATTTTCTATTTACAATTTTTGGATCCCGGCATATGCTCCAAAGGTGTTTAGTTTCCAGTCCTCTCCCTCAACCAACATCAACTATACTCACCTTCCCATTATATCACTCTGAGCGCAGAGTCAGTTAGTACATTATGAGCGAATATTTGGAGAAAACATCTATCTCAATATGTCACGTAGATGTATATTGTTTTTATTCGGGGGGGGGGGGGGAAGGGGAACAGGGTACAGTAAAGTTCCATTAACCGCTCATCGGTTAAAAAACATTGACAATAGGTGCAGGAGTAGGCCATTTAACCTTCGAGCTAGCACCGCCATTCAATGTGATCATGACTGATCATCCCCAATCAATACCTCGTTCCTGCCTTCTCCCCATATCCCGATTCCGCTATTTTTTTTTAAGAGCCCTATCTAGCACTCTCTTGAAAGCATCCCGAGAACCTGCCTCCACCATCCTCTGAGGCAGAGAATTCCACAGACTCACCACTCTCTGTGAGAAAAAGTGTTTCCTCATCTCCGTTCTAAATGGCTTATTCCTTATTCTTAAACTGTGGCCCTTGGTTCTGGACTCCCCCAACATCAGGACCATGTTTCCTGTCTCTAGCGTGTCCAAGCCCTTAACAATCTTATATATTTCAATGAGACCCAGCTTGTCTCAGCATATGACCGTCCCGCCACCCCGGGAATTAACCTTGTAAACCTACGCTGCACTCCCTCAATAGCAAGAATGTCCTTCCTCAAATTAGGGGACCAAAACTGCACACAATACTCCAGGTGTGGTCTCACTAGGGCTCTGTACAACTGCAGAAGGACTTATTTGCTCCTATATTCGAATCATCTTGTTATAGAGGCCAACATGCCATTCGCTTTCTTCACTGCCTGCTGTACCTGCATGCTTACTTTCATAGACTGATGTACAAGGACCCCCAGATCCCGTTGTACTTCCCCTTTTCCCAACTTGACGCCATTTAGATAGTATTAGATTGCTTAGGTTTAATGGGATATGGCAGGGATAACGCAGGCGGGTGGTGGGACTAATGTCAGTGGGGCATGTTGGTGGGCGTAGGCAAGTTGGGCCAAAAACCCTGTTTCCACACTGTACGACTCTAAATGATGAAGACAGTTTTCAAAGAGCCACAGTTCTATTAACTTTGTTCAAAAGTTTCCTTAAATACATGCAAGTGTAATATATACTACAATTAGTTACCTTCTGCTCCAAAGTCAGGCTTAAATGATTTCTTTTCTTTGAAATTCTTGAAGATCTTTACCACACTGTTGCTTTCCCTAATTGAATATCTGAAAAGGGAAACAAATTCATTAGTCATTTATTTGTGGATCAGAGATTGAAATCACCTTGTATCTTGAATTTTACTTACTCAGAGGAATCGTGCGCCCATACAAACTCCTGTGCAGATCCAAAGCTCTTATTTCGCAAAGCCATCGCAGTGTAGATAATGTATTCACCATCACCACAGACCACAACAAATCTAAATACCAAAATGGAAATTAATTTATGAATTAACAGATAAAATATCAACTCAAAGTAAGAAATGCTTGGAATGATAGCCAAATATTATTTATAACATTTGTAAAATCAGTTAGCACTGAAGGCAACAAATGGCAATATTAAGAATATTAAACCCCTTAATATGAGAGCAACAATGGCTTATTTTCTCTTGCAGTTTTGTTATTTACTTTTGTGATGGAAAGAGTTACCAAATGTCCTTAACAATATTAACCATATTATTGCCTGAGAATTTAAAATGTTTTTTATTCATCTAACAGATAAAATGTGTTTGTGATTAACCCCGATTTCTGTCTTACTCCAAAATAAATATTCAATTGTCTAAGTCAATTTTACTCTATGGAGTTAAGATTTGTTTAAATGTGTAGAAAGGAACTGCAGATGCTGGTTTATACCAAAGATAGACACAAAATGCTGGAATAAATCAGTGGGCCAGGAAGTGGAATCCTTCAGACTAAGTCTTTCAGTTCTTTCAGTCTGAAGAAAGCATCCTGACCCGAAACGTAATCCATCCTTTTTCCCCCAGAGAAGCTGCCTGACCCACTGAGTTACTCCCACACTTAATCTACGCTTTGATTAAACTGGGAGATATTGAAGCCATACCTTCCATTGGGGTTGTGTTGAATTGATTGTGGATAGATCTCACAGCTTCCCATGTCTTTCACAGCCAAAGGTAGTCTTTCACCATCTTTTATCTCAGCATCACCCATTGCTTTGAGGTTGGCCTGCTGAACTTCAGAATGCTTGGCCCAAATAATTTTACCACTGGCATCCATAGACATTGCTGGTTCTTCTCGACCAAGCTGAAACCACAGTGAAAAATTTATTCAATACCAGCATCTTTCTTTACATTTGAAAATGAAGAAAGAGCAGTGCAGGCAAAAAGTGGTTTATAAAGTTCTTCAATTAAAATTAAAATATTACAAATTAAGACATTTGTTTTTAATTGAAGAATGATTTGAGGAGCAATGAGTTAGCATGGGCCTCTTTCTACTTATATCTAAGTTCAAATATAGACCTAGTAGGAACAAAAATCATGTTTTTATTAGTTGGAAGGGGCTCAGAAAATAAGATTCAATAGCCTCATTACACATAAATAGTGCATTGTCTAGTTAACCACCCACAATGTAGAATAAGCTGACAAAGGCAATAGCAGATTTCATATTGAGGCAGCATAGCTTGATATTCCAAAGCTGGTGAAGATTTTGTCAAAACATAAACGTTACCTTAATTCTGTTGTGCACTGATATCTGACTGAGAATACTTTGCGTATACATCGGGAAGCCAGAAGTAAAAGAAGCTACATTCCCAACAACATTCCTCATTTTGATGAGCACTGATTCACCATAACTCTATAATTATTCATATAATTATTAAATTGTACACAACTGAAATGTCTGCTAAAACAAATATGCCCTCAAATGGAAAGTAATTGAGAACCCAACAGGTACCAAACAGATTGTGGGTATAAATCTGAGGAAAACAAATACTTCCTCCTTAAGATTAGTGTTCCTTTATATTATCTGTTTATAAAGTTCAGAAATGGACCTCCCTCCATATTTTACAGTTAGTAATAAAAGTACAATAATTTATGTCATGGTGATTATTTATCAAGCAAACTTGACAATCTCACGCTATTAGATCCACTAAAATAGCAGAATCATCAAATCATTAAAATTACTATTATATGAGTGGTGTGTGTAAAAAAGCCACACTTCTACTTTGGTCAAACAGGAATATTTTAGTTTACATACCTTAATGATGATGCTTCCTTCATCGTAACCTAGAGCCACATTATTGGAGCCCCTCAGACTTGCCACACACCAGACTCGTTCCATCCCATAATTCAGTGTACTCTCCAGTCGATAAGTACTTGAATGCCAGATACGGACAGTACCTTTACAAATTAAATAGAACTGTGCAATTACTCTTTCAGGCTGGAGATCTTTGGTTTTTCCAGTCAGTTCTTCCAAGACTTAGATTTTTAAAATTAAACATGATTCTAAAACTATTACTTCTCTCCTCTCTTTTTAATTAATTGGAATTCATTCAGTCCTTTTAAACTTGATTTCCCCTCCATGCGGAGGAAGATGGGGAAATATTGGGATTTGTGTGTCAATAGGGAGAATTAAAATTGGGTTGAAATGGATTATGTTCCATTTACAGACATGGGACAATCTCCTTCCTGTCCTCATGGGAGGAATTCTAAACACACAAGGACAATTTGTTTTATAAATCTGATTTAGAGCCAAAGTGATACAAAACAAAACTGGGATAGTGTGTTTCAGAGATGCCAACCCTAAATTTAGTTCACAGTAACATTCAACCCATTTGTCAGTAACAAATGGGGGTAAATGCATTTCTCTCAGTAACATGTTGCGGCACCAGAAATATGTATGGCAACGACCCAAAATCTGCAACGCGCGTTGAATCCAACCTTCCTTTTTTCAACTAGTACTATATACAAACTCATTAAACACACATAAACATCCTTTAGTATACACATACACATAAACTCAATTGTCTAAATGACAATGCCGATGTAGGGGGAGTTCAGAACCAGGGGCCACAGTCTTAGAATAAGGAGTAAGCCATTTAGAACGGAGACGAGGAAACACTTTTTCTCACAGAGAGTCTGGGAATTCTCTGCCTCATAGGGCGGTGGAGGCCGGTTCTCTGGGTGCTTTCAACAGAGAACTAGATAGGGCTCTTAAAGATAGCGGAGTCAGGGGATATGGGGAGAAGGCAGGAACGGGGTACTGATTGGGGATGATCAGCCGTGATCACAGTGAATGGTGGTGCTGGCTCAAAGGGCCGAATGGCCTCCTCCTGCACCTATTGTCTATTGAAACATACAACACAGGCAATGGGCCCTTAGCCCCACAATGCTAATGTTACCTCTGTTCCTTGCACATGAATGTCTTAACAGCCTTTTGACCATCTCTGTCTGTAGCATCATCCTGTACCCACCATCGCTCGTTCCCGTTCTCGCTACGTGTCCAACCGCCGCTCACGTAACCGCCGCTCATTCCGCTGCAGGGGGTTGTTTCTACGGCGAATCCGGGACAGTTGGTAACCCTGAGTGTGTTTCAGTAAGTATTAATTACCATTACAAACATTATACTTACCATCCTCTGATCCAGTTATGATAATTGGAAGCTCTGGGTGGAAGCTGACACAAGACACATTCTGTGCATGGCCTTCCAGTGTCTGAACACAGGTCTTATTCTGTGGGTAGCAGGTATACTTCAGTTAAAACATACAAGGACTATTGATTTCAGGACTAAAAAACATGTTTGCTGAACCAGTGCATCAATGCGTCCGATAAAGACGACCAGGTTCACTGCACAGGGGCGGAATGTGCAGTTTTCCTTGCAACATTTAGAATACCATTTGATTTATTTTGCTTTACTTGGCTTTGAAAGAATATTTGCTGTACTTTCAGTGCTTTAATCAGTTAATGGTCAATTCAGTAGAGATATTGCTGTCTTGCTCCTAAAAGCAGTTCATTTTTCAAATGTATTTATCAGAATTAAACTGTAGTTATTAGATATAATATTTTACCACAATAAAACAAACAGCATGATCATGATCAAACGATCACCAAACTAATTATATTTACCTGATAATCCCAGATTTTAACTAGGCGGTCGTCAGCTCCGGAAATCAAGTACGGCTTATCTCCACCGCTGTAGTAGTCAATGCAGTTCACTCCTTTCTCATGGCCCTCCAAGGTGAAATTAGGCGAGGATGAGCCAAGCTGCCACACCTAGATTGATATAAGCACACAACATATTTAATGTGGAAAACTACTATAAACTAGAATACAATTATTTCTGAATAAAATATGCAACGCTTTGTTAATGGAGTATGATTATCCCCATGTAGAAATAAAGAACTGAAAGTGCAGGTTAATACTCAGAAGGACACAAAGTGCTGGAGTAACTCCCTACAGGTCAGGCAGCATCTTTGGCGACATTTTGGGGCGAGAACCTTATTCAGACTGATTGTGCAGTGGTGGGGGAGAAGAAAGCCGGAAAAGCTCAACACAGGTGAGATGGGATGTTTTGACAGGCAGATTGGTGGCCAGAGGTCAGAGATGAGTTCCCCATTTTTTAGGTTCAAAGATAAATATATCTATGTTTTAAACATTTTAGTGTCTCCTTTTATTCTTCAAGATGTTAACTATAATATGATCGTTTTTTCATCTCGTCATTCCATATAGCTTTGCACTACTATTTAACCTTGCTCGCGTACCTTAATCGTTCTGTCTAAAGATGCGCTTGCAAACTGGTTGTTATCCTTTGGGTTGATGACAATCTGCATGACGTAATGGGTGTGCCCTTCAAAAACTTGGCTGCATGTCCATTTCTTCTCCCAGTCCCACAGCTTGATGAGCATGTCATCTACGGAGGAATATATTATTCAATCTTTGAAACCATTTCCATAGGTCTCGCAACATTTTCACAATCACTGCAAGAAGAATCGTCAGAAATGTTTCTATTCCCCAGTGTTAGTTTGATATAATGGGCACTCACCACTGCTGGTCAAGATATAAGGCTGAGTTGGGTGGACAGCAATGCAACGGATGTAATCCGAATGAGCTTCAAACAAGTGAACCCGCTCCAACGTGTTGTAATTGAAAACTCGGATTTGCATGTCATCCTAAAGTTACAAGAGAACAAATATGATGCAAAATTAATTACAAGCTTATTAAAATTATGGCTTATTAATGCTTAAACGCTGCTGAAAATTTAAAATTTGCAAGTTTATGGACAGGTTGTTTGAGCATGAAAACAAATGGAATAAACTGGATGCTTTATTTTTAAGTTAGTCTATCGTCTTTGCTTTCGCAAGCGTGTGGAGGGGCAGACACCACAGTGATAAGGTTTTTTCACACTGCATTACACAAATGATCACAAAAATTGCAGTGAGTAATAAGATATCAACTTTTACAACAAAATAATTGCCAAGTTAATCTGCAAATGTTAAAAAATGCCTTTGGCATGAACTTTGGAGCATATTTCTCATCACTACCCGATTGTGTTAATTTAGCTTAAGAAAGACTACAGCCTGAGGATCTATTCATAGTTTTTTTTTTTAACAAGCGTTGCATAGCTGGACATGATATTCACAACCAAATACTTACAGCTCCGGTAATAACCCAGTTCTTACGGGCCACAAATTTGGAAGCCCTTACGGGCAGATCACACACCTCGAATGTCTTCACCAGAGTCTGGAAAAACACACACGAATAGCACAAAGATGTAAATATGACCCACTTTCATCGATACTTATTCCTTTACGTGCACGGGACAAACTCTACACCACACTGCCAGAGTACATCTGGAGATAATTAAATATGTTGATTCATGCGATGGAATTATTTATCTAAGAATATTCAAGAAAAAAACATTTTTTTTCTCTTGTGGATTAAAATATTTTTGTCGCATTGAGCAACCCATGACAACATGGATTTCTTATCAGAGAAGAGTGACACGTCTGACATACCAGTATCACATTCAAAGAACATCCACTACAGTATAAGGCTGCTTATAATAGAGTTGTCCCAACATTCAGTTTAGTTTAGAGATAGTGTGGAAACAGGCCCTTCAGCCCACCATGGCCACGCTGACCATCGATTACCTGTTTGCAATAGTTCTATCTTACACTTTATGGACAATTTACAGAAGCCAATTAACCTACAAACCTGTACATGTTTGGAATGTGGGAGGAAACCAGAGCACCAGGGGAAAACTCATGTAGACAAGGAGAACGTGCAAACTCCGTAAAGACAGCGTCTGTAATCAGGATCGACCCCAAACTCGAAGCGGCAGCAACTCTACCGCTGCGCCATTGTGCCGCCCATTATATGGGCAGTTTTGTGGTTCTGTTTCTCGCTGAGCATATGATTGAATCTGAATTTGCTCTTGGAGTAATGATTTATAATCTATTTAATTTAACCATCACAAAGAGCACAACAAAGTGCCCTAGACGCAAGGAACCGCGGATGTTGGAGTGCTGGAGTAACTCAGCAGATCAGGCAGCATCTCTGGAGAACGTAGGCAGGTGGCATTTCGGGTTGGTGCGTCTATTCACTAGTATTACAACACTGAAATTGAAATAAATAAGTTGCACATAAAATATCTCCCAGAGACACAGGGCAGCATTTTTCAGCAAATTTAGATTTTTTTGGTGAAGAGGTAAAGGAAAGTGATACTAACATCAATAAGCTAATCGATCTCTGTAGCATGATCACATGAGAAATTAATTCAGATGCCTTGCATCTAACAACAATGCTCTCATCACGATGACTGACTGGTAATCTAAAAAGTACTCAGAGTACTAAAGAGTACTCACAGGCATAACACCAGAAAAAATATATAATTATTTGAAATCAACATCTTAAGTTGTGAGGAAGATTGGAATAATAAACAAAAAATTAAGTTGAAATAGCTGGAACTTTAAAAATAAGTTATGTTTTTGAAATGCCGAATACAGGGGATGATAACCTTGTTTAGAAAAAATCTTTCTTCAGCTCTGAATGACTGATATAGTAATTATGGTACCACACTTTTTCAAAATACTCAGTGCCAAAAAAAATCTTTTTAGAGCATTTAGAGTGAGAATGATTAATAATTATTAAGCAATTTATGGACTTTCAGAAGGCTGTGAAGTAGGGAAGCCTATGGAGGAACAACATAAGAGCAACTTAAGTTGAGGTTTATTATTGTCATGCGTGTTGAGGTACAGTGAAAAACGTTGTTTTGTAAGGTAAGCAATCAGACAACACTGTACATGAATACAATCAAGCCAAACGCATGTACAATAGATAGAGCGAAGTGAAAGAAAGTGTGCAGAATATAATTCTCGACATAGTAATTACAGAGGCAAAATCCAATGTCCACAATGAGGCAGAGGCGAATTGGATTGTCCCCTAGCGTATGGAAGGATCATTCAAAAGCCTCATAGGAGATAAAAATGTGATTTCTGAATTAAATTATATACGTGTAGAAATCTTAATGTTGCTTTCAAACTTGGATTTATGAAAATTGATCATTTTTGCCATTATTGCACCTGAAAATTCAAAAAGGCAAATGTTCTTGCTACCAGATAGAAATATGTAAACAAAACAATTTCAGGAGACATATTTCCAGTGAGCTGGAGTTGCACAAGAGAAATTATTAAATATTTAACACTATAACAATGAAGGAATTCAGCTGGAAAGGGGAAAAAGTCCGTACCTGTGACTCGTGGTTCCATACACAGACGCTGCCATTGTAAAGACTGGCCAACATCCATGGCTCGGTTGGATGCAAGTCCACACTTTTCACTCTGTCAGACCGAGCGGTCAGCTTACGCTTGATGTCTAGTCTTAAAGGCTATAAAAACAGAGAATTAAATAAGTTTATGAAGAACAGACACAACTCACTTGTTTTTAAAAAAAAAGAAAATATTAATTAATCATAGGACGTAATAATTAATCCAATAATCAGGTACACTACAATGAAAATAATTACAGCCTCAGTCAAGAACATTTCATTTTTCAAAATGTTGAACTCATCCCATTAATAACAAAACTCATTACATGACAAAGATTTTTTGTACCTATTTCTAAAGGGAAAAGTGCAATGACTTTTTTAGTAAAGGTTCTTCTCAAATTTATGTCAAATTGGAGGTAGGATAATTACCTTTTACTCAACTAATGATGTTTACAGATTTTTTTTTTACTTTTGCAACTGTACATTATTTTCATCCATAACCTCTTCACAGCCAGAAAAATTGTTTCACTCATGGCCATGACCCGAGTATATTTGGTTTGGGGGGGGGAAGGTGGCACTGAGCTGGTTAATTTATAACCTCCAGTCTTACAGCGTTTATGATGGGTGGTGGTGCAGCTGGTAGACCTCGGGTGCTGTCTGTGTGAAGTTTGCACTTTCTTCCTGTGACTGTGTGGGTTTTCTCCAGGTGCTCCGGTTTCCTTCAACATGGCCTCTGTAAAATTGCCCCGAGTGTGTATGGAGTGGATGAGAAAGTGGGATAACATAGAACTGGTGATCAATGGTCAGCGTGGATTAGATGGACCACAGTTGACAATAAGGACATTCTCGGAGCCGCTTCCCCCGCGGTATGGTTACACTCTGAGTTTCAATTGAATCTGTTGGTTACAAGATTGCTTAGCTGCCCATTGCAAGTTGTGCTTTCATGTTTGATGTATGTATGTCCTCCATTGCATCTCCACCAGCCAACCTATCTATTTCTCTATCACATTCACTCCAACTCAGGGTTGAGTGGTGCCATCTGCTTCATGATGTTCTGCCACTCTCTTCCGTCCCCAGCAAGCATGGTAGATCTGATCAGAGAATTGATATAGTATAATCAGGGGCTGAAACCCTGGTGCTGTGTTGGTCATTCATCTTGATGCAGTTTTACTCATAAGTAAGCTATGTGGATGAGCTGTCTTCTCCTAGCCAGCCAGCCAATGCCTCCCACCAGCCAATGCCTCATTATTTTTATTTTTACACCTGGTGCAACTCTCTGCAAGCCCTTCAACGTAATGAACCTAGGTGGATCCCCTGGCTGACAGTCACGGTGGTAAAAGCAAACAAAGCTAAAGTCAATGCATTGCCCATAGCTATACCTTTAACTTGAAGAAAGTGAGAGGAATCAAAAGAGAATTTGTTGAGAGCGAGGACAAGTTCTGTCAGGCAGGGAATAGTGTTAGCAGAGGGAAACTGATTCTAAGTTGTCTATCTGTACTCAGCCTTGTCATTGTTCGTGACCTGGCGTCAGTGGTGCCACCTACAAACTAGTAGATGGAGAGTGAGCAGAATTTGGCTGCACATGCCGATCGATTCCAGAAACAGCAAGTACCGTAATAAAATACAAAGTTACCACAAAATACTTTAACTGCTTCAAATGCCAATTCGCAGCTGAATATTCACAGGACACAGCAAATACAACAAGGAAGGCCCTTCGGCTCAACATGTACATGTTGACCAAGGTGCCTCATCAATTGTCTCATTAAATGTCATGCTCACAGTTACCCTGCAATGGCTTGAAAGGGACAGGCGAGCAGACGGGGATCTCTGGTGGGCTGCCAACCGTTTACTATTCTACACAAGTCCCTTCAATGCACAATAAGATATTCCAATACGGATAGTATCACGATAGATCACAATAAGAATAAGTAAGAATGTCATGCTTCTATCTGGGACACTCTTGACTTGACTAATATCACAACAGATCACAATACAATAGGGGTGGTTGACGCGACTCCCCACATTCACACTTGCCCGGGGCCCAGAGGCCGAGGGACCGGCTGCTGCTCCTCACCCGGGCCGGGCCGCAGGAGCTGCTGCTGATCCCGGCCCCACACGGGCACTGTCCTGGGCCGCTCAAGCACTGCGCTCCGAGGCTTCAAGTACCCGGGCCGGGCGGCTCCACACACACTACGCACCATGTCGACCCTCGACTCTCTCGTCCTCCAGCGCCGCGGGGCCGCTGCCGCTCCAGCCCCAGATCCAGCTCCTTCTCCCTCTGACGTGGAGCTTCCGCCTCTGCCACGGACCGCGGACCCGTCGGCCAACCGCCAGCTGCAGCGCCCCTGCAGGCCTGGAGCAGTCCTCCGGGAACAGCGCCCCTGCAGGTCTGGAGTACATCAGCGCCCCTGCAGGTCTGGAGTACATGGTGCAGGAAGAGCAGTCCTCCGGGAACAGCGCCCCTGCAGGTCTGGAGTACATCAGCGCCCCTGCAGGTCTGGAGTACATGGTGCAGGAAGAGCAGTCCTCCGGGAACAGCGCCCCTGCAGGTCTGGAGTACATGGTGCAGGGGGAGCAGTCCTGCCTGAACAGCGCCCCTGCAGGTCTGGAGTACATGGTGCAGGGAGAGCAGTCCTCCGGGTACAGCGCCCCTGCAGCTCTGGAGTACATGGTGCAGGGGGAGCAGTCCTCCGGATACAGCGCCCCTGCAGGTCTGGAGTACATGGTGCAGGGAGAGCAGTCCTCCGGGAACAGCGCCCCTGCAGGTCTGGAGTACATGGTGCAGGGGGAGCAGTCCTCCGTACACAGCGCCCCTGCAGGTCTGGAGTACATGGTGCAGGGGGGGCAGTCCTGCCTGAACAGCGCCCCTGCAGGTCTGGAGTACATGGTGCAGGGGAAGCAGTCCTCCGCGAACAGCGCCCCTGCAGGCCTGGATCACATGGTGCAGGGGGCGCAGTCTTCCGGGAACATCGCCCCCTGCAGGCTCTGATGATACAGTACAAGGACAGCCGACCACCGGGAGTCGCGCTCTCTGCAGGCGTCGAGAGCTGTAGGCGACCAGACCTCCAGATACAGCGCCCCCTGCAGCCTCGGCTCCACAGTACCGTCTCTCCAGACCCCATCCACTGCGCCATCTGCAGGCGGGCAACCTTCGCTACAGACATTGAATCGTCTGAACAAAGGGATGGAGCAGGAGACACAAGGAACTACAGATACTGCATAGAACAACACAGGAACAGGCCCTTCAGCCCGCAATATCCATGCTGAACATTTGCTTCCCAAAAATAAACTTTATTCAGAATAATATAAAATATATACAATACAGGAACAGCACAAAAACTCTTCTGACGTGTTAAAGAAGGAACTGCAGATGCACAAAAGGCCGGAGAAACTCAGCGGGTGCAGCAGCATCTAAGGAGCGAAGGAGATAGGCGACGTTTCGGGTCGAGACCCTTCTTCAGACTGGTCAGGGATCAGGGAAACGAGAGATATAGACGGTGATGTGGAGAGATAAAGAACAATGAATGAAAGATATGCAAAAAAGTATCGATGATAAAGGGAACAAGCCATTGTAAGCTGTTTGTGGTGTGAAAATGAGAAGCTGGTGCGACTAGGGTGGGGGAGGAGAGATAGAGAGAGAGGGAATTGCCAGGGCCCGAGGGCTGAGGGAGAGGTGGGAAGGGGAGGAGACAGCAAGGGTTAACAGAATTGAGAAAATTTAATGTTCAAGCCCAAAGGATGCAGACTCCCCAAGCGGAATATGAGGTGCTGTTCCTCCAACTTGCGGTGTTGCTCACTCTGGCCGTGGAGGAGGCCCAGGACCGAGAGGTCGGATGCGGAATGGGAGGGGGAGTTGAAGTGCTGAGCCACCGGGAGGTCGGTTGGTTATTGCGGACCGAGCGGAGGTGTTCGGCCGAAACGATCGCCAAGCCTCCGCTTGGTCTCACCGATATAGATCAGCTGGCATCTGGAGCAGCGGATGCAGTAGATGAGGTTGGAGGAGGTGCAGGTGAACCTCTGTCGGACCTGGAAGGACTGCTTGGGTCCCTGAAAGGAGTGGAGGGGGGAGGTGAAGGGACAAGTGTAGCATTTCTTGCGGTTGCAAGGGAAAGTGCCCGGGGAAGGAGTAGCGGGAGGGGAGGGAAGAATTGACAAGGGAGTTGCGGAGGGAGCGGTCTTTGCGGAAGGCAGACAGGGGGGGAGATGGGAAGATGTGGCGAGTGGAGGGGTCACGTTGAAGGTGGCGAAACTGGCGGAGGACTATGTGTTGTATTTGCCGGCTGGTGGGGTGAAAGGTGAGGACCAGGGGGACTCTGTCCTTGTTGCGAGTGGAGGAATGGGGAGAGAGGGCAGTGTTGCGGGGTATGGAGGAGACCCTGGAACTCTTCTGACGTTCTTAGCACCTCCACATACCTATATGTTGCCAGGACTAGAGGGTGTGAGCTGTAGGGAGAGGTTGAGTAGGCTGGGTCTCTATTCCATGGTGCGCAGGAGGATGAGGGGGGATCTTATAGAGGCGTACAAAATCATGGGAGGAATAGATCAGTAGATGCTCAGAATCTTTTACCCAGAGTAGGGGAATCGAGGACCAGAGGACAGAAGTTCAAGGTGAAGGGGAAAAGATTTAATAGGAATCCGAGGGGTAACATTTTCACACAAAGGGTGGTGGGTGCATGGAACAAGCCACCAGAGGAGAAATTTGAGGCTGGGACTATCCCATTATTTAAGAAACAGTTGGACAGGTACATGGATAGGACAGGTTTGGAGCGATATTGACCAAGTGCAGGCAAGTGGGACTAGTGTAGCTGGGACATTGTTGGCCGGTGTGGGCAAGTTGGGTCGAAGGGCCTGTTTCCACACTGTATCACTCTATGACTTTATGACACACATGCATTAGTGTTATATTTGATAATGTTCACATACTATCTTTATACCAAGCATCCTTGTCACTCATGTGGCCCCGTGGGGTGATATTATAAAGATGCAATCATAAAGAAAGCACATCAGCACCTCTACTTCATGAGAAGATTACAGAGATTCGATATATCAAAGATGATTCTGTTGAACTTCTACAGGTGCACAGTAGAGAGCATACTGACTGCTTGCATCGTGGCCTGGTTCAGCAACTTGAACGCTCAGGAGTGGAAAAGACTGCAAAACGTTGTAAACACTGCCCAGTCCATCATCGGCTCTGACCTCCCCACCATCGAAGGGATTTATCGGAGTCGCTGCCTCTAAAAGGCAGCCAACATCATCAAAGACCCACACCATCCTGGTCACACACTCATCTCACCACTGCCATCGGGGAAGGATACAAAGGATACAAAGGACATTTATTATCACATACACCAACAAGTGTAGTGAAATTTGACTTGCCATTGGAGCACACAAATAAAGATAAGACACAACATTAAAGAATTTAACAAGAAACATAAAACACATCCCCCCACAATGGTTCCCACTGTGAGGGAAGGCAGCAAAGTCCAGTCCTATCCCCTGTCCACCCATAGTCGGGCGTATTGAGGCCTCCGCAGTCGCCGCTATGGCAGCCCGATGCTTCAGGCCCTCTCGCCGGATGAAGGTACAGGAGCCTGAAAACTGTAACATCCAGGTTCAAGAACAGCTTCTTCCCTACAGCCATCAGGCTACTAAACACTACAACCTCATATAAGCTCTGAACTACAATAGACTATTATTATTATTATTATTATTATTATTATTGTTATTATTATTATTATTGCACTATTATTGTTTGTTTTTTAAGTATGTGTGTATGTGTATATATATATAAATATATGTGAGTATGAATATATATATATATACACATATACACACTGAACTTTTTTTTCTCTCAAATATTATTTCCATATTCTGTGGTGCTGCAGCAAGTAAGAATTTCCTTGTTCTATCTGGGACATATGTCAATAAAACACATTTGACTCTTGTTTGAGGGATGCCTCCACCACACCCTGCCCTCAATATCCAACAGCGGAAGGACCCTAGACTGTGGTCCTCCCCCACAGAGCCTTGGCGTTGGCTGAACCGAGCTCCAGTGCGTCTCTCAGCATGTACCCCTGCAGTCTGTAGCGGGCCAGTCGGCAACATTCCTTGACAGACATCTATCTCAGCTGGGAGATCATCAAGTTTCGGGCAGACCAAAGAGCATCTTTCACTGAGTTATTGACTTTTCAGCTACAACTAGGTGTCCTCAACATGATGTTGCTCCAAGCACCCACGACTCTCTGTGTAAATAAACTTGCCTGTACATCTCCTTTAAACTTTGCCCCTCTCATCTTTGATATTTTCATCCTGGGAAAAGCTTCTGACTGTCTACCCAATCGATGCTTCTCATAACGTTATTTACTTCTGTCAGGTCTCCCCTCAACCTCCAACCTAGGGTGGGATCTTGAGCAAAACAAAGTGTCGGGGGATCTCAGTGGGTCGGGCAGCATCAGAATCAGTACTGTAAGAAGAAGAACAATTCTATGCCTTGCTGCGGTCAGGGAGATTTGCGGAGTGTGCCTTTAAGCCCATCTGTTGCTGGTGACCATCCAAGTGTTGGCACTGCAGCACACCTAGCGTGACTCACTCGAACTGCACAGGTACTTTCCTGTGGGAGTAACTGTGGGTGACACGGTGGCGCAGCGGGTGGAGCCGCTGCCTCACGGTGCCAGAGACCCGGGTTCGATCCTGACCTCAGGATCAGGAACCGGATCATTAAGTTTGCAGATGGCACGACTGTGGTAGGGCTGATAAATAACAACGACGAGTTTGCCTACAGAGATAGAAACATAGAAACATAGAAATTAGGTGCAGGAGCAGGCCATTCGGCCCTTCGAGCCTGCACCGCCATTCAATATGATCATGGCTGATCATCCAACTCAGTATCCTGTACCTGCCTTCTCTCCATACCCCCTGATCCCTTCAGCCACAAGGGCCACATCTAACTCCCTCTTAAATATGGCCAACGAACTGGCCTCAACTACCTTCTCGGGCAGAGAATTTCACATATTCACCACTCTCTGTGTGAAAAACGATTTTCTCATCTCGGTCCTAAAGGACTTCCCCCTTATCCTTAAACTGTGACCCCTTGTCCTGGACTTCCCCAACATCGGGAACAATCTTCCTGCTTCTAGCCTGTCCAACCCCTTAAGAATTTTGTAAGTCACTATGAGATCACCCCTCAATCTTCTAAATTCCAGCGAGTACAAGCCAAGTCTATCCAGTCTTTCTTCATATGGAAGTCAGATGTAGTCCAAAAACTGACTGTCCGGAGCACTAACAATAACCTGGTACTCAACCCAACCAAAACAAAATAACTGGTTATCGACTTCAGGAGGAGGAGAGAGGAACCTGCTCCTCTTTACATCAAAGGAGACATGGTGGAGAGAGTCACTGACTTTAAGTTCCTGGGCACATACATCTCACAGAACCTTACACGGACAGTGAACACCATCACTCTCGTAAAGAAGTCACAGCAGCGGCTATATTTCCTGAGGACTCTGCGGAGCAAACGTCTCACAGCAGCTGCTGCTGCCCTTCTACCGGTGCGCCGTGGTAAGCATCCTCTCCTATGGCAACCTGGTGTGGTTTGCTAGCTGCACTGTGGCTGGAAGGAAGGCACTACAGAGGGTTATTAAATGGTCACCATCACAAACGCTCAACTACCCTCCCTGGAAGACATTTACAAGGCCCGATGTTTAAGTCGGGCGACAAACGTCACACAGGACTCATCCCACCCTGCCAACCACCTTTTCACTCTGCTGCCCTCTGGGAGGCGATACAGGTCTTTGAAGGCCCGCACTTGCAGACTAACTAACAGCTTCTACCCAAGTGTCATTAAAGAACTTAACTCAAACAGATAACACTACGGGCAACACGACACAATTCGGGGTGCATTGTAAAAATTTGTCTGCTGGAGTGTCCAATATAATGTGCATCATTTTTATTATCTAATACTTATTTTATGCATTGATCTTGCGGTAAATGTAAATGTGAGAGTAAATGGTTGATTGTATTACTGCGTTTTGTTCTTTTTAAATATTTTTATCCTGTGTCTTTTATTGTTTACCACTGAAGGAGATGTGCATGAAATGTTGTTGTACAATTGCTGTGCAATGACAATAAAACGTATTTGATTTGATTTGATTTGAACTGTTTGTGTGGGGTTTGCACGTTCTCCCAGTGACTGCATCCTCCGAGTGCTCCGGTTTCCTCCCACATCCCAAAGACGCACGGGTGTTAAGGTGAATTGGCCTCTGTTAATTGCCCCTGGCATGTAGGAAGTGGATGACAAAGCGGGATAGCATAGAACGACTGTGAACGGGTGACTGTATTTACTGTCCTACCGTGCAGTTTGTTCCAGGCACCCATCAGTTTGTGTAAAATAACTTGCCCAGCACATCTCCTTTAAACCTTGCCTCTCTTCCCTTAAAGCATGTCGGCATGGACTCAGTGGGCCGAAGGGCCTGTTTCCATGCTGCACTTTTCAATCAATTTCAATCAAACTCATCGCTCTAAGTGGCTTTTTTGGCCGTTGTCATGATTTTATTGATCGCACCGTAGGGAATAAAGTGGGGACCAATGCTGAATGCTGCAACAAATGTAGCTGCTAAAAGCAGAATGAAATTGATTTTTTAGGTGCCTGCGCCTGGACTAAGTGTTGTATCCAGACGGTTTCTCTGTGCCTGGAGATGATGCTATTAATAGGTGTCAACAAGCGACACTGTGCCTGGAGTGCTCACTGCATGGACCGATCACACTATGTGGAAGTTTAGTTTTGTTTGGAGATACAGCATGGAAACAGGCCCTTCTGCCCACTGATCACCTGTTCACACTGGTCCTATATTGTCCCACACTCGCACTCCCTGCACACTAGGGACAATTTACAATGGCCATGTAACTTACAAACCCACATGTCTTCCGGATGTTGGAGGAAACCGGAGCACCATGCCATCTCGGGGAGAACGTGCTAACTCCACACAGACAGCATCTGAGATCAGGATCGAACCCGGACCTCTTGCGCAGTGTGGCAACAGCTCCACTAGCTACACCACAACACTGCCCACAAATGTACTGCTGGCAGCAGTGGGATTCGAACCCACCCGTTCTGAAGAGACTGGAGCCTAAATCCAGCGCCTTAGCCACACTACCTGTTGTTGCAAGTGCTTGCTACGTGGAGGGATTGGACTGTGTGGAAGCTTGGGGCTATTACAGGAAGGATGTGAAGGCTTTGGACAGAATGCAGAAGAGGTTTATCAGAATGTTGCCTAGAATAGAGGGTATCAGATATAAGGAGAGGATGGGTTGCGAGAAGTTGAGGGAAGACCTAACAGATTAATATAAAAATCATGAGGCATAGATAAGGTAGACATTCACAACCTTGTTCCCAGGAAGGAAATGTCAAAGATTAGAGGGCATAGCTTTAAGGGAAGAGAGGCAAGGTTTAAAGGAGATGTGCTGGGCAAGTTATTTTACACAAACTGATGGGTGCCTGGAACAAACTGCACGGCACGACATAGTGCGCGTAGGACAGTGGAGGTGTACGGGGATCACTGGTGGGCGCGGACGCTGTGAGCCGAAAGATCTGTTTCCGCGTTGTATCTCTAATCCAAACTCAACTCAAGATTGAGGGTCATGGGTCACATGCAGCCAGAGGAGTTTAGTGTAACCTGGCATCAAGTTTGGCTCGGGCATTGTGGGACAAAAGGCCTGTTCCTGCTTTGTACCGTTCAATGTTCTATGTCACGAGTAGGCAGTGTGGGAATTGATATAATGAAGGGGAGTTCTGTCCAGAAGGCATAATGCATGTCGCGCTGGATTCATCTCTCTGCTCCAGAGTGTGCCTGGATGTTCAGTGTCCCAGGTCTGGAGGTAGTGATGCCCGGGTGACACCTTAACAGGAGGGGAGTGACTTTCCAGTGAAACATAGAAACATAGAAAATAGGTGCAGGAGTAGGCCATTCGGCCCTTCGAGCCAGCACCGCCATTCAATAGGATCATCGCTGATCATCCAAAATCAGTACCTCGTTCCTGCTTTTTCCCCATATCCCTTGATTCCTTTAGCCCTAAGAGCTAAATCTAACTCTCTCTTGAAAACATCCAGTGAATTGGCCTCCACTGCCTTCCGTGGCAGAGAATTCCACAGATTCACAACTCTCTGGGTAAGAAAGTTTTTCCTCATCTCAGTCCTAAATGGCCCACCCCTTATTCTTACCGCACATTTGGCACCTGCTGCATATGACAGCCACAGCTTTGCCTGCTGGTGACACCATGTCTGGAGCATGTATATAGAGCGACGTGTTGGCACATTGAGGGAGAATAGTTCAATAGATCTTTATTGTCACGTATGTACAGTGAAATTCTCGTTGCATATATTACACGTGCAGATGCCGCCATTTACGCCACCATTATCGAACAAAAAAGCACTCTGCTTGGTGTTGCATTCTGTTTGGAGGGAGTGCTGGGATCGTAGGTTTCATCTGCCTGGAGTGACAGACCGTGATACTGATTAGACTTTAGGATTTAGCGTTACAGGGGCGGAAACAGGCCCTTCGGCCCACCGAGACCGCGCCGACCCGCGATCACACTGGCACTGTCCTACACACACACTCGGGACAATTTACAATGTACAGAAGCCTATTAACCTACAATCCTACACGTCCTTGGAGTGTGGGAGGAAACCGGAGCACCCTGAGAAAACCCATGTAGCTTTCAGTTGAGTTAGTTTTCTCTTAATATTCACTTTCCCCATTTATTATCAAATCTAATATTTCACACTCTTCCTCTTCAGCGTCTACACTTTGTCCTTCAGCCCAGAGAGTCCATGCCGACCACACTGTTCACACCAGTTCTATGTTATCCCACTTACCCAGTCACTCCCTCCACATTTGGGGCAATTTACAGAGGCCAATTAAGCTATAAATCTGCTCTTTGGGGTGTGTGAGGAAACCAACCCAACAGGACGAAATCCAGGCGGTCATAGGGAGACCGTGAAAACTCCGCGCACACAGCACGCGAGGTCAGGATAGTACCTGCCTCAACTACCTCCTCTGGCAGCTCGTTGCTTTAGCCCTTACGCCTACCACTCTTTGCATGGAAATGTTATCCCTCAGGTCCCTATCAAATCTTTCCCCCCCTCACCTTAAACCTATGCTTTCTGGTTCTCGATTCCCCCACTCTGGGCAAGAGACTCTGTGCATCTAGCGATCTATTCCTCTCATGATTTTGTACACCTCTATAAGATCAAATCCTCAGCCAGCTTCTCTCCATAGCTGCTGCCGTACCTGCTGAATTCCTCCAGCACGTTGCATTTCCATAACACTATCTGTTTCCCTTACACAGATTGCTTTGGTAGCTGATAAGCTCAGGGCCATGGTCTCACTTGTCTTTCTTTCAAGTCCATTGCACAGAGAGTGAGACCCTAACCTGCGTTCCACGGGTCTGACCAATGTGCTGATTCCATTCTGGCCCCTCTCACTGATCTTTAAGCAGTGCAAGTCCCTATACTGTAGGTTATGCTGGTGTTTCTCATTCTTGCTACCACTTACTGTAAACACATTTCTCCAAACTACAATTTGACTTACAGCTGTGGAGAAACATTTAAATTCGTGAAATCCATTTGACGCATGCACTCCAAGATTCTAGTCATGTTGTTCCAAAATAGTTTAAAGTGCTATGAGAGAGAAGGATTGTATTCTGAGTTCCCAACTGTATTCCTTTTGCTTCTGTGGGATTTCTTTCCTATTTTCGCAGTTTGTGACTTTTGACAATTCTTGCATTTATTGCTGAGACACTAACCTTTTGTTTTTAAACCCTGTGCCTCGCATGAGTTGAAAGAACCTAAATCTTATTGTTTGAGTATGTTGCTCAATTAAGTTGAATTAAATTGAATTAATTTCCAAGGTTGGCTTGAAATATAATTGAGTAAAGGATATATTTTGACCGCAAGTGTGGATTGCTATGTATATTCACACTGACTAATCCCAAGTAAAATGCTAGAGAGGAATATGATTTGTTTCTAACACATTTTGTTTCTTTCCAATGTTCAGTACTCCCTCAATATTACATTGCCCTTCACACAAAGGATGGTTTGTGCATGAAACAAGCTGCCAGAGGAGGTGGTTGAGGCTGGAACTATCCCAACATTTAAGAAACAGTTAGACAGGTAGATGGATAGGACAGGTTTGGAGGGATATGTGCCAAACGCAAGCAGAAGGGACTAGAGTAGCTGGGACATGTTGGCCGGTGTGGGAAAATTGGGCCAAAGGGCCTGTTTCCACGCTGTATCACTCTATGACTTCATGACAGTGAAGTAGCAATCAGGATTACGTTATCAAGCTTCCAACGTGGGTGTTAAACTCATAACCTTCCAATTCAGAGCAGAGAGTGCAGATGGGAGGCACAGTGGCACAGCTGGTATAGCCACTGTCTCACAGTCCCAGAGACTCAGATTCGATCCTGACCTCAGGGTGCTGTCTGTGTGGAGTTTGCACGTTCTCCCTGTGACCGCGTGGGTTCCTCCCACATCCCAAAGACATGTGGGTTTGTAGGCTAATTGGCGTCTGGAAATTTACCCCTAGTGCATAGAGAGTGGATGAGAAATTTGGGATAACATAGAATTAGACTCTGAAGAAGCTTCTCGCCCCAAAAAAAGTTACCTATTTATTTTCTCCAGAGGTGCTGCCTGAGCCATTGAGTTACTCCAGCCTTTTGTGACTGTCTTAAGAAAATTAGTTTCTAATAAAACAGCCTGCAACATCTCATTCATATCTGAATAATATACGATTATTTCTGTGGACTCGCAAGGTGTAGAAAACAAGATGTCTTTGTTTGGGAAGGATTCAGATGCTGGTTTAAGCCGAAGATGGATACAAAAAGCTGGAGTAACTCAGAGGGACAGGCAGCATCTCTGGAGAGAAGAAATGGGTGATGTTTTGGGTCGAGACCTATCTTCAGATGGGTTAAGGGCCTGTCCCACTTTAGTGATTTTTTTTGGCAACTGCTGGCATCCGTCAATGTTGTAGCAGGTCGCCGGAAATTTTCAACATGTTGAAAATCCAGTGGTGAGCTGAAAAAGGTACGACTCTTTGGTCGACTACTCGCAACCATTCAGCGTCACCCCGCGACCATGTGGCGACAGCCTAGTCGCCTGTCGTCGCCGAAAAAAATTGCGTGTGGGACAGGGCCTTCAGGGATAAGGTAAACGGGAGATATAGGCGATGATGCAGAGAGATAAAGAACAATGAATGAAAGATGTGCAAAAATGTAACGATGATAAAGGAAACAGATTTTGGTTAGCTGTTTGTTTGGTGAAAACGTGAAGCTAGTTCGACTTGGGTGGGGGAGACATAGAGAGAGAGGGAATGCCGGGGCTATCTGAAGTTAGAGAAATCAATATTCATACCGCTGGTTGAAAATGGCTCTGTCACTGTTATATGATGTACCTGTACTACTGCAGCGAACCAGGAGAGGGCCTCGCCGCCAACACTGTCTGAATTATGCAACTGCAAACCACAAAAGCACTGCTGATAGACATAAAGAACAGAAAGGTACTGCAACTCATGAAACTGAAGTGAAATTGAACTACGCTTTGCATTTTATTCTTACTTGGTTTTGTTTTCACAGGTTTATCATATCACTTGATTGCTTTAAAATATGCACAACTGGGCAATACTTGTTAATAAAGGTTATTAATTTATTATGTAGAGTCTGAAGAAGGGTTCCGATCCGAACATCACCTATTCCTTTTCTGTAGAGATGCTGTCTAACCCACTGAGTTACTCCAGCCTGTTGTGCCTCTCTTTATTCATTTATAGTGTTTATTGAGTTTTATTTAATTCATCTCAATAAAACTTAATTGGCTCCAAGCCACTTTATATATTATTATATTTTATTTTGTGTGTTGTGTTTACAGGCCGTTTTTTTCACAAAATGTGGTAGATGCTGCCTGGTCCATCGTGAGTACTGACCTCCCCACCAATGAAGAGATCTATAGAAGGTGCTGCCTCAGTAAAAGGCCATGCTCTCATTTCACCCCTACCATCGGGAAGCAGGTACAGGAGTCTGAAAACTAAAACTGTGACCACTAGGTTCATGAATAGCTAATTCCCAGCAACCATCAGGCATATACACTGTACACTGTAAAAGCCCTATCTAACGGTACGAGTTCATTCCAAGAGCTCTCCCGAGTTTAAAAAAAAATCAAACTCGTGGTAAGCACGGAGAATGAACGTAGCGGGTACGTCGGAGCTCGGGGACGTCTCATAGCGGTAACGGCAGGTACTCGGGAATACTCGCTCACGGCAGGTAAGCACGGGAAGACTCGTGAAGATTTTTCAACATGATGAAAAATGCCCACGAGAGCCCCGAGTACCGACGAGTGGCCATTACCGTAAATCTCAGAGTTCGAATCAGGACAAACTCAGGAGAACTCTTGGAATGAACTTGTACCGTGGGACAGGGCTTTAAGGCAGCAACTCTACCACTGCGCCAGCGTGCCGTCCTAAACCAGTTTTGGTTCCAGATGGAAATCCTGAAGTTCCAGAGATCTGATCGCCACTTTCCAATCTACTCTACTCTGATAAAGGACAGTTGGTGATGTTCAGCAATGCAGTGAGAGCAGCTACACTTTCCACAGAATCTTTGTGTGAAAATCTGTCTATTTATCCAGTGTTAAATTAGACCTGGCATGGGTACAATTGCACCACTTAATTCAATGGCAAGGGGTAGCGGTGAAGGACGTTGCAGGTTTAGTTTAGTTTAGAGATACAGCCTGGAAACAGGCCCTTCTCCAAGACCTTCGGCCCACCGAGTCCGCACTGACCAGCGATCCCCGCACATTTACACTATCATGCACACACTAGGAACAATTTACACATACACCAAGCTAATTAACCTACAAGCCTGTATGTCTTTGGAATGTGGGAGGAAACCGAAGGTCTTGGAGAAAACCCATGTGGGAGAAAGTACAAAATCTGTACAGACAGCACCCGTAGTGGGGATCGAACCCGGGTCTCCTGCGCTGTAAGGCAGCAACTCTAACGCTGCCCCACCTTGTCGTGACAGGTCATCTGCCTTTTTTTTAATTGAGCCCATTTAAGTATATATCATTAGTTTTATGTACTTTTGTGTTATTAAATATTTAACTATTTGAATGATTTTATAGCCATTTATATACATTCTCACTGCTTCATCAGTGTTGTTACTGGTTCGCTCAAAAGGTGTTATTTTACTGGCTGTCAAAGCACCCGTGAGGATTTTCATTCAGAATATCCTGCACTGTTCAGCAACTTGTTGATCAGGTAATACTTGACTTCTTCGAGGGAGTTTTCACCAACGAATCTGCGGAAGGCAAGAACAATTTTGGCAGGCAGGTGAGAAATGAACACGCATCCCAAGTCAGTCCAGGAAAATATTGTGTAGGAAGGAACTGCAGATGCTGGTTTACACTGAAAATAGACACGAAATGCTGGAGTAACTCAGCGGGACCAGCAGCATCTCTAGAGAGAAGGAATGGGTGACGTTTCGGAACGAGACCCTTCTTCAGACTTTAGACTCTTACAGCCCTCCTCACTCTCCGACGACCCACCTCGCTCTCAGCAGTTGCTCAGGGGTCTATCCTCACTCTCGCGGCGCAGGTCCAGTCGACGTCTGCGGTTGGTAAGTCGGGCTTACTGGAGGGCTTGGCACTGCTTGCCAGGAACACTTCCCAGCACTCTGCTCAACAGGAACACTCCTCAAAGCTTTCTCTGAGACACCCAAAACCTGTGAAAGACATAATGCACAGAGTCTTTTACTCAGAGCAGGGAATCAAGAACCAGTGGACATGGGTTTAAGATAAGAGGGAGGGAAGGATCTATTAGGAACCTGTGCACCAACTTATTTTACACAAAACAATATGGAACGAGCTGCTAGAGGAGGTAGTTGAGGCAGGTACTATCACAACGTTTAAAAAACATTTGGACAGGTACATGGATAGGTCAGGTTTAGAACGATATGAACCAAACACAGACAGGTGGGAGGAGTGTGGATGGGGTATGTTGGTCAGCATGGGCAAGTTGGGCCAAAGGGCACGTTTTCACACTGTATGCCTCCATGATGTCTTCCTGTTATTAATGCTTATCAACAATATTATTTGTACATCAAGAAGAACCTCCTACCTTCTTAAATCAAGCTTTGCTGCAGGAGGGAGGTTAAGATGGCATGGTGGTGCAGTTGGTAGAGTTGCTGACTCACAGGGCCAGAGAGCCGGGTTCGGTCCTGACCTCTGGTGCTGGCTATGTGCAATTTGCATGTCCTCCCCGTTATAGAAACATAGAAACTAGAAACATAGAAATAGGTGCCCATTCAGCCCTTCGAGCCTGCACCGCATTCAATATGATCATGGCTGGTATCCCGTACTGCCTGATCCCTTAGCCACAAGGGCCACATCCAACTCACTCTTAAAATATAGCCAATCTGGCCTCAACTACCCTCTGTGGCAGAGAATTCCAGAGACTCACCACTCTCTGCTTTCTCATCTCGGTCTTAAAGGATTTCCCCCTTATCCTTAAGCTGTGACACTTGGGAACAATCTTCCTGCATCTGTTTGTAAGTTTCTATAAGATCCCCTCTTAATCTCCTAAATTCCAGAAGTATAAACCGAGTCTATCCAGTCTTTCTTCAGTCCTGACATCCCAGCTGGTGAGTCTGGGAACCTCTCTGCACTCCCTCTATGGCAATATGTCCTTCCTTTTGGAGACCAAGGTGTAAAGGTACAACTGAAGTAGAACCTCCCTGCTCCTGTACTCAAATCCTTTTTGGAAAGGCTTTTTTCACTGCCTGCTGCACCTGCACGCCTACTTTCAATGACCATGCCACCCAGGTCTCGCTGCATCTCCCCTTTTCCTAATCGGCCACCATTTAAATAATAGTCTGCTTTCCTGTTTTTTGCCACCAAAGTGGATAACCTCACATGTATCCACATTATACTGCATCTGCCAAACATTTGCCCACTCACCCAGCCTATCCAAGTCACCTTGCAGAGCATCCTCCTCACAGCGAACACTGCCCCCCAGCTTAGTGTCATCCGCAAACTTGGAGATATTGCCTTCAATTCCCTCATCCAGGTAAATAGCTGGGGTCCAGCACTGAGCCCTGCGGTACGCCATTGTGAAAAGGACCCGTTTACTCCTACTCTTTGGGTTATGCCTAGCTCTGCTTTCCGCCAACATCCCAAAGACGCGCAGGTTTTACGTTCAATAAAAACAAAAGCCCCTTAACATAGAACACACGGACTCAATGGGACGAGGAGCCGTATCTAAAACTGAAACTAAGCTCAACTGAACTAGAACAAAATGATAAGTAAACTCTGTTTGACTCACAATGCTATTACACTTTCCTGCTGTTATGGCAGAGATCCCTCAAACTTCAGCAAGTCCAGTAAATATTTGTGTTTGAAATAGAGTCACGCTGCCAGCAACTCAGATTTAATGGCAGTCGATGCTCAAATGTTTGGGCCATGTTTACTTTTTACAAATACTTCACCACTGTAAAATTGGTGGGATTTGAGGACTTTCCTTTGTGGAGAAGGATTCAGGGTAATCCATCTTGATACAGGTAGATATATTGCCCTTTAACAATGACAAATGGAGGCTAGTATACTGCATTGATCAGAGAGACAATACAGGATAACACGGGGCAAAATGAGCATTAGGTTGTCTATGACTAGAATGAGATATACAGTGATTATTTTTCTTATCTCTCCACACATGGAAGTTAATGTTAACACCTTGCATTACAAACATCCGATCCATACATTTGTGCTGAAAACAACCAATTTCCTTTATAATACGTTGCGATGGCTTTCAGTGGTAACATTTTAGGGTGGTTAGATTCCGTGATCATCGCAAAAGCACAACACAGTGGCGCAGCGATAAAGTTGCTGCCTTACTGCGCTAGAGACCCAGGTTTGATCCCTGGTGCTGTCTGTCTGGAGTTTGCATGTTCTCCCTGTAACTGCCTGGGTTTTTTCCGGGGGCTCTGGTTTCCTCCCACGCTCCAAAGACGTACAGGTTTTTTAAATTAAAAAATATATATTTGTATTTATTAGAGGCAAATACATCAATGTACATCACATATATATGTTGTTACAATCATTGTACCCCATAATTTTATGGCTTTTATAGAAAAAGAATAGAAAGAAAGAGAGTGAAAAGAGTTGTGAAAGTGAAAGAGCGTGCCAAAGGGGAGAAGAAACCCCTGGTCAAAGAATTAGAGAAAGGGGGTTAAGAGATAGACCCTAGAAAAGAAAAGGAAAAAAGAAAGAGAGACAAAGAGAGAGAAAAGAAAGAAAAAAAAGCCAGTTACTATATTATATATATCACGCAAAAGGAATCCACCAACTCGATAGTTTTTCATCCCCCCCTACCAAGGCCCAAGGTACTCCTGCACCCTATCTTTGTAGCAATTCTATAAATGCAGACCACGTCTGATAGAAGCGTTCGGATTTTCCTGCCAGGCGGAGTCTCATATCTTCCAGGTGTAATGTTTCAAACATAGTTGAAATCCACATATTTAATGTCGGTATAGGAGCATTTTTCCAGAATTTTAAGATTAGTTTTTTTTTTAAAGACGTACAGGTTTGAAGGTTAATTGGTAAAATTGTAACTTGTCCCTATTGTGTTGGATAGTGTTAGTGCACGTGGTGATCGGTGGTCAGTGCTGACTCTGGGCCAAAGGGCATGTTTCCTCACTGCACCTCTAAAGTTTAAAGTCCATTTGTTGCACGTCCCAGACAGCCAAGCAAAATAGCATGTGGAAACATCAGAACTGGAAGAATCTGCAGGCTAGCAACTTGGATCCCCTGATTCCTTCACATTAGCAGGGCACGGTCTCCCTGCAGTCGTGTTGATGGAAAGAGGATGGTCCTAAAAAATTGTTGCTGTGCATATTTATCTCATGCCCATTCTTTGAATGCAAACAGCACTGCACATTTGTGTTGTCTGCATCAGTTGTGCATCGCACCATTAATTGCTGGTGGTGTCTCATCGGCATGATAATTTCAGGAGTAACTAGTTATAGAGTCAGAGTCATACAGCGTGGAAACAGGCTCCTCAGATGAACTTGCCCACACCAGCCAACATATCCCATCTACACTCATCCAACCCGCCTGCTTTTAGCCCATATCCCTCTAAACCTGTTCTATCCATGTACCTGTCTAAATGTTCCTTAAATGTTGCGATAGTACCTGCCTCAACTAGAAGGTCATAAGTAATAGGAGCAAAATTAGCCCATTCGGCCCATCAAGTCCACTCTGCCATTCAATCATGGCTGATCTATCTCTCCCTCCTAACCCCATTCTCCTGCCTTCTCCCCATAACCCCTGACACCCGTCAACCGCTGACACCTACCTCCTCTGGCAATTCATTCCGTGCACCCAACACCCCTTTGAGAGAAAAAGTTACCCCTCAGGTTCCTATTAAATCTTTCCTCCCCTCACCTTAAAGGAATGTCCTCTAGTTCTTGATTCCCCTACTCTGGGAAAATGTTTACCCGATCTATTCCTCTCATGATTTTGTGCACCTCTATAAGATCAGCCTTCATCCCCCTGTGCTCTAAGGAATAGAGTCCTAGCCTGCTCAACATCTCCCTATAGCTCTAGACTTCTGTACCTAAAAGTAACCTATACTTTGAGAAGATGTGGAGACATTCAAAAAAGACTGCAAAAGAAAGTACAGCTACATCAAAACTGTATGAACTTTATGAAGATAAAATGCCATGAGAAGGTGTTCACAAGATCGGAAGAGTGGAATGGGAATAGGATGTGAATGCAGCATTTGTAAAGCAGACACAATTGATCAGAGACAAGGGTTAATACATCAAAGTAATTGGGAGATATCAGTGGGCTAAAGGGCCTGTTTCCATGCTGTATCTCTAAACTAAAGGCACCCGTGCCAAGTTCCATTGAAAATCCTGCATCATTTTCTTTTCATTATGGGAGTAAATTAAAACTCAGCTTAGTGTATCTATAACATTCATGTTGCCAAGAACCCACAGGCGCACTGTTCCAACACTGTTTGATCACTGGCAACAAAACGTCTGGACATAGAAAACGTACCACGGCCAAATCGATGCACATGATATGAACAGATTCATCGTACCAGCTTGTCTTGTTTTCAATGGAACTAAAACTTTGAACAGATTCACATGTGCAAATGCAAACATTTTTTATGTGGTTTGGGTATTACTTTGGGGAGGGCAGATTCTCCTGCTTCCCTCACCCCAGGCCCATCTCTTAATCCACCAACATTATCCTGAGGGGGATGAAGCAAAAAGAAGAAACTAAATCAACACATGGGTGGCACGGTAGCACATTGGTAGAGTTGCTGCCTTACAGCACCAGAGACCTGGGCACGATCCTGACTACAGGTGCATGTCTGTACCGAGTTTGTACATTCTCCCTGTGGCCTGCGTGGGTTTTCTCCAGGTCCTCTGGTTTCCTCCCACACTCCAAAGACGTACAGGTTTGGGGGTTGTTTAATTGGCTTGTTATAATTGTAAATTATCCCTAGTCTGTGTTTGATAGTCAGCATGCGGGGATTACTGGCCGGCGCGGACTCGGTAGGCCGAAAGGCCTGTTTCCGTGCTGTATCTCTGAAGGCTAAACAATTAATGTTCTCTCAGGATAAAAAATACCAACTCTGCTAAAGGAAAGAAAAATAACATTTCTGATACCCGCTGTTGATGGTTTGGTAATGTAAATGGTGTTAGCTTGATAAAAGCAGTTAAAAAAATTAAATGCTCCCACGGTTTGTTGTGTTATGGTTTCTCTGCAGCAAGGCCACAATGGTGCATTGAGTAAAGTACCTGCTATTTAGGCTAAACTTCAACAGTGGGATTCTACATGAATGCAGGTTTTCTTACTCTGGAGCTTCTGTGCATGAAAAATCGATATGATGCCTCTTAAAATGTGAAATTTGGGACCAATTTCCTCCACAGGCAGGAGCCTTTTACTGTTCTTAGCACTCCTTTAACTGTCGAGATATGTCTCACTGTCAGGTGTAGAAGATAAAAAAAAGGATTTAAAAGCAAGCCTGGTGATTGCTGAAATGAAAAGCACTATCTATTTTACACACACCATGCTTCCAGTTTCCAATGGAAAATTATTATGATTTGAATTCCCCCTCTGTCTTTGTGCATGGTTTCAATTATCCTCTAGTGCATTAATTCACTGACGTTAATGCTACACCATGGAAAAATAAGCCATGACTTTTACAATGACCTTTTTACATTCAGGTGAGTCACAGGCATTTTTTAGACGTACCTAATTATTCAATCCTTATATTCATTTCCTTTCATAATGTAATGGTAAAAGAGGAAATGCATGGTTTCTGTAATAATAATCTTTCAATTTTTTTTAGACAACTAACTTAAGTTAATGAGTCTCTAAAAAATATCAGGTAATCCAAGCATCCATCAGACAGTGTATAATATGCTAAAACTGTAAATAGATTATAAAACGAGTTACCTGAGCAAGGTAACTAAATGATGTGGTTCAATGGCTATTTTATTGTCACATGCACAAAGGCACAGTGAAATTACTTTCTTACATACAGTCTCGTAAAGTATCGCCACACTTAGCACATCCCTGATTAGCAAAGTGTACAGAAATAGTCTACTGAGCCCGCGTGCAAGCAACGCCTCATTTTGGCTCAATTTTCAAAGTCCAGTCCGTGCTCTGGTTCTTATGAGTGGCGCCCGATCCAGGCAAGTCCCAGGCTGCTGTGGGCCTCCAGCCATCGACTTCCTTGCCCCTCTGTTGCCCGTCCACATTTGTGGCCTGGGGGCGACTCCTGCAGCCGAGCTTGAGGACGTGGTAGGCCAGATCCCGGCTCCCTCTCCTCTCCTCTCCTCTCCTCTCCTCCCCTCCAGGCCTTGCTCCTTGCCCTTCGGGTCTGTCATTGTAACCGGCTCCACATTTCCCAGTCTCTCGTCTTCACGGGATGAGCAGGGGCCGGCTCGGCAGCTTCCCAACTGCAGGCCGCAGTCAGGATCCAAACCTTGGATCTAAAGATCCCTTAGTCTGTTATGATCCCTAGGTCCCTATTTCATTATTTCCTTGGGCCATACCATTCATGATGAACATTGTATTATTATATAACACTCCCTCCATCCATTCCAAATAATAATCATCATCTCACACTTATCAGGATTATATGTGTTATGGAGGTAAAAAGGTAAAAGATTAGCCGTGCTTTTCTTTAAATCCAGGGCTGAACAGCTTACTTCCCCAATGTCTTACACAGTGGCACAGCAGTAGAGTTGCTATCTTACAGCGAATGCAGCACCGGAGACCCAGGTTCGATCCCAACTACGGGTGCTGTCTGTACAGTTCTCCCCATGATCTGCATGGGTTTTCTCTGAGATCTTCGGTTTCCTCCCACACTCCAAAGACGTACAGGTTTGTAGGTTAATTGGCTTGGTAAGTGCAAAAATTCTGCCTAGTGGGTGTAGGATAGTGTTAATGTCTGGATATCGCTGGTCGGCGGGAACCCGGTGGATCGAAGGGCCTGTTTCCGCGCTGTATCTTTAAACTAAACTAAACTATTGTGTTCTCCCTCTCCCTCTGCCTCTTTTGAAATATTTCAAAATATTAGTAACTTCTAATATTTTGGTGTCTGTTTTGGCCTTGATAAAGTGCCTGGGGACATTTTGTTCCATTAAAGTGTGTGTTTCAATTGTCTGCTAAGTGTTAACTTTATACCTCGCAAGATATCAACCGCTCCACATGATTGCATTGAAAATCATAATTGTGCACAATACTGCAGCCCAAAAATTGATAAGTAGCTTAGTGGGTTTATATTAAAATGCCACTTGGGCTCCTTTAACAGGATAAGTGAAAATTGATTTTTCAAACTTCAATCCTTGCATCTCCTCTCTCCCCATCTCTCCCCCACCCTAGTCATTGTACTAGTTTCACTGTCGTTCTGCTGAGTTTCACTGTCTGCATCACTCGTTATCACCTTCTCCACAGCCAACAATGGATTATTTGGGCTCCACCTTTCCATGATAATCGTTGCTGGCTTTGATTTGTCCTTTTTCATACCTTTCATTAATTTGTTCCATGTACCCTTTCATATCTCTCGTTTCTCCATCCCCCTGACTCTCGGGCTGAAGAAGGGTCTCGTCCCGAAACATCACCTATGCCATTTCTCCAGGGATGCTGTCTGACCCGCTGAGTTACTCCAGCTTTTTGTGTCTACTTTCTAAATGAATTAATTTCTATTTGAAGGTGTGCAGAGCTGATCAACAGCTGTCACCATCCCTATCTGAAGTAGGCTGTGACACAGTTGCATATGCTATCAGAAGAGTTCGCAAAGACTTTGATAAGAAAACGTACAGCACGACAGAGTGAGGTAGACACTCTAGAGCCTCTTCCATACAGCCATCAGGATCTTGAACGCTACAACCTCCAATAAGCTCTCTCTGGAGAGAAGGAATGGGTGAGATGCTGAGTTACTCCAGCTTTTTTTGTGTGTGTGTGTGTATACAGTGGCTTGCAAAAGTATTCATATCCCTTGAACTTTTCCACATTTTGTCACGTTACAACCACAAACGTAAATGTATTTTATTACGATTTTTTATGTGATAGACCAACACAAAGTGGCGCATAATTGTGAAGTGGAAGGAAAATGATACATGGTTTTCAAATCTTTTTACAAATAAAAAACTGAAAAGTGTGGCGTGCAAAAGTATTCAGCCCCCTTTACTCTGATACCCCTAAATAAAATCCAGTGCAGCCAATTGCCTTCAGAAGTCACCTAATTCATAAATAGAGTCCACTTGTGTGTAATCTAATCTCAGTATAAATACAGCTGTTCTGTGAAGGCCTCTGAGGTTTGTTAGAGAACATTAGTGAACAAACAATGTTCCTTGGGCATCATGAAGCCCAAGGAACACAGCAGACAGGTCTGGGATAAAGTTGTGGAGAAGGTTAAAGCAGGGTTAGGTTATAAAAAAATATCCCAAGCTTTGAAACATCTCACGGAGCACTGTTCAATCCATCATCCGAAAATGGAAAGAGTATGGCACAACTGCAAACCTACCAAGACATGGCCGTCCACCTAAACTGACAGGCCGGGCAAAGAGAGCATTGATCAGAGAAGCAGCCAAGAGGCCCATGGTAACTCTGGAGGAGCTGCAGAGATCCAAAGCTCAGGAGGGAGATTCTGTCCACAGGACAACTATTAGTCATACACTCCACAAATCGGGCATTTATGGAAGAGTGGCAAGAAGAAAGCCATTGTTGAAACAAAGCCATAAGAAGTCCCGTTTGCAGTTTGCCACAAGCCATGTGGGGGACACAGCAAACATGTGGAGGAAGGTGCTCTGGTCTGATGAGACCAAAATTAAAGTTTTTGGCATAAATGCAAAACGCAATGTGTAGTGGAACACTAACACTGCACATCACCCTGAACACACCATCCCCACTGTGAAACATGGTGGTGGCAGCATCATGCTGTGGGGATGCTTTTCTTCAGCATGGACAGGGAAGCTGGTCAGAGTTGACGGGATGATGGATGGAGCCAAATACAGGGCAATCTTGGAAGAAAACCTGTTAGAGTCTGCAAAAGACTTGAGACTGGAGCGGAGGTTCACCTTCCAGCAGGACAACAACCCTAAACATACAGCCAGAGCTACAATGGAATGGTTTAGATCAAAGCATATTCATGTGTTAGAATGGCCCAGTCAAAGTCCAGACCTAAATCCTATTGAGAATCTCTGGCAAGACTTGAAAATTGCTGTTCACAGACGCTCTCCATCCAATCTGAATGAGCTTGAGCTATTTTGCAAAGAAGAATGGGCAAAAATTTTAGTCTCTAGATGTGCAAAGCTGGTAGAGACATACCCCAAACAACTTGCAGCTGTAATTGCAGTGAAAGGTGGTTCTACAAAGTATTGACTCAGGGGGGCTGAATACTTTTACACACCACACTTTTCAGTTTTTTATTTGTAATAAAATTTGGAAACCATGTATCATTTTCGTTCCACTTCACAATAATGCTCCACTTTGTGTTGGTCTATCACATAAAATCCCAATAAAATACATTTACGTTTGTGGTTGTAACGTGACAAAATGTGGAAAATATGTGTGTGTGTGTGTGTGTGTGTGTGTGTGTGTGTGTGTGTGTGTGTGTGTGTGTGTGTGTGTGTGTGTCTGTGTGTGTGTGTGTGTGTGTGTGTGTGTCTGTGTGTGCGTGTGTGTGTGTGTGTCTGTGTGTGTGTGTCTGTGTGTGCGTGTGTCTGTGTGTGCGTGTGTGCGTGTGTCTGTGTGTGCGTGTGCGTGTGTGTGTGTGTGTGTGTGTGTGTACACTTGTGGGTATTTCTTGTTTATTATATCATTTACAATGTACTATGTTTACAGATTCTGTTGTGTTGCTGCAAGTAAGAATGTCATTGATCTATCTGGGACATATGACAATAAACACTCTTGACTTGACTCTTGAAAGCATAATGATCACAGACCTCTGTCACTGACTTGGATTCATTCGGTATAGGGAATGGGGCTTCCTTGCCCCTATAGTTTTCCATCCATTATCCATTAATGCTGCTCCCTTCATATAAGGATTATTAAGAATGACATTTATGAGTATACATGGCAATCAAATAATTGAAATGCAACAAAATATAAACATTTTAGTTGGCACTGTTCAATTCAATAAAGAATACTTACTTTTTAAAATACCCAGCGGTTTTCTGCAAGTACGGACGAGAAGGGTTTTTTTTCACTAAAAACTAATTAAAGTGTGTTTTGGTTGGAATATCCATTTCTGGAGTCTGGAAATAAAACGTTACGCTGCGTGGGACTGCAGTGGAATCAGTCGCTGGAGATTTTTTCAGAATATGTGACAAATCAATTTTCAGTGGCAGCTGGTGGAACTGCTGCCTCACAGCACCAGCAAGCCGGAAATGCCTTAATATGGAATAGATAGGGTGAATGCATAGAGTAATTTACCATGGGGAAGGGTAATCAAAAACCAGAGGACATAGAATTAAGGTGAGAGGAGCAAGATTTAATACAAACCTGAGGGGCAACTTTTAACTGAGAGGGTGGTGGCTACATGGAACAAGCTGGCAGAGGAGGTAGTTGAAAGGTACTAGAACAGCATTTCAAAGACAGGTAGACACAAAAAGCTGGAGTAACTCAGCGGGACAGGCAGCATCTCTGGAGAGAAGGAATGGGTGGTGCTTTTGGTTAAGTGCCTTCTTCAGACTGATATGATATTTCAAAGACAGGTACCTGGTTACGAAAGGTTGAGAAGGAAATGGGTCAAACGTGGGCAAATGGAACTGGAGTAGATGGGGCATCTTGGTCGCAATGGATGTTGGGCCAAAGGACTTGTTTCCATGGTGTATGACTCTATGACTCCAAGTCGCCGCTAATTCAGTTACTTCATCTCTACTAAGTCCTAGTTGCTGACAAAACCCCAAAATTCCAGTGGATGTATAAGATGCACAATTTGGAAATCCATTGGGAGATCATGAATTTGGAAATCTTGGAAGATGTGTTGGTTCTATACCTTGCTTGAGGTCCTTATTAGATCTGCAGTTCCTTCTTTAAATCCTTATTAGATCATCCTGCTTATGGAAGAAACACATCCCATACATGATGATACCACATTATCCATTTCCCTTGGATCCATTGATCCAAAACATGATCCCATAAACCTTCAGTAACTTAGAATATTTGCTAACATAATGCATTTACCATCATGTGATGTAAAATTATCCGTGTGACATTGAAAAAATAATGGGTCATATCCTTCTTGAGACGTTTCTCATCCCGCTTAGGGCAGCGCAGTGGCACAGCGGTAGAGCTGCTGCCTTACAGTGCCAGAGACCTGGGTTCGATCCTGACTGTGGCACTGTCTGTATGGAGTTTGCACATTCACTCGAAGATCATGTGGGTTTTCTCCGGTTGCTCCGTTTTCCTTCCACACTCCAAGGACACACAGGTCGGTAAGTTAATTTAATATTGTGAATTGGTGTGTAGGAAAGTGTCAGTGTATGGGGTAATTGTTGGTCGGCATGGAATCGGTGGGCCAAAGGGCCTGTTTCCGCGCTAAAGTCTAAAGTCTAAAAGGCTGCTTGCTCCATGTGTGTGTTTATTTTCATTTTGATATATTTATCAGAAGAGAAAGGAGTGTGGACAACATAAAGAGCCAGAATCACAAGATAGCAATCTAGATCCTTTTACAGAAAGCCAATCACCTCGTGCTTAAATTGGAGAAATGACATTTTCATCCTGTCACCATCTCCGCTATCTGCTGCACATCATCAGAAAGACTTTGCAGCGCCTTCAAATGTTTCAAATGCTCTCCAGTCATTTTCTTTTTCCAGATAGCAGCCGTGAAATCTTTGTCCCAGTGTTAACAGTCTATCTTGTTGTATATTGCTCAGCTGCATCATTCCGTTACATAACGTTACAGGGAGTGCGTGCATTGGTTATAACCTTTTGCAGTGGACTTTATACTCCTGACTTTGCAGAGGTAAAACTGATATGAAGATTGCAGGAGGGGGGGGTGGGGGGTCGGTGGAAACTTTTTTTCAATCTCTTACCTTGCCGGAGATGCGATTGTTTTCCGGATCGTATCTCCTTTCTCTCTGCGGCCTAACATCATGGAGCTGGAGGCCTCGCTCGAGACTGACTGAGCCCCACCCCGGGATGCCATGTATCTGTACACTGTGGATGGCTCGATTGTAATCATGTATTGTCTTTCCGCTGACTGGTTAGCTTGCAACAAAAGCTTTTCACTGTAACTTGATACACGTGACAATAAGCTAAACAACATAACAGAAGGACAAATACAGGACAACAATGTCCTTCTCCCTCGGCTGTAACTGATAGCGTTAAGGCAGAATTAAAAAAAATATATACCAATTGCTTGAAGGTGCAAAGGATATGGAAGGATTGCAGATGGGCTGATTAGTAAATTTGCAGGAATCGGGACATCAATCTACAGTTGTACAAGATGTTGATGAGTCTGCATTTGGAGTATTATGGGCCTGCCCACTTAGGCTGTTTTTAGGTGACTGCCGGTGAATGTCATAGTCGTAGCAGGTCGCTGAAAAAACGGCGACTGGACCCCCTTCAGCATAAAATTTGAACTAGGTAGGGAAGTTCAGAACTAGAGGGTATAGTTTTAAGGCGAGAGGGAAAAGATTTACAAGAGACTTGAGGGAGTATCTTTACACAGAGAAGGTGGTGGGTACACGACAGTTCTCTCAGGTGAGGCAGAGGTTCACTTGCACCTCCCTCAACCTCATCTACTGTATCCGCTGTTCCAACGGTGAATTCCTATATATCGGCGAGACCAAGTGCAGACTGGGCGATCGTTTCACTGAACACCTTCGCTCAGTCCGCCTCAGCGTACGTGATCTCCCTGTTCACAAGCACTTTAACTCCTCTTCCCATTGACACACTGACCTTCCTGTATTGGGTCTCCTCCACTGTCAGAGTGAGGCCAAACACAAATTGGAGGAACAGCACCTCATATTTAACTCAGGCAGCTTACAACCCAACGGTATGATTTTTGATTTCCCTAATTTCAAATAACCCTTGCATCCCCTCTCACTGCGTCCCTTCCTCACCCTAATTATCGTACTAGCTTCACTGTCATCCTGTTGAGTTTCATTGTCTGTATAACTTGTTATCACCTATCCCACAGCCAACAATGGACCATTGTGGGCTCCACCTTTCCTTGATTATTGTTGCTTTTTGTGTGTCTTTCATTGATGCCTGGCCCATGGAGTCACTTCAACATTTAACGTCGATCTTCGGTTTAAACCAGCAGCTTGGCAAGATCCTTAAGGGACACTGAGGACACAAATGGACAGCTAACCAGGTTTGTGCTCCACCACCCAGCAAGGCAATGCAAGGGGACATAACTCAAGTTCACAAGTTGTAGAAGTAGAATTAGGCCATTTGGCAGATCAAGTCTCTTCCTTCGAGGGGACACGACTTTTCTTGTCATATCCCCGTCTCCGTCTCCGTCTGCACTGAAGCCTAATGGCGGAGCTGGTATCCTCCAACTGCGACTGACCTCGAGGCTCAGGAGGTAGAGCCAGCCAGGACTTACCATCGCGAGGCTGGCTGACTTCAGGGCTGTAGCGGGTTCCGGCGTTCCGTCATTCCGGCGGGCCGACTCGGAGCTGTGGCGGCTTTCCGGTGGCGATGGCGGCGGCAGCGACTTCAGAGGCCCGGCCGAGGGCCCAGTGGACGACATCGTCGGGAGCTCGCAGGTCACAGGTTGGTGACCTGTTTTTCCGGAGCTCCCGTGGCAACAGCTGGACTGGAGGGCGGCAGCTTCAGCAGCTTCGACCGCCCCGGGCCGCGGAGTTGAACCGGCCCGCTCGCGGAGCGCGGTTCAGCCGCAGGACTTACTTACATCACCCGGTGGGGTCATAACATCGGAGGCTTGGATCGCCTCAGCGCAGAGGAAGAGGAAGAACAAGAAGGGAAGAGACAAAGACTTAAGATTTTGCCTTCCATCACAGTGAGGAGGTGTCTGGTGAACTCACTGTGGTGGATGTTAAATTTGTGTTTATAGTGTGTTTTGTTATTTACTATAAGTATGACTGCAAGGCAACGAAATTTCGTTCAGACCAAAAGGTCTGAATGACAATAAAGTTTCCATGATTCCATGATTCCATGAAGTGTACTCCTCCACTCAATCACGGCTGACCTCTGCCTCCTAATCCCATTTTTCCTGCCTTCTCCCCATAACTGCAGGTAATTTTATCAATATATCCTGAAAACATTTCCACGATCTGCTGGGATTATCCACAACACACCCGTCCACCAGAGAATTATAGATCAGCGAGCCGAACATCTGTTATTGGGAAACTCCGAGTGCCCATAATGAGTAAGTAAGTAAGTCAATTTTATTTATATAGCACGTTTAAATCAACACACGTTGAAACCAAAGTGCTTTACATAAACAAAATAATAACGTTTCCGTACATCCATAGAAAAATTAAAAATAAGAAAAATGACACAACAACTTATAGAATTCAACATGAACGTCCCGAATTAAAAATTTCCACTGTGGGGAAAGGCATCAAATGAGGGGGAGAATGACTGAATATCTTGAGCATTTTCAACTGCCTAATGGGAACAAGTATAAAGTTATAAAGGGCAAGTGACAGCTGACAAACCTGATTGATTTTTTACTGAAACATATATGAAGGCTTTTGATTAAATTCCTCAGAAGAGGTTGTCAGCTGAAATTGTTCAGGAGAGTGAAGGGAAATTACTGACATGATTAGAAAAGTGGCTGAGTGGCAAAAGACAAAACAAATAAAGATAACTGGCAACTGTTTTAATTGCCTGGATATGACTATTGACCTTCCAATGGACATTATGGTATGGGGCAAACTCACCATCGTATTCATTAATGACTTGGATGTTGAGTTAGAAAACCCGTAAACAATTTTGCTGATGATACTATGGTATTGTGGGCAATTTTGGGCACTATATCTGAGGAAGGATGTGCTGGCTCTGGAGAGGGTCCAGAGGAGGTTTACAAGAATGATCCCAGGAATGAGTGGGTTAGCACGTGTGTGGACGTGGCATCGAAGGACGAGAAGCCAAAGCAAAGAAGTGGAAGCCAAATAACCGAACAGAAACTAAGCCAAAACGCCAAATAACCAAAAGCATATGAAGCCGAAATGGCAACTAACCGAGAGGGTGGGATGCCTAAAAGCCAACTAACCAAAAGGGTGGGATGCCTAAAAGCAAACTCACCAAAAGGCCACTCTGCCAAAACGCCAACTCACCGAAAGGCTGCGTCGCCTACAAGCCAACTCACCGAATAGCGGCTCTGCTCTAAAGTCAAATAACTGACATGACGTCGCCGGGGGGGGGGGGGGGGGGGACGACACTTGTCATCGATTGGTCCAGGCCTCTGCGTCCATCACATCACTGGCCGATGGAGACGGGAGGGGGGGGTCATTTTCCCCACACAAGCCATAGGTGACTGGGCACTCTGAACCCGTGCACCATGTTGTAAGCGGCCGAAGGAGCGCATCCTTCAGGACAGTTCCCACAGGCGCACGGCCGCCCTCCGCCTCTTCTCCCCCGTGTGGCTGCACTGTGACAGGCTGTGTGTCGGTCAGATGATGGCGATGGTCGACTGATTGCTGCCGGTAGTCGGACCCCCTGGGTGGCATCGCCATCGCCGCCCCCGCTATCCATCCCCCCACTTCATTAACCAGGTTCCTGAATGTAGGTACTATTTATACATGTAACATTTTTTATTTTAAATCAGTAGCTCTTTTTTGAGTTTTAATGCTGACCCGGTCCTGCGGGAAGGACTTGCGGCAGCTGGTTTCATAGTGCCTCCATTGTTGCTAGGTGCTGATCTTTCACCTCTGCTCCACCCGGCGCTGCCGACACATCCCGTCACAGTGCGGCCGCACGGGGGAGACTTGGTGCTCGGGTTCAGAGTGCCCAGTCACCTACGGCTTGTGTGGGGATAGTGACCGTTCGGTTATTTGGCATCCACTTCTTTGCCTCGGCTTCTCATCCATCTACGCCACGTCCGGGTACCGGGTCAGCATATGATGGGCGTCTAGGACCAGGGGTCATTGCCTCAGAATTAAAGGACGTTCCCTCAGGAAGATGAGAAGGAATTTCTTTAGTCAGAGGGTGGTGACTGTGTAATTCTTTGCCACAGAAGGCTGTGGAGGCCAGGTTAATGGATATTTTTAAAGCAGAGATAAATAGATTATTGATTAGTTTGGTGTCAGGTGTAAAGGGGAGAAGGCAGGAGAATGGGGTTAGGATGGAGAGATAGATCAACCATGATTGAGTGGCGGAGTAGATCTGATGGCCTGAATCTGGCCTGAATCTGCACCTGTCACTTATGACCTTATGATAACACATTGTCTATGCAAGCCGTGCAGATGGAAATGTAAGTATACACGGAAATATCAATGACTTTGTTCTATCATCCTGTGCGTTGTCTTCCTTACTCTGTTTTCTACTGAGATATTGACTGCATCCTGTTTGTGGATATAGTTTAGTTTAGAGATACAGCGCGGAAACAGGACCTTCAGCCCATCAAGTCTGTGCTGACCAGTGATTCCCCTTACACTACCACACACTACACACTAGGGACAATATAACTAGAGGGTGGTGAATTTGTGGAGTACATTGCCACATACGGACGGCTGTGAAGGCCACATCATTGGGTATTTTTAAAGTGGAGATTGATAGGGTCTTGGTTAATAAGGGCGTCAAAGGTCAAAGGGCGTCCTATGTCCTATGAATTCCTGAATCATTGTTCATCTGCACAAGTTCACGTTATAGGAGTAGAATCCCATTTTCTTGCCTTCTCCCCATAACCCTTGACTCCCGTTCAAATCAAGAATTTGTCTATCTCTGCCTTAAAACTATACACTAACCTGGTCTCCACAGCCCTCTGTGGCAATAAATTTCACAGATTAACTAAAGAAGTTCCTCCTCAGCGACTTTTATTAAAAAGTGCCCTTGAAATCTGAGGCCATGACCTCTGGTCCTGGACTCTCCCACCAGCGGAAACATCCTTTCCACATCCACTCTATCTATGCCATTCATTATTCTGCAAGTTTCAATGAGGTCCCCCCCTCAACCTTCTAAACCCCAGCGAGTAGAGGCCCAGTGCTTTCAGGTGCCCATCATGTGCTAACCCACTCATTCCTGGAGAGTCAGATTCTCTTCATGAGAAATATTTTGCGGTACCCAGTCACACATGTCCTTATTCCCACGTGCGACATCCTGGCTGCATGGAGTTACTGAGCAACACTTGAGGATCCAGAAGGGCAGGGCCCACTGGACACGGTTCTTTTTGAGTTTTGTTCTCATTATGTTTACAATGCCACTAACTCGCGGCAGAATCAATAATCTTCCTGATCCGGGGTGACTGCAGTGTTGATGAATGAATCACTTTCAATGTCACTGAGCAGTCAATAGATAGAGGCAAGCTGCAAGACTTAAATGCATACAGGAGTGAATAGTTTGAATCTGAACAGGGTGATTTCAATTTAGATTCAGAGAAATGCTCCCTTTTCACAATCTAATTATTAGTCATTAACCCAACGATAAAGTACTTTAAAAAAAAAAATTGTCATACTGTAGGTGATAAAGTGGACAGATTTGTCTCATTATAATCCTTAATGTTACTTACAATAAAAGATAACTCAATAATTCCTATGATTTAAATTGTATTATTTTCCAGCACCGTTATTATCCTTGTCTCTTCTTCAATATGTACTATTAATCCTTACACGAGCCCGTTGTTCTACATGTGAGCAAGTTACACAAATTGCATTAGTCATTTATGCCGACTTTCATAGTTTCAATCTCATTATTAAAGAATGATTCAAAACACATTGCATTGTCAATGAAATTGTCCTTGTAAGCAGAGTTTTAAACCTGTGTTTCCAGATAGAGTAAAAACTATTTGTCTCGGAATGTGTAGGAAGGGACTGCAAATACTGGTTTCAACTGTAGATAGACACAAAATGCTGGAGTAACTCAGCGGGACAGGCAGCATCACTGGGGATTCGGATCGTGACCCTTCTTCAGACTGAAAGTCACGGGAAAGGGAAATGTGAGATATAAACGATGACGTAGGGAGATATAGGACAAATGAATGAAAGATATGCAAAAAATAACGATGATAAAGGAACCAAACCGTGTGTTCCGCCTGGACCCACCTGATCTCCCAGTTGTTAAACATTTTCATTCCCCTCCGCATTCCCACAATGACCTTTCTGTCCTGGGCCTCCTCCATTGTCAGAGTGAGGCTAAACGCAAATTGGTGGAACAGCATCTCAAATTTTGCTTGGGCAGATTTCAACCCAGGGGTATGAATATTGATTTCTCTAACTTCAAGTAACCCCTGCATCCCCTCTCACTCCATCCCTCCCCCAATCTAGTCACACAAGCTTTCATTCTCACCTAGCGACAACTAACAATGGCCTGTTTCCTTTATCACTGTTACTTTTTTGCATCTCGTTCAATCATTTGTTCTACATGGAAAAAAATGTTGTCCTCTCCCTTGATTGTGAAGAACTTAAATCAATGTGAGTCAGCCAAAGCCATGACACTCATAATCATCTATTGTAATTCGCTGCATTTTTTTCTTGACAGCTGACATAATGTAAAAGAAACTAGTGTTATGTGCTATGAGCTGCCAAGGAGATAAATCACTTCTGATTTTATATCAGTTTCCACCATTTGAGTAAAAGCTATCCATCATCAGATTCTGAATGACAGATATTGCTATCAACGTACTACTTCATCTCATTAAGGAACTCTATTTTTATCTGTTCAATATGGGAGAGCCATATACTATCCCACATGATGCTTAGAGAATTAATTGAATCATATAATTGTTACACCATAGAACATAGAACATTACAGTGCAGACTCCTATATATCGGCGAGACCAAGCGCAGGCTCGACGATTGTTTCGCTGAACACCTTTGCTCAGTCTGCCTGCACTTACGTAATCTCCCGGTTGCTAAACATTTTAACTCTCCCTTCCATTCCCATACTGACCTTTCTGTCCTGGGCCTCCTCCACTGTCAGAATGAGGTCCAACACAAATTTGAGGAATAGCACCTTATATTTTGCTTGGGCAGCAGACAACCCAGCAGCATGAATATTCACTTCCTGAACTTCAAGTAACCCTTGCTTTCCCTCTCTCTCTATCCCCCCCCCCCCCCCCCCCCCATCCTAGTTCTCGGACTACTTTGACTGTCCTCCTAATGTAATTTTACTGAATATATGCCCCATTGTCGCTTTCCCCTCAGCTAACAATGATCCATTCTACATTTTCCTTGCTCACCATCCTCTTTGATCTCTCGTTTTCACACCTTGCCCTTTCATATCTCTGCCTCCCTCTTCCCTCAGTCTGAAGAAGGGTATCTATCCAAAACATCACCCATTCCTTCTCTCCAGAGATACTGCCTGTCCCACTGAGTTACTCCAGCATTTTGTGCCTATCTTCAGTGTAAACCAGCATCAGCAGTTCCTTCCTACACAGAACAGCACCGCATAGGAACAGGCACTTTGGTTCGCAATGTTTGTGACAGACATGATGCCATGTTCAACTAATCTCCTCTGTCTGCAACTGATCCATATTTCTCCATTCCCTGTATATCCATCTGCCCTTCTGAAAGCTTCATAATTCTTACTATTGTGGCAGCCTCCACCACCCTCTGCCTGGCATCACATTCCAGGCACCCATCACTTTCAATGTATAAAACTTGCCTCGTACATCTCCTTTAAACTTTGCCTCCCTCAGGTTAAATCTATGTCTCTGACATTTCTAGGAGAAGGCCCACGTTTTGAAAGAGCAATAAAAGTCCAATAATCTTTCATCCTCCAGCCCGCTGAATGTGCAGAAAATTGGTTATTACTCCTATTAATACTCTCACATGCTTGAGGGCCAAAGGCAGGCAGGTGGGACTAGTGCAGATGGGACATCATGGTCGGCATGGGCAAGTTGGGCCGAAGGGCCGTTTCCATGCTCCATGGCTCCAGGACTCTCTATGACATGTTGATTGGTAGGCTAGTTGGCATTGTAAATTATTCACAGTGGAGCTAGGGAACAAGCTTGGGTGAAGTTAATGGATGTCGAAGAGAAAATGAAATATAGTGGAGAATGGGATCGATGACAGTACCATGAGAGCTTGTGCAGATCCAAAGAGCGAAATGGTTTAGAAGAAAATGTGAATTTAAGATTGATATTAAATACTGGCCTTGTTTGTGATACGTACAAAAAAATCTCAGAACACTGAAAATATTTAAAACTCAAACAATTCAAAAAATAATAACATCTCAGGATTTATTAGGAGCCACTTCTGGTTCATTTGCTGCCTCACTTGCTGCTTCATATCGCCAGAGTCCTGGGTTCGATCCTGACCTCTGGTGCTATTCTGTGCTGAGTGCAAGTTCTACTTGTGATCACATGGGTTTCTTCAGGTGGGGGGGGGCTCTGATTTCCTCCGGCATTACAAAGACGTGCATGTTTGTAGGCTAAGTGGCCTCTGTAAATTGACCTTAGTGTGTAGAGAGTGGTTTACGAAAGTGGGATAACTTGGAACAAATGTGAATGGGTGATCGATGGTCGGCGTAGACTCGGTGGGAGTCTAGTTTGCACACTGTAAATTTTAATTAATCAATTTAAATTTGTCGCTCGCAGTAGTTCTCCTTCATTGATTTCAAAGCCTGGTAATTTGAAAAGTCCTGCAAGAAATAGTGAGGAATTGTCACATCTTTGCAATGCATTGGCTGATCCCCATGAGGTGTGCAGTAGCAGAGAATGAGGATAGAATTCCCAGCCCATTGCTGACAGTAAGTTCAAGACTTCTGCTTTTATGCAGAAAAATCCTAAATTTTCTGCACGTGCATGGGAAATTACCAACAGTTTTCTGCAAAGTCTGTTCCGATGTGAGTAAAGAGAACGTTTCCACCACTGACGGAGAAGGTAAGAGTTCAAGGCCTCACATGACATTAATTGACACAAGAAGCAGCAATGGTGACAGGAGGGAAAGCTATTTTACACATGGGTAATTCGGACCGGAGGTAGTTTAGAATCACATTGGCAGAGCCTTGAGAAAGTGTCAGAAGCTTTAACTTGGCTGAGTGCACAGATTTTTATATGTGGGGTTACTGTATATTCGTTAAAAATGTAAAGTTGACAGAAAGCAAGATCCAACCTGTCTATTTCTGTTTAATTTGAGCACATTTTAAATTCCATCCTTAAATCTTTCTCACTGTCACCTTTTGCTCTTTTACCATGCTTCATGTAATCTATCTCTTTAACCATTCTCTGGTCAACTGTCCCACTATTTAAGTTGCTCAATGTATAATTACGTTTGATAATACTTCCCTGAAGCTACTTGGGATGATTGCTGGGGTAATGGTGGAAAGTAGTACATGTATAGGCCCTTCGGCCCCAAACTTGCCCATCCTGACCAACATCTACACTCATCTCCCTTGCCATCATTTGGTCCTTATCCCTCTAAATCTTTCTTATCCATGAACCTGAACACATATCTTTTAAATGTCTTTATGTTCTTATTGGAGCTTGAATAGCAGGTAAATCTGATTGCTTCCATTATTCAGCAATGTCGAGCATAATATTATGTATGTTTTGGAGTGCTGGAGTAACTCAGAAAACCAACAGCTTCTCTGGAGGACTTGAATAGGCAATGTTTTGGTTCAGGGCTGAATAATTCTTTAGTCTGAAAAGGGGTCTTGACCCAAAATAAGGTGACGGAGTTTCTCAAAGGGTCAGGCATCGTCTCTGGTGGACATTGATAGACAACGTGTTGGTTCAGGATCCTTCTTCAGTTTGAAGACTTATTCAGTCTGAAGAAGGGTCCTGACACAAAATGTCATCTATCAATGTCCTCCAGAGGTAGAAACATAGAAACATAGAAACATAGAAAATAGGTGCAGGAGTAGGCCATTCGGCCCTTCGAGCCTGCACCGCCATTCAATGTGATCAAGGCTGATCATCCAACTCAGTATCCTGTACCTGCCTTCTCTCCATACCCCCTGATCCCCTTAGCCACACAGGCCACATCTAACTCCCTCTTAAATATAGCCAATGAACTGGCCTCAACTACCTTCTGTGGCAGACAATTCCACAGATTCACCACTCTCTGTGTGAAAAATGATTTTCTCATCTCGGTCCTAAAAGACTTCCCCCTTATCCTTAAACTGTGACCCCTTGTCCTGGACTTCCCCAACATCGGGAACAATCTTCCTGCAACTAGCCTGTCCAACCCCTTAAGAATTTTGTAAGTCTCTATGAGATCCCCCCTCAATCTTCTAAATTCCAGCGAGTACAAGCCGAGTGCTTGACCACTGACTTACTCCAGCACTTTGTGTTCTATGCATCCATATGTCTCATCCATATGTCTCATCTACATGTGTCTATACACAGTATATGGCTCGATTGTAATCATGTGTTTTTTTCCGCTGACAGGATAGCAGGCAACAAAATGCTTTTCATTGTACCTCAGTACATGTGACAATAAACTAAACTGAACTGAACAGACTCCAGCATCTGCAGCTTCTTGTGTCTGTATGTTTTGGAGATTTTGATCCAACGTACAAACTATTCTTTATGATACGCCATGAATGCTCTCAGCTCATAGGACGATCAGTTATACCCTTTGGCAAACTCGCACTGATGGCTGAAATCTAAGGTCGAGAATGAACAATTTTTCACAGTCACGATCCTTTTTTTTGTTGTTGATTCCATCGGCAGAAATACAAATGGTTTTTAAGGAAACTGGAATTGATCTTCACGATTCTCTGCCTCAGGTAACACACTGACTGAATTACATGGATGTGGTAAATTGTCCTGATTCCAGTGCGGGGCAGTATTTCATGCAGTGTTGACAAGGTGACGCGGGAATGTGGATGCAATTAATGGTTTAATGCATTGTGAGGAAACCCGCAATTCTAGCACTCTTTCTGGCAAGAGAAAAACTATTGTTAACTCTCTTTGAATATGGTTCAATTGTGCTTTCATGCAAATGCACAGTGAAATGATTTTCTTACAAACAGTCCAGTGGATTATTGCCATACTCAAGAACGTCCGCTATTAGCAAATTGTCCAAAATAGTCCATTGATCCTTCTTGTGTATTGGTGCCATTTTCAGAATCCAGTCCACTCTCCAAGTCTTACGAGCGGGTGCCCATTCCAGGTAAGCCCCAGGCTGCTGTGGGCCTCCAGCCGTTGCCTTCCCTTGGAGATGCCGGTCGACCTGCGAACCGACGTCCCTCACCTCGCGCGTCCACGTCTATCCCCTGCAGGTGCCTCCCAAAGCCGACCTCGAGCGGATGTGGAATGGTGTAAACATTTTTAGCTTTGGCCTGAACAGTGTCTGATGTCTACAAAGCTCATTGCGATGGCCACCTACAGAAGCTTGATAAAGAACTGTTGAACTGTGATGTTTAACAGTGTCCGCCTCTATCCATAGATGCTGCTTGTCTTGTTGAATATATCTGGCCACATTTGTGATATTCAGTATCTTTCCCTGAGAGAGCCCCCCAACGTCAACATTGTTGGCCCGATGTGAGGCTCAGTTGTGGCTCCGGCAGACACAAAACTTCAACGAGGATGTTATTAGTGTAGCACCAATATTGTGCTTCATTCATGTTCATGAAGCACAACTGCTCTCCCCATATTGTTCAGAAACTGCACTCCCACATTGAGTCTTTCACCCCATCCCTTCCTCTGTCACACTGATCCTCTGTCTTCCTGTTGCTCATCTACTTCATTCTCCCAGTACTTTTCCAAGGAAAATCCTTAAAAAAGCACACAAGTCTGGGAGCAACTAGTTTGTACAGAAGCTTTGTCGTCAACACAACTTCCTTCAGTTTTCGACAGTATTCCTCTTAGACTTGTAACCTGAAACAACCTGACTACGGGTGCTACCCGTGTGGAGTTGGTCGGTTCTCCCTGTGTCCTGCATAGCTTTCTTTCCAGGTGCTCTGGTTTCCTCCCACACTCTAAAGACGTGCAGGTTTGTAGCCCACTTAGCTTGGTATAAATGCAAATTGTCCCTAGTGTGCGCAAGATGGAGTTAGTGCACTGGGATTGTTGGTCAGCACAGACTCGGTGGGCCGAAGGGCCTGTTTCTGTGCTGCATCTGTAAACTAAACAAAAACTGTGGTAGCCACCAAAGTGTTAGTCACTGTGGAACACAACAACCAGTGTCTATCCATTAGATAACAAATCCCCTTCAGTAGTACAGATGAACTGATCGTTCCTGTTGCTGAATATCTTCAACCAGGTAAGGTTAAGGGACGTTATTAGATGGAGCATTGAGTTCTTTAATGGTGATGATCAGTGTTGGACTCTGATTGATATTGGGGTCTCTCTGTCATGCATATGACCAGTACACATGTATTACAAGTCTGCATGTTAACACACTTTCATGATGTGCCATTCTGACACATTTCCACCACAAAAGGGTTCACATTACAGGCATTAATGTTGCTAATGTTATTGCCAATGATCTTGCATTGTTTTCTAGACAGAAGATACCTACAAACCTGAGGTTTCAACAAAGTGAAGTGAATTCAATTTTCGTGCATGTAGAAACTCCAATATATTGCCAGATTTAATGAAATCCACCCAAAAATTTAGTCAAGGGGTTGAGAATAGGTTAAAAGCAAAACTCTGGAGTAACTCAGCTGGTCAAGCAGCATCTGTGGAGGGAATGGACAGACAACGTTTCAGGTCAGATTCAGAAGAAGATTCCCAACCCAAATCGTCATCTGCCAGTCTGAAGAAGAGTCCCGAACCGAAACGTCATCTGTGCGTTCCCTCCACAGACACTGCCTGATCCATTAGGTACTTCCAGCATTTTGTGCTTTGTTCAAGGTTCCATCTGCAGTTGTTTGTGTCTCAGTTCAGAATGGGTTGCTGCTTTCCAAAAATATGTATTAGTACAACATACAATTAACCACAGCCAAGAACTTTATTGGTCCTCGTCCAAAATCAATACGAATGACATTGAGTTCCCAATTTCCTATTCAGACAGGCTACTTATAAGTAAAATCACAAGCTACCGATAACATGTGGTGTTAGGAGAAGACTTTTGGAATTCAAATGCCCTTTGCAGAACAAACTGATGTGATGATCCTTCATTTAATTTACTTGGCCTAAACCATGACTGGGAATTCACCGAAGATGGACACAACGTGCTAAAGCAACTCAGCGGGTCAGGCAGCAACTCTGGAGAAAAGGAACAGGTGACGTTTCGAGTTGGAACCCTTCTTCAGACTGAAAGAAGGGTCGGAACCCAAACATATACAAGCATTTGCAGCTCCTTTTTACCCTGGGAGTGCACTTTTTTTGAGGTTTGTATATAGACTCGTCAAAGACAAAATCTTGCAGATGCTGGGAATGTGGAAAATAAAGCAGGAACGCACAGCAGGACAGTCAGTATCTGTAGATATAGATACAGAATTTTTCAACTGATTTGACCATCAAATGTCATCAGCCCCACGATGAACTGTATCCCAGTAGATGCTTACACATTCATCATAATAGTGCATGTAAATGGAGAGGCCATGTACCTTGTTAACAGATTTCAGTTGGCAAATCTGTCAGCGCATTTACATGTCTCAATTTGCCTCATCTCAATATGGAGGCAAAACATCAGAAAAGAAACTCACTGAGATTCCACCAGCAATTAATCCAGGGAATCTGGTAATGGATGCAATGCCGGGTTAGGCACAGTGCAGTATCCCTGAACCCATTCATTTCAAAGGAGGTTTTATACTGCAAGGAGGAAAGATAAATACAAGGCAAGTTATGTTTTAATTATTAATTTCTGAAGAACCGTTTTATTCAATCATTTAAACAAGCTTTTAAATGGTTTTATATATCGATAATTTAGTATGTTTAGCGAGGTAATGTCTCACTATTTTAATTTTAATAGTTTTGATTGCTGCGGGCATTCTGAATCAACTTTGACAGATGGTAGAGATGGTGGTGGTGGGGAAGTGGGGATGGAAGCATTATCTTGCCATCTGCTGTGAACTTCCTCACAGTTATGTGGGCTGAACTTGTCCTCGTGAATGGATTCTTATAAAGCCCTTCTTTTTCTCTGGCTCGCCTCTTACACTTTTCACATTTTAAAATGCTTTATTGTTCTATTTAAGATCGCCTACTATCTTTTTTCTTGCAACTTTTCCCCTGGCTCTTTAGATTTTAGAAATACGACGAGGAAATAAGGTCCTTCGGCCATACAGCGATCACCCCGTACTCCGAGCACAAGCACTATCCTACACACTAGGGACAATTTACTATGTTACCAAAGTCAAATAGCCTACAAACCTGTATGTCTTTGGATTGTGGGAGGAGACTGAAACACCTGGAGATAACCCACATGGTCATAGGGAGAATGCACACACTCCATACCGTCAGCATCGTAGTCAGGATCAAACCCGGATCCCTGGAGCTAGAAGGCAGCAACTCTACCATTGCTTTACTGCGCTGCCCTCTTTTCAATTCCCTCTTGTACTTTCTATAATTCACTTTTTTTTTTAAAATGCATCTTGTTCAGATGCAAATTCCTTTAAAAGAGAAGGCTAAAGGTCCATAATTAATGCATCTTGAATGATGGAGACAAATACAGGTAATGTGTAACATGGAGATAAGGCAAATATTAGGAGGAAGAATTTGTTAATAAGCCGGCAAGCGGGACTAGTGTAGATGGGACATCTATAGTGTTGATGGGACGTCTGAAGAAGGGATTCGGCCCGAAACGTTGCCTATCTCCCTCGCTCCATAGATGCTGCTGCACCCACTGAGTTTCTCCAGCATTTTGTGTACCCCCGTAGATGGGACATGTTGGTCGGTGTGGACAAGTTGGGCTGAAGGGCCTGTTTCCACGCTGAATGACTATTACTCAGGTAAGTATCAAATCTTGTGTAGGAAGGAACTGCAGATGCTGGTTAAAACCGAAGATAGACACAGAAAGCTGGAGTAACTCAGCGGGACAGGCATCATCTCTGGAGAGAAAGAATGGGTAATGTTTCGGGTTGAGACCCTTCTTTAGACCCTCTTACTTAAATCTTAAATCTTGCTCCTCTCACCTTAAACCCATGTCCTCTGCTCCTTGATGCCCCTACCCTGGGGCCAAAGATTCTGTGCATTCAACCTATCGTTTCGCCCTCACAATTTTATACACCTCTGTAAGATCACCCCTCAGCTTCCTGCGCTCCTTCTAACTATCGTCTCTATTGGTACTCTCATAGGCTGCAGTGCATGGACTTCTTTAAAAATGTTATCCACATTGTTTTCCTGATAACTCTAGAGGTGCGACCAGCCGGACGATGTTTTGTGATGCCCCATCACGGAACGAAGAAAGATGCCCGAGTAAGTAGATTTCATGCCGAGCGACCACTTTGAATAATAGAGACAGCGGAGAGAAAAGTTTACATTGTATTTTGAGCTGACAATGCAAAGATAAAACAGCGCAGATGGACATAGAGGTAGCTCATTGCCCCCCGAGGGCAGAGAATTGTACCACACCATTAGCCCTAAAATGAGACACTGATGAACACACTAGATGCATTGCAAGCACATTGCATCTCACCCAGATATGAACCAGTTGACCATTGCTAATTTTCTCCCCACAATCAGAACACGGGGAGAATTACATTTATCTGCGATCAGATTGTTTATAGTACCGCGATCAACAAGCCTTCAGCGTCCTCTCTCAGCTGGCACTGCCACCATTTGTGCCTTGGTTTCTGCCCAGCTACACACATTTCTCTCACTTCTCAGCAACTTAAGATATTTGTGATGCCTGACATTTCCCAGTTCTGATTGACCCAAAATATTATCTCCACTTCTCACTTTACACATTCCATCCAATGCTTTGGGTATCTTCTATTCAGATTTTAGACTTCAGGTGGCAGGTTGGCACAGCGGTAGAGTTGCTGGCCTTACAGCCACCAGGGACCTGGGTTCGTTCCTGACTATGGGTGCTTGTCTATACGGAGTTTGTACATTCTCCCTGTGACCTGCGTGGGTCTTCTCCGGGATGTCCAGTTTCCTCCCACACTCCACAGACATACACGTTTGTAGGTTAATTGGCTTGGTGTAATTGTAAATTGTCCCTTGTGTGTGTAGGATAGTGTTAAGGGCCTGTCCCACATAGGCGACTTTTTAGGCGAGTGCAGGAGACTCTGCGCTCGCCTCATGATCGCCACATGGTCGCCACATGTTCGCTGGTGGTCTCTGGTGAGTCTCCGTCATGTTGGAAATTTTTCTATGACCAGAAATTGGTCGCCATGGAGAAAATCGATAATCCTGTAGTCGTAGGTGCAGTTGTAGTGGGCTCGCCATGTAGTTATGGGCAGTCAAGGTAGTCGTAGGTAGTTTTAGTTAATCGTCTTTGCTGAACGGGCATTTTCATTGGCTCATTGTGGGGAAAAAATGTAAGCACGCATTTTCAGAACCAAGGGTGACCGACCGGTAATGTTAAATGCCCGCTAAACTTCACACCTGTGTATCTCTGGCTTAATTAAAAGTTGTCTGGCTTCTTAAAAGTGTCTCCACTCCTTCCCCGCCCCTTTCTCCCCCCCCTTCTCCCCTCCCCCTTCTCCCCTCCCCCTTCTCCCCCTTATCTCTCCTTCTCCCCCCTTCTCCCCCCCTCTTTTAAAGGACTTACCGTACACTGTGTTAGCAGTCTTAACCTTCCTGTTCATCGGGGTGCGTGTCTGTATCACCTTGGCTTTGCACCGTGTGAATTTCAGACAGCGCTCCCCGGCTTTCCCTGGCCCCCGCCTTTGCGATGTGTTTGTGCGTGTTCCACTTTGACAGTCGCCGTTCCAGTTCCCGGTTTTTCAGGCGAGTGCCGCAAACTTGACAGTCGCTGGCAGTCTGCTGAAAAAACGCCTAGGTGGGACAGGCCAATAGACAATAGACAATAGACAATAGGTGCAGGAGTAGGCCATTTGACCCTTCGAGCCAGCACCGCCATTCATTGTGATCATGGCTGATCATCTCCAATCAGTCCCCCGTTCCTGCCTTCTCCCCATATCCCCTGACTCCGCTAAGTGTGTCCTTTAGTGTGTGGGGATAACTGGTCGGCATGGACTTGGGTGGGCCGAATGGCCAGTTTCCTCGCTGTATCTCTAAACTAAACTAAAGTTTTCAACATGGACATAGACATAGAACAGAACAGAAACAGGCCATTCGGTCAACAATATCCAAACCAAACATTACATCAGGTAAAACTAATTTCCTCTGCCGGCACAAGATTCATATCCCTCCATGTGCCTATGGGAAGACCACTTAAATGACACCAGCATATCTGCCTCCACCACCACCCCTGGCAGCATGTTCCAGGCACCCACAACATCAGTGTAACAACCTGTCCCCCACATCTGTTACATTTTGTCTCCCCTCATCTTAAAGCTCTGCCCTCTGGGGATAGGGAAGGACATGGGGGTGTAAAAGGGAAAAGGGGACGAGTAGGGAGGTGTGGAAGAAGAACAGAAGGGGATGAAAGGGGCAGAGTGATGGGGAGTGGGAGAAATGTGTTGGGCAACAATGAGAAGGGCCAGACAGGGTAGAAGGTAGACACACAATGCTGGAGTGACTCAACAGGTCAGGTGGAATCACTGGAGATAAGTATTGGTGACATTTCAGGTCAAGACCCTTCTTCGGATTCAGTCAGGGGATAGGTGAAACTAGAGGGATGATAAGGTACAGAGAACCTTTTTGGTCAGGATTTTGGACATCGGTCAGGAGGGGTTGGACCAGGGGATAGGATGGAGTCAAGGTACATGGAAGATAGACATAAAATTGTTGGAGTAACTCACCGAGCCAGGCAACATCTCGTGAGAGAAGGAATGGGCGACATTTCAGGTCAAGATCCTTCTTCAGACATGGCACATGGAAATGATTTCAGTGGGACTGGAGCAGCAAAAACAATGGGTCTGCCAGGGCAATTCTGTTTGTTGATTTTGGGGAGAAGATTAAAAAACAGGCCATATAGGGTTGTGGAATGATAAAGTTGGGGGTTGTGGAGGACAGTCAGCCAGAAGTGATACAATCAGAGACAGGTCAAGGGTTTATTGAAATTGGGGAATATAATGTTCAGCATTAATCATGGCACCAGATCAGCAGTGTACACACATATCATCTGATGGGCTTTATTTCTAACAACAAACAAACACATCTCAAATCAACTTCATCTCTTGCCCTCTCTGGATGGACTCCTGGGTTTATAAAGACCAGGATCAGATTAATTGGTCCAATAAACATTAATCAGATCCAGCTATGGCTCGTTTGCCTGTGGTTGAGATAGGTGAATACCTCAAAGAGAACAAATGTTATACCATTGGGTTGTTGGCTACCTAAGCGTAACATGACATGCTGTTCTTCCAGTTTGCATGTGGTCTCCCTCTGGCAAAGGAGGAGGCCAAGGAAAGAAATGTTGATACGAGATTGGGAGAAGGAGAGTTCAACGTGGACCTCTGTCTCACCCTGGAGGGTTGTTGAGGTCCCTGGATGGAAGTGGGTGGTGCGGGGACAGCTCCTGAGGTTGCTGGGGAAGGCTCTTAGGGGATGAGGGATGCGCGGTGGGGAGGAATGAGCAAAGACCTTGTCTCTGTTTCTCACTCCACATATATGCTGACTTATTTCAGCATTCTCCGTTTTATAACCAGGATTTTTGATTAGCTTTTTATTCAGAAAAAGTAAGAATGATCTCCGTGAAGCAAAAAAAGTGCTGCTGGGAATCGAGAGGCTGTTATGGCTTGCTGGGTCTCAAATGCACACAAAATGTGCCAACTTGTTTTATTGATCAGTCTGAAGAAGGGTCTCGACCCAAAACGTCACTCTTTTCTTCTCTTCAGACTTGTCCCACTGTTACTCCAGCATTTTATGTCTATCTTGTTTTATTAAATATGTTCCTGAGCAATTTTCCACTCATGTTCCTACTGATCAGAAAAAAGCAATTGGTTGAACCTATTGCTTTCACTTCTCTCATTAAGACTTTTCACCTCTTTTCACCTCATGACATTTCACCTCATTACTTGTTATTAAAAGTTTAATACCTATGGAAAATGGAAATCCAGAACCCCTTAAACATCTTTACCTTCCCGAGTTCTCTTACGTGATGCTGAATCTCTCTTGCCTAAACCACTGGCTTGAAATAAAGACGATTTTTTTTTTTGAGAGCTCTGATTGAGCTTTTCTCTGAGGAGAAGCCAAAGAGAGAAGTGTTTGCCTCAGGCAAAAGGATAAATCTGAGTCCTGGTGATGCATTATTGATGGCAAAACATTAAAGATAATACGCTGTTTCTTTGGAAACAAGCACTGAGGATGAAGGATGGAAGGTTCCTAATGTACTGCTTTTATTTTACACAATGTACAATACAAATAAATTTAGTGTAATTTGAGTCACCATTCGTACAGTGTGGAAAAATTCCCTTTATTGTAAAAACACAGCGCACATAGACGTACGAATGCTGCATACAAGTCCGCATTCAAGCAGACTGACTAATTTGATCATTGACTATTTTTTCTTGAAAACTTGATGGCAGACCTGGTCATCGCATGTTAACTCCTGCAAAACAAAAGAACGACAAATTAAAGGATATTCACCATGTGTGACTTAAATCGTTTATTCGTGGGACCAGGCTTGGCTCTGATGATGGCAGAGATAGCCGCTAGCATTGTAAGAGAAACTTCCATCTAAGCAAGGTATTGTAAGACTTCTGGTGTTAACACAATATAATCCTTGGCAAGAGAATAGTTACGAGAGGAAAATTCAAAGATATAAACAACAACAATACATATTCTTGACCATGCTTTGCTGAGTGAATTTTTAACACACGGGTTGGGAAATTGGCTAAACAAGTAGGCAAAGAGCTTTAACTGAGGATAGGGTCGCACTAAAATGTAGGGAATGGCGCCAAAACGTCAAAAGACCTCAGAAGGTTGTGATGAGTGGAAATTATATTAGCCCAAGCACAGACCTGCCTCATGGAGCCGAAAGAAGTGCCTCTAGTTGTTCAAATATGCACATTTACCACTGATATGGTATGTGCGGGGTCTGGAGAGGGTCCAGAGGAGATTTACAAGAATGATCCCAGGAATGATTAGGTTAACCTATGATGAGTGTTTATCAGCACTGGGCCTGTACTCGCTGGAGTTTAGAAGAATGAGGGGGGACCTCATTGAAACGTACAGAATAGTGAAAGGCTTGGATAGATTAGATGTGGTTAGGATGTTTCCACTGGGTGGAGAGTCTAGGACTAGAGGCATTAGCCTCAGAATTAAAGGACGCACTTTTAGGAAGGAGATGAGGATAAATGTCTTTAGTCAGTGGGTGGTGAATCTGTGGAATTCATTGCCACAGAAGGCTGTGGAGGACCAAGTCATTGGATATTTTTAAGGCAGAGATAGATAAATTCTTGATTAGTACGGGTGTCAGAGGATATGGGGAGGAGGAAGGAGAATGGGGTTGGAAGGGAGAGATAGATCAGCCATGATTGAATGGCAGAGTATTACCTCTATCTACAGCACAGATGTCCAACTTATTCAAATGTACAGGACTCTGGCTGACACAGATATGTGGTTTGGTCATGTGAAGAAATGTGATTGAAATTAGTCTGAGGCAAAAGCGCAGTGAGAAAATAACCCATTTTATTGAAGGCTCATAAGTTCATAAGACTGAGGGGCAGAATTAGTCCATTTGGCCCTTCAGGTTTACTCTGCCCTCGATCATGGTTGATCTATCTGATCAGCAGCAGTGGGGGAGTGCTGGGTGAGAAGGGGGAAAGCATGGCTGGGGAAAAATCTGGGCAAAAATTTGGCAGTCTTGTGTTTTATTGCTCATCCATTGCTGTTCTCAACATGCCAGTGGTCTTCTTGCTTAAAGCATGTTTGCCGAATGCCGAGATACTAGCACTGTATAAGTGAAGCAGGAAGCAGAACAGTGGCGTCGTATTCTATACATTCTCCGCAGGCAGCAAGCCATTGCGACGGGAAAGGACTCAAAGTGCTGGAGTAACTCAGTGGGTCAAGCAGCATTTCTGGAGAACAGGGACCCGATATTCAATCTGAAGAAGGATCCCGACCTGAAACGTCACCTGTCCATGTTCTCCAGAAATGCTGCCTGACCTGCTGAGTTACTCCAGCACTTTGAGTCCTTTTTTTTGTAGACCAGCATGAGCAGTTCCCGTGTTTCTACTGCTGAGGCGTGGTAACACCCTGTTGTGTTTCATACTGGAAAAATGAGATACTAACGTGAAAGCAATTGTTCATTCAGATTTCTTGCAATGCAATCAAATTTACTGTTTTGATTGGCAAAGCATTGGACCTCAAAGTTTACGTGAATAATCAGTAGCACAAATTTAATGAGAACATCTTATTGCGAAACATTTCGTACCAAGTGCAGGTTATCGCCCTCAATCCAGTGCTTCCAGCCTCTGTTGGACTTCTCACCCTTCTGAATGCAGATTAACTTGTCCCCATCCCACTGTACCAGTGTCTGCAGGTAAACAAACAAAGGTCAAGAGAGACCCAAGAGTCAAGAGTGTTTCATTGGCATCTGCACCGAGGACCAGGGTGATGAAAATCTTACTGGCTGTAGTTTTACAGATACATTAAACACTACAACACAACAAGTACATATACAATAAGATATCAGTTATTCTAGGTAAACCTTTGCAAGCCCCAAAGTGTAGTGCAACCTAACTCTACTCTCCACCATACAGTTGTAGAAGTTCAATAGAGCATTTGTAGACTTATGGAGTCTCATAGAGTCATACAGCGTGAAAACTGGTCCTTTGGCTCAACTTGCTCATGCCAACCAACATGTCCCATCTACACTAGTCCCACCTGCCCGCGTTTGGCCCATATCCCTCTAAACCTGTCCCATCCATGTACCTGTCATTTTGAAATCCTGACATTTCCCAATAAATTGAGTTTAGTTTAGTTTATTGTCACGTGTCCAGTGTACAATGAAAGGCTTTTATTGCGTGCTAACCAGTCAGCGGAAAGGCACAGTGGCGCAGTGGTAGAGTTGCTGCCTTACAGTGCTAGAGACCCGGGTTCGATCCTAACTATGGGTGCTTGTCCGTATGGAGTTTGTACGTTCTCCCCGTGACCTGCGTGTGTTTTCTCCCACACTCTAAAGACATACACATTTGTCGGCTTAGTAGCTTGGTATAATTGTAAATTGTCCTAGTGTATTTAGGAAAGTGTTAGTGTGCGGCAATCGCTGATCGGTGTGGACTCAGTGGGCCGAAAGGTCTGTTTCCATGCTGTATCTCCAAACCAAACAAATACACAATTACAATCGAGCCATCCACAGCATAGAGATACACGATAAAGGGAATTCAGTGAATAAGTGCAAGATAAAACCAGTAAAGTCCAATTAAAGATAGGCCGAGGGTCTCCAATGAGATAGTAGTTCAGGAGTACTGATTTTAATGTGGAACTGTCTCCTTGAAGACTGGCTGCCAAGGACACAGTTGCAAGTTAAGTGCTGGCCCAGTGAGATCTTGTGAAGGATCAGTTCATTGCTGTATGTAACACGGCGAGATGTTACATAAGGATCGGTTCTGGGAAACAGCCAGTTGAAGATTGCAATCCTCGTGGGAGATATAAAACACATTTCTCAGAATTAATGTGGACATTCCACAGCACAGGCAGCTGATTGAAAGATGTTGGTGTCGGGATGGTATCAAGCTCCCCAACCTTCCTTTCAGTTTCAAGGAGTAAGGCCAAGCAAATTAAATGTAAGATGCAGCAGAAAAAGCCAAAGGAGAAGAAAAATCCAAAGAAACGCCGTATCTTTGTAGGGAAGAAACCCATTTGCACTTACCTTCACTGTCCTATTATCTAAGCCTTTGGTGTGTTCTTCAAATTCTTTTCCAATTGTGTAATCCAGGTTGTAGTTTCTGAAGGTACTCAGAGATTTTGTGAAAAACATGTCTCCCTCTTGCTTGATTTCTTTTGTCTGTGCGAGATGGTTCGCAATCTTTCTGGTGGCAAAATCTATGTCTGGAGTTGGAGAGAAGGGAGTCATTTCAGCATGGGAATGCTAAAGAGTTTTTGTTACAGTTTAATTTAAGCTCATCCACTGCTTGAAATTTTGCTGCTTGTTATCGGGTTGAAGCATTTATGTCGAAGCTTTACACACGGAGACTTGGCATTATATAGCAATAAGAATGACACTTAAGGCCTGCAGAGCCAAGCTTTTCCCCAGAGGGAAATTATTAAGATTGTATTTGGTGAGAATATCATTACGCACTTGATGTCCCTTCCACATAATGGCATGGGCAGTTACAGCTACAAAATTGTAGTCTAAGTTTGTTTCATTTTATCTGTGAGTGGGCTGACTGACTTTTCAATAGGATTTTATTTTACCCAGTCTGGCACTGCCATGTAGTCAGTGAACTATTTCACAATGCAATTCACCGCAAAGCTGCAGGATGGAACTGCAGATGCTGGTTTACACTGTAGATAGACACAAAAAGGGCATCAGGGTGGCACAGCAGTAGCATTGCTGCCTAACAGTGCCAGAGACCCGGGTTTGATCCTAACTACGGGTGCTGCCTGTACGGAGTGTGTACTGTATGTTCTCCCCGTGACCTGGTGGGTTTTCTTCGAGATGTTCGAGACCACTAGCGTTATTGTGCGGGGATCGCTAGTCGGTGCGGACTCAGTCGGCCGAAGGGCCTGTTCCTGCTCTGTATCTCTAAATTAAACTAAAAACTAAAAAGCTGTAATAACTCCATGGGTCAAGCAGCATCTCTGGAGAAAAGGAATAGGTGACATTTCGGGTCGAAACCCTTCTTCAGAATGAGGGTCAGGAGAAATGGAAACAAGAGATATAGAAGGTAAAGAGAACAAATGAATGAAAATGTGCAAAATGTTGTGCTTTAGGGTGTAGATGATATCAAGAAACAAACTGCCAGAAGTGCTCAGCGGGTCAGGCAGCATCTATAGAGGAGAATGGAAAGATGGGATCCTTCTTCACAGGGAAATGCCAAAGAGGGCTTACTATGAGGTGATATCGTAGTGGAACAGGAAATTGGGGACACAAGAGACAGCAGATATGAGGAGAACTTCTTCAAAGTGGACATACATTGAGGAGCAACAAGGGACTGTGATAGACACAAAATGCTGGAGTAACTCAGTGGGTCAGGCAGCATCTCTGGCAACGTTACCTATTCCTTTTCTCCAGTGATGCTGCCTGTCCCGCCTGGCTGAGTTACTCCAGCAATTTTGCGTCTATCTTCGGCTTCAACCAGCATCGGCAGTACCTTCCAAAACAAGGGACCGTAGATATTGTTTAAGAAGGTAGACAAAAATGCTGGAGAAACTCAGCGGGTCAGGACACGAATAGGTGATCAATGTACAGTCCTATATTCCGATTGAAGAAGGATAGTGACCCAAAAACGGCAGCTATCCATGTTCTCTAGAGATGCTGCCTGACTCGCTGAGTTACTCCAGCACCTGGTGTCATATTTTAAGGACATTTTGCAGTGGAGCAGTAAAATGGGGACGTAAGATAGCAGATAAAGAAGGGCCCTGATTCAAAGTAGAGTCTGTTCATTTCCCTCCTCAGATGCTGCCTGATCCACTGAGTTCCTTCAGAACTTTGCATTTTGTACAAGATTCCAACATTTGCAGTTTTTGTGTCCCCCATCATTATGCTGATGACAGTCATCAGCAGATGTCAGGCAAATGACAATAATGAAAAACCACTGTCTTAAATGGTCAGGGTTAATAGTCAATCATACTTAGCAGACTAATGGAAGAGTATAATAATTGGGAATCTTGTGTCTCTGGGTTATTATAATGATTGTATGCAACTGTCTGCTAATTAACTCACTGCTGTTAGTACAACAGGGCTGGCAGCATGCTGTGCTGAGTGACATTTTGAGTTGCAGTAACCAATAGACAAAGCAACATTAAAAAAAAATTGCCATGTACTGTTGTCACTTTTATTTTGAACTGCGATCATAACTAGTATGTCCTATATATATATATATATATATATATATATGTATGTAGTGTGTATGAAGGAATTGCAGATGCTGGTTTAAACCACAGATAGACACAAAATGATGGAGTAACTCAATGGGACAGGCAGTATCTCTGAAGAGAAGGGATGGGTGACGTTTCGGTTCGAGACCCTTTTTCAGACTGAAGGATCTCGACACAAAATGTCACCCATTCTTTCTTTCCACAGATGCTGCCTGTCCCACCGAGTTACTCCAGCATTTTGTGTCTATATATATATAAATATATATATATATGTGTGTGTGTGTAGATATATGCCAATAAATGATTACAAGGCAAGGGTCCAATGAAGTAACAATAAATGTTAAGTTTGAGTCATAAGTAACATATATCAGGAAACAGAATATCAACGTCTTAAAAGACCTAATCATTCTTGTCCTTAAATTGTTTTAAATCAAGAGTTTTATTTTACATGGAACTTTTATTATGGTTTCATCAATATTTTGTGTCATTTGATTAGATTAGAATGCGTGACGCTTTCAGGAATTGACAATTGGGTAGGAATGAAGAGAATTCTACCTCCACCTGTCATTTCATATCAGGAAATTCTACTGTAAGTCTATCTCACAGCTGAATAAATCATCATAATTTCTGGTTCAGCTGTCAGTAAGATAAAAAATGCTGAAATCCATTGTCTAATTACCGAGAAAGACATTGCTAGTTATTTCAATGTCGTTAATGTGATTTTTAGTGCATGTCTAGTAGGCCTTCAATACACAGAAAACATGATTGCGTCAGGGTGTTTGCTCAATGCAAAATTGGCTGATTCCTTCACTTTGTTGTGACCTTTTGAGCTGTCGTTCAGAGGCTGAAGCCGGTTGATATACAGGTCTTTATTCATCAATAGAAACATTCTCTTGGAGACTTCTCGGTAGAATCCCCCAAGCTCAAAGTACATCAAGTTTTTATACTCTAAGCTTGAAGATAACAGAGGGTGATTCAATACAATTCCTCTAGCTGCGATAATATTGTTGACTTCAGTATTTTTGCGTTTGACAATAGGTTTCATTGAACTGCACATCTACAATGTAGCTGACAAGTCAGCTTTGAATGTTCCAACAACTTTGCTGGTTCAATTTAATTCATATGGATGGTATAAAAGCCTCTGAGAATGCAAACACCAAATATTAGTGTTGGAGGACTGACTCTCTAGATTATATATAAAACATATTAATAGACAGACAAATATGCATATGACCGTATATGGGATAGTTTAGAGATAGAGTGGAAACAGGCCCTTTGGCCCACCGAGTCTGCACCGACCAGAGATCCCCGCACATTGACACCACCCTACATACACTAGGGACAATTTTTAAATATTTACACCACCAATTAACTGCGGGAGGAAACCGAAGATCTCTGAGAAAACCCAAGCTGGTCACGGGCAGAACGTACAAACTCGGTACAGACAAGCACCCGCAGTCAGGATCGAACCTGGGTCTCTGGCGCTGTAAGGCAGCAACTCTACTGCTGCACCACCAAGTTGCCCCTGGGAGTGGGAGAGCCATGAAACAATGAATATCGTTTATTTCAAACCCAGATCAAAGTTCCTTCAGGCCCTTCTCACCTGTTACTCCTTCCCCCTCAGTCAGTATCTTGAATATCTTGATGCCCAAATCTATCCCTGTGTAGCTGTGTTTGGAGCATAGAACATAGAACAGTACATTATAGGAACAGGCCCTTCGGCCCGCAATGTTTGTGCTGAACATGATGCCAAGTTTGACTAAACTGGTCAACCTGCACATGACACATATCCCTCTATTCCCTGCACTTCTACTTATCGAAAAACCTCTTAAATGCCATTGACGTATCTGCCTCCACCACCACACCACCCCGGTATTGCATTCCAGGCCCCCACTACTCTCTGTGCAACAACAAAAAACTTGCCTCGCACTTCTCCATTGAACTTTCCCCCTTTCACATCCTAGCTCAACCCTCTAGCATTGGACAATTCAATCCTGGGGGAAAGGACCTGACCAGGAACTCGTCAGATCCCCCGGGCCCTTGCTTGTGGCGAGAGAAGGCATGGTGGCACAGCGGTAGAGTTGCTGCTTTACAGCACCAGAAACCCATCTTCAATCCTGACTACGGGTGCTGTCTGTATGGAGTTTGTACGTTCCCCCCCGTAACCGCAAGGGTGTTCCACCGGGTGCTCCAACGACGTAATTAATTTAGCTTTGGTAAAAATTGTAAATTGACCCTAGTGTGTGGGATAGTGCAGATGTACGAGGATTGTTGTTTGGCCCGGACTGGACGGGCCAGAGATCCTGTTTCCGCGCTGTATCTCTAAACCAAACTAAACTAAAAAAAGGCACTGAAGGACCCCTGTTGTCGGATTCTGTAGACATAACGTCCCCCACCCCCACCCCCCCTAAATCTCTCCCAAAAATAGCCATGCAGAGCCATTAAAATTACCACTCCATCAGAGATAGTTCTTTCCAACCAGATTTGCCAGAGTAACCTTCAGCCACACTGCAGTGATAATATATCTCTGCTTCACAACCTTTTCATTTTTAAGCTTGTTCTCTATCTTCCATTTGTCACCACTAGTGATCAGCTCTGTAAACCAATAAATTTACTTCTGACCATGAGATGTTGGGACAATTCCTTAAATTGGCGAAAGAATGGAGATGATTCAGCACTGTGATGCTCTAATACATCTTGTCACAATGTGGACTGAGGGTTTTAAAAACAAGGAAAGAAAATGGGAGCAAAGGCATTTCATAGAAACATAGGAGCATAGAAACATAGAAAATAGGTGCAGGAGGAGGCCATTCAGCCCTTCGAGCTATATCTAAACGGCCAGTCACACTGTATGAGGTAATTCAAGAGTTCTCCCGAGTTTTCGCCTGATTCGAACTCGGAGAATGTCCTTAGCAGGTCCGTAGGGGTTCGTGGATGTCTCGTAGCAGCTCGTACGAGTAAAAAGTAACAATTTTTTTCACCACGAGTATTTTTTTACTCGTGGACATTTTTTGCAGTGTTGAAAAAAACGTCACGAGTTTACCGGATTTCCTGAGTACCTACCGTTAGCATTACGAGCCACGAGGAGACATCCACGAACTCCAATGGACCCGCTACGGACATTCTCCGAGTTTGAATCAGGGGAAAACGCGGGAGAACTCTTGAATTACCTCGTACAGTGGGACAGGCCTTTAACAACTCTCTCTTGAAAACAACCAGTGAATTGGCCTCCTCTGCCTTCTGTGGCAGAGAATCACACAGATTCACAACTTTCTGGGTGAAAACGTTTTTCCTCATTTCAGTCCTAAATGACCTACCCCTTATTCTTAAACTGTGATCCCTGGTTCTGGACTCCCCCAAACATCTGGAACTTTGTTCCTGCATCTAGCCTGTCCAATCCCTTATGAATTTTATATGTTTCTATAAGATCCCCTCTCATCTTAAATTCCGGTGAATATAAGCTCGGTCGATCAAGTTTTAATCTTTTTTCTCCCCACTCCCATAAGGTCACTGTATCCTTGTTGGTGAATGGTTCCACACAGATAGTAAAGGCTTTCTTTATTTTGTCTGTGTAAATACTTTTCAATAATATTTCACAAAAACATAACAAAAGCTCTAAGGCAGTACTGCCTTAAGGGCCTGTCCCACTCGGCGATTTTTTCGGCGAACATTTCAAAATCCAGCGGCGACGAAATAAAATGTTGCGGCACTTGAGGAAACACCGTGCGTCAATACGTCATCACGCTGCGTCACACCGCGTCACGCCGCAACTTTTTCAGTGACCTGATACGTCAGTCAATGATGCCGGCAGTCGCCGAAAAAAATCGCCAATTGGGACAGGCCCACTATGGAGCCAGAGACACGGGTTCGATCCTGACCACGGGTGCTGTCTGTATAGAGTTTGTACGTTCTCTCTGTGACCTGCATGGGTTTTCTCTGGGTGCTCCAGCTTCCTTCCACACTCCAAAGATGTACCGGTTTGTAGGCGAATTGGCTTTGGTAAAATGGCAATTTGTCCCGAGTGTACAGGGTAGTGCCAGTGTACGAGGTGATTGCTGGCCGATGCAGTCTCGGTGGGCCGAAGGGCCTGTTTCTGTGCTATGTATCTAAACTAAACTAAAGCTAAAAGTACTCCACACTGCCCCTTGTGAATGCTTTGTCATACAGTGAAATATTTTCACCTCCCTGATACTTTCTACCACTAATCCCAATTTCCCCTGATTCTCTCAGTAAACGCATTCGAGATATTTTGGCATGGTGGTAATCATAATGTCAGGTTGACCAGAAGGAGTATTTGTTTCCTGAGCACACTTGTCCTATTCTTTCCTTCTCAAACCTGGTAACCTGGTAAGACCTAGTATCTTTCTGGTCTGTAAATAACCTGATCGCATATTGCCTTGCATCTCAGTGAGGGTTTCACAGATCCCAGCTCTAACAAAGGTAGCGTTAAGTAGAGAGATTCATAGATCATACATCATGGAAACAGGCCCTTTGGCCCAACTCGTCCATGCCTACCAAGCAATCCCATCTTAACTAGTATCGATTACTCACGCTTGGCCCATATCACTCTTAACCTTCCCTATCTATGTACCTGTCCAAAAGTTTTTTTGTTATGTTGTTATAGTATCAATCTCAACTACTTCTTCTGGCAGCTGGTTCCATACACCCACTACCCTCTGTGTAAAAAGGTTGCCCCTCAGATTCCTATTAAATCGTTCCCTCTCAGCTTATACCTATGTGCTCTACTTCATAATTCTGCTAGTCTGGGAACTGTGCAGTCACCCTATCTTTCCCCCTCATTTTTTTATACACATCTATAAGATCACGCCTCAGCGTCCTGTGTTCCAAAGAAATCTTGTTATTCTACATTAAAAAAAAACAGCCCCAAAAGTCAATAATATAAATAATCTGACCGTTAAGACAGTGATATGTGCTTTGCTAAATTGGTGTGCTCTGTGGAAAATTAACTGATGAGAAAATTGATTATTATGAAGATTTCTGCTGCTGTTAAGTATTTTATCTGGAAAGCATATTAATATACACCATTTCACACTTAAAGCTCCAAGCCAACCCTGAGACACAAAGGTTTAGTTTAGTTTAGTTTAGAGATACAGCACGGAAACAGACCCTGAGGCCCACTGAATCTGCGCGGACCAGCGATCAACCCGTACACTCAAGCCCCTGTCCCACTGTGTGAGGTAATTCAAGAGTTCCCCCGTGTTTCCCCTGATTCGAACTCGGAGAATTACGGCAATGTAATTCGTAGGTACTCGGGGCTCTCGTGGAAATTTTTCACACTGTTGAAAAATCTTCACCAGTTTACCGCGTTTCCCGGGTACCTGCCATTAGCATTACGAGCTGCTAAGAGACGTCCCGAGCTCCAATGTACCCGCTACGTACATTCTGCGTACTTGCCACGAGTTCGTACTTACCCTCCCCTGGCCCGACCGCCTTTGTGTCCTGGGGGCGCCTCCTGCAGTCGACTTTGAAGGCGCATGGAGGCAATACCCTGGTCCCTCTCCTACGGGTCCACTTCTCGTCGCAAGCGGCTACCTTCTCCTTGGTTCTCCGGTCTTCTGGTCCGAGCTCACCGGCCTCTGAGCTTCCCCCTTGCAGGCTGCAGCCCGCCATGTCGTACTTCGCAGCTGCAAGCCTGGCTCGAAGGGGTTGGGGGGGAGGGGCTTGGCAGCTTCCCCTTTACAAGCCACTCACCAAGGGTTTCATCTCATGGCACACATGATATAACTGAAGACTAGACCCAGATGACAAATATCTACCTGGCACTTGAGGTGATATATCAATGATGGACACAAAATGCTCGTCAGTCAACATCTCTGGAAAATAGGAATATACCTCTAGTGTCCCGCTCTTTGACTTTCAGTCTAATTAAGAGTTCCGACCCAAACATCACCTATTCTCTCCAGAGATGCTGCCTGACCTGCTGAGTTACTCTACCATTTTGTGTCTATTTTGGGTGCAAACCAGCATCTGCAGTTCCTTCTTACGCACATGAAATGCTATAATTAGACAATAGACAATAGACAATAGACAATAGGTGCAGGAGTAGGCCATTCGGCCCTTCGAGCCAGCACCGCCATTCAATGTGATCACGGCTGATCATCCACAATCAGTACCCCATCACTGCCCTCATTATGTCCCCTGACTCCGATATATTTAAGAGCCCTATCTAGCTCTCTCTTGAAAGTATCCAGAGAACCTGCTTCCACTGCCCTCTGAGGCAGAGAATTTCACAGATTCACAACTCTCTATGTGAAAAAGTGTTTCCTCATCTCCATTCTGAATGGCTTACCCCTTATTCTTAAACTGCGGCCCCTGGTTCCCCCTACTTTGGGAACATGTTTCCTGCCTCTAGCGCGTTCAAACCCTTAATAATTGTATATGTTTCAATAAGATCCCCTCTCATCCTTCTAAACTCCAGAGTATACAAGTCCAGCCACTCCATTCTCTCAGCATATGATAGTCCCGCCATCCCGGGAATTAACCTTGTGAACCTAGGCTGCACTCCCTCATTAGCAAGAATGTCCTTCCTCAAATTAATTGTCTTCCATGATCCAGTCTGGAGAGAGTAAAAAGAACCAAAGTCTCCAGTTCAGGGGCTCATGCATAAAAAAATGTGATTAAAGATGTCCCATGATCAAATCACTCACATTGGCATAGAAAATGGCTGGTACCTATGGAATCACACTCCAGGGAGGTTGGTTCTAGCTAACCTGGAGGTCGTAAATTGGCAAGATGGGAATTTAAATCACTATCTGTGAAGCCGATCCAGATTACAATTTTAAAATGAGATTTAATTAAGCTTTCTCAAACATGGGTAAATCATTCATAATCCAGTGAATAAAATACTGAGAGACTTGATGGTAGCAGTTCATAAGTTATAGGAGCAGAATTCAGCCCATCAAGTCTACTCCGCCATTCAATCATAGCTGATCTGGAATGGAGTGGAATGGAATGGAATACTGACTATAGTTATTTGCTTGCATACCTAATGTATACAAATAGCGGCCACCTACAGTGCTGACAAGGTTACAAAGCATGCTGGCTCCTCCTTTTGTTCTCTCCACCCCCCCCCCCCCCCCCCCCCCCCCCCCCCCCCCCCCCCCCCCCCACCACCTCTCCGCCACATAGTGGTTCACCTCCGCCGGGTCCCCATTGTCCTTTGTTCACCCCCCCCCCCCCCCCCCACCACCTCTCCGCCACATAGTGGTTCACCTCCGCCGGGTCCCCATTGTCCTTTGTTCACCCCCCCCCCCCCCACCACAATTATCAATTGTTCTCCCTCATGGCGGTCCCCCTACGCCGGGCCATCCATTGTTCTTCCCCTCCCCCGTCACGGTGGTCCTCCTCACTCTCATCGACTGTCGACCGCTGGTCGGCCCGCGAGGCATTGCGGCCGCCGGGACGCTTCACCACCGCCAAGGCCCCACCGGCGTGACGCACCACCGCTGCCACCGCTTCACCACCGCCGAGGCCTCACCGCTGTCGACGCCCCACTTCATGCCTCTGAGGTGCCAACCCGGACCCCAGCTGTCGGCTGCTCCGCCAACCCGGACTCCGAAATGCGAGGCCCGGCTCCTCGGTCCGGCCCGCGAGGCCCCGGCCAGGCGCCGACCTGGGCTTCTACGTGGCGATCTGGAAGGCATCGAGCCCCCGGAGCCTCGATAAAGACCTCCGGCCGCGATCTCAGTCCACAACCGTGGCCCATCGGGAAGCCTTCTTGCCCAGCAATTACTCGAAAAAGATGGGACCAGCCATAATGATCTGAATTGTTGAGCTCAGTGTTGAGTCCAGAAGAGTAATACAGGCTAATCTTCTTGGATCACTTAAGGAGAACTCTAACTCTCCTTCTGAACCCCATTCTCCTGTCTTCACATAACCCGTGACACCCATACTAATCAAGAATCCATCTATCTCCGCCTTCAAAATATCCATTGAGTTGGCCTCCACTGCCTCTGTTATACTATTCCTCTGATTTTCAATCTAACTTCAGCATGAGGTGCACATGAACCTCCTAGATGAAAGACAATACTTTCGAACAACACTGTTGCCCATTCCAACCACACATGCCTTATGGAATTAGTTTGTTCAGCATCAATTCAGCCATGTTTTACTCTCACTTGGCAGTAAAGGATGCCAAATCCTTTCCCTAAGTCATGTCCATGTTTCTTCAGGCATCTTCCCATGGGTTTAATTATAAAAGTTTAGTTAGAACATTTCAATTAAACGCAAATCAAGGAAACACAAATACCCCAGCTTCTCTGCAGCTGAAACATTGATCAAAGATATTACTACCTAAGTATTGACTACACTGGTCAATCTCCCACCTGACACCTTACATGAAGTCAAATCCAAATACCTGCCAACTTGCACAGGATTTGTATTCACCATTTATCTCTGCATTCACAGACCTACATAGGCCCCAGTCAAGCGATGTCTCCATTTTAAAATTCGCATCCTTGTTTGCAAATCTCTTTGTGGCCTCATCCCTTCTCAATTCTGTAATCGTCAACAGGCCCTTAAGTCTGCCTGATCTCAGTACTCCTACAGTTCTTACATATCATTGATATTATTTATCCCATCATTGGCAGTTTCCAAAGCTCTGAGTTCTGTAATCCGCTTCCCGGAACGTTCAATGTCTCTACCTTCGATCTCCGCCTGTAAAGGCACTCCTCAAAACCTACCTATTTGGCCACCTCTGGTTTTGTGTTCTAATATCTTCTTACAGTGGTCAATGTCACATTTAACTGACAACACTTCCGAGAAGCAACTTTGGCTGGCTTACTGCGTTAAAAGTAAAAAGTAAATTCAAGTTACAATTGTTTTGTTATAAATATAGTGTTTTAGAAATCCAGCATGGAAACAAGACCTTCGGCTCACTGAGTCCACGCTGATTAGCAATCCCCATACAGTAACACTATCCAACACACACTAAGGACAATTAACCTACAAGCCTGTATATCCTTGGGAGTGTGGGAGGAAACCGGAGCACCCGGAGAAAGCCCATGCAGGTTATGGAGAGAATGTACAAATTCCGTACAGACAACACCTGTAGTCAGGATAGAACCCGGATCTCTGGCACTGTAAGGCAGCAACTCTGCAGCTGCTTCACCATGCCCCATAATAGATAAATATATAAATGGTAAATGTCTTTTTGAGCAGAAAATCAGCAGTAGTTGGTAACAAGAGAGAACAAACAGATCAAATTATTCTTGGAACAGCAATGACTCTCGAATTTAAATTGTTAAGACCTACATTGATGTAAACAGAATAATCGTATGAGGGCTAAACAAAATAATACTGTGTCAGCGGTGGAAAACTAAAATTTCCCAATCGACCCAAATGTATTTTATTACCTTGTGATTTTGTGAATTTTGATTAGTTTATGTAATATTTTAAACTTGCTGATTCTACTGTGGATTGTGCATAACGTATCATATTCAATCTCCCAAGAATGTTAACTTCGAAGGAATGAATGGCTTAAATATAGATGCTGTAAATTGTCACACAATTGTTAAGATATTCTTGGGCGGCACAGTGGCACAGCGAGCAGAGCTGCAGCCTCACAGCGCCAGAAACCCCGCTTCCATCCTGACCTCAGATGCTGCCTGTGTGGAGTTTGCATGTTCTCCCACTCACTGCATGAGCTTCCACCGGGTGCTCTGGTTTCCTTCCACATCCCAAAGACGTGCAGGTTTGCAGGTTAAGCGGCCTCTGTAAATTGTCTTGAGTTTGAAGGAAGTGGATGCAAAAGTGGGATAATATAGAACTGGTGTGAATGGGTGACTGATGGTCAGTGTAGACCTGGTAGGCCCAAGGGCCTGTTTCCATGCTGTATCTATCTATCAATATTCATTAAGTCTGCAGATATACAGTTTACTTTTGACTCCATATTTGTGAATGATTTTTCAGTTTGCACAACACCAATATTGCAACTGATCCAATGGTGTGAATTTTCAATAATCCATTGACAATGTACAATAATCTTTTGATCCCGAGAAACTTTGACGGTAACTGAAAATCCGGGAACCTCAGTGCTGCCGCGGTAGAGTTGCTGCCTTACAACGCCAGAGACTCACGTTCAATCCTGACTATAAGTGCTGACTGTATGGAGTTGTACATTCTCCCTGTGACCATGTGGGTTTTCTCTGGGTGCTTTCCTCCCTCACTCCAAAGACGTACAGGTTTATGGGTTAATTGGCTTCTGTAAATTGCACGTTGTCCCTGGTGTGTAGGATAGTGTTAGTGTACGGGGTGATTACAGGTCGGAACAGACTCGGTGGGTCAAACGGCCGGTTTCCACGCTGCATCTCTAAAGTCTAAAGTGAAAATGGTGTAGTTACGTTCTGCATTTTCTCTCAATTATTAATAACGGCTCAACCACTTCCAAAAGATTTGCTTACATGAGTTTCTTTGATTTTAGGCAAATAATGTATGGGTGAAGATTACACTGAAAGGGCATTTCTCTAGGTAGATAGTTTTTATTTTGGATGGCAGTGAAAATAGGGATGAAAAGTAACCTGAAGGTTTACACTTAACCTTTTTGCACATCACCAAATCTAAGATCTGTCAGGAAATAGCATAATTAGACAATGCTTCAGAATGGCCTTTTTTTTAACTTATGCTTTGAAAAATACTCCTTAAGATATCTGAAACAGCTTCGTAGTGTTTAATTCATATGGCTTAAAATGGATGTTGTGCAATAACAATTACCTTGACATTAATCTAATATTATCCCATGTACAGTAGATGTTTGATACAACTGTGTATATGTGTGTGTGTGTATACACACACTTAACTTTTTTTTTCTCATTTTTTTATATTGTTTACAGTGTACTATGTTTACATATTCTGTTGTGCTGCTGCAAGTAAAAAAAAAAACATTGTTCTATGAATGAATGAATGAATGAATTAATGAATAATAAATGAAAAAATAATGAATGAATAAGTTTATTGGCCAAGTATTCACATACAAGGAATTTACCTTGGTGCTCAGCCCAAAAGTAACACCATGACAAACAGTGACAATTAGGAATGATACATAGAACATAAAAAATTAATAATAAAACATTATTGATTAAACATGTGAATTAAATAAAATACCAGAGGCTACAGATTTTTGGTTATTGAGTAGAGCTACTACTCGTGGAAAAAAAAGCTGTTTCAAAGTGATTCAAAGAGTTTGTGGCCAGTGTGAGAGGGGTCAGAGATTATCTTACCCGCTCGCTTCCTGGCCCTTGCAGTGTACAGTTCGTCAGTGGAGGGAGGGTTGCAGCCGCAACCTTCTCAGCTGATTAAACACTGTAGCCTCCGGATGTCGTGCTTGGTGGCTGAGCCAAACCAGACATTGATGGAGAAGGTGAGGACAGACTCTACGATGGCCATATAGAATTGGACTATCATTGCCTGTGGCAGATTCTGCTTCCTTCTTCTTCTTCTTGCGTATGAGTCAGTTACACAGTTTGATTCAGGCATCGCAGCCAGTTCACTGTGTCAGGATTGGGGTTGGTCAGGTCGATGGTAGTGGTATCTGGTGGGCTGAGGGTGGGACAGTCGTGGATTACATGGTGTGCGGTCTGGTCGGGGTGTCCACAAGTACAGGCTGCTGATGGGCGCAGTCCCCAACGTTTCATGTTATGATTGAAACGCCCAACACCAGTTCGCAGACGATTCAGTGTAACCCACTCTCTGCGGACCAGTTCTGCACCAGGTGGCAACAGTGTGTTTGGGTAGACGGTCATTTGGGCGGGATGTTGGGTGTCCTGCCAGCAGGCTCTCCATGCTCTTAGCATGTTGAAATCGGAGCTACGAAGAGATGCAGCATGACGAGAGAAGGGGCGCCGGGAGGGCAGGCGTTGACGATCCGGGTTGGAGTACTGGGCAAGTTTGTGTAGGGTATGATTTGGGTCCATTGAGGCTTTGTTCACCAGGCTGTGGGTTAGGTGCTCTCTGCGCAGGGCTGCAGGTGCTACGCCAGCTAACACAGGGAGGAACTCTGATGGAGTGGGCCGCAGACAGCCAGTGATGATCCTCAATGTCTCATTGAGTGTGGTATCAAGCTTGCGTGTGTGTACACTCCTGCACCAAGCTGGTGCAGTGTACTTGGCAGCACTGTATACCAGGGCGAGGGCTCCGGTGTGAAGGGTAGATGCGTTGGCTCCCCATGATGACCCTGCCAGGCGGCGAAGGAGGTTATTTCTGGATGATACTTTGGCTCTCAGTGACTCAAGGTGATGTTTAAATGTCAACTGCCGATCTAGCTTTACCCCGAGGTATGTTGGAGTAGGGTTGTACGGTAGTGGTGACCCATAGAGTGGTACTGTGAGTTGGCGGTGAGCTTCCTTGGTGTTGAGATGGAAGGCTGTGATGGTAGTTTTAGCCGCGCTCAGTTTCAGCCTCCATGTCTCCAGGTAGGTTGCTAGTTCTGCCATGTCCTTCGTGAGTACATCTTCTACTTTGGACCAACATCTGTCGGAGAAGAGAAGAGCAAGGTCATCAGCGTAGCCATACTTCTGTGATGTTGTTGAAGGTAGGTCGCTGATGTAGATGTTGAATAGCATGGGGGCCAGTACTGAACCCTGGGGGACTTCGTTCCTCAGGCGTCTTGGGCGACTAGATTGTCCGTCGCTTGTCTTGAGGATGAAAATGCGGTTGGCTAGGGTGTTGGCAATAAACCGCACTAGTTGACGATCGGGGATAGTTCTGAGGAGTTTAAGGATGAGTCCCTGGTGCCATACTGTGTCGTATGCTGCTGTTAGATCCACCAGGATTACACCGATCTTATGGCGTTTCTCAAAGCCGTCCTCTATGTCGTCAGTGAGCTTTACAATCTGATGAACAGTGCTGCGACCACGGCGGAAGCCTGCTTGTTCTTCTGGAAGCTGGGGGTCTACGACTGGTTCCATCCGGGCCAGGAGGAGACGTTCCAGGAGCTTGAAGGGGACGCAAAGGATGGGTCGGTAGTTTTTTGGGTCGTCTGTGAGTTTGTTGGGCTTTGGCAGAGCGATGACGGTTGCCTTCCGCCATATCTTAGGGATGGATTGGTGTAGGAGGCAGGAGGAGTAAAATGCCTGGAGCCAGTCAAGGCATTTGGGGCCACAGTGTACCAAGAACTCGGGTGGGATGTTGTCAGGTCCTTGGGCCTTTCCACTCTTCAGCTGCTTGATAGCAGAGGCGAGTTCATCAGGAAAAATGGATCTACTCCCTGCTTCCTCAGCTGCCGCAGGAAGTAGATCCTCTGTTGTGCCTTTTTAACTGTGGAGTCGATGGTAGCCCCCCACTTAAGGTCCTTGGATATGATGGTTCCCAGGAACTTAAAAGACTCCACAGATATGACTGTGATCAGTCCAATCAGAGTTGTGTCATCCGCAAATTTGAGAAGATTGACAGAGGAGTCAGTGGAGTTGCAGTCATTGGTGTAGAGAGAGTAGAGGAGAGGGGAGAGTACGCAGCCTTACGGTGCTCCTATGCTGAGGGTTTGCGGGTCTGAGATGTGCTTTCCCAGCCTCACATGCTACTTCCTGTCTGTCAGGAAGCTGGTGATCCACCGACAGAGGGCTTCAAGCACAGCCAACTCGGAAAGTTTGGAGTGTAGTAGCTCTGGCACAATGGTGTTGAATGAAGAGCTAAAATCAACAAACAAAATCCTCATATAGATCACCTGGTGGTCTAGGTGCTGGAGGATGAAGTGCAGGCCCAGGTTAAGCCTTTCAATGCTCTTCATGACTACCGAGGTCAGTGCGACTGGGACATCTATCTACATTATACTAAAAGTCTCGTCTTGTTTGGTCATCTGTCTGTCTGTCTGCGTGTGTGCGTGCATGCGTGCGAGCGATCTCAAGGAACTACGCCAAAATGGTACACAATAGCACAAACATTTTTGCACCACCTTACTCACCTGTGTCCCGTGGTTGTTCATATCAATTTCATTCCAATTTGATGTTATATTTCACATTATTGATAGTTAAAGGTTTAAAAAGGCCAACTTTGAAAATAATAACTGCCTTTGAGAGGAGACTCTTCCAGCAGCTTCCAGTGATGATGTCACAATGGGATCTCACAGTCATCCAATCACAATGGGATCTCACAGTCATCCAATCACAATGGAATCTCACAGTCATCCAATCACAATGGGATCTCACAGTCATCCAATCACAATGGGATCTCATTTACACAAGCTGCCGTGAAGATTCCGGAAACCAAAAATGACATCACAATGGAATATCTGCTGCCAATACACAAGCTAGGAGAGTGTTTTTACATTGTTATAAGGAGAGGGACATAGTGGGGGAGATACAGAATAGACACAGAATGGTGTAGAATGCGCAGCAAAGAATCAAGCTACTTTGAGAGCTTTTACACAATTATTTCTATAGTCAGTTCTGCATTTGTTACAGCTACACACTCTCTTCTACTTCCTAAATTTGGTTCAACGCTACTGTATCAGTCTATAGTGCAAGGCACAACCGCGTTATCTAACTGTCCTAACATTAACCTTTCATTCCTTTCTTTCTCCTGCACCCTCCCAGTTACTACAAGGGGTGATTGTCACCTGTCCATCCTGATGATTCAAATTCCAAAAGACCTGCACTGAATTCAGTAACACAAAAATAACAAGTTGAAAATAATAGTTCATGTCAGGCAACTGTGCAAAGGAGAATGCATTAATATTATATTGAGAGGAATAAATTGGTTAGATGCACAGAGTCTCTGCCCAGATTAGGGGAATCGAGAACCATAGGTTTAGGGTGAAAGGGGAAAGATTTTTTAAGAATTTGAGAGGTAACCTTCACAGAAAGGGTGGTGGGTGTATGGAAAGAGCTGCTGGAGGAGTTAGTTGCAGTGGGGACGATCGCAGCGTTTAAGAAGCAATTAGACAAGTGCATGGATAGGACAGGTTTAGAGGGATATTGGCCAAAGGCAGGCAAGCGGGACTCGTATAGATGGGACAGGTTGGTCGGTGTGGGCAAGTTGGGCCGAAGGGCTCATTTCCACACTGTGTGACTCTATGACTAGCTCATGCCATCGAGCTGCATTAAGTTATTCTAAGCAAAATTAATTCAATAAATTATGGCATGCAAAGGAGGTTTTAATAAAGGCTGTTGAGCTGCCTCAGTGACAATATTTACCGACAAATGCCACAACATGAATACTCTTCCATTGCATGTTTTTATAATGTGCGGCTCTAGTTATTTATACAGTTGTCACCTGAAATGCGCAATTATCCAGGGAAACTCACAGGCCTTATTAAATGACTAAATTGCACGGTTTGCTGCATTAGTCTTGCGAGGACAGGTTTATGGGAAAACCAGGGAGAACTACAGGGCACAATTGTGTTGACATTGTCAGTCGGAGACTCACGTAGGAAAAATCAAAAATAGAGGACTGATTATAAATTCTGATTTAAATTAACGTTGTCCTGCTTTGAAGTTCGGTATTTTTTCTGGAGCACGTACTTCAGAGCAGTGGGAATCATACAGCCTAGCAGCAACCCCAGAATAATTTATCAGACTTGCTAACACTGTCTGCTGGGAAGACATTTATTTCATTTAATAGGCTTGCTGGCCAGACTTCGAAAATCCAACAATTTATTCATCTCTTAAAGTACAATAGCCCAAATATCTTACCAAGGGCTTGGTCCGAAGTCCTTCCCAGGCACGTTTGCTGTGATCTACTGTTGCTAGGTTGAATCTCTTACTCACCCAAGGCAAGAGCAAAAGCTCCTCAGGCCAAATGCCATTTGTTCTTTTACAATGTGCAGATGGGACTGAATTCTGATAGTTACTTGGATGGAATTAAGGAGTTATGGTCAAAGGTTTCCCCATTCCCCAAAGGTTTCCCCCCAATCACCCCCTCCCCCATCTCCCCTACACTCTCCCAACCAAACCCATTCTCTGGAAAAAGCCGTATTGAATACTTTTAGCAATTGGGCAGCATCAGCGGAAAGACAACAGAGTTAATGTTGCTGTGTTATGTAGCCGAACTTGCTATTTCTGGCAGTTATCTTTTTTATCTTTATCTTTTCCCCGAATTCCAACATCTGCAGTTTTTCAATGATTTTTATTTATTTTTGTGTTTAGAAACTGGGTATAGAACAGTTATGAAATTACTTAAATGCAATTGAGCAATTGAGGGGCAATTGGGTCTGAAGTATGGATGGTTTCTGGTTAATGCTTGAACTTTCACCTGGGATTTTCACATCCATTGTCTTGGTATCCAGACGGTAAGGAGATAGGGGAATGAATACAAACGCACAAGGATTTCTACTATGAATATCTGGACACTGCCAGATAAATAGGCAAGTATGGACTTCCGGTGGGGCTATGGAGTGAGTGGAACTCGCGCCATTCAGCTCCGCTAAAACTGTATTAAAAACGGGGGTAAAATTGAAGCCACTCACAGAGGAGAACGGTTGTGAACGGCTCCGGTAGCGTTAAAAAGGTGCATGACGTCATCAGGCGCGCAACTTTACTAAAAAAATGTCGCTGCATCGCTCCCCCCCACACCAAGGGAAAAAGCCTGTGAAAAGGGAAGTAGGCCTCACTGGAGCCTCGGGCTCGAGTTTGAGTGCCTCCCAGGAAGATATTTTAAAAATGGACGACCTCAAAAAAATCATTGTGGGTGAGCTGAAAAAAATGCTTAAGGATATGAAAAAAGAATATAAAGAGGAAATAAAAACTTATTTCTTTGCTGATATTTTGGTGTATCATGAGAATTTGAAAGAAGAGTCCAAAAAGGAAGTTATAGCCGCTGTAAAGACTATGATGGATGAATGGAAAGATAAAGCGGATACTGATTTACAACAACAGATGGATGATGTAAACCGTAAAACTGGTGAGATGGAGGGGCTGCTGGATACCAAGTTAGAACGTATTATAACTACACTTAACCAACAAAATGACGCAATAAAAGAACTGACTGAATCAGCCGAGAAGCGCCTTGCCGAGAACAAGCGTTTATCAGAATTATTACACAAAATAACTGAGAAATGCATTGACTTGGAGGGACGTCAAAGACGTAAGAATCTGCGTATTGTTGGGTTGAGTGAAGGCTGGGAAGGAAATCAAGACCCTCGAAAATTTGCTGCAAAACTTCTAAAAGATATTCTGAACTTGGACCAAGAACCTCTGCTGGGCCGAGCACACAGGGCATTGAGACGTACCCCTAGGAGGGATGCTCCCCCAAGACAGATGATTGTGAAGGTGGCTTGCGATCATGTTTTTGAAGACATGATGAAGGTAATAATACGTAAGAAAAATCTCAAATATGAGGGAGACAACATTAGTATTTTTAGAGATTACCCTGCAGAAGTGGCCAAGAGAAGATCTTTATTTACAGAAACAAGAGGTATCCTGAGGAACATAAAGAATCTGAGATATGGCCTGATGTACCCGATAACATTAAGGGTAACTTATGATAACAAGGAGCACCGCTTCACCAAACATACAGAAGCTCTTGAATTCGCTCGAGATATTCAGAAGAAACTGGAAGAAGCAGATGAAGATGAAGGACACTGAATATTATTGATCACTTACTTGATGATACTGATTATTGATCACTTATCTGATGATACTGTCCACCCACAGAAAAGGAGGAGGATTCACACTGAAGGAAGATTCGCAGGGAAGGAGGAGGAACAATGGACATGGACTTTATCTTGGGGTCAAGGAGGGATGGATGGATTATTAATAAATATAGTTTTATATTAACTACCCCTAAAAAATGTATGTTAGCTCTCCTCATATAGTGCTACGACACTAATTATATTTGATATTAGTAGTATTATTAATTATTAAGTACATAAATTTAATACCCCACCCCGACATATATAGCCCTTAAGGCAAAAACGGAGCTGGAATTATTAACATCTTTTTTTTCACAGAAGTCCGTAGATTAGTAGCCACGCTAGTGTGGCTTACACCAATACTAACTGCACTAACTAAAGTTACCAGAATCATTAAATGAATCTACAATTACACTTATCCCTAAAGCTGATAAAGATTTGGAAGACCCTGGATCATACAGAGCAATAGCTCTTTTAAATACTGATCAAAAAATACTAACTAAAATTTTATCTCGGAGGCTAAGTTTAGTGATTAATAAATTAATACATCATGATCAAACAGGTTTTATTCCAAAACGCTATTCATCCTATAATCTGAGACGTCTATTCAATGTCATGTACTCAAAAAGAGTGAATGATATTGAACTAGCTGTCATATCCTTAGATGCTGAAAAAGCATTTGACCAGGTTGGATGGCCATATTTATTTAATGTGGGATAATGGGGGATAGATTTTCCAAATGGGTAAAAATCATATACTCGAATCCAACTGCAAGAATATTAACAAATCAAATGCTATCAGCAAAATTTAATCTCTTTAGGGGTTGTAGTCAAGGATGCCCGTTATCACCATTACTATTTGCTCTGGTAATAGAACCATTAGCCGAAATGATTAGATCAGAACCAGAAATATATGGATATAATACCAAAACTACAACAAATAAAATATCTCTATACACAGATGACATCTTAATTTATATTACAAAACCGGAGATTAGTATTCCCAATCTATTTAATGTTATAACTAAGTTTAGTACATTTTCTGGGTATAGAATTAATTGGAATAAAAGTGAAATTATGCCTATAACTGGAATAAAATTAAATATATTAGAACAATTCCCACTTAAAATAGTCACGGACAAACTCAAATATCTAGGAATTAATGTATCTAAGTCCTATAACTGTCTATTTAAATATAATTACCCTCAATTATTAAATAAACTAAAACAAAATATTTTATATTGGAAAATACTACCTATGTCAATAATCGGTAGAATAAATGCTATAAAATTATTTTTTTACCACAATTGTTATATTTATTTCAAGCCATCCCTTTATATCTCCCTGAAATGTTTAAAAAAAAAATAGATACTTTGGTTAATAGTTTTATTTGGGACTATAAAAACCATCGAATAAGTAAAAAACATATATGTAAATCTGAAATAAATGGTGGACTAGCACTACCAAATGTCTTATATTATTTCTGGGCAGTTCAGATTAAGAATATGAATTTTTGGTTGGTAAATTTAGATCATGAACCAAGCTGGCTAAAGATGGAAAAGGAAGACTGTTTGCCTTTTGACGTAGGTTCGATTCTTTTTGCACCAAGGGAAGTACAAAAAAAATGTATGGTGACAACCCTATAATTCATAGCAATAGACGTATTTGGAAACAAATAGTTAAGACCCTACATATGGATAATTTGTCACTTTGTTTGCCAATTATGAATAATCCCTTGTTTAGGCCCTCTGTTTTGGACAAGGGGTTTAGACACTGGAATGATTTAGGAATTAAAAGGATAGAACACCTTTACAAGAAAGGAAAATGTATTTCATTTCAAGAGTCACAGGATATTTATGGATTGCAGTCAAATAACATATTTAGGTATTTACAAATTAGCAACTATATTAAGTCAAATACGCAAGACTATAAAAATAGAAAACCAGGATTATTAGATGAATTGTTTAATAAACACCCAAATACAGAAATATTAATAGCATATATATACAATACTATTTTGGATAGGGAAATCCCAACTTCGGAAATATATCGACAAACATGGGAAAATGAAATAGGTTTATCTATAACAAAGGAAATTTGATAATAGGGAAAAAATTAATACTGAAATTTTGGAAGGGAACATTATCCCCCACAATTAAAATGTGGACAGTGGAAATGTTGGAGACGTTGCATTTGGAAAGAATCAGATATGTCCTAATGGACAAATACAAACTCTTTGAACAGATATGGTCTCCATATACAGAATATTTGAAGGGGTAGCTGTTCTTGGCATCACAACTCAATGGGTACCCGGCAGGATTAGATGAAAATAACTCTCTGTTTTTATTTTTGATTTGTATACATGTCTCTATTGATATCGCCATTTGAAATTGTGTTATTCACTATTAAGATGTATATAATATAATCTCTTTTTTTTAAATATATATAATACTCTGTTTTAATTAAATACATATAACAAGAATATATACATATATTTTTTTTCTCTCTCTTCTCTTTCTCTTTCTATATAATCAAAATTATTATTTAATCACTATTCTTATTGATTAAAATCTATTCTTTTCTTTTTCTACTTTTTAAAAAAATAGAAGTTTATAAGAATTATTCGTAACATTCGTGTACTTATTGAAATAAGTTGGTTGTGTATTTGAAAAGTTGTTATACCGTTGTTATGATGGATTACTTCTTATAAAAATATTCTTACAGATAAATAGGCAAGTATGAGTTAGGTTCTTCTGTGTATTATCTTCAACTTTGGGTTTATTTGTAGCCCAACTGCTAGGACTCCACAATTAAATCAATGTCATTTTAAATAGACTGGAATGCAACGGAATTGCTTTTCTAAATCCTTTTCTGCACTTCATTGCTTAAATTATGGGGTGGGAGATTGAAAACTTCATGTGGTCCGCCCTGTTTCAACAAATGCAATCAACCTGGTGTGCACAATCAAATAAGATCAAATAGAACAAGTTGTCATCCAACTTTAGGCTGTGCATGGCCATACGCAAGAAGAAGGCTTAAATTATCTTTATTATCATCTCTTCAGTCAAGCTTTTGGATGTTATTTCTATATTTTTTTCTTTGTCTCCTTATCAATTTTTATCTGCTTCTGTTTCTGTGGATAACCCCAGCACATTTTTCCTGAAATGTGAGGCTTTTTTAGAGGTTTAGTTATAAATTATGGCTTGTCACGGTGGTTTATAACTAATCTTCAACAGCACATATTGGACAATAGACAATAGACAATAGGTGCAGGAGTAGGCCATTCGGCCCATCGAGCCAGCACCATCATTCAATGTAATCATGGTTGATCATCCCCAATCATTACCCCGTTCCTGCCTTCTCCCCATATCCCCTGACTCTACTATCTTTCAGAGCCCTATCTAGCTCTCTTGAAAGTATCTAGAGAACCGGCCTCCACTGGCAGAGAATTCCACAGACTCACAACTCTCTGTGTGTAAAAGTGTTTCCTGATCTTCGTTCTAAATGGCATACCCCTTATTCTTAAACTGTGGTCCCTGGTTCTGGACTCCCTCAACATCGGGAATATGTTTCCTGCCTCTAGCGTGTCCAAACCCTTAATAATCTTATATGTTTCAATAAGATCCCCTCTCATCCTTCTAAACTAGGGGACCAAATTAGGGGACCAAAACTGCACACAATACTCCAGATGTGTATCTCTCACTAGGGCCACATACAAGGAGATACTTGCTCATATTACTTTTGATTATTTTGATTGAAAGATAGCCACATTGTTACTATAAACAAGTGCCCATAATCCTATGTATTTAATTGCCAATTTACTTACACTTGAGGCAGGTACCATTGCAATTTTTAAGGAATGAGGCAGGTACTATTGCAACATTTATGAAGCATTCGACAGGTACATGGATAGGACAGGTTTAGAGGGATATGGATCAAATGCAGGTAGGTGGGACTAGTGCAGATGGGACATGTTTGGCCAGTGTGGGCAAGTTGAGCAGAATGGCCTGTTTCTGCACTGTAAGACCCTAGTGAGAGGCAGCATATCTGATTCACAAGCATGGATGTGCAACATTGCTGTGCTTGGCCACAGGAGACGTGCAAGGACTTAGTTGCTTGCTGAGCACTTGCCAATGTTATTTCTTACTTGTCTTTGCCCTTTGTGGGCTTTCTCAGTAATTGCAGAAGCCTGGCTTTCGAGAAGTACTTCAGCTCCTCTGCAAACCTCGGAGGATTGGATATTTGAACAAGTGCTCATTCAAATGGCACAAACACTATGAAATGTTACCCACTCTTCCACTCATTTAACATGGCCTGCCGTGTGCTCATGGGCTTTCTCTGTGTTGGCATTGAGGAGGACCTACAATGTGCAAATACGTTACAGACTACTTGAGCTAGCTTCAGCATTATAGTGCATCAAAGATAGAAAATGCTGGGCGGGACAGGCAGCATCTCTGGATAGAAGGAATGGGTGACGTTTCAGGTCGAACCCTTCCTCAGCCTGGGCCTTCTTCAGACCATAGAGAAAGTGCATCAGTTCCATAGAGAAAGTCCAAAGTCCACAATGGGGTAGAGATGAATCAGGCAATAGCCTAGTTCATGGAAAGACAATTCAGAAGCCTGATAACACAGGGGAGGAATCTGTTCCTGAGTCTGGTGGTATACCTAAAAATACACACAAAGTGCTGGAGTAACTCAGCAGGTCAGGCATCTCTGGAGAAAAAGGATGGTTGACATTCCAGGTCGGAACCCATCTAAGTGATGAAGCATTTTCAAGGTAATATTCAATTGCAAAAACAGGGAACTGCAGATGCGGGTTTATACCAAAGACAGACACAAAGTACAGGAATAACTCAGCAGGTAGGGCAGCATCTCTGGAGGCAAAAGATGGGTGATGTTACGGGTCGGGACCCTTCTAAGTGAATAAGGGTCCCGACCCAAAACGACAGCCATCCTTTTTCTCCAGAGACGCTGAGTTACTCCAGCACTTTGTGTCTTTCTTTAATATCCAATTGTGCCTGCTCTGGATACACAATTGTAGAAGTCACTGTATTATATGGGTTGATTGCATTACATTTCACTCCTACAATTCCTCGTCATTTTAAGCTGAATGTATTGCCCTTTCATACATTTTCCATATTACCATGACCTAATTTCCCCAGTTTATTTGCATGATTATTATAAATAAAGTTTAATTAGAAATCCCCTCTCACTCTAAAAGGATAACGATAGCACCAACTAGGCGGCACGGTGGCGCAGCGGTAGAGTTGCTGCCTTACAACACTTACATCGCCAGCGACCCGGCTTTCATCCTGACTACGGGTGCTGTCTGTATGGTGTTTGTACGCTCTCTTCGTAACCTGGGTTTTCTCCGAGATCTTCGGTTTATTGGTTAATTGGCTTGGTACGAAGGTAAATTGTCCTGAGTGTGTGTAGGATAGTGTTTGTGTGCGGGGATCGCTAGTTGGTGCGGACTCAGTGGGCCGAAGGGTTCGTTTCCGCACTATATGTCTAAACTAAACTAAACTAAAACAAAACCAAACCTCAACGACTAATTGTTCAAGTTTGCCCTTTAATCAATGATTTGGACACACTTCATTTTAGCTAGTGCCAGTCTTCCCTGGATGGATAGATTCTCATTTCACAAGTTTTTAGTGGATGAAGTGAGATTGCCTGGTTTTACATTTGATCCAATTCCCTCAACTAATGTTCATGGTGCTACATTTCAAAGTAAAGCTTATATAATGTTAATTTTCATATTATTGCAGCTTATATAATGTTAATTTTCATATTAATGAGAAGGCAGAATAATTATTCAATGAGAAATAAGGGAGAATGGCATAAGCGGGAGAAAGAAAAAAATAAAATTAATTAATATATTCTTAATATTTGCTCCCAATTGCCCATTCTGCCTTACAGCTATGAGTTACAAAAGTAAAGTGACTGATGAAGACATTTCAATCCCTTATTCCAATATTTCGTTTTGATTAGTTTAGTGATACAGCGCGGAAAAAAGGCCCTTCGGCCCACTGAGTCCGTGCCGACCAACGATCCCCATACTAGCACTATGCTGCACACACTAGGGACAATATACAATATTTTACCAAAGCCAATTAACTTAAAAAACCTGTACGTCTTCGGAGTGCGGGAGGAAATTGGAGCACCCGGAGAAAACCCACGTGGTCACGGGGAGAATGAGCAAACACCTTACCACAGCACCTGTAGTCAGGATCGAACAAAGGTCTCTGGCGCTGTAAGGCAGCAACCCCACTGCTGTGTCACCGTGCTGCTTTGTCAGGTTTGGCAGGTGACTATAGTGAAAGATTGGGCGTCAAGGCTGGTCTTTATTTAGGTAACTTGGATATTCAACTTACAGACACTCTTTAAATGAGTTGGAAATTAAAAAACACACTCATCCCCATGCATTCCCAAGCCTGCCACAGATCTGAAACAACTGAAATCAGTTAATAAGTTGTGCACCCAACCCAACTCCAAAAAGCAACTTAAGGAAATACGCAGACAATTTCAAGCACCTAGAATCAATAAAAGAGCAGCAGATTCTGGGATAGATATGAAAACAGAAAATGATGGAAATACTTGGCACAGCAGAGCAGCTGATGGAGCTGCAGTCTCACCGTACCAGAGACCAGGGATTGGCCCACCTGGAAATCAAAAATCAAAGAAGAGCCATGTAGCAAGACAGTCTAGCTCCCCGGCCACTCCTTCTTCTCCCCTCTCCCATCGGACAAAAATGATAGAAGTGTAAAAATGCACACCTCCAGATTCAGGGACAGATTTTCCCCAGCTGTTATCTGGCAAGTGAACCATCCTACCGCATCCAAGTCAAATCAAGTCAAGTTTATTCGTCACATACAAAAAACAGCAATTTTAAAAAGACCCCACACGACAGTTAATTGGTACAGTAAAGGTAGTCCCTGGTGAGATAGGAATTTACTAAACTGAACTCAACTCATTGATGGAATGATTAAGTTTATTTGCCAAGTATGTACACATGCAAGGAATTTGCCTTGGTGCTCTGCTCTGCAAGTAACAACACGACCAACAGTAAACCATTAAAACATTAAGAATGAAACATTATAGTTTCCCACTTCTGATAAGGGACCTTCAACCTGAAATGTTAATTATGTTTCTCTTTCCATGTCCTTCTGAATGTCTCAAGCTGGAGCGATCGATCCTTCATGCAGAAGCTCTGATAATCGGCTTTAAATCACTTCCATGGTGTTAGATAAAATTGTTACTATGTTACATGATGTAAATGGCATTCCAAACTTTCCAGTAATTTCCGAGTCGCTGCATTAATTATAGTCAGTCCATTGAGATAATAACCTACTTACCAAATAAGAAAATGGCATGAGGTATGAAATCATAAAAAAGGGATTCAGTGTTTAATCAAGAATGGACCTTGACAATAATGAGCTCATATGTCAAAATGTATAAACGTTGATTATCTAAAAATAAGATTTGTCTTATTATCTGTTTGTAGGCTTTCAGATGGAACACATTTATCTATTAAAGCATTTCTGAAAATGGTTTATTTAGTCAGCTTCAATCCTTTAAAATCAAGACCAGATTCAACATTCCTCTTCTAAATGATCCGTCTGTCTCGCCGCACACAAATTATCACACTTCCCGAAACTTACATTTTTCACTGCCTACATCTCCTGTGGAATAGACAAGCAACCACTGAAGCATCTAAAGTGCTTCTTAACCTGCTCAACGCATTGAATGGGTATTGCAGCAGGGGAGAAATGAGCAAGGAGAAAAGGAACTCTTCACGTCCCCTTTCACAAGATGATCTGGAGGACACATTGATTCCACTCCCATTCAGTGTTCATTGTAGACAGCGGAGGAAACAGCACCATTGATTTACTTATAAATATAAATTTGATTATGCGATTTATCACCATTAGAGAACATTCGGCAGATTGCGAATACCTTTAGCATTGTAACCGAGACCTCTCGTGTATCAATACAACTTATCTCACTGTTTGAAGTCAGTTATTCAGAAATGATCAATGCAAAATACGATATTTTAATCGATAGAAGCATTTTGTTTGCATTTGAAAAAGGCGACTTTTCTGAAATAAGCACATGCCACCACTTTCAAATTAACTGTAAACTACTTGAACAGAACCAAATGAAAGCAGTATTCTTCACAGTGTGAGAAACTCATAGAATTATTCACATTTGTAGTTAGTTTAGTTTAGTTTAGTTTAGAGATACAGTGTGGAAACAGGCCCTTTGGCCCACTGAGTCCGCGCCGACCAGCGATCCCCGCACACTTAAGGGCCTGTTTCGGCGATGCATGACGCAGCGTGATGACGTATGACATGCGGTGTTTTTTTGTCGCCGCTGGATTTTGAAATGTTCAAAATATTTTGGCAACACTGATATGATGCCGGCAAAATCGCCAAGTGGGACAGGCCCTTTACACTATCCTACACACACTAGGGACAATTTTGCATTTATACCATGCCAATTAGCCTACAAACCTGTATATCTTTGGAGTGTGGGAGGAAAACAGGAGATCACAGAGAAAACCCACGCAGGTCATGGGGAGAACGTGCAAACTCCATACAGACAGCACCTATAGTCAGGATTAAACCCGGCTCAGCGGCGCTGTAATGCAACAACTCTACCGCTACGCCAATGTGCTGCCTGATTCTGCGAGGTTAGGATTTTGCCATTGACTAAATCATCTTGAAGTTGATTGGTTTTGATACAAAGCTAATGAATGCATAGGAGTAGCGCAGAAACACAGGCATGGCCCTGAATTGTTGGCAGCTCAAGGCTGGTGCTTTTTCATGCAGAACAATTGAGTTACAGGGATTTAATAAACAATCAATACATAACTGTGATGCTGTTGCAAGCAAGATTTTCCTCCTAATCCTAACCCTCGATGTTCACATTACAATAAATTCAACTCGACTTGACTTTATGTCAGGTTAAGTTCATCCACTACAGGGTCGACAGGCAACATGTTGGCGCAGTGGTAGAATTGCTGCCTTACAGCGCCAGATACCCAGGCTCAATCCTGACAACGGGTGCTCGTCTGTATGGAGTTTGTACGTTTTCCTCGTGACCTGTGTGGGATTTCTCTGAGATCTTCGGTTTTCTCCCACATTGCAAAGACGTATAGGTTAAATGGCTTGGTATTAAGGTAAAATTGTTCCTAGTGTGTGTGGGATAGTGTTAATGTGCGGGGATCGCTGGTTGGTGCAGACTCGTTGGGCCGAAGGACGTGTATATGCAGTGTATCTCAGAACTAAATTAGAAATTTAGAAAAAACTACAGTTCTACAGTTCAAAGTGAGACCTGGATTCAATCCTGACTATGGGTGCTGCCAGTGTGGAGTTTGTACGTTCAACTTGTGACCTCATGGTTTTTTTCCGGGTGCTCCAGTTTCCTCCCACACTCCAAAGACGTAGAGGTTTGTAGATTAATTGGCTTAGATAAAGATTGTAAATTGTCCCTAGTGTGCAAAACATGGTGGTGCAAAGGGCCTGTTTCACTCTGTATCTCTAAAGTCCATAGTCTAAACATGCAGCGTAGAAAGTATCCCAACTGGTTGCATCATAGCTTGGAACAATAATTCCAGCACACATGAAAGCGCAAGGATACAGAGAGTGATGGACTCAGTCTGGTCCATCTTAACCATATAACCATCCTTTGTACCATCAGAAACGTCTACAGGACACACTGCCTCAAGATGGTGGCGTCTACCATGACTGGTAGACTATGCCCACTCTCGCTGCTACCATTGGGTAAGAAGTACAGAAGCATCAATTCCAACATCACTAGGTTCAAGATCAGTAACTTTCCTACCACTATCAGACTCTTGAACTGACCTGCACAGCCCCAAACCTACCTCAGTAACGGAACTCTACAGATCACCTCTGATTTTGAGCATGACCTTTGTACCTTTGGAAAATTAAACAGATCATCACCAGCTTAATATTTAGCTCAGCAATACTTTCCTCATCATTCCTTATCCACCACAACCTGAAGTTATCTCATAAGTTTACACTTCAGACCCAATTCTCAACGATAATGAATCTTATCCACCTATCTAAATTGCCACAGGTCCAAATCTTAAAGATAACATGTCTCTAACTTGGTCATAAACACATTACCTTCTCTAACCTTTAACGCTGCCAATTTAAATTAATAATCGCCTCTCTTTCCATTAGTTTGACCTGGTTCTTATTCTTCCCCTTCAAGCTGAAATGACACAAGGAACTGCAAATGCTAGAATATTGAGTAAAACACAAAGTGATGTCGTTCCTTTGAAACATCCCAAATTGTTCTATAGGTTCATCAGTTCATATGTTATAGGAGCATAATAAGGCCATTTGGCCCATCAAGTCTGCTCCTCCATTCAATCATGGCTGATTTATCCCTTCAACCCCATTGCCAATTATGCACCCTTTGTTGACAATCTGTCACTTTGAAGGCAAACATGAAAAGCAAAGTATCCGGAAAACATCAGCATGCCTCCATAAACAGCAGATTAAATAAATCATCAATAAATGTGTTATCTCAAATACGGCCCCATAGCAGAAGCATCCATGTCGCTGGGCTGGAAACTGGGAGTATCCTGAGCTAATCCTGCTGCCACCATCATCTACTGCGACAAGTGATGGCTTCCACTGATTGACGCCGGAAGCTTGCGTCCTTTTCAGGACGGACGATGACAGCGAGGTCAACACTTTTAACAAAATGGACACGAAAAGAAGAATCTCAAATATAAATGATTTAGTGATTCACAAATCGATTACAAATGTCACCTACTCACATAACCTATCACTGGAGTTTAGAAGAATGAGGGAGGATCTCATTGAAACTTACCAAATGGTGAAAGGCTTGGATAGAGTGGATGTGGAGAGGATGTTTCCAGTAATGGGAGAGTCCAAGACTAGAGGTCATAGCCTCAGAATTAAAGGACGTTCTTTTAGGAAGGATAAATTTATTCAGTCAGAGGGTGGTGAATCTGTGGAATTCTTTGCCACAGAAGGCTGTGGAGCCCGTCAGTTGATATTTTTAAGGCAGAGATAAATAAATTCTTGATTAGTATGGGTGTCAGAGGTTACAGGGAGAAGGCAGGAGAATGGGGTTAGGAGGGAGACATAGATCAGCCATGATTGAATGGCAGAGTAGACTTGATGGACCGAATGGCTTAATTCTACTCCTATTCCTTATGACCTTATGAACCTACCTGATAAAATGTATATGCAATGCTCATTTATCACCTTACCAAATCATATATCATCGTTCTGCTTTGAGATTCAAAAGTTATTCACCTGTACTATTAGCTTATCCCAATATTAGGTGTTTTACCTCAAATGTAACAAGAACTAAGGAAACATTTTATTGAAGGCATTAAATAGATTAGGAGTCAGTCATCGCTTAAAACCACATGCAGGTCCTGTACTTGTGTTATTTTTTAATAGTTTGTAGTTCGCAGTTCCATTATTCTTTTTATATTGCTTAAGCAGAAACTAAAAATAGTCACGATTGCCAAAAAATAATTATAGAATGGTTTAAACTTACCCAAAGCTTTCATGTAGCCATCAAAATTCTTATTTTCTATCATTTCCCATGTACCATTATAATCTGCAGGCATTTTGCAAGTTTCCCAATAACAGATGCAGGTAAGAGAATATCTTTCTTGTCTGAGGTTCAATTAGTACAGTCTTGTGAGTGCACTTGATCTTAAATAGTTCCTAGTATCATGAAAGTCCATAGTTCAACTGATTAGATAATATTATCATTAAAGAGAGCTACAAGACTTTTATCTATTGCACAAGCTCTTTTTGTCTTTGCTTAAATGGCAAATTTAACTAGCCATTTAAACTAACATGCAAAGGCTGAGATCTGGATGTTCAATTTGCAGAACTGTTTTGTTTTCAGCATTTGGGGTCCTCGGTTGTGAAAAAAATCAAACACGAATTGCAATCACATTGCCTTCTCCCTGTAACTTTTGATGTATTTTTCTAACCAAGAACCTAACACAAGGAATGGGTGACGTGAAGCGTCTCAACCTGAAACATTACCCATTCCTTATATCCAGTGATACTGCCTGTCCTGCTGAGTTACTCCAACATTTTGTGTCTATCTTTGGTGTAAACCAGCATCTGCAGTCCATCTTACACATCTTAATTCCCCCAAGATCCTTCTTCTCACAGTAAAACTCATATTTCTCACATGAGGGATAAAGTCACATTTATCCACATGTGCATGGAGCAATGGGCACTTAATTTTCAATGTTAGTGGTCTCTGAGCTGCTTAAGTTAGAATGCTCTCCCCTTTTGCACTGCTGGGCGAGTATGTTGTGCTTGGGGGGAGAAGAAAGGGAAGCAGGCTAGAGCCACACAGATGAAGGTGAAGGTGCCAATTCTTCCCAACATCCTGGGCTCCAGGTCACCTCAGGGTGCAATGTGGTCTCCACAAATGACTACATGCTGAGGGATGTACTGAAGGTTCAGGCATCTTCCACAAGTGGTCTATGGGGAAAGGCCATAGTTGCAGGCACTCCCACTATTACACACTAAGGGACTGGAACCCTCATTGAAAACCTCTGAAACATCGTAGATGAAAGAAAAATGGTATCTGGTTGACATGGTGTAACTTTAATAAGCGAATAGAAAGATATGACTTTGAGTGTGACATACGAAGCTACTAAATTATATATTGGAATTTTTTCGAAAAGAAAATTTCTGGAGAGAAAAATAAATTACTGTCCACTGCTGTATTCACAACTTGGCAGAGGCAGGGAAACTCATGCCTTTTCCTTTAAGCAGCAGACAGCAGGCAACACATGAATTGGACAAGGTAACAAGCTTCCTTCCAGCTCGGAGAATTGTGGACAACACATGAATTTCGATGAATTCATAAAGATAAGCAAGAAACATCGGGAACTTTGTGCATCTTTGAATGCGACACAGGCCTTTCAGCTGAGGTTATCTGTGCATGTGCAATACCTCAGCTACTGCACTGGACCAAAGTGTAGCATTTTTGGAGGGGAAGATTTATCCACCGAATCCTGGGCTCCTGGAATGTGTAGGAAGGAACTGCAGATGCTGATTTACAACGAAGAGAGACACACGATGCTGGAGTAACTGAATGGGATGAGCAGCATCTCTGGAGAGAAGGAATGGGTGACGTTTCGCGTCGAGACCCTTCTTCAGACTGAGAGTCAGGGGAGAGGGAGACTAGAGACAGGGAAGGGTAAGATGTGAAAACGACAGACGATTATCAAGGAAATGTAGAATGGTTCATTGTTGGCTGAGGGACAACGAGGCACACAATCAGTAAAATTAATCTGGAGGATAGTGAAACTAGTCAGAGAACTAGGGTGGGGGAGGGGCGGAGAGAGAGAGGGAATGCAAGGGTTACTTGAAGTTAGAGAAATCAATATTCATACCGCTGGGTTGTAAACTGCCCATGTGAAATATGAGGTACCGCTCCTCCAATTTGTGTTGGGCCTCACTCACCCAGGACAGAAAGGTCAGTGTGGGAATGGGAGGGGGAGTTATGACAGGATTGTGCTATTACAAGCAAACTGGGGCCACTTGGAACATTGTGGAAACAATCTTCAGTTTCCTCACTGAGGAGATTTGGATGCTTATTTAAGCCTGGGCACATCCAGCACTGTGCTCCAGCAGCAAAATAACAATGGAGGGCCCGGTGTTGGCGGACCACCGCGGGGGAGGGAGGAAGAACAATGGAGGACCCAGCACGGGGGGACTACCATGAGGGGCAAGAACGAAGGAGGAGCAGGCATGGGGGGACCGCCGGGAGGAGAGGGAGAGGGGAGAACAAATGTGCAACAGGCACGGAATACTTTGTACCTTTGTCAGCAGCCTTTATGTGGTGACTATTTGCATACCTTGGGAATGCAAGCAAAGAATTTCACTGTGACTTGTCACATGTGACAGTAAAGTATTCATTCATAGTGGCACAGCTGGTAGAGTGGTTTTTGACCAAGTTTACGGTAATTTGCCTCCAGTGTCTCCAGAGCTGGCTCATGGTCAAGCTGTGATTATGGGCTGTGATTATGGGCCTGGAGACACTGAGGCAAATCCTTGCGTGTTTTTACAATGTTGATGGTAGCCCCTAGAGCAAATAGATCTTGTGTGGGAATGTATGAGAGCTCCTGTTCCCCAATATCCTTGAATATCCTTGGGTGTTCACCAAAACCCTGTGAATATCCCTGGCGAATGTTAAAATGCTGGCGGTACTTTATAAAAGCAAGCAGACCTTGTGTAAGAGTATATGGATACATCTGTTCGCCAATCCCTTGGTCACAAATGGAGCCTTTCACCCCCCTAATACATGAGAGTTGAAGTGAATTGGGGAAGTGATCTACTCGATTATTTCCTGGATCTACTGGATTATTTTCACGAGGAAGACATTGATAATTTGCTTGATGCGATAAGGCATTGCAGACTTAGATCTACTTTAGAGGTACAGCGTGGAAACAGGCCATTTGTTCCTCCGAGTCCATGCCCACAAGTGATCACCCCGTACACTAACACTATCCTATACATTAGAGACAATTTACAATTTTTACCAAAGTCAATTAACCTGTGAACCTGCACATCTTTGGAATGTGGGAGGAACCCGGAAAACCCAGAAAAAATCCACACAGTCACAGAGAGAACGTACAAACTCCATACAGGCAGCACCTGCAGTCAGACTTAAATTGGCACTGTAAGGCAGCACCTCTACTGTTGGGTCACTGTGCCATCCTACCTACTGCACACACCTCCCATGGAAGCTGAAGACATTGACAATAACCGGCGTAACAGGCCTTGTTGCAAAAGCCTGGCTGGAGATACAATGACTCCAAGTTGTCCTTGGATTAAGATAATCAAGTCAAGTCATCACTTTTATTTCTATAGCACATTTAAAAAACAACTCTCGTTGGCCATGGTGCTTTACATTGGTGGAGGTACAAAGGTTATACATCAGTGGTTCATAGATTAAACACAAACATCACTACATACATATAGCCCTCGCTCAGAGGACGTCAAGAAAGGCTTGGGAGTAGAGATGAGTTTTAAGTCTCGACTTAAAGGAGTCGATGGAGGGGGCAGTTTGGATGGGAAGAGGGATGCTGTTCCACAGTAGAGACACAAAATAGTCCACAAGATAGACACAAAATACTGAACTCAGCGGGTCAGGCATTATCTCTGGAGAGACGGAATGGGTGGCATTTCTGATCGAGACCCATCTGCAGACTGATGTCAGGGGAGTGGGCGGTACGGAGATAAAATGCAGTCTTGTTGCAGAAGACTGGTCGGAGAACTGGGAAAGGGGAGGGGATGGAGAGAGAGGGAAAGCAAGGGCTATTTGAAGTTAGAGAAGTCAATGTTCACAAGCTACCCAAGTGAAATATGAGGTGCTGTTCATCCAATTTGCGCTGTGCCTCACTCTGACAATGTCCTTGCATTAATCTTGGTTGAGAATCTCTGGGTTGTGTACAGCCTCCCATTGCATCTCCGATATTTCTCTCCCTTCCCTCGACAAACGCTGTTGAGGCTGGTGTTATTCCTCTTGCTTTACACTCTCACCATCATCAAATGTGCTTCGCACTCTCACCATCCAAACGAAAGTGGCTATAATGGCACGTGTAACAAGCTGTTAGAGTTTAGTCACGGTACATAAAGCAGGACATGCAAGGATGAGCAGTCTGGAAGCTGAAACCACTCCCAGCAGACCAAACAGTAGAATTGCACACATATCCCTATAGTTCGCTCATCTGCAATTTGAGTGGCTCTTTAATTAATCCTTCCAGAGTCTTAGAAATAAACATAAGCTCAGTCCAAGTGGACTGTTTTTGATTTTGAATTCCTCTCACACTGCAGTGTTGAAGACAACATTGCACTTGGATTTGAATATATTCCTGAGGCCACTGCCTGGTTCTGTTTAGATTAGTTTAATTTGGTTTAGATATACAGTGCGGAAACAGGCCCTTCAGCCCACCGAGTCAGCACTGACCAGCAAACCCCGCACAATAACACTATCCTACACACAAATTTACAATTTTACCAAGCCAATTAGCCTACATAGCTGTACATTTTAAGAGTGTGGGAGGAACCCGGAGCTTCCGGTGAAAACCCACGCAAGTGTCGGTGACAATGTATGAACTCCGTACAGACAGCACCTCTAGTCAGGCGCTGTAAAGTAGCAACTCTACCGCTGCGCCACTGTGCCGCCCTACGCGTTGAGTAAACAAAGATCCAAGCATAAAATGGAAGTCATCTAGAAAGCTGCTGCAACAAATGCGATGTAGTTTGAAGCAATTTTAGCAACAGACCAACTCCAAGCCTGTTGGTTAGGCCGGGTGACCTCACACCTTTAAAACTGTCAATATAAAAGGCGATAAATGCGTTCACCTTAAGCATGTGAATTGATTTTTATCTCTCACGGGGCACTTTTGTTGTACGTGCATTGAGTCTGCCCTCTTTAATTGGATTTTCACCTTAAGTATTAAGCTTGAAATACCAGTCTACAATTTTCTATGTTAACCAAAAAATTGTACAAAAGTGTTTGATTCCTCTGAGAATCAATACAGCTAGCAGAGATTTTTTTTTAACTGCCTGCGAAGATTTTAAACTATAATAGTTTTCTCAAAAGCTGTTGGGAAACATTGGAAATAGTCTGACCGGAGTTTAAATTGAAGTTCAATTTGCTGCACCACAGCAAAACTCGGTTGACCAATTCCATGAACACTCTGGAACGATGTAAGAATTGTGTTTATTTATACGTCAATTTGTTGCTCATTAAATGCCTTGAACACTTTCGTCTCATTATAGGTACTAAACATGTGGAAACTGTTGGTTTATTGTGTTCATTGTGTTCCTGTTTTGCTAATATATTGTTTGAGCAGCGACAACCGATGATATTGCTTGAGACTCCTTGACCATTAAATGACATAGCTGCATGTCTATATCAATCCAACTTTTTCCCAGATCCCCATATCCCTTAATTCAGCAGTGGTTGGCGGAAAAATAGCAAAACCACCGTTCAGTGGTACAAAAACACCCCCCCCCCCTCCCCCCACCACCCCAGTACCCCCAAAAAAACATTAAGAGTTCTGAATGTACCCAGTTGATGTATTGGTGGATTGATTGAAAGTAGCAGCATGAAAACAGGCCCTTCGGCCCATCAAACCCATGCCGACAATAGCTCACCATTATCTCACTTTTGCATCCACCACCTGTACATCAGAGGACAATTAACCTACAAATCCGCACGTCTTTGGGGTGTGGGAGGGAACTGGAGGGTCCGGAGGAGACCCATAGGTTCACAGGACTTGCAAACTCCGGGGGCATCGAGAGGGCACCTCAAGGTCAGGCTTGATACTGGGTCTCTAGTGCTTGAGGCAGCAGCTCCACCCGCTGTGGCACTGTGCCGCCCAGTGACAAAGCATCATCAACCCTCTCAGGAAGAGCTTTCCAAAGATTCACAAGGTCCCGATTTACCAAACTTCTCTTCATTTCAGGGTTTGGTTTTACCTGGATGTTTCCACTTGTGGGAGACTCTAGGACCTTAGAATTAAAAGTCATTCTCTTAGGAAGGAGATGAGGAGGAATTTATTTCATCAGAGGGTGATGAATCCGTGGAATTCATTGCCACATAAGGCTGCGGAGGCAAAATCAGTGGATATATTTATATTTAAGTGGATATATTTAAGGCAGAGACAGATAGATTCTTGATTAGTACAGGTTTCAGTGGTTATGGGGAGAAGCCAGGAGAAAAGGAGTAGTAGGGAGAGGTAGATCAGCCATGATTGAATGGCAGAGTAGACTTGATGGGCCGAATGGCCTAATTCTACTACTATCACTTATGACCTTATGACCTTATTTGGCTTTTGGACGGACACACATGGAGATATTTAATATCATTGCGTGAATGTGTACATGTGCCCATTACCTTGCTCTTATTTGCCTCCCCTTTCTCACAAATTGGAGCATTTACTACAATATATAAACTGCTGGAGGAAAACAAGTTGAACTGCTTCAGTTGGAGAGAAAGGATTCATCGACATTTTGTGTTGAGACCCAGCGCTTGATGCAGTCTTATCCTGAAATGTCAACAATTCCCTTCTCCTCCACAGATGTTGCTCGACCCGCTGAGTTTCTTCAGCAGTTTTTTTTTACTCCACATTTCCGCCTCGACAGCTTCTTGTGTCTCAATATCAGCATTTGTCCTGTCGATCCCTCAAAGATGTTTATGTTTAATTGCGATCACTTCTCATTCTTCAAACTTCCATTCATACAAACAAATGAATTAAGTCCTGGCGTAGGGCCACTGAGCATGCTCCACCATACATTACTATCGTGACTGGTTTCTCATTGTAAACTCCACTTCACATTTCAGCTACCCTGATAACCTTTCATCCCCTTGCTTCCCATGAACCTATCAAAGCCTGAAGGAGAACGTTTCAAAGTCTCAGACTCTGAGGAAAGCTTCATGCATCCATATTTTGAGGCAGGTGCTACAGTATAACAGCATTTAATGGACAGGCATCAGAAAGATAGAGATGGATATGGGCCTAACATGGGCAAATGGGACTAGCTGAGGTGGGGCATTTTGGTTGGCATGGACAAGTTGGGCTGAAGGACCTATTTCCATGCTATGTAACTCTACAAAGTTAGATAGTGATCTCCATTCTAGATTGTCCCACAAGATGGAACACTGTCCACATCCATCATGTCAAGGTGCTCAGAACCTTGCATGTTTTAGTCAAGTAACTTTTCATTTTTCTTAACTCCAGCAGATGTAAGCTGAGCTTATCCAATCTTTTTCCATTACATAACCATGTATTCTAAGTATCAGTCTAATAAACCTTCTCTAAACTGCTTTGAACATATTCCAACATAAGGCACCACACTACCATAAAGTCTGGTTTGGAGATTTCTGAATGGAAGGTCATTGTTAATTTTTTTCCTTTAATATCGAGAAAGATACAGTTTTAAAAATATATAAGATTCTTGATTAGGAAGAGCGTCAAAGGTGCTCAAAGAAACATAAACTGGGGCAGTTTCAAATGGCTGTTATCTGTATTAATGTCTATGGGCGGCGCGACTCACGTTGCAGCGGCCCCTACAACCTGTCTGTCTTTTAAAAAAAAATGTTTGTCTAGTTAAATGTAGTTGTTCGTGTTTTTTTTGTACTGTTTCTAACTGTATATGTGGGGGGGAGGGATCTTTTAAAATCTGTTCCCTGCACGGGAGACCCGACTCTTTCCCTGTCGGGTCTCTGTTGTCGTTGGGGCCTAGCACCGTGGAGCGGCCTCCAACCGGGACGACCTGGAGGCTCCAGTCACGGAGCCTGCGGAGCTACAGCCTTACCATCATGAGGCTGGCCGGCCTCGGAGCGTGGGCAGCGGTGGTGGCTTGCTGCTGCGTCCCGACTCCGGAGCTTGGAGGCTGCAGATGCAGACCAGTGGACTGGGACATCGGGAGCTCGCGGGTCCGGGTGAGAGACCGCTTTCCGGAGCTCCCGCAGCGCAACTTCTCCTGCCCGTGTCACGGGGTTGGAACGACCCAGAGCGGGGCCGTACATCGCCCGGCGCGGCTTTAATGGCCGCGGGACATTCCAGCACCCGCCGGGGGCTCCAACTTTGTGACTTTTGGGCCCGGAGTGGGGCCGTACATCGCCCGGCGTGGCCTCAATGGCCGTGGGACTTAACATCACCCACCTGGGGCTTCGACATCGGGAGAGAAATGGTGCGGGGGAGAGAGAAGATTTTGCCTTTGTGTAAATTGAATTGTTTGTATGTTTTGTAGGAATTGTTCTGTTTGTATGGCTGTAGAAACGGAGTTTCGTTTGAGCCTCTCTGAGGTTCGAATGACAAGTAATAAAATTTAATATAATCTAATCTAATTCGGATTCAGCAAGGATGTGGCGAGTGTAGAAAAGATGCAGAAAATTGTGTTTTTTCCTTGGTTTTAATTACTTTGATCATTGCGAGCCAATTGCAGGGAATGTTTACTTGACACCATCACATGCAGTAGCAGGATGCATACTTGCTTTGCTACATCTAACTTTGTAAGTGATTAGCTGCAAAATGCCAAAGCCAATTTTCAGTGGTACAAAAATCGCTGCAGTTTTTTTTACATTTCCATGAACTTTAACCCAAGGAATATTCCATAATGTCCTTAATCCCTGCGTAATCACATGAACAATTTTGACATAATTCTGAGAGAGCTATTAAAACAAGGGACCTCAGTAAATTAAAATAGCAATAAGACAACGGCTTTTCATGTGGGGGCTCGACGAATCTGTCACATTTGATCAAAATCCATCAAAACACTTAATGAAGACATTTAATATGGATTATTCTTTTCCAAAAGTAATTATCAAGTGGAAATAAGAATTGACTACAGATATCAGGTTTAAGCATAGAATGTCAATGCACTAAATCAGTTGCTGTCATTAAATACGATTCCCAATTGAGACAGAATACTTCAATATGCAATTTCATTCAAAGAATGAAGCGTTCCCCAATTATTCACATTTTCAAATTCTAATTGCCTTTAACCAGGTCTATCATTCATGCATATCAGGCAAGATTTAATTTTACTCCCACTGTTAACAGTAGGAACCCTACATTATTAAAAAATGCATTCCATTCAAAAGGTCCAATGTGGATTTTAGCGCTACTGTAGGATAGTTTCAATCAGATTTAATATTCCACCAGTTCAATTGCTTCAATGCATTACTAACAAATTTCACCCTGTTGGTTCAGATTACCTCAGTGTGGGCTTTTTTTTGCCAGCAATCTTGGAAAGCAAACAATTCAAAACAACTACTAATTCTCTCATGTGAGCTACAGAATAAAGGCCGTATAGTATTTCTGCCCTGGAATGAAACCATTCATATGTACAAAATCATGAGAGCAATAGACCGGGTAAATGCACAGAGTCTCTTGAACACAGTTGGCAAATTGTGAAGCTGAGGACATAGGTTTAAGGTGAGGGAGGAAAAATTTAATAGGAACCTGAGGGATAGGAAACTTTTTCACACACGGGTTGGTGGGTGTATGGAACGAGCTGCCAGAGGTAGTTGAGGCAGGTACTATTGCAATGTTTAAGAAACATTTAGACAGGTACATAGGTAGGACAGGTTTAGAGTAAAATGGGCCAAATGCAGGCAGATGGGACTAGTGTAGATAGGACATGCTGGTCGGTGTGGGCTGAAGGGCCTGTTTCCATGTTGTATGAGTCAATTACTCAATATACAAAAGAGTAAAGTATGCATATCTTTGAACATTCATTACAATCATTTCCTTTAATGGTGATGATATTTTCATCTCCCCACAGTCCCTTTCACAGCTTCCCTAATATAATACAATAACTGCCGGGGGTGGTGGTTGAGGCAGATATGGTAGTGGCCATTTACAAGACATTTGGGTTGGCATAGGAATGTGCGGGGAATAGAAGGATATGAATTATGTGCAGGCATATAAGAGTTGGTCCTGGCATTACGGGGTCAAAGCACCATTGGGGGGGGGTGGCAGGACTGAAGGCTGTGGCTTTAGCTCAGCAGCAGGCCTGGCTTGCCCACCACGGAACCGGGAAATCAGTCTGAAGAGGGAAACCCCAAGCCCGATCCCTGCTCGTTCCCAGGGACCCGAGAGGAGGGGGGGGAGGGAGTCAGCGACGGCGGACACAAGAACTAAAGGGCTGGTGAAAGGAACCAGGGTCTTATCATCCATGCCTTCGAGGTCGGCTGCGGGAGACGCCCCCTGATCACTAAGGCTGAAGGTGGATGGGTGAAGAGAAGGACGACAGTTCGCTGGACGATCTGGATCGAGGTGACGCCTACAATGAGCCTTTACAGCCAGCTGCAGCTTGGACTTTGAAAGTAGTTCCAAAGGTTGGCCACTCTCATACATGGTCTCAGTGAGCTATTTCTATACAATTTATACTCAATCTAGGATTGTTTAGTTTAGCTTAGCTTAGTTTAGAGAAACAGCGTGTAAACAGGCCCTTCGGCCCACCGAGTCCCCGCTGACCAATGATCCCCCCACACTAGCACTATCCTACACACTTGGGACAATTACAATTGTACCAAAGCCAATTAACCTACAAACCTGTCTGCCTTTGGAGTGCGGGAGGAAACCAGAGCACCAGGTGAAAACCCATGTAGGTTATGGGGAGAATGTATAAACTCCGTACATGCAATACCCATGGTCAGGATCGAACCCGGGTCTCTGGCGCTGTAAGGTACCAACTCTACCGCTGTGCCACCATGCTAATTGTGCTTATGTATATTAATAATTTCCTGAAATGTATGAAAAGAGCTTTGGTAATTGTGATCTCGACCTTTCCAGAGATGCTGCCTGTCCCGCTGGGTTACTACAACTTTTTGTGTCTATTTTTGATAATCAAGAATCATTGAACCGTTGAATGTTCGGCTGAAGGGCCTGTTCATGTGTTGTGCTGTTCTATGTGATAACTTTACATTTCTGTTTTGTGATGGGTTATAAGCAATAATGGCATGGAGCATATTTAGCAGTGTATTTTTACATCACACAAGGCAAATATGATAAAGAACTTGGAAGAGCTATTTATATATGGATGAAATTTTCCAATTAAATTGCAATCATATGGATCAAGAGTCCTCATATATCAGCCATTTATAAACAACTAATAGAAATTCTGAACAAAACATATTAGCTTGAAATGAACAATAAAAGTTGCACTCATGCTATTGAAATATGCTGACTCATAACATATATTTAATTATAATGTATTATCTTGCAAGGTTCGACTTAGAGAAGTAGGGGGAAGTGCGGCTCAGAGGATAAAGTGCACCAAATTGGCACTAGGGAGTGAAGATCATGTTTCCCAATAAGGCAATTCTAGTAAATGATTTCCTAGTTTACATTTACTGGCGAGGAGTGCGGAGAATCCTATTGAGACCGAGGAAGAAATACGGAAAGGGAAAGACAGAAAAGCAACACAGCAATGGAGAACACGATAAAGGGAAAATAAAAAAAACACACAGCACAGAGAAAGAGCTACAAATTGAAATACATTGAACCGAATGATGGTTGATTTGCCAATAATTATAGAGAGACAAAATTAGATGTAAAATGCGTAAGATAATAAGTCACCAATCAAAAAGAAATACAATGGGACAAGTCACTACCAGCAAATCTTTTTAAGCGATTTAGACTCAAATGTCTAATTTCTTGAAACATTTGAAAAGGTGACGAGGTTATTGTTTCCACTGATATTGTCAGCAGATTTAGTCTTCAATATTTAGAGGTTGTTGAGGTTCTCTGGCTTTAGTCAACATCTCTTCTTTCGTTTTGCCTCTGATCATGTTCTTCACTCCACCTTCTTAAAGACTTGCTTACTTTTGACATCGTCAACCCGTAGTTCCTGCAGAGTGAGAGGGAGAGAGCAGGAGAGAAAAATAAAGCTGCTGAATTAGCTGATGTAAAGCATATTTAGAATTTCTTTCGATTTAGAATATTAGAAATTATCTTTAATGATATTATTTTGTGCTGTTTCATAATTGCCCTTGAGAACAAATTCATTGCTTGGTGTCGAAAGGAGGGGGATTCAGGAAGTCCGTTGTTGACAGCAGATTCGGATAAGGAGCCCACAAAATGGAAACTACATGAAATGGGCTTGCACAATGTTACACACTCCACTTAGAATAAGATAAAAATGGAATAGAATCGCAATACAATCTGGAATCAATTATCAGTTCAAGTGGGTCATTGCTTTTTCCCAGCTCTCTGCTTAATAATATAATATAGAGCTCATTTCCCTTGGATGGGGGTGAGGAATGAAAACTTATTGAGGCAGTGCACTTGCATAGAGTGTCCATAGGGGGCACAATGGTGCAGCGGTAGAGTTGCTGCCTTACAGCTCCAGAGACCCAGGTTCAATCCTGACTATGGGTGCTGTCTGTATGGAGTTTTTACATATTCTCCCTGTGACGGTGTGGGTTTCCTCCGGGTGCTCTGTTTTGCTCCCACATTCCAAAGACATGCAGGTTTGTGGGTTAATTGGCTTCTGTGAATTGTCGCTAGTGTGCAGGATGCAAAAACTGGGATGACATACTATTGAACTAGTGTGCAGGTGATCATTGAGAATGTACAAACATGTCATTTGTTTGACTATTGTCATGCCTAAGATCTTTCCCTTGGATTTACAATATATGAAGATAAAAATGCATATTTGCTCCATTGTGAACTGCTATTATGATTTATAAAATAGTATCCGAAGTATGCATCCTAAATTCTTGTCTTTGTTTAGCCACCACTTTAGGGTTACTGGAATAAAGTTTAATTCATGCAATAAATTTTCATCTCTAAACATAAATCCATGAGAATGAAGAGCACACTACTTTGCGAACCGTTTCAACTTCAACCAAACATGGATTAATTTTTTTTTTAGCTTCGTACTCAATTTTGCAGGAAGCTAGATTTCAGTCTGATTTTTCAATAACTTGGCACAGCAGAAATTAGACACAAACTGCTGAAGTAACTCAGCGGGACCGGCAGCATCTCTGGATAGAAGGAATAGATGACATTTCGGGTCAACCTGACTCTTAGTCTGAAGAAGGGTCTCGACCCGAAATGTCACCAATTCGTTCTATCCAGAGATGCTGCCTTCCCCGCTGTGTTACTCCAGCGTTATGTGTCTATCATCGGTATAAACCAGCATCTGCAGTTCCTGCCTACACAGCAGGAATTAGGTTCTGTTGGAAAAGGTCGTGAAGCAAAGTGAGATTTGGCTCCAAAATAAAACCTTTTCAGATTCATACATCACCATGCCATGGAAATGAAAAGAGAGTAATGGCTTATCCAGAACTGATAACGTTAGTTCGAACAGAAGTTAATGCTCTAAAATGTTCTGCATCTATGGCTATGGAGCAGAACGATATGGAATAAGGGAGAATAAGGGGTTCCGTATCGACTCTACAAGGGTGCTCCTGATGTTCTTCGCTTCCTGTGGAGGCTAATAAGAGTGGCTTGGGAGAAGAAAGTCATACCCAAAGCATGGCGCAGGGCAGGAGGAATCCTGATTCCGAAAGAGAAGGAATCCACAGATATCAGCCAATTCCGCCCTATCAGCCTCCTCAATGTAGAGGGTAAAATTTTCTTCAGCATCATAGCTCAGAGGATGACCAGCTATTTAGAGAGAAACAACCTTGTGGATACAACAGTCCAAAAAGCAGGCATCCCAGGGTTCTCTGGATGTCTCGAACATACCAGCATGATTTGGCACCAAATCCAGACTGCAAAAAAAGAAAACAGAGATCTGCATGTCGTTTTTCTTGACCTTGCCAAGTGTTTGGAACTGTCCCTCACAGTTTCCTCTGGGCATCCTTTGACTTCTTCAGGATACCAGAAACTATCGCAAGCCTTGTCAAGGTTTATTTTCAAGATCTGCAGCTCTGTTTCACCACGCTTGACTTCACGACCACATGGCACTGCATGGAGATTGGCATTATGGCGGGGTGTACCATCTCCCCATTGATTTTTACAATGGCTATGGAAGTCATCATAAGGGCCTCCAAGTGGGTAGTGGGTGGCGAGTGGCTGAAGTCTGGAGTCCGTCTACCACCCATCAGGGCCTACATGGATGACATGACAGTCATAACAACAACAGCACCTTGCACCAGGCGCCTTTTAGGGAAGCTTCAAGAGAACATCACTGGGGTTAGAATGAAATTCAAGCCATCCAAATCAAGAAGCATTTCCATAATCAAAGGCAAACTGACAGATCAAAGGTTCTTCATTGATCAAGAATCCTATCCCAAACTGTGTCAGAGAAGCCAATCAAAAGTCTGGGAAGATGGTATAACTCCAAACTGAAAGACACTGATCAGGCTAACAGTTTAGGCAAGAGGTCATCAAAGGTCTGGCGAAACATTGACCGATCCATGCTGCCTGGAAAGCTGAAAATCTGGTGCCTGCAGTTTGGGTTACTACCTCGCCTAGAAATATGTAGGCCACTTCAGCCAGCCTGTATGGCTGACAACTCAGTATCCGTACCTGCCTTCTCTCCATACCCTCATCCCCTTAGCCAGACAAGTAACTGAGAAGAGAGTAGAAAGAAGAAGTCAATCAGCTCTTTCGTGAGAAAAGTTTTGGTTAGGTGTTCCTCGGTGCCTGAGCAGCGTAGGCCAGCAGCATCTTCTGTACGGTTAGGGGGAGATACTCCAGTTACTGCCTCTCTCTAGTCTCACAGAGGAGTACAAGTGTGGATGGGGAAGGAACACTAAAGTCAGACTAGAGATGACCCTGGCATCTGAATCAAGGGACACTGTCATCTGTCGAGTGTGTGTGTGGTGTGTGTGTGGACTGCTGCTCCAACCCTGGCAACAGGAAAGAAAGTGGACGGCTAAGTATGCGAAAGTCACAGCAGTGTGTGTGTTGTTGTGTGTGTGTGTGTCAAATCAGCTGCTTAATTCCTCTGAGCCAAGGCGAATAGTCACCCGGGCTGCTTCCTTTTTTAAATCCATTGCCCAAAAAAGTATTAAAACATAAAACAACAAGGAAGAAGTGGCTTGGGGTTGCTAACTCGTGGAAAGCGACCTTTCTGGAACAAGGCATCATCACTGGAGCCATCACTCGCAAAGAACGGAAGTTGGTCGCGGCCGAAGTCCGCCGACAGGGGAGTTGAGTAGAAAACTCGTGTGCCAAGGCTGTGTCGCAAGCTAAACAGGGCCAGTGGATGAGATGGGACACTGAATGTGCTCCAACCCTGGCAAAAGAGGAAGATCAGCTCTGCTCTCCAGAAGGACTTGTGGGAGATGGAGGCGAGCAGGATAAGTTTCCTCATTCGGGCAACCTATGATGTCCTTCCTAGCCCAAAAAATCTCAACCAAATGGCTGGGCAAAGATCCATCATGCCCCCTGTGTTCAACACCAGCCACATTTAGGCACATTCTCACTGGGTGTAAAGTAAGCCTCTCCCAAGGACGGTACGCATAATCAAGTGCTCAAATGCAGCGTCTCTGGAACGCAGGAGAACAGCCAACAATGCCTTGCCGCCCAGAACAACCAACACAGTTAAGACAATTGCCTTTGTTCGGGGGGGGGGGGGGGGAGGTGGAGGGGAGTGGGGGAACAAAGGCAATGGAAAATTCCACCAAGGGCCAGGCTTGGACAGCGGGAGGCAGCCCGGGATTGGAAGATGCTGGTGGATGTGGATCAACGGCTTACAGTTCCATCAGAGATAGCCATCACCAACTTGAGGCCTGATCTTGTGCTCTGGTCGAACCGTCAGCGCATGGTGTACCTTGTGGAGCTCACAGTCCCTTGGGAGGATGCTGTGCAGGAAGCCTTCGAAAGAAAGAAACTGCGATATACAGAGCTTGCAGCGGAGGCAGAACAGCGGGGCTGGAGAGCTAAGATCTGCCCGGTAGAAGTTGGATGTCGAGGATTTGTGGCAACATCTACTTTAATATCAATGAAGGACCTGGGGATCAGAGGACAAGCCCTACGCCAGGCCATCAAAGAAACATCACGGGTAGCAGAGCGGAGTAGCCAGTGGCTCTGGCTGAAGAGGAAAGACCCCATTTGGTCTCACAAATAACCGACTAGACAGATGCAGAGGGGGGTGGTTCTGGGATGCCAGAATGCACCGCTGAGCCTACTGGAGACGTCGTGGGTTCAATCAGCGAAACGTTGATGAAAGTAGGTGCCCACTTGATAACCCCAATGACGTGTCTGCCTAGCCTTTCTCAACATCGGAGGAGCATAGGTGAGTGCAGAAGGCTCCCATCACCATCGGGAGTAAATTGATATTTGGCACCTTGGATTTTAACATCTAGTCCTGTGTATTTGCAAACAATGGCAAACTAGCAATTGCTGCTTTGGGTGATTAACTGGGTTGATTACAAAATATTCTGTTAATCAGTTTAATTGTGTTTCCTTGAATCATTTAATAGCTTAAGTCATCGGTGGCTGTATTTAATGTATATTTTCTTCTGCACAACATACTTTCCAAGTAAAGAAATGACTAAAATGTCAATTTCTGTAAACTAAAAGCACTTAGTAACTGCTAGAAAATATGTGCGATTATTAACTGCAAAATGAACTATGAGCATATTTTCACTTCAAAATATTATATTATTGGCCGCAGAATGGCAAATGGCATTTAATTCAAATAAGTACAAGGTGTTTCATTTTGAGAAGTGAAACCAGGGCAAGACATCAGAATGAATGGTAGAGTTTGGTGTTTTGTAGAGTAGGATCATAAGAGATTGGAGTAGAATTATGCCTTTCGGCCCATCAGTTTTTCACTGGCAGGAGAATAATCTCATCTCTCAGTTTTAAATTAGTGCACTCAACAATCCATCAATTAAAGAAAGCGTTTTCTCCAGATTTGCCCATTCATTTAATATATCTGTTGTCTCTCTCTGCATCTTGAGTAAATGTAGCACCTTATTCCATCATCCGAATTACTACTAGATGGGATGATTCATCAGCACCAAGTTGAGGACATATCTTTTATATTTAATATGGACACAAAAAGCTGGAGTAACTCAGCGGGTCAGACAGCATCTCTGGAGAAAAGGAAAAGGTGATGTTTCTGGTCAATAGCCTTCATCAGACTGAGAGTGCCGTAAGGTCATAATTCATAAGGAAAAGTAGTAGAATTAGGTCATTCGGCCCATCAAGTCTACTCCACCATTCAATCATGGCTGATCTGTCACTCCCTCCTAACCCCATTCTCCTGCCTTCTTCCCATAACCTCTGACACCTGTACTGATCAAGAGTATCTATCTCTGCCTTAAAAATATCCGTTGACTTGGCCTCCACAGCCTTCTGTGGCAAATAATTCCACAGATTCACCACCCACTGACTGTAGATCTATGAGTTCAAGTAAATGGTTCCCTGAAAGTGGCGTCACAAGTAAATAGTGTGATGAAGAAGGCTTTTGTCATGCTGGCCTTCATCAATCAGGGTGTTGTGCATCAAAGTTGGGACGTCATGTTACAGTTGGTGAGGCCACACTTGGAGTACTGTGTTCTGTTTTGGTCACCCTGCTTCATGATAGATGCCATTGAGTTGGAAAGAGTGCAGGGAAGATTTACGAGGATGTTACCAGGAGTTGAGAGCCTAAGGTACGGGGAGGGATTGGACAGGCTAGGATGTTAGTCCTTGGAGTACAGGAGGCTGAAGGGTGATTTCATAGAGATCGATAAAATTAGGAAAGGAATTGATAGGGTGAATGTACAAAGTATTTTTCCCAAGGTTGGGGAACCAAGAACGAGAGAGCATTGGATAAAGGTGAGAGGGGAAATATTTAATTGGAATCTGAGGGGTAACTTTGTCACACTGAGGGTGGTGGGTGTATGGAACGAGCTGCCTGAGGTGCCAGAGACTGTAGTTGAGGCAGGGACAATAACCATATTTAAAAGACACTCGCAGACGTTCATGGATAGGAGAAGTTTAGGGGGTCAAGTACAGGCAAATGGGACTAGCTTAGAAGGAGCATCTTGTTTGGCATGGACAAGTTGGGCCGAAGGGCATGCTTTTCCATGCTGTATGACTCTAGGCCCAGGAGCCGTTGGTGAGGGAGGAGCGACGTCTGAGCGGTGAGTGTAAAAACCCAGCGCGGGGCTTTGTTTTTTCAGAGGCCCAGGAGCCGTTGGTGAGGGTGGAACCAAAATCCTTAGCATTCTATATCTGTAACGTTCCATTCAATTAAGTGGGCTTGAGGAAGCCGCTGATTGGTGAAAGTGGACCAGAGAAAGCAGATGATTGGCAATCAGATCCCTGCTGATTTCTTCCGGCAGTTTGTATTGTATTGTATTGTATTTTGTATTGTATTTTTGTAATGTATTGTATTTTGTATTGTATCCAGGGTAAGGGGGAGTATGAGGCCCAGGGCAGTTTATTGTTCTGGATGTTAGATGTGGCAGGTCATGGAGTCGGATAGCTGTCCAGACGTCCACATCTAAGCCAGGTGCATCGAGATGGGGCTCCTAAGGGACTGTATTAGGAAGCTGGAGCAGCAGCTCGATGACCTCCGTCTGGTCAGGGAGAGTGAGGAGGCCATAGAGAGGAGTTAGAGAGAGGTAGTCACTCCAAAACCACAGGTGGCAGACAAGTGGGTCTCGGTTAGGAGGGGCAAGGGGCAGAGGCAGGGACTAGAGTGTGCCCCGGATGCTGTACACCTTGACAATAAGTACTCCTGTTTGAGTACTGTTGGGAGGGACAGCCTACCTGGGGGAAGCAACAGCGACCGGGCCTCCGGTACAAAGACTGGCCCTGTTGCTCAGAAGGGTAACGAAAAGAAGAGGAGGGCATTAGTAATACGGGACTCTATAGTTAGGGGGTCAGATGGGCGATTCTGTGGACGCAGTCCGGAGACCCGGATGGTAGTTTGCCTCCCTGGTGCCAGGGTCTGGGATGTGTCTGAATGTGTCCAAGATGGGAGGGAGGGAGCCTGAGGTAATGGTGCATATTGGTACCAATGACATAGTAGAAAAAGAGAAGAGGTCCTGAAAGGAGAATTTAGGGAGTTCAGAAGAGAATTAAGGAAAAGGACCGCAAAGGTAACAATCTCAGGATTGGTGCAGAGGGCAGGGATTCAAGTTTCTGGATCACTGGAACCTCTTTTGGGGAAGGAGTGACCTGTATAAAAAGGACGGGTTGCACTGGAACCCGAGGGGGACTAGTATCCTGGCGGGGAATATTGCAAAGGCTACTGGGGAGACTTTAAACTAGAACGGTTGGGGGGAGGGACTCAAACAGAGAAAGCTAGTAGACAGTGTCTGAGGCAGGAGGCAGAGAAGGGAAGCACTCAGACTCAACATGTAGGGGAGAAAGAAGAAAAAAATAATAAACAGAGAATAAGAGGTGGTGGGTTTCTTAAATGTGCGAGCATTTATAAGGAGTAAGAGTGTTGTAAAAACAAGCCTGAAGGCTTTGTGTCTCAATGCGAGGAGCATTCGTAATAAGGTGGATGAGTTGAAGGTGCAGATAGCTATTAATGACTATGATATAGTTAGGATCACGAATACATGGCTCCAGGGTGACCAAGGCTGGGAGCCGAACATCCAGGGATATTCAATATTCAGGAGGGATAGACAGAAAGGTAGAGGTGGGGTAGTGTTGCTGGTTGGAGAGGAGATTAACGCAATAAAAAGGAAGGACATTAGCTTGGAGGATGTGGAATCGATATGGGTAGAGCTACGAAACACTAAGGGGCAGAAAACGCTAGTGGGAGTTGTGTACAGGCCACCTAACAGTAGGAGTGGAAATTAGAAATGCGTGCAAAAAAATGTTTTCTAAACCAACATGTAGAGGAACCAAGGAGAGAACAGGCTATTCTAGACTGGGTATGGAGTAATGACAAAGGGTTAGTTAGCAGTCTTGTTGTGCATGGCCCCTTGGGCAAGAGTGACCATAATATGGTTGAGTTCTTCATTAGGATGGAGAGTGACATAATTAATTCTGAAACAAGGGTTCTGAACTTAAAGAAAGGTAACTTTGAAGGTATGAGACGTGAATTGGCCAAGATAGACTGGCAATTGATTCTTAAAGGGTTGACAGTGGATATACAATGGAAGGCATTTAAAGACTGCATGGATGAACTACAACAATTATTCATTCCAGTTTGGCAAAAGAATAAACCAGGGAAGGTAATGCATCCGTGGATAACAAGGGAAATCAGGGATAGTATCAAAACAAAAGATGAAGCATACAAATTAGCCAGAAAAAGCAACCTACATGAGGACTGGGAGAAATTCAGATTCCAGCAGAGGAGGACAAAGGGCTTAATTAGGAAAGGGAAAATAGATTATGCAAGTAAACTGTCAGGGAACATAAAAACTGACTGCAAAAGTGTTTATAGATATGTGAAGAGAAAAAGAATAGTTAAAACAAATGTAGGTCCCTTGCAGTCAGAAACAGGTGAATTGATCATGGGGAACAAGGACATGGCAGACCAATTGAATAACTACTTTGGTTCTGTCTTCACTAAGGAAGACATAAATAATCTGCCGGAAATAGCAGGGGACCGGGGGTCAAATAAGATGGAGGAACTGAGTGAAATCCAGGTTAGCCGGGAAGTGGTGTTGGGTAAATTGAATGGATTAAAGGTCGATAAATCCCCAGGGCCAGATAGGCTGCATCCCAGAGTACTCAAGGAAATAGCCACAGAAATAGTGGATGCATTAGTGATAATTTTTCAAAACTCTTTAGATTCTGGAGTAGTTCCTGAGGATTGGAGCGTAGCTAATGTAACCCCAAAAGGAGGGAGAGAGAAAATGGGGAATTACAAACGAGTTAGTCTAACATCGGTAGTGGGGAAAATGCTAGAGTCAGTTATTAAAGATGGGATAGCAGCACATTTGGAAAGTGGTGAAATCATTGGACAAAGTCAGCATGCATTTACGAAAGGTAAATCATGTCTGACGAATCTTATAGAATTTTTTGAGGATGTAACTAGTAGAGTGGATAAGGGAGAACCGGTGGATGTGTTATATCTGGACTTTCAGAAGGCTTTCGACAAGGTCCCACATTTTTCGAGGATGTAACTGGTAGAGTGGATAAGGGAGAAATGTGGATAAATGTGAGGTTATCCACTTTGGTGGCTAAAACAGGAGGGTAGACTATTATCTGAATGGTGGCTAATTAGGAAAAGGAGAGATGCAATGAGACCTGGGTGTCATGGTCCACCAGTCATTGAAAGTAGAATGGTATGTTAGCATTCATAGCAAAAGGATTTGAGTATAGGAGCAGGGAGGTTCTTCTGCCGTTTTACAAGGTTTTGGTGAGACCACACCTGGAGTATTGCGTACAGTTTTGGTCTCCAAATCTGAGGAACGACATTCTTGCCATAGAGGGTACAGAGAAGGTTCACCAGACTGATTCCTGGGATGTCAGGACTTTCATATGAGGAAAGACTGGATAGACTCGGCTTGTACTCGCTAGAATTTAGAAGATTGAGGGGGGATCTCATAGAAACTTACAAAATTCTTAAGGGGTTGGAAGTCCAGAACAAGGGGGTCATAGTTTAAGGATAAGGGGGAAATCTTTTAGGACCGAGATTAGAAAAAACATTTTTCACACAGAGTGGCGAGTCTCTGGAATTCTCTGCCACAGGAGGTAGATGAGGCCAGTCCATTGGCTATATTTAAGAGGGAGTTAGATGTGGCCCTTGTGGCTAAAGGGATCAGGGGGTATGGAGAGAAGGCAGGTACAGGATACTGAGTTGAATGATCAGCCATGATCATATTGAATGGCGGTGCAGGCTCGAAGGGCCGAATGGCCTACTCATGCACCTATTTTCTATGTTTCTATGTTTCTATGTTTCTAGGACTGCTTATATTAATGAGGTCATTTCATATATAATGTGTGTTAAATTTATAATTGTAAAATTATAATTTTGTAATCATTTGGAAAATACAGTCTACAAATATCATAAACTTGCCTACCAGGTGTAGCTCATCACCCTCAATCCAGTGAGTCCAACCACGACCTTGTTTCTCTCCATTTTGTACACACACAAGTCTGTCCCCATCCCAATTCACCGTAGTCTAAGACAGAAACAAAAACACCATAAAGCTCAAGGTATGCATCACATTGAGATGATTTAATGGCTGGTCATAATAGTCATTTTTCCTCGTACTAATTTATTCCAAGAACACCTATAACAGACTCTGCATGCATTAATATCACTAATTACAAAATCATGAGCCACTCTCTCATAATCAGCTGCAAAATACTCAATATTTTGTTTCAGCTAATAATCAAGCAACATTTCCACAATGTCAAGATTGCTATAATATATATATATATATACACACACACACATACACACACACACAAATGAATTAGCTATTTTAATACTCCCTCTCTTGCAAGTAGTTGTTTGTAAATATTTTCAATATTTATTTTAATTATTTGCTGAAGTTTTCAATTTTTTTAGTTTAATTTAGTTTGGAGATACAGCATGGAAGCAAGCTCTTTGGCCCAACCAAAGACGTCCGTCTCCAACCAGCGATTCCTGCACACTAACACTATCCTGCACACACTAGGGCCAATTTAAAATTTTACTAAAGCCAATTAACCTGTTAACCTTGGAGTGTGGGTGGTATATTAATGATTGGACGAGGGAATTGAATGCAACATCTCCAAGTTTGCGGATGACACGAAGCTGGGGGGCAGTGTTAGCTGTGAGGAGGATGCTAGGAGGCTGCAAGGTGACATGGATATGTTGGGTGAGTAGGCAAATGCATGGCAGATGCAGTATAATGTGGATAAATGTGAGGTTATCCACTTCGGTGGCAAGAACAGGAAAGTAGACTATTATCTGAATGGTGGCCGATTAGGAAAAGGGGAGATGCAACAAGACCTGGGTGTCATGCTACACCAATCATTGAAAGTAGGCATGCAGGTGCAGCAGGCAGTGAAGAAAGCGAATGGTATGTTAGCATTCATAGCAAAAGGATTTGAGTATAGGAGCAGGGAGGTTCTACTTCAGTTGTACGGGGCCTTGGTGAGACCACACCTGGAGTATTGCATACAGTTTTGGTCTCCTAATCTGAGGAAAGACATTCTTGCCATAGAGGGGGCTACAGAGAAGGTTCAGCAGACTGATTCCTGGGAAGGCAGGACTTTCATATGAAGAAAGACTGGATTGACTCGGCTTGTACTCGCTAGAATTTAGAAGATTGAGGGGGGATCTTATAGAAACTTACTAAATTCTTAAGGGGTTGGACAGGCTAGATACAAGAAGATTGTTCCCGATGTTGGGGAAGTCCAGAACAAGGGGTCACAGTTTAAGGATAAGGGGGAAGTCTTTTAGGACTGAAATGAGAAAAAAAAATTCACACAGAGAGTGGTAAATCTGTGGAATTCTCTGCCACAGAAGGTAGTTGAGGCCAGTACATTGGCTATATTTAAGAGGTAGTTAGATGTGGCCCTTGTGGCTAAGGGGATCAGGGGGTATGGAGAGAAGGCAGATACAGGATACTGAGTTGGATGATCAGCCATAATCGTATTGAATGGCGGTGCAGGCTCGAAGGGCCGAATAGCCTACTCCTGCACCTATTTTCTATGTTTCTATGAAACCAGAGTGCCCGTGGAAAACTCACACAGGTCACAGGGACAATAGACAATCGGTGCAGGAGTAGGCCATTTGGCCCTTTGAGCCAGCACCGCCATTCAATGTGATCATGGCTGATCATCTCCAATCAGTACCCCGTTCCTGCCTTCTCCTCATATCCCCTGACTCCGCTATCTTTAAGAGCCCTATCTAGCTCTCTCTTGAAAGTATCCAGAGAACCGGCCTCCACCGCCCTCTGAGGCAGAGATTTCCACAGACTCACAACTCTCTGTGAGAAAAGGTGTTTCCTCGTCTCCGTTCTAAATGGCTTACCGCTTATTCTTAAACTGTGGCCCCTGGTTCTGGAACCCCCCAACATCGGGAACATGTTTCCTGCCTCTAGCTTGTCCAAACCCTTAATAATCTTATATGTTTCAATAAAATCCCCTCTCATCCTTCTAAACTACAGAGTATACAAGGCGAGCCGTTCCATTCTCTCAGCCAATGACAGTCCCGCCATCCCGGGAATTAACCTTGTAAACCTACGCTGCACTCACTCAATAGCAAGAATGTCCTTCCTCAAATTAGGGGACCAAAACTGCACACAATACTCCAGAATGTACAAACTTTGTCAGGATTGAACCCAGGTTTCTGGTGCGATAAGGCAGCAACACTAACGCATTGCCACTGTGCTGTTATCAACATTCTACATTCACATCTACATTCCAACAAACATTTACTTTCAAAAAAGATACTTAAAGTAATAATGATCATTTTGAAGTTTGTATTGAAAACAAATGATAATAATGCATCATTTAAATCTGGTTTTCACACATTTGCCTATGGTTCCAAGTGATCGCGTGGATTTAAAGGATTGGTACTTAACCATATGAACTTAGAATTCAGGACTAGCTTTAAGATGTAAGAGGCAACCTATCAAATAGTTTCAAAAAAGGGGGTAGGAAGGAACTGCAGATGCTGGTTTATACCGAAGATAGACACAAAATGCTGGAGTAATTCAGCGGGTCAGGCAGCATCTCTGGAGAAAAGGAATAGGTGACGGAACCCTTCTTCGGATTGAAAGATAGAGCAGGCCAGAACAAAACAGGGCCGGCAACAGATGACCTCAGAAAGGGTGGAGTGCATAATGGCTCATTGGTGGCTGGGGAAGATTGCAAACAACAAGGATACAAGGATGCGAACAGTGGAACTAGTAGGATGACTAGGGTGGGGGAGGGGGCGGGGGGAGAGGAAAAGAAATGCAGGAGTTACTTGAAATTAGAGAAATCAATGCTGGGTTGCAAGATGAGAAGATTCACTCATCTTGTCTGTGGGCGAAATACAAGATGCTTATATTACGAGGTTCAAAAGAGGGATTTGGTGGATGCAATGAACAATCTCTTCACAACCTCATGACTGTGCATGTCTCACTCAGGTAATCCAACCGCAGGTCACAGACTCCTTCCAGATACTGATTACCTTAGAAATGTTCTGAGCTTAATATTTCTATCCTTCTTTGATATTTGAGCTCGGTCCTTTTTGATTGCTTAAGAAGTGCCTAAGGGAGGGAGGGAGATGTGTACTTTTTTTTCGTGCAAATTCACATATCAAAAGAGTTCAAAATCAAAAACTAAATGGATATCCTCCGAAGACACACTGAGGAATAATGTAGGAATAAATCATTAAAGCCGGAGCAGCAAAGGGATATTCTTCAATTATGGAGTACGGTTCTGTGGACGATTTCTTCTATACACAGCCTGCAACTGTACATCTACTTCAGCAGAAACTCGCAGAACCTGTTGCTGATTGACTTCTGGAAACAAAAAGAGTAGGAAGGAACACTATCCAAAAGTGTGATATATTAGCGTTGTTTGTGTATCGAAAAATCGGCTCCCAGAATTCGTTACAATCAATGGAACCAAATTTCAGTTAGAGAGCACAAAACGTATGCATTACTCTGCTGCACATTCATCACATATTGAGGGCAAGTTACAGCCCCGGGTTGTTTGCCTGCCCGACATCCTTCAGCTTAATGAGAACCAGCATTACCACAGAATACAAATCAATTGTCGAATACAAGCTCATTTACAGGCATTATGTTGCACTTTCACTGATAGCAATGCCAACAGCAGTAACTGATATCAGTTAGACACAAAAATGCTGGAGCAACTCAACGGGTCAGGCAGCATCCCTGGGGTGGCACGATGGCGCAGCAGTGGAGTTGATGCCTTACAGCACAAAAGACCCAGGTTCGATCCTGACTAGGGGTGCTGTTTGTGCAGAGTTTGTACATTCTCCCTGTGACTTGCGTGGGTTTTCCCCGGGAGCTCCGGTTTCTTTCTTTACACTCCAAAGGCGTACGGGTTTGTAGGTTAATTGGCTCGGTTAAATTGTAAATGGTCCCTAGTGTGTGTAGGATAGTGTTAATTTGCAGTGGGACCTGTTTCCACGCTGTATCTCTAAGCTAAGCTAAACCAAAAAGGAATAGGTAACACTGATTTGGTTTCAGATGCCAAAAATACCACCTCCGTTAGTACAGCACACACACAGGTGTTTTGGAAGTTCCCGTGAGCTGCAGCTCTGGAATCAGACCCACCATCCTTCTGTTCAAAACAATTTCATACAAATTCATGTCTGAATGATTTCTGATAACAGCACAATATGGGAAAGAAGGCATTTAACACCTGAATGTGTGGAACAAAACCTGAGTGGTCAATAAATAATGAGGTTAAGAATAAACAGCTGAAGAACTGAGAACTCTGAACTGAATGCATGAATGCAATGTCAAATTAAAAAATAAAGAGAAGGAAATATACTAAAAGGTGAACAAATTAAAGAAAAAAATGATAAATGCAAGTTTCTTTTTAAAGTTTGACATTTCTAAAATAACTCTTTGCAAACCAAATGACTGAAACTCAATAATCTAATTTGAGTGCCACAGCTGTAGATTGGCATGGATTAACATGGCATTAATAAGTGTATATAAAGATGCCAATACTAATCCTAAATTATTTTGCTGGAGTTTATACGCATCTATCAAGCATTTTAAATAGTCATGTCATTCCAAACATGTCTGTAATGAGCAAGAGTGCTAAATGGTACTTGCTAACAGCGTAATGGCGTAAACAATGTCAATTTTATTTTGTATGTTGCTATTTAACAGGGCACTTGGCCTTATCTGAAATCTCAGTACTATTCGTACATAATGATAAATGCCGGAAATCTGAAGTAAAAACAATACTAAAAAAATGATGGAAAAACTCAACAACTGTGAAAAGATGATGAGTTAATGTTTCCTCAATATGTAACATACTTTGACTTTGACTTTCCAAATTTCAAAGAATAAAACACCTGTTGGGTGTAATCTTATTTTCTAACTCTTGGAGACCAGAATCCATCGTGGAAATCTATGTTTATTTAGGAAGGAACTGCAGATGCTGGTTTATACTGAAGACAGACACAAAATGCTGGAATAACTCAACAGGACAGGCAACATCTCCTGGAGAAAAGGAATAGGTGACATTTTGGGTCGGAGCCCTTCTTCAGACTGGAGAAGGGTTCCAACCGGAAAATTTACCCATTCCTTTTCTCCAGAGATGATAATCTATATTGTTCTTTCTTCAATGTATCTGTTCTGTAATGTGACGTCGTATTCAAATTCCTTATACATTAGCCTTTTTTTTAAAGTAATTTTGTACTTTTCCATGACATTTCAAGATCTTGCAGCTTGTTCCTTACCTTTTTTTGAACAGGCACTGTATTCAGTTTTTCACTGGCTGGAGAATAATCTGATCTACCAGTTTTAAGTGAGTGTACTTTACGAGCCCTCAATTAAATAAACCATTTTCGCCAGTTTTTCCCATTCATTTAATATATATGTTTTCAATGTTGTCTCTCTTTGCATCTTTAGCAAACTTAGCACCTTATTCCATCTTCTGAATTAATACTAGATGGGATGATGCACCAGTTCCAAATTTAGGACCTATCTTTTATATTTAAGGTAGACACAAAAGGCTGGAGTAACTTAGCGGATCAGACAGCATCTCTGGAGAAAAGGAATAGGAGAGGTTCCTGGTCGAGACCCTTCTTCAGATTTTTTTTTCAGTGAGGGCATGGGGGCCAGGAAAACGGGAGTAATTGAAGAGACTGAGGGCGTGTGAGGTGTCTTGGACATAGGTAGCGAAGGATTGGACTAGGGGGGATAGGATGGATTTGAGGTATGAGGAAATTAATTCACTGAGACAGGAGCAATATATTTACTCTTTACTTCCTGTGCTCAGCTGTTGATTTGTCCTAAATTTCAAATATGCCCAGCAAGCTTGTCTTATTGACATCAAATTCTTTCTGGAAGTCTATAAAAATAACACCCATGAACATAGCTTCCGATCTTGGTTACTTCTGTGAAATAATTCTGTCTAAGCATGATTTCCCTCTGATCAGATGAGATTTGCCCTTAATTGCAGGCTCCGAACAGCTGATGTTAAGCCAAAGATTCATAATTCCTTTGTAATCTTCTCTCATCTTCCTTAAATAAGAGAGAGACATGCAATTTTCCAAACTATGGGCCTGGTTACTGAATTGAGACGACATTTAATGACTTGGAAAAGACATCTGCAATGTCTATCAACATCAAATCTATTGCCTTTAAAATTTTGGAAAGAATACTATCTGGACTCAGTGTAATGTCTTTTACCAGATGTTTTATTTTCTTTGTTACTATTATTGGGTTACATTATTATGATTCCCCTCTTATTCCTGATTCAATATCAGTTATTTTGGGAACTCAAGTACGATATCCTTTCTTCCGACTTTAAACTTTCAAGGTCAAGGTTTCAAGGTCAGTTTATTGTCACATGTACCAATTAAGGTACAGTGAAATTCGAATTACCGTACAGCCATACTAAAAAAACAGCAACAAGACACACAACTACATAAAAGTTAACATAAACATCCACCACAGTGGATTCGCCTCGTTCCTTACTGTGATGGAAGGCAATAAGGTCCAATCTCCTTCCTCTTTATTCTCCCGCAGTCGCGGTAGTCAAAACATCCGCAGTCGGGGTGATCAACGCTCCCGCAGCCGACGGTCGAAGCCGATCAAAATTCCCGCGTCGGGGCAATCGAAACTCCCGAGTCGGGGCGATCTAAACTTCCCCGTCGGGGCGGTTGAAACACCTGCGGCTTGGAGTCCCCGATGTCAGTCTCTAATCAGAAACCGCAGGATGACCCCCGACAGGGAACGTGAACTCCGTGATGGTGATTCCGCAGGCTTCCACGATGGAGCTCCCGATCGATCTCCAGCAAAGGCTGCCAACTCCACGATGTTATGCCGTAGTGCAGGCGGAGATACGATACGGAAATAATCGGATCTCCGACGAGGTAAGAGATGAGGGAAAACACACACACACACACACACACACACACACACACACACACACACACACACACACACATTTAACACACACACACAAAGAAGGAAAGGACAGACGGACTTTTGGCAAGGCAGCCATTGTTGGTGTCACCCGGTGACTTTAGAGATACAGCGTGGAAACAGGCCCTTTGGCCTGACAAGTCCACATCGACCAGCGATCATGCCCCATACAGTAACACTATCCTAAACACTCCAGACAATTTCACAGTTTTACCAAACAACCTTCAAAACCTGTAAGTTTTTGGAGTGTGGGAGGAAACCAAAGTACCTGGGGAAAACCCACATAGTCACAGGGTGAATGTGCAGACTCTGTGCAGGCAGCACCCAAAGTCAGGATGGAACCCAGATCTCTGGCTCTGTCAGGCAGCAACTTTACCACTGTGTCACTGTGCCGCCCACTAAACAAATAATGCAATGGTACTCAACATGTTGTCTGCTTGCTTATTTTTATTATAATATTGTCATGTTATTTGCAACTTACATGCTTTCCATTTTTATTTTAAGTTAACATCTATGAGTGTTTCCGTGTAAGTCAACGTTCTGCTCCTCAGTAATGTAATTTGGTCCACTACTACATACAATTCTTTCAATAACTCCCACTGATCTTCTGTCAAATGACTTATCTACAATTGTTCCAAATTTACGGTGAGTCACCTCTGACTAAAACTCATATTAGCTGCTCTTAAGCAATTTTCCCTTCAAATGCAATATGCAATTTGATTATTTTGCCCTTTGATAAATGCTTTTGTTTCATTAGGCTGTTAATAGTATTTGGCTCATGTTTTTACTGTTAAATCAAATGTTGCCCGTGACTACCTGTTTTTAGTTCAGTTTAGTTTATTGTCAGTGAAAAGTTTTAGTTGTGTTCTATCCAGTCAGCTGAAAGACAATGCATGAATTACTTTTTCTCCAGAGATGCTGTCTGACCTGCTATACTCCAGCTTTTTGTATCTATCTAATGCTGAACATGTGGCACATCTCAGATTTAAATTACCCAGCACAAACCAATTCACGAGAAGATTACAGTCTCAAACTATAACCACTCTAGCACTAGATATCCTCCTCTAACTTTTACTTTTATGCATTCTACCACTTTTGCCAAAGTTTCCTGATACAACTTTGTATCAATATTATTTTCTCAATTCTACCCATACAATCAGCACTGCATGCTTATTTTTTTTTTACCATTGAAGGAAATCACTGGAGATTCACTGGAAATTCACTGGAGTTTAGAAGGATGAGGGGCATATCTTAGAGAATCATATAAAATTATAAAAGGACTGGACAAGCTAGATGCAGGAAAAATGTTCCCAATGTTGGGCGAGTCCAGAACCAGGGGCCACAGTCTTAGAATAAAGGGGAGGTCATTTAAGACTGAGGTGAGAAAAAAGGTTTTCACCCACAGAGTTGTGAATTTATGGAATTCCCTGCCACAGAGGGCAGTGGAGGCCAAATCACTGGATGGATTTAAGAGAGAGTTAGAGAGAGCTCTAGGGACCAGTGGAATCAAGGGATGTGGGGAGAAGGCAGGCACGGGTTATTGATAGGGGACGATCAGCCATGATCTCAATGAATGGCGGTGCTGGCTCAAAGGGCCGAATGGCCTCCTCCTGCACCTATTTTCTATGTTTCTATGTTTCTATGAAAAGGTATTTAAGCACTAAATTACTAACTGTTTCTCCATCATTTTCTCTTGCCTTTTTGAACATTTTATAACTGACTAACGTTTTAGCTGTGCCTGGGTAAAGGTCACAATGCCAATTACTTTCAGTTGAACATGTGTTTGCAATTCATCCCGTTACATACTTATAAGTTGCATACATACTTATCCTTCCCCTCATAACTTTCCCTCACATATTTCTTATTTTTCCTCATTTGATTTCCTTACAAACTCCCCTCATTTAATTACATGTATGGGGGAGAAGTGAATGGCTGAGGTGGGGGGGAGGTGTGGAGGGGTGGGGCGGGGGGGGGGGGGGGGGGTCAGTTCACTCATACAATAGTTGGTGCCACTCTCTCCCAGCTCTAGGGACTTGGCTTTCATCTTAATCTGCAATTCTGTTGGCACAGAGCTTGCACATTCTCTCCATTACAGTGGGGGTTTCCCGCAGCTATTTTGCTGCTAAAAGTTACCCCTCGGTTTAGGTTAATGATAAAATGAATCAAAGGGGAGTTAATGTTCAAGTTGTGAGTGAGCACAAGTGGAAGGGGTACAGGCAGAGAGGAGACAGAATCACATTAATGGGATTACTCCTCTGGACACCTTCATAGACCCAATGGTCCAAACAGCCTCTCACATGTTCGTTCAAGATCTTTTAGTTTTCTCTTTACCTCCAGAGATTCAAACAAGACACCATTGTCTCCATGCTACTAATTGGCCAGGGCTTAATCCTGCCAACCTTTCTAACGTTCATTCACGATAATTATAGGCAAAGCTTCACTGAATCCTCTTAGACCATGTGATCTGATGACAATGCTTACCATACACTTGCGATCGTCTATTCCAGATAAGTCCTCAGGAAACTCTTTGCCAATATCGAATTCCATAATGTAATTACGGAGGCTGCTGATGGTTTTAATGATTATGTGGTCGCCCTTATGAGTAATGTCTTTGTCCGCTTTCAACAGGACTGCAATTTTCCGCAGAGCAATGTTTACACCTGTAGTAAAATATAACAGAAAATAAAACTACATTTACTTTAAACCAGATCAAGATGAAACAAGGGGTTTCAGCTCTGCACGTTATTCATAGTGCAAGGTGAAAACCAAAATATTAATTAATTCTCAACAAAGTTACAAGATTATTCTCACAAACATATCTACTGTATTTTATGTGTAGGAAGGAACTGCAGATACCGGTTTAAACTGAAGATAGGCACAAAAAGCTGGAGTAACTCAACGGGTCAGGCAGCATCTCTGGAGATGTTTCGGTTCAAGACCCTTCCTCAGACTTGGACTTCATGCAATTGTACCCATTAATTTTACACCGCATCTCGCCAGCAGTTTAACAATGGCAGTCAGAGCTCAGACAAATGTTCAAGATCCAAGTTCATGCTTTAAACTACAAACTTAATCTTCTGTAATGGTTTGATAGTGGTCGCCCTTGATTAAACGTTTGCTTTAACATTGTGCTCCTAATACTTTGGCAAGGTTTAAAACTGTGCAACAAAGAAGTACCTTTTCAGATCTTTAATAACGCTTTTTTCTAAATAACATCAAAAAATTCCTTTTAAAAAGTAAACCTACTTAAGTTGGCCTTTCTTTAAAAGTACACACCCAATATTAAAAAAAAAAGTGATGATTCACATGAACATTATTATTAATTCTTAAAGGATATGTTTTGACTACTGGTACAAAACTACACATTTCTGGCTTACATAGTTCTACAGGTTTTACCTAGTGCTTTCAAGTACTCTTCAAAGTTCTCATTGATCATCATTTTCCAGTAACCGCTGAAATCAATTGGCATTTCTAAGTCTTCAGCTACAGAGACAAAGCTGAGTTGGACCTCACTTTGCAGGGCCTGTTTTCACTGAGTTTAAAATCCTGCTGCAACTGTTGTCCACTGACCTTTATTGGCCTGTTTAACAATGTGTACCATTTGATCCGATTATCTGGAGAATGCTGCAAATCCCCTTCAGTTGTAATCAATTGCATCTATTGTACAACTGCTTATGATGGTCTACAATTTGTCAGAACTGGCGGAGTTTATGCTTTGATGGTCTGCTCCCACTCCCCTTAAAAGTAGAAAGTTCACAGTGTTATTTAACTAAGAATTTTAGATGGTCTACAAAATCCTGAAGGTGCAGTGCCACAATTCCAAAACAAGAGGAGAGCCAGGCTCAGATGTTTCTGATGAGGATGGCAGACTCCACCACCAACTTTCATATATTTTGTTTAATTTACATGCTAATTTCTGATGGTAATGTTCTGCGACCAAAGGGGATTTGAACATTTTGTCCTCTTTGCTCACAGTTCTCAGTCAAATGTAACAAACTTGAAATTGAGCCCAGATTGTATATTAGCAAATTATAAAAGTGCTGCCCAATTTGCATACTACAGTTTATGATTGTTTTTCTAGTAAAGTATGCAAATTATGACAATATTACAGAAACAGTTTTTGCCTCGTTTAACTTATGAAAACCCTTCCGCATTTTAAAATCTCTAATATATCTCTTGATATTGCCTGTCAGACAGAAAATAACGTTCATGTTTCTTGCATAATGACTAAATTCTGATTTATGTTATCACCTTCGTAAATGTTCCCTGATTCTTTATGCATTGTTGCCTACACAGAAGCTCACCATAGGCAGAGCTACGCAAACTTTGGAGACACAAGGAACTGCAGATGCCGCAAACCTGAGCTAAAAACACAAAGTGTTGGAGGAGCCCTACGCGTCAGGCAGCATCTGGGGAGTTTTGGACAGGTGACGTTTTGGGTCGAGATCCTCCTTCAAAATTGGAAGCAGTTATTCAACTCCTTGAGCTTGCTAAGCCTTTCAAATTGATCATAAAGGATCTGTACTTGCCCAATATAGGAAAATCGTGTGCAAAGCAAGGGAATCAATGACTAGAGGACAGGTTTAAGGTGAAGGGAAAAAGATGTAATAGGAAATTGATGGGTAACTTTTCCACACAAAGTGTGGTGGGTGTATGGAACAAGCTGCCAGAAGGGGTAGTTGAGGCAGGGACTATCGCAACGTTTAAGAAACAGTTAGACAGGTACATGGATAAGACGGGTTTGGAGGGATATGGGCCAAATGCTGGCTGGTGAGACTAGTGTAGCTGCAACATGTTGGCCAGTGTGGGCAGGTTAAGCCAAAGGGCCTGTTTCCATGCTTTTTCACTCTATTACTCTATGTACAGTAACTCCATCTATCCATAATGCTAAATAACATACATAATCTAACATTTACAATTTTAATATTTTCATGATAACATTTTGCATCATGCACAATAATGCATATCGAGAGTGGTATCTTGTTTCAATACAGATTCATAGTGGCAGCTAATCAGAAGAACTTGGGACATTGATTGATCTTGTCATTGTTAAAAACATACTTATATATTTAGGATTCCAACTGGGCAGCAAAATGACCAGCAAGAGGGGTAAAACGGAGGGGAGCGCACCTGGGACGCCAGGTGTTGCTGTTGAGCCCTCGTGGACATATCAACGAAACACCAAGGAAGGAGGGTGCGCACCTGATGACCCCAATGAAGTTTTTACCCCTACCCCCACTCAAGATATTAAGAAGGTGCCAATTACAGTAGGGATTGTAATATAAAGTCCTATACGCTCAACTGATAAGCTGGAGAAAATCCAGTGACTGCTGTGAAAGTGCAGCTGACAACTGGGGAAAGACCATGTGACGGCGTGGAAAGACAGCTGACAGGAGGAAAAGACCCCAACGGGGCTGTCATGGACTAGCTATGCGTGACGGCAGGCTCCGTCACTGTGAATTGTGAATAGGCGCCACCCCTCATGGCTACGAAAAATTCAAAGAGGTAAATACCCTCTGAGTCTGTGTGAGCGAGGGCGGAAGATGACTCTATGGATGACAACCCGGTAACCGACCCTGGCATGAACACGACGACGAAGAGGATAATCGGCACGGCACGCACAACATCAGTTGCAGGACAAGAACTCCAAGTGTGTAGCTGCGGCTGGTCCGAGGTAACATCCATCAGAGGCCTAAAAATACATTAAGGGCGGATGAAGGAGGTGAGGCCGGGACCTCTCATTGATCAGTATTTCCTGAGAGAAAGATCAAATCAGTCGAGTGAAGCTCAGCGGCAGGATACTACCCACAGTCCAACGAGCATCAATACCCCAGTGGCCAAGGAGAGTAATTCAAGCACAACATCTGAGAACCTGGAATCCATCCAGACGCAGCCTGCTTTGGGAAGAAGATGCAAGGCCACAGACATCATGTGAAGTGGCCAAAGTCCAGCAGCAAGAAAGAGTGGGCGACAACCAGTTCAGACCTGAGTAAGATCCTAGACGGACTTCAAGGAAGAGTGGAGACGAAACTAGAGAAAATGAGTGATGTGATCCATTCCTATGGGGCAGAAAGGTTCAGAACCAAAAAGAAGGAAACAACAACCCCTCCCAAGCTCAGAAGGCAGCGGGAAATCGAGCGCCTAATCAAAGAGAGAAGGGACCTGAGGAAACGGTGGAGGAAATCCTCAACGGAGGAAAGAGTGGGCATCAACCTCCTGCAAGCAGATCTAAAGATCTAAAGGAACGCCTGGGAAGACTGTGGAGAGCAGAAACCCTCAGAACACAACGCAAGAAGGAGAGTGCAAGAACATCCTTCTACAAGGATCCCTTCAGATTTGTGAAATAACAGGTCACAAGGTGTCAAAGAGGGAATTGGAGGACCACCTGAAATCAATGCACACAGACAACCATAGATTTGAGCAGAGGGGGGTACCTCCAGTCGTGCCACCCATTCCTCAACCAGAACACCAGTTGGACGACAGCCTCCCAAGGTGGAGCGAAGTCCAGAGAGCCGTAAGGAAGGCAAGGGCAGCTTCAGCTCCAGGACCAAACGGAGTTCCGTACCAGCTGTACAAAAATGATCTAAATGTTCTACGGTTCTTATGGAGGCAAATGAAGATAGCATGGAAAAAGCATGGCGAAGAGCAGGGGGAGTGGTGATCCCCAAAGAAAAAGATGCCTCAGACATCAACCAATTCTGGCAAATCAATCTGTTGAATGTTGAAGGGAAGATCTTCTTTAGCATTGTTGCTCAAAGGATGATAACCTACCTGAAACAGAACAACCTGATTGCCACGTCGGTACAGACAGCTGGTAACCAGGCATCTCTGGATGCTTAGAACACACAAGCATGGTATGGCATCAAATCCAGTCCGCAAAAAGGGAAGCACGAGATCTGCACGTCTTACTCTTGGACCTAGCCAATGCTTTTGGATCGGTTCCCCATTCTCCCCTCTGGACAGCCTTCGAGTTCTTCCATGTGCCAAAGTCCATTACAAACCTGGTCAGAAACTACTTCCAAGACTTGCAATTCTGCATTATTCTGTAACATAATACACAACCTCATGGCAATCACTGGAAGTGGGAATAATGGCAGGTTGCACCCATCTCCCCGCTAGCCTTTACCATGGCAATGGAAGTGGTCATCCGAGGTTCCAAGTGGGTCGTAGGAGGAGAGCAGCTGCAGTCTAGGCAGCGGCTACCTCCCATTCACGCCTACATGGATAACATGACCAGCCTGACCTCAACCATTGCATGTACCAAGCGCCTGCTGGGAAAAGCTTCATGCGAACATAACATGGGCTTGGATGAAGTTGAAACCCAGCAAATCCAGGAGCATATCCATCATCAGAGGAAAAATCATAGACAAGCGATTCCACATTGATGAAAACACCCATTCCGATGGTGTCAGAGCTGCCAGTCAAGAGTTTAGGATGGTTGTACAATGCAAGCCTCAAAGACTCGGAGCAGTGTGACCAACTGAGGGAAAAAACCATCAAAGGCCTTGCTAGCATAGACAAGACCTCGCTTCCTGGTAAGCTGAAACTGTGGTGCCTGCAGTTTGGATTGCTCCCCCACCTGATGTGACCTCTGATGGTCTGCGAGGTCCCCATCACCAAAGTTGAGAAGCTGGAGAGAACAGTCAGTTCATACGTCAAGAAGTGGCTTGGACTCCCGCGTTGCCTCAGCAATATTGGCTTGTATGGACACAGCGCTCTGGAACTGCCTGTCTCTAGCCTCACAGAAGAATACAAATGCACCAAAGTGGGGCTGGACATGACCCTGACTGAGTCTCAAGATGATGCGGTACGAGCGGCTGCTCCCGGACTGGCATCGGGGGCTGTACAGCAAGCAACATCTGCTATCAGGCATGGAGACATTGTAGGGCAGGTGCAGCAGGGAAGAGGTGGGATTGGAATCGGGACAAGTCGACCCACATGGCACAAGGCAACATCCACCCAGAGAAGAAAGTTGAGGTCTGTCAGCAAGAGGAGGCAGAGAGACGCACAAAGGCTGTCTCACAGTCCAAACAGGGCCAGTGGACTACCTGGGAAAACCTGGAGCATCGTAAGCTTACCTGGAAGGATCTGTGGGAGATGGAAGTAAGCCGGCTTAGCTTCATCTTCAGTCACCTACGATGCTCTTCCCACACCCACGAACCTAAACCAGTGGTTTGGAGAAGATCCATCATGTTCTCTCTGCCAAACCCCAGCAACATTAAGGCTCATCCTCACTGGCTGCAAAACCAGTCTTTCACCAGTCCGCTACACCTGGAGGCACAATCAGGTCCTGCGACAACTGCCGATTACCTTGGAAGGAAGGAGAACTACCACCAATGCCCTCCCTCCTCCAACGCCTGTTTTTTTGAACACCATCCCTTTTGTAAAGGCAGGACAACTTCCAGAGAAGCCATTTGCAAGAAAGGAACTGACCCTCCTGGACAAACCCGGGAATGGAAAATGCAGGCTGATCTAGACCATAAGTTCATCTTTCCACCAGAGATCGTCACAACTAATCTCAGGCCAGACCTGATCTTGTGGTCAACCACACAGAAGTCCCTGCACATCGTGGAGTTAACTGTGCCTTGGGAGGCAGCAGTTGGTGAAGCACATGAATGCAACTTAGCAGCCGAGGCAGAACAACATGGCTGGCATACCCAGGTGCTCCCTGTAGAGGTTGGTTGTAGAGGGTTCGTAGCCATGTCAACGACCAGACGCCTGAAGGGAATGGGAGTTCGAGGACAGGCCTTCCGGCAAACGGTCAGGTCGCTGTTGGAGGCTGCCGAGCGAAGCAGCAACTGGCTGTGGCTGAAGAGGGAGGACGCCAACTGGGCTGCAGAATGACCAGCAAGAGGGTAAAATGGAGGGGAGCGCACCTGGGACGCCAGGTGTTGCTGTTGAGCCCTCTGGAGGTGTTGTGGGCCTATTAACGAAACACCAAGGAAGGAGGGTGCCCACCTGATGACCCCAATGAAGTCTTTAACCCTACCCCCACTCAAGATATTGAGGTGCCAATTATAGTAGGGATTGTAATAACAAGTCCTATAAGCTCAACTATACTGTCCACTGCCTTGATCTATAATTTTGCTTACGTTTTTACATCTATTAGCTAGTGATCTTCATTCACTGCAATACATATTTATCTCAACAAATGGAGACAACTGCTCCATGCAGTTTAAAGGGATCTTTCCTGAGAGATCAAAAGCAGGCGTGGATGGTTCCCCATTAACCATAAATCCTTCTGCATTTGGAAGTTCCCCATGAATGCAGAGTACTTATCTGGAACAAGGAACTGCAGATGCTGGTTTACAATAAAAAGATACTAAATGCTGGAGTAACTCAGCGGGTCAGATAGCATCTCTGGAGAACATGGATAGTTAGTTTTACACTCTTCAGTGTGAAGAAGGATCCGACCGGTAACGCCACCTATCCATGTTCTCCAGAGGCGCTGCCTGACATGCTGAGTTACTCCAGCATTTTATATCTTTATTTGCAGAGTGCTTATTGTTGCATACGGACGGGAAGTTTAGTAGTGCAACTGACAAAGGATGACATATCTCTGAACCTGATGGTCGAATCTATATTGCAAGTAACATTATGTAGTTTCCCAAGTGCAGAGCTTGTTGAAGTCTACAATTTAGACAAACATAGGACTAGTTGTATGAACATTTGCTTCATTGCTATACTTTCTCTTCAGCATTCTGCAATCTGTATTTAGAAAATGCCCACTAATTGGACCCAACGGATTTTCATTGATTTTCCAGGTGAAAACAGAGTTAAAGTGCAACATAGTTCTTCAACACCTTCATGACATTTTAGGCAGCTGTTTTTTTATTATGAATTACAATGTATTTGTTGACCCCACAAATTAAATTATTTTATGATAATTATCTCTTTCATCATTTAGCATTTGCTATCATGTTGCGCTGGGATTTAACAGTTACAATACAGTAGCTGTTAATTAATTAATATTCCACTTGTTTTCCGTAGAATAAATATTGTGCTGTTCAATGTAGTCGATGACATTTTCTGGGAGCAGATATTTCACACTCCTTCCTCTGAGCAAAGCATGGTGTGTGTGGATGGCATTTCTATCATTCAGCACCCACTCCCTCACTGTGTGCATGTGGTGCTAATATTTAAAGAGGTTATCAGATTCACAGTTAACTCTCTGTAAAATCTACATCCTTGCGGGCTGGTACTAACTAGACCAAACCTCTTCAGTGCCTTCACCCTTCCGCAGATTAGGAACATGAAGTGTCCTCAGAACGTCCGCTCCACAAAGCAATTGTAACCTTGGTGTGACTACAAGGAGATAAACACAAGACTCAACCATCTACCAATGTGTCAAATATGTGAGATACAAATCTTCTACCTGGAAGTCTATCTGTTTAAGACTGATAAGCAGAATGGGCTTCAGCAGATTCTATTATAACATAATGTGCAATACAGCTCTGTGGAACAAATGAAAATAATGACTAACATATGTGGTTAATGTATTCACCAAGGCTTCCTGGGAGCTCATAAGTCACACTGTTCTCTATGTGTCAGAAATTATTCCATTCCCTAAGAGATTAGCTAACAAAGAACATAGTGAGGTTTTTGAGTGGGTTACTTAGCTTGTGGAGTGGGTCAAACCTGCAGAACCCTCTCCCTCTCCCTCTCCCTCTCCCTCTCCCTCTCCCTCTCCCTCTCCCTCTCCCTCTCCCTCTCCCTCTCCCTCTCCCTCTCCCTCTCCCTCTCCCTCTCCCTCTCCCTCTCCCTCTCCCTCTCCCTCTCCCTCTCCCTCTCCCTCTCCCTCTCCCTCTCCCTCTCCCTCTCCCTCTCCCTCGCCCTGCAAATAAAACTAATAAACCATTCGACCTATCTTTCATCATTTGCCCCAGAAAATTATTTACGGCATGGAATTCTTCATCATCTGCAGCACTCAGCATGACTGAGGACTACAGTGAGGTCTCTGAAGTTTTAATGGGCCAGAAACCTTTAGAGGAACAATGACTGGAATCACCTTGGGAACTTATTAATTTTCAATCCTTCCGAAAAATCTTGGCCAGCCAGCGGAGGAGTTGCACACCACGGCACACTGCAGCAGACCACTACTCCCTCAGATCCCCGTCCCACAGAAATTACACTGGTTCACAATCAGCTGGGGGTTGGTGGAGTTCTTGCAACGTGAAGATTTCCACAGAAAATACGCGCTAGTGCTTAATTGAGCTAGAGAGGCCAAAGGTGCCAGGATTAACCCAGTCAGTGCTGGATAACTCAGCTAGATGCAGGAGTCAATTTAGCCAATTCAGCCTGTGCCATCATCTGAAGAGGTGCTATGTAACTTCCTATCTTGCTTAACATACTTGCCTTTGACCCATAATCCCCAAACAGCAGATTAATAGGGGGGGGGGGGGGGGCACGATGGCACAGTGGTAGTTGCCTTGCAGAGTTGCTGCCTTACAGCGCCAGTAACCTGGGTTCGATCCCTAACTACGGGTGATGTCTGTAGGGAGTTTGTTCGTTCTCCCTGTGGCCACATGGATTTACAAGTTTGTAGGTTAATGGCTTTGGTAAAGATTGTAAATTGTCCGTAGTGTGTAGGATAGTGATAGTGTACATGGATTGCTGGTCAGCACTGACTCTGTGGGCCGAAGGGCCTGTTTCCACTCTGTAACACAAAAATAATTGAACTAAACTAAACTAAACTCAACTAGTGCCGCCCGAGCTTCATCAACAAAACCTTGGAAATCATTGCAAAATACTCAACAAGAAACAAATGTTGCTGACCTCTTTAGAGTTTTCTAAAACAAATCCCTGCAATTATTTCCCTCCTTTTGAAAAACATACCCAATCCTCCTAACTCTGCAAGGTTTAACATTTAGAAGAACGAGTGACTAAACATTAATACTATTCTCTTTGCCTCCTGTGTATCATTTTAAAGAAAAAAACTCATTCTATCAAAATATTCACAGAAACAATTATTTTATCTGAATGCTAACCAGGAAAGCAAACTTCCCATGGTTCAGCTGAAAGTAGCAAAGGAAAATTGTACAGGAAATACTGGACAGAAACTGTTCTTCAGCCAAGTCAGTTTACATTAGTATTCATGCCTCAAGGTTCCTCCTGCCTTTTTTCTTTACATTTATTTTTGTGATTGAATTGACTGGAAGATACAGCAAGGAAACAGGCTCTTCAGCTGAATGTGTCCACAGCCACCATCTATCACCCACTCACACAAGACCAATATTATCGCATATTCTCATGCACTCCCTACACATTTGGGACCAATTCTACAGAGGCCAATTAACCTACAAACCCTCACATCATTGCGAATGCGTAGGCAATCCGGAGAACTAGGAGGAACCTTATGCAGACACAGGGAGAACATGCAAACTCCACACAGATGGAAGCGACTGGGTCTCTGGCGCTTTGAGGCAGCAGCTCTGCCCGCCGCGCCACTGTGACACCACAAAGTTTGAAGTCTGAAGAAGGGTCTCGTCCCGAAACGTCACCTATTCCTTCGCTCCATAGATACTACACCACCCGCTGAGTTTCTTCAGCATTTTTGTCTACCTACAAAATGTGACAAGGTCATTATCTCTTTTAGTCTCATGCTTTACTTATCCAACCTCCCGTCAAATGTATCTGTGCTCTTCACGACAACAACTACCTGTACGTCTGCGAAATTAAGCCCCTCATTTCACAAGGGGATTTTGTGCAAATGGCATCCATGTGTGCATTGGGGTTGATGGGACAATCAGCCCAGTGGAGCATAAGCAGGCATATTCATCTCCCAGGATGCTATACACTAGGATACTGAATCAGTATGATGATCTTTACATCCTGTGTATTAAGTATTCATGCCTTTATGTATTTTTGATAAAATGTCAGTATATAGCACACACACACTTTCAAGAGAGAGTTATGGGCCTGTCCCACTTAGGCAATTTTTTTAGGTGACTACAGGCGACTAGGTCACATGGTCGCCAGGCTGTCGCCTGTATGGTTGGAAGTAGTCTCCTCAGTTGTGTTTTTCTGGTCGCCGCTGGATTTTGAAATGTTCAAAACCTTTTAGTGACAGTCGACGACAGTTGGCTTGACACCAATGAGTGTAGCTTGGCTTCTCCTGACGTAAGTGCCGTCGTAGGTTGTTGCCGGGGTGACGTAGTTGTCGCCGGTGCTGACTTCGGTGAATTCCATTGCTGACTACCTACGTCAACCTACGTCAACCGGCGACAGGTACCAGTGAGTGAATTGTCTTAAGTTGTCTTCAGTTGTCGCCGACAGGTTCGTGCCTGGTCGTAGCTTGTCGTGGGTGGATGTACGATGTCGTAGGTGTGGTCGTAGGTGGACGTCCTAATGGGTCGTCAGTTGTCGGTAGCTTGCCGTAACGTGACGTCGACTAGGTGGTAGGTTGTTGTAGACATTGTCGTGGAAGGGTCCTGTCGCTGTTTTTTCGGCGAACTGCTACGACTATGACAGTCATCGGCAGTCGCAGAGAAAAATCGCCTGAGTGGGACAGGCACATTAGAGTTAGATTTAGCTCTTAGGGCTAATCAAGGGATATTTGGAAAATTCCGGAACGGGGTACTGATTTTGGATGATCAGCCATGATCGTATTGAATGGCGGTGCTGGCTCGAAGGGCCGAATGGCTTTGTCCTGCACCTATTTTCTACGTTTATATGCTATGTGATGGATGAGGCGATATTCCTCCAAACCTGTCCCATCCATCTCAAAAATGATAACCTTGCATTGCCTTTAAATAAGGCACGTGTCGTGAGTAATTACGGGTAGGCAGTCAGCCGGCTTTTTAAAAAAATCTTAAACCGCGCATGCGCAGATTGTTCTCTTCGTAAAAAATAAAAAATAAGTAACAATTCAATTTTCCCAAGGCTTCTCAATCTCCTTCATTTTTTAATTACTGGATGGGTGGGGGACGGAGGATGAAGGCAGGTGGATAGATGGTGGGAAAAATGGGAGCACACTGGGACGGTGAACCAGTTGTCATCTTATTGAATGACAATACTAATTCAAGGGTCCAATTGGAGGGAGAGTTCCTTTCACAATGTGTGGAGAGTCTGTGCCAGGGGTTAAAGATGCGAGAAGGCAGAAGTGTTGAGAAGGAGAGGGTCGAAGATCATATCAGTAACTCACTCACCGCTGCCGCAGCGCTCCGGGCACGGACAGCAGAACTGGCCGTCACTTCCGGGGATGATTATGATATAGTTGGGATCACGGAGACATGGCTCCAGGGTGACGTAGGCTGGGAGCTGAACATCCAGGGATATTCAATATTCAGGAGAGATAGAGAGAAAGGAAAAGGAGGTGGAGTAGCGTTGCTGGTTAGAGAGGAGATTAAAGCAATGGAAAGGAAGGACATTAGCTTGGAGGATGTGGAATCGGTATGGGTAGAGCTACAAAACACTAAGGGGCAGAAAACGCTGGTGGGTGTTGTGTACAGGCCACCTAACAGTAGCAGAGAAGTTGGGGATGGTATCAAACAGGAAATTAGAAATGCGTGCGACAAAGGCAAAACAGTTATAATGGGTGACTTCAATCTACATATAGATTGGGTTAATCAAATCGCGCTGGCAGGGGTGCTGAGGAAGAGGATTTTTTTCAGGAATGTAGGCAGCTGCGGGTGGGCTGCATAGTTATCTAAATCAACATGTAGAGGAACCAACTAGAGATCGCAGGCTATTTTAGACTGGGTTTTGAGTAATGAGGAAGGGGTAATTAGCCGTCTTGTTGTACGTGCCCCCCTTGGGCAAGAGTGACCATAATATGGTTGAGTTCTCCATTAGGATGGAGAGTGACATTGTTAATTCAGAAACAATGGTTCTGAACTTAAAGAAAGGTAACTTTGAGGGTATGAGACGTGAATTGGCCAAGATTGACTGGCAATTAATTCTAAAAGGGTTGACGGTGGATATACAATGGAAGACATTTAAAGACTGCATGGATGAACTACAAAAATTGTTCATCCCAGTTTGGCAAAAGAATAAATCGGGGAAGGTAGTGCATCCGTGGATAACAAGGGAAATCAGGGATAGTATCAAAGCAAAGGATGATGCGTACAAAGTAGCCAGAAAAAGCAGCATACCAGAGGACTGGGAGAAATTCAGAGACCAGCAGATGAGGACAAAGGGCTTAATTAGGAAAGGAAAAAATAGATTATGAAAGAAAACTGGCAGGGAACATAAAAACTGACTGCAAAAGTTTTTATAGATATGTGAAGAGAAAGAGGTTAGTTAAAACAAATGTAGGTCCCTTGCAGTCAGAAACAGGTGAGTTGATCATGGGGAACAAGGATAAGGCGGACCAATTGAATAACTACTTTGGTTCCGTCTTCACTAAGGAAGACATAAATAATCTGCCTGAAATAGCAGGGGACTGTGGGTCAAAGGAGGAATTGAGTGAAATCCAGGTCAGTCGGGAAGTGGTGTTGGGTAAATTGAATAGATTAAAGGCCGATAAATCCCCAGGGCCAGATAGGCTGCATCCCAGAGTACTTAAGGAAGTAGCTCAGGAAATAGTGGATGCATTAGTGATAATCTTTCAAAACTCTTTAGATTCTGGAGTAGTTCCTGAGGATTGGCGGGTAGCAAATGTAACCCCTCTTTTTAAGAAGGGAGGGAGAGAGAAAACGGGGAATTACAGACCAGTTAGTCTAACATCGGTAGTGGGGAAACTGCTAGAGTCAGTTATTAAAGATGGGATAGCAGCACATTTGGAAAGTGGTGAAATCATTGGACAAAGTCAGCATGGATTTACAAAAGGTAAAATCATGTCTGACGAATCTTGTGGAATTTTTTCGAGGATGTAACTAGTAGCGTGGATAAGGGAGAACCAGTGGATGTGGTATATCTGGACTTCCAGAAGGCTTTCGACAAGGTCCCACATAAGAGATTAGTATACAAACTTAAAGCATACGGTATTAGGGGTTCAGTATTGATGTGGATAGAGAACTGGCTGGCAAACAGGAAGCAAAGAGTAGGAGTAAACGGGTCCTTTTCACAATGGCAGGCAGTAACTAGTGGGGTACCGCAGGGCTCAGTGCTGGGACCCCAGCTATTTACAATATATATTAATGATCTGGATGAGGGAATTGAAGGCAATATCTCCAAGTTTGCGGATGACACTAAGCTGGGGGGCAGTGTTCGCTGTGAGGAGGATGCTAGGAGACTGCAAGGTGACTTGGATAGGCTGGGTGAGTGGGCAAATGTTTGGCAGATGCAGTATAATGTGGATAAATGTGAGGTTATCCACTTTGGTGGCAAAAACAGGAAAGCAGACTATTATTTAAATGGTGGCCGATTAGGAAAAGGGGAGATGCAGCGAGACCTGGGTGTCATGGTACACCAGTCATTGAAAGTAGGCATGCAGGTGCAGCAGGCAGTGAAAAAAGCGAATGGTATGTTAGCTTTCATAGCAAAAGGTTTTGAGTACAGGAGCAGGGAGGTTCTACTTCAGTTGTACAGGGTCTTGGTGAGACCACACCTGGAGTATTGCGTGCAGTTTTGGTCTCCAAATCTGAGGAAGGACATTATTGCCATAGAGGGAGTGCAGAGAAGGTTCACCAGACTGATTCCTGGGATGTCAGGACTGTCTTATGAAGAAAGACTGGATAGACTCGGTTTATACTCTCTGGAATTTTGGAGATTAAGAGGGGATCTTATAGAAACTTACAAAATTCTTAAGGGGTTGGACAGGCTAGATGCAGGAAGATTGTTCCCGATGTTGGGGAAGTCCAGGACAAGGGGTCACAGCTTAAGGATTAAGGGGAAATCCTTTAAGACCGAGATGAGAAAGACTTTCTTCACACAGAGAGTGGTGAGTCTCTGGAACTCTCTGCCACAGAGGGTAGTTGAGGCCAGTTCATTGGCTATATTTAAGAGTGAGTTGGATGTGGCCCTTGTGGCTAAGGGGATCAGAGGGTATGGAGAGAAGGCAGGTACGGGATACTGAGTTGGATGATCAGCCATGATCATATTGAATGGCGGTGCAGGCTCGAAGGGCTGAATGGCCTACTCCTGCACCTAATTTCTATGTTTCTATGTTTCTATCCCAACGACATGTGGATTTGTAGGTTTATTGGCCTCTGTAAATTGCCCTAGTGTAGGGAGTTGGAAAGTGAGATAACATAGAACTAGTGTGAAGGATGAGTGGTGGTCATAGTGGACTCAGTGGGCCGTCGGTCCTGTTTCCAAGCTGTATCTCTAAATTAGATGCAAAAGAAAATAAGAACAATGATAATGGTAACCTAATTATGTGCATGTACATGGGCGGCACTGTGGCGCAGCGGTAGAGTTGCTGCCTTACAGCGCGTGAGACCTGGGTTCGATCCTGACTACGGTTGCTTGTCTGTACGGAGTTTGTACATTCTCCGCATGACCTGCATGGGTTTTCTCAGAGATCTTCAGTTTGCTCCCACGCTCCAAAGACGTACAGTTGTGTCGGTTAATTGGCGGTGCAAGTATAAATTGTCCCTCGTGTGGGTAGGATAGTGTTAATGTGCAGGGATCGCTGGCGCAGACTCGGTGAGCCAAAGGGCCTGTTTCAGTGCTGTATCTCTAATCTAAACTAACCTAAACTAAATTAATGCTGCCCACTGCACACCTTTACGGAGTAAATTGGAGAACAGCATTTAGCTTCTTTATGGAACCAATAAAACAGGATTGGGAAGTTACAAATCCTTGTTTGGACTATTTCTGCCCTCAAATTCAATTGCAAAACTCTGGCATTTTTCCATCACTGGTAATCATTTTGTTTATGTAAATGTAATGCAATAATGACTATTTGTGGATAATTTTGCATCACTCTGGAAAATTTGCCAAGGCAGGTCTAGATGCAAATCGTTCGAATGGGTTGATGAACTTTCCAAATCAAGTTGTAAAGAAAGATATAATTTCCAGAACAATGCTCCTTTCTGTGAGGTGGAAAGCTGGACATGGCTGCCCAAGGATTGACCATTTTTGTGCATTCAGTTTTGTGGACAACCTGTGGGCGGCACAGCAGTGCAGCGGAGGAGTTGCTGACTTACAGCGCCAGAGACCGACGTTCCATCCTGACTACGGGTGATGTCTGTATGGGGTTTGCACATTCTTCTTGTGACTGTGTGGGATTTCCCCGGGTGCTCCCACGCTCCAAAGACATACAGGTTTGTAGCTTAATTGGCTTTGGTAAAAATTGTCAATTGTCCCTAGTGTGTAGGATAGTGTATAGGATAGTGCTAGCATACGGTGATCGCTGGTCTGAGGGGACACAGTGGGCTGAAGGGCCTGTTTCCGCACTGTATCTTGAAGCTAAACTAAACTAAGCTAATCTTGGCATCACCGTTGCAGTGCTAGGAAAGAAAGGGTAAAAGGAGATATCGAAGAGGAGGCATTGGTAGTCTTAAAGCACATTAGGTTGATTATTCCCCAGAGCCTGATCAAGTGTTTAATAACTTGTAGGGAAGCACCTGAACCTGAACCTGGACGTTACAGTTTTCAGGCTGTGGTTTTCCCGATGGAAGAAGGTATAGGAGCCTGAAAATATTTAAAATATTTGTAATTTAGCCTGTGCAATCCTCCCCAAGTGATCTATGCTTTGCAACACAGACTCATTATAGCCCATACTTCCTATGTTTCACTTAAGATAGCCATTTATTTGGACTTTTATCCCCAAGATCTGAAATTCCTCCATTATCATCTTTAATCCTCTCCTCCTTCAAGGTATTTCTTCAAATCTATTTTTAGTTTAGTTTTAGTTTTAATTATAGAGATACAGCGCGGAAACAGGCCCCTATGGTCCACCGAGTCCACACCGACCGGCGATCTCCGCATACTAACACTATCCTACACACACAAGGGACAATTTTACATTTATGCCAGGCCAATTAACCTACAAACCTGCACGTCTTTGGAGTGTGGGAGGAAACCGAAGATCTTGGAGAAAACTCCTTACCTTCAGCACCCGTAGTTAGGATCGAACCCGGGTCCCTGTCTCTGAGTTTTTCTGACCCAGCTGCTGATTACTTACCGCCAATTTTCTACAGTGGCCTAATATTATGAACCTTTGAACTTTGGTTATAACTTTTGTGAAAAAAGCACACAAGATTTAAGCCATCATTACTAACCCAATTACATACCCGAGTGCATTAACATTTTATTGTTGACGTGCATGAATTGGCATTTGCCACAGGCAAACTTCCTTGCTTGCATCCTCTTTTGCCAAGCAGCCAGCATGCCACTGTTTAGTTCTCCTTCTGTTGATTACAGAGCCTAAGGCACTAATTTACTTTGTTTAACAATTTAGACTTTACTTTAGACTTTAAAGATACAGCCCGGAAACAGGCTCTTCAGCCCACCAAGTCTATGCCAACCAGCGAACAGTCCACACACTATCACCATCCTACACACTGTGGGCAAATTACAAATTTACTGAAGTTGATTAACCTGCAAACCTGTACCGGCACATCTTTGGAGTGTGGGAGGAAACCGGAGCACCCAGAGGAAACCCATGCGGTCACACGGAGAACCTACAAACTCCGTACAGACAGCACCCGTAGTCAGGATCGACTCAGGGTCTCTGACGCTGAAAGGCAGCAACTCTACTGCTGCGCCACCATGCCACCCTAAGGAAACCGGAGCACCCGGAGGAAACCCACGTGGTCACAGAGAGAATGTGGAAACGCCACACACACGCGCAGCACCCGAGATCGACTCTGGCGCTCTACCAGCTGCGCCACTTTGCCGTCTATTTATGGACAAGTACCTTTCACAAACAATAAGTCAAATTCCAAAGCAGCCCTGTTTTAAAATATTTGTAATTTCAGGTTCTAATTGTATGATAAATCCTAAAAAGTGCTGATTAGCTGTTCAGAAGAGAAGGTAAACTTTTCCTAGCGCAGGGGCAAGTAGACCACGCTCCAGCTCTGGACCGCAGATTAAATGAAGGCTAAATGGGCGATCAATTGTTGAGCGCACAGCGTAAAGATCCACTTCATGGCGAGTTGAGGTTCAGTAAAACAGTAGACTGACGAAAACAGTAGAAAGGTTAGTCTGCTTTAAATTATTTATTCTTCATCATTATTCATTGAAAACTTTATTCCTCGGTGAAAAGCCACTCTATAAATGGGCTACATATGTCTTTGGGACTGGGGTTGAAGACAGGATCAGAACTGCCGGTTATTTGAACAATGTAATTCAAGGCACTTGAGAAATAGGTAACATGGAATTATCAAGAAGTGGAGAAATGGGAGGTGGAAATTGAATTAATTTCAGATATTAGCAACTTTGATGATTCAACGGGATTTCAGACTACCACAATGCACCTTGCATTATTAACTAGACAACATATGGGCAGAAAGGCACTAAAGTATAGATGGAAATTTAAAAGTAGGCTGGGAAATTGAAGAGACAGTAAAACTCGAACATAGTTTAAATAATTAAAATCAGGGCCCAGTGCACTTGTTTGCAAAGGTTCATCATCTGTGCTGCCAGGAACCTTGGCCTGTTGCAGGAATTCACTCGAAGTTGTGTGAAGTTTTGGCACAAGTAAATCCAAAAGACAAAACCTGCAAAATTTGCTTCCTTAGTGTTCATTATGTGGTAGCGCCAGGCTCCAATCTGAAGCAGGATGCTATGCTTGTAGGATCATTAGAATCAACCACCGTATCAAGGAAGACAGAAAAGTTTAGTTTAGTTTAGAAAGATACAAAATGCTGGAGTAACTCAGAGGATCAGGCAGCATCTCTGGGGAGAAGGAATAGACGATAGACAATAGACAATATGTGCAGGAGTAGGCCATTCGGCCCTTCGAGCCAGCACCATCATTCAATGTGATCATGGCTGATCATCCCCAATCAGTACCCCGTTCCTGCCTTCTCCCCACGTCCCCTGACTCTGCTATTTTTAAGAGCCCTATCTAGCTCTCTCTTGAAAGCATCCAGAGAACCTGCCTCCACTGCCCTCTGAGGCAGAGAATTCCACAGACACACCACTCTCTGTGAGAAAATGTGGTGTTTTGGGTCAAAACCCTTCTTCAGTTCAGTTTAGTTTAGTATATAGATATAGCGTTGTGAGATACGCTTTGTGCTATATCAGTACTAAAGCTAAGCTATAGTGACAAGGGTCCCATCTATCACTCCCTTCCACTGATAGGGATCTCTCTACATCACTCCCTTCTACTGCTATACAATGCTATTACTTCTTACTCAAGGACTCAAGGATGGGTCTGGCAATCTTCAGACACAGCTGTGTCAGAACCCTCTCTCCAGCCCCTCTCTGTTCGAATTCTCTTTAAAACTCCTTACTTTAATGGGGTTCAATCACTTTATCCCTCACAGCGTGGAAACAGGCCCTTAGGCCTACCGGGTCCATGCTGACCAGCGATCACCCATACACTAGTTCTATCCTACACACTAGGAGCAATTTACAGATGTCAATGAACCTAATAATCTGCACGGCTTTGGAGTGTGGGAGGAAACCGGAGCATATGGGGAAGAAAACCCACGAGGCCCCGTGGGAGAATGTATAAACTCCGTACAGACGGCACCCCTTGTCAGGATCGAACATGGGTCTCTGACGCTTTAAGGCAGCAACTCTACCGCTGCACCGGTGCCCTAAAGATGATGGCAACGCTGATCAGAAGCATACAGACCTTCAAGTCAATGTCAAGCAACAATGAGTTGACAGCAAGGCTTTAATAACAGCCCTTATCACTGCACTGTCTCTACCACTTATACAAATAACCCATTGCATTGTAGCAACAAAGACTATCCCACCCTTGGGGTAGTACAACGGTGCAGCTGCTGGAGCTGCAGCCTCAGAGGACCAGATGCCTGGGTTTGATCCTGACCTCGGGCAATGTCTGTGTGGAGTTTGCATCTTCTCCCCGTGACCACGTGGGTTTCCTCTGGGTGCTCATATTTCTGACCACATCCCAATGATGTGTGGGTTTGTAGGTTACTTGGCCTCTGTAAATTGCCCCTCACGTGTGAAGGGAGTGGAACATAGAACTAGTGTGAATGGGTAGGAAGGAACTGCAGATGCTGGTTTATACCGAAGATAGACACAAAATGTTGGAATAACTCAGTGGGCCAGGCAGCATCTCTGGTGAAAAAGGAACAGGGGACATTTCAGCTCCGACCCAAATGCCACCTATTCCTTTTCTTATGCTGAATGACCCACTGAGTTACTCCAGCGTTTTGTGTCTCCCTTTAGTGTGAATGGATGATCAATGGTCAGCATTGACGTTGTGGGCCGAAGGGTCTGTTTCCATGCTGTATCTTTCAATCACTCAATTACTTACCAGCTTTACAAGATTGATTTAGTAAGCTTGGGGTAGAGTATGAGTTAATCCTTTTCTAGATATTTTGGCTGCTTTGGTGGTCTAAACCAGTAGATATGGGGGAAAGAATTGATCCTGACCCCAGGTACAATCTGTGTGGAGTTTGCACGTTCTCCCCGCAGTCGCATGAGTATCACCTACATCCCAAAGATGTGCAGGTTGGTGGGTCGATTGACCGCTGTAAATTATCAATTTCAATTTTTTTTTCAATCTAAAAAACTTTATTGGCATGATAAAATACATCGTTATATTGCCAAAGTATAAAACATGACATACATATTTAAAATGCATAAGTATAAATACAAGTACACAGTGCATGGATAGATATGTCCCTGTACATAAACTCGCAATAGGCCTATAGCCCTTTATTGATTGCTGCACGTTCTTGCAGCTGTAAGCAGTACAACAGAATAATCTCTAGTGTGTCTGGCAGAAGAAAAGCCAAGTCTCCATTCTGATTCATGTGATCATTAACTGACCGACCACCCGTGTGCCAGTCATTGTCTCTTCCAGACCTTCTTCTCAGAGCCCCGATAGTGGCGACAGTGTGGCTTTTAGGGGGCGCCGTCCAGTTGGGTATGGCTGCCCAGCCCGCAGCTGGCTGCCTTTTAACTTATTTCTTTTATTTTTAGTGTGTAAAAGGTGTTTTGTTTGGGGTCTATTATTTTTTTATGTGAGGGGTGGGGGAAACTACTTTTCTGGGTCCCTACCTGGTCGGAGAGGCAGCTTTCCTCCGGGCAGCATCTTCGACCCGTCCGCGCGGCCTACCAGCGGGCCTGGAGCAGCGTTTCCTGATGGGATCGGCCAGAACCTCGGCTTTGGCGGCGGCACAGCGCTGGAGTGCCATCGCGGAGCGGGCGATGCCTTGCCCGGGTCGCCGCGCTGGAACTCCAGTGAGCTGAGACCACCGAGAAAAACATCGCGGAGCTGCGGGACTGTGGAGCGGCCAGCTGTGGGCGGCAGCACCGAACTTTAACATCAGGAGCCTGGGATCTCTCGCCGTGATCACCAGTGGGGGGAGCTCCATCCAGCGCGGCCTTGTTGGCTTCGGAAGCCGCGGTCTCCCGTAAGGAAGCGGCCGTTCCAGGTGTCCCAAGCCGCTGAGAGAATTCTCCCGACGCCGGAGCACCATCAACCGGCGAGAACGGCCTGGAACATCGGGCCTCCGTAAAGGCGACTGCGGAGGCCTCGATAGGCCCGACTATGGGTGGACATGGGATGGGGACTGGACATTGTGCCTTCCCTCATAATGGGAACCATTGTGGGGGGATGTTTTTTATGTTTAAATCTCTGTGTCATTGTTATATCTGTATTCTATTTTTTCTGTGCTGCATTGGCAAGAAGCATTTCACTACACCTATTGGTGTATGTGACCAATAAATAATCTTTGAATCTTTGAATCTTTTGGAAGGCAGATGATTTTTTCTGCGGAGGCGATTTCGCATAGTTTTGGAGAATGTCTCTGAGAACCATACAGGGCCTCGACATGCAGTTTATCATAAGCACAGGGCTGTCTCATTGAGACGCAGGAGTGAGGGCACTGCCACAGTGGTCATGACTATCCTGAGAGAATCTTGGCAATGCTACGAGTAATTAGAGTACAAATCGGAGTGACGTAACAATTGGAAAGCCATTTTAAACACTGCCATTCAGAGGCCTGATCTCAGCATAGTCTGAGCTACTTCGATTGTGAGCTGATCTTATATCAGTGACACTGGAGTACGGGCACCTCGTGTTTCACATGGGGGTCACGTTCCTGAAAAGCAGCATGAAATCCAAAAATGCATTACTGAAACATATAAATTTAGACAGGCATACATTTGAGCAGAAGATGGACACAAAAAGCTGGAGTAACTCAGCGGGTCAGACAGCATCTCTGGAGAAAAGGAAAAGGTGATGTTTCGGGTCGAGAACCTTCTGCAGACTGAGAGTTGGGGGAGAGGGAGATTAGAGATATGGAAGGGTAAGGTGTGAAACCGACAGATCAAAGTGGTAAGGAAATGTAGAATGGTTCATTGTTGGCTGAGGGGAAGGTGACAAGGAGGCATGCCATAAGTAGAATTAATCAGGAGAACAGTAGTCAGAGAACTAGGGATGGAGAGAGAAGGAAATAAATCAAAATTCTTAAAGAAGTTAAATAAATCAATATTCATACCGCTGGATTGTGAGCAGCCCAAGTGAAATATCAGGAGCACGTTATTTCAAAAATGCATAAATCGAAGATGTGTAAAACACAAGGTGCCTTTACTGATTAAAAAAACATTAGGATATTGTAGAGCATAGATTGGACCAAGTCCTGTTTGATGGGGATCAATGATAGATGAGTGATGGAGAGGTGGCTGACTGCACAGTGCATATGTATTGTGTTGCAGTTGATATGAGAAGGCATTTGAATAGATATTTATCAACCATAAGCATTTTTGCAAGGTCACTGAAGTTCATGCTGTCACGCATCCACACGTTGAGATCTGACTGGGTCAACTGATTAGAACTGCTATTTCCTCCAATAACAGTCAGCAGGAAGAGTTTCTCTTCCCCATATTGTCTATTAAGTATTTGAGTGCTGCATAAGAAACTGGATAGGCACTCTTAGCCATCATCAGCCACAGTTCCCACAAGCTCCAAAGACCTCACTAATGAATTCTAACGTAGGCTTGAGCCAAGATGTACGTTCTCAAATAAATTCATGGATTCATAGAACTGTGCAGCGCAGAAACAGGCAGTTTCACTCAACTCCTCCAAGCCAACCAATTTAACTAACCTAGCTGGGGCCCCTTGCATGCACCTGACCCATACCCCTCCAGAGCTTTCCTATCCATATACTTGTCCAAGCGTCTTCTAAATGTTATAATTGCCTCTACTATTTCCCTTGGCAACTCATTCCAAATATGTCACGCCCTCTATGTGAAAACGCAGCCCTTCATGCCACCTTTAAATCTTTCCTTTGTCATCTTAAACCAAAGCCCTCCAGTTTTGCACTTCCCAACCCTGTTTGTAGCTATCACCTTTTCTATGCCTTATTATCGTAAATCCAAAGATCCTTTTGTAAGCAAGATAGATCACTCGACGAAAAAGATGTAGTACGGTCATGGGCAGATTCATGGGTAATTTTCGGCCCCATTTCCGTAACCTGCTTCCGTCTCCGCACCAAAGATCCCATAGCGGAGCAAAGATACTAGTGCGGAGACGGAAGCCGGTTACGGAAACATCCTCGTAAAAATAAAAGTTCTTTGGTAAAAATCTCCTCCTCATTCTCAGAATTATAATTTATTACCACAAACTGTTCCCTCGCAATGTTGATTACACTGCTAGTCGGGTCAAGTCGATTTACTGAAATGGATGAAAAAAAGGCACACCATTGCGTACTACATGTCAGCCCATTGCATTTAGAAGGAGTGGTCTATCTTGCTCCGCTATAGGATCTTTGGTAAAAACCTACAGCAGGCAGACATCAATCAGTGGAAACAAAGAACTGGTTAATACACAAAATGATACAAAGTGCTGGAGTAACTCAGCAGGTCAGGTAGCATCTCTGGAGATTGCGGAAAGGTGGCGTTTCAGGACCCTTCTCGGCATTAATCAGTGCTGTCTAACTTCAATTGCTGTTAGCCACACATAAGACTGGCCCCATTGTCAGACACTGAAGCAAGAGTTAGTTGTAGCTGCAATGCACAGTGGTGCAGAGGTGGAGGATATCAATGGCTACACTTGGCCAGGCCGACCCTGCAATGCTGCCATGACAATGGGCCTTTATGGCCAGGTTAAGAACTCTAAACCTCTAGAAGAACTCTACAAGAACTTTGGGTGACACAGTGGCGCAGCGGTAGAGTTGCTGCCTTACAGCACCAGGAACCCAGCTTCGATCCTGACTATGGGTGCTGACTGTACGGAGTTTGTACGTTCTCCCCGTGAACTGCGTGGGTTTTCTTTGGGTTCTCCGGTTTCTTCCCACACTCAAAAGACATACAGGTTTGTAGGTTAATTAGCTAGGTATAATTGTAAATTGTCCCTAGTGTGTGTAGGATAGTGTTAAACACCTGTCTCACGGTGCGAATCGACCCACCAGTGACCCCGAGTTTAAAACAAATTAAACGTAGCGGGAAGGTCGGAACTCGTGGACGCAACTTAGCGACTCATGGCGCTAACGGCAGGTACCCGGGAAACTTGTTAACTCTTGAAAAATGTAAAACATGTTTAAAGATTTCCACGAGTCAAATTTATTCTTGAAGTTAAAATTTGAAACATTTAAACTCGTTGTAAGAATGTAGTGGCCCGCGAGTTTATCGTAGTGACTCTTGAGTCTACCGTGTAGTGCCAAAAGTGAAATGTTGAGAGGCCCGGGGAACCGTTGGTGCGAGCGGGTGGAGTTACCTGCGCTGTGAGTGTAAATCGAGCGCGGGGCTTTTCGCTGTGAGACTGAAATCTGCAACGTTCCATCTTTGGTTCCATCTTCCAGAGAGGGAATCTGGTGGAAGCCTCTGATTGGTTGAAGAGGACCAGAGGAAGCAGCTGATTGGGTGCAACCCGGGGTTTACATTTTTACATTTCATTAATACATTAACTGGGAGTTAAGGATTCTGGGAGTTAAGGGTTCAGTATTTATTAGTAAAGTTTAAAGGATAACGTTTTGTGTTTAATAAAAATAAAACATATATATACAATACAGATTATATATAGACAGAGGCCCAGGAGCGGGTGCAGTGGGAGGAGCCCAAATCCGTAACGTTCCATTCGCAGCTCCCAGTTGAGGAAGCTGCTGATTGGTGGAAGACGACTCGAGGGAGCAGCTGATTGGCAGTCAGATCCCTGCTGATTTCTTTCCGCTAAAATCCTTGCTTTGTATTGCAATGCATATTGTATAGTATCCAGGGTAAGGGGGCGGATGAGTGCCAGGGCAGTTTACTGTTCTGGATGTCAGATGTGGGAGGTCATGCAGTCAGATAGCTCTCCAGACGTCCACATCTGCACCAGGTGCGTCAAGATGGCGCTCCAAATGGACCGTATTCGGTACCTGGAGCAGCAGCTCGATGACCTCCGTCTGGTCAGGGAGAGTGAGGAAGCCATAGAGAGGAGCTACAGACAGGTGGTCACTCCAAAACCACAGGAGGCAGAAAAGTGGGTCACTGTTAGGAGAGGCAAGGGGCAGAGGCAGGGACTAGAGAGTACCCAATGGCTGTACACCTTGGCAATAAGTACTCCTGTTTGAGTACTGATGGGGGGCACAGCCTACCTGGGGGTAGCAACAGCGACCGGGCCTCCGGTACAAAGACCGGCCCTGTTGCTCAGAAGGGTAAGGAAAAGAAGAGGAGGGCAGCAGTAATAGGGGACTCTATAGTTAGGGGGTCAGATAGGCGATTCTGTGGACGCAGTCCGGAGACCCGGATGGTAGTTTGCCTCCCTGGTGCCAGGGTCCGGGATGTGACTGAACGTGTCCAAGATATCTTGAAATGGGAGGGAGAGGAGCCAGAGGTCGTGGTACATATAGGTACCAATGACAAAGGTAGAAAAAGAGAGGAGGTCCTGAAAGGAGAATTTAGGGAGTTAGGAAGAGTGTTAAGGAGAAGGACCGCAAAGGTAACAATCTCTTATTGCCTGTGCCACGCGACAGTGAGAGTAGGAATGGAGCAAGGTGGAGGATAAATGTGTGGCTGAAGGACTGGTGCAGAGCGCAGAGATTCAAGTTTCTGGATCATTGGGACCTCTTTTGGGGAAGGTGTGACCTGTACAAAAAGGACGGGTTGCAATTGAACCCGAGGGGAACCAATATCCTGGCGGGGAGATTTGCAAAGGCTACTGGGGAGACTTTAAACTAGATCGGTTGGGGGGAGGGACTCAAATAGAGAAGGCAAGTAGTCCGTTTGTGAGGCAGGAGGAAGAGAAGAGAAGCAGTCAGACGCAACACGTAGGGAGGAAAGAAGAAAAAAATAACAAACGGAGAATAAGAAGTGGAGGGTTTCTTAAATGTGTGAGCAGAGACAGAGGGGTGTAAAATGAGGATAGGAGCAATAGGTAGCGAGGTGAAAAGTGGCAGGAAAACAAATCCAGGGCAAAAATCTAAATGGGCCACTTTTCAACATAATTGTAAAAGGGCCAAGAGTGTTGTAAAAACAAGCCTGAAGGCTTTGTGTCTCGATGTGAGGAGCATTCGTAATAAGGTGGATGAGTTGAATGTGCAGATAGCTATTAATAATTATGATAAAGTTGGGATTACGATGACATGGCTCCAGGGTGACCAAGGCTGGGAGCTGAACATCCAGGGATATTCAATATTCAGGAAGGATAGACAGAGAGGTAAAGGAGGTGGGGTAGCGTTGCTGGTTAGAGAGGAGATTAACGCAATAGAAAGGAATGACATTAGCTTGGAGGATGTGGAATCGATATGGGTGGAGCTGCGAAACACTAAGGGGATGAAAACGCCAGTGGGTGTTGTGTACAGGCCACCTAACAGTAGTAGTGGAGTTGGGGATGGCGTCAAACAGGAAATTAGAAATGCGTGCAACGAAGGTAAAACCGTTATAATGGGTGACTTCAATCTACATATAGATTGGGTGAATCAAATTGGCAGGGGTGCTGAGGAAGAGGATTTCTTGGAATGTATGCGGGATAGTTTTCTAAACCAACATGTGGAGGAACCAACGAGAGAGCAGGCTATTCTAGACTGGATATTGAGTAATGAGGAAGGGTTAGTTAGCAGCCTTGTTGTATGTGGCCCCTTGGGCAAGAGTGACCATGATATATTTGAGTTCTTCATTAGGATGGAGAGTGACATTGTTAATTCAGAAACATGGGTCCTGAACTTAAAGAAAGGTAACTTTGAGGGTATGAGACGTGAATTGGCCAAGATGGACTGGCAATTGATTCTTGAAGGGTTGACGGTGGATATGCAAAGGAAGGCATGCAGGAAGATTGTTCCCGATGTTGGGGAAGTCCAGGACAAGGGGTCACAGCTTAAGGATAAGGGGGAAATCCTTTAAGACCGAGATGAGAAAGACTTTCTTCACAGAGAGTGGTGAGTCTCTGGAACTCTCTGCCACAGAGGGTAGTTGAGGCCAGTTCATTGGCTATATTTAAGAGTGAGTTGGATGTGGCCCTTGTGGCTAAGGGGATCAGAGGGTATGGAGAGAAGGCAGGTACGGGATACTGAGTTGGATGATCAGCCATGATCATATTGAATGGCGGTGCAGGCTCGAAGGGCTGAATGGCCTACTCCTGCACCTAATTTCTATGTTTCTATGTAAAGACTGCATGGATGAACTACAACAATTGTTCATCCCACTATGGCAAAAGAATAAATCAGGGAAGGTGGCGCATCCGTGGATAACGAGGGAAATCAGGGATAGTATCAAAGAAAAAGATGAAGCGTACAAATTAGCCAGCAAAAGCAGCCTACCAGGGGACTGGGAGAAATTCAGAGACCAACAGAGGAGGACAAAGGGTTTAATTAGGAAAGGGAAAATGGAGTATGAAAGAAAACTGGCAGGAAACATAAAAACTGACTGCAAAAGTTTTTATCGATATGTGAAGCGCAAACGATTAGTTAAAACAAATGTAGGTCCCTTGCAGTCAGAAACGGGTGAATTGATCATGGGGAACAAGGACATGGCAGACCAATTGAATAACTACTTTGGTTCTGTCTTCACTAAGGAAGACATAAATAATTTGCCGGAAATAGCAGGGGATCGCGGGTCAAATGAGATGGAGGAAATGAGTGAAATCCAGGTTAGCCGGAAAGTGGTGTTGGGTAAATTGAATGGATTAAAGGCCGATAAATCCCCGGGCCAGATTGGCTGCATCCTAGGGTACTTAAGGAAGTAGCCCCAGAAATAGCAGATGCCTTAGTGATAATTTTTCAAAACTCTTTAGATTCTGGAGTAGTTGCTGAGGATTGGAGGGTAGCTAATGTAAACCCACTTTTTAAAAAGGGAGGGAGAGAGAAAACGGGGAATTACAGACCAGTTAGTCTAACATTGGTAGTGGGGAAACTGCTAGAGTCAATGATTAAAGATGGGATAGCAGCGCATTTGGAAAGTGGTGAAAGCATTGGACAAAGTCAGCATGGATTTACGAAGGGTAAATCATGTCTGATGAAACTTATTGAATTTTTTGAGGATGTAACTAGTAGAGTGGATAAGGGAGAAGCAGTGGATGTGTTGTATCTGGACTTTCAGAAGGCTTTCGACAAGGTCCCACACAAGAGATTGGTATACAAACTTAAAGCACACTGTATTGGTGGTTCAGTATTGATGTGGATAGAGAACTGGCTGGCAGACAGGAAGCAAAGAGTAGGAGTGAACGGGTCCTTTTCAGGATGGCAGACAGTGACTAGTGGGGTGCCGCAAAGCTCAGTGCTGGGACCCCAGCTATTTACAATTTACATTAATGATTTGGACAAGGGAATTAAATGCAACATCTCGAAGTTTGCGGATGACACGAAGCTGTGGGGCAGTGTTAGCTGTGAGGAGGATGCTAGGAGGCTGCAGGATGACTTGGATAGACTGGGTGAGTGGGCAAATGCATGGCAGATGCAGTATAATGTGGATAAATGTGAGGTTATCCACTTTGGTGGCAAAAACAGGAAGGTAGACTATTATTTGAATGGTGACCGATTAGGAAAAGGGGAGATGCAGCGAGACCTGGGAGTCATGGTACACCAGCCATTGAAAGTAGGCATGCAGGTGCAGCAGGCTGTGAAGAAAGCGAATGGTATGTTGGCATTCATAGCAAAAGGATTTGAGTACAAGAGCAGGGAGGTTTTACTGCAGTTGTACAGGGTCTTGGTGAGGACACACCTGGAGTATTGCGTACAGTTTTGGTCTCCTAATCTGAGGAAAGACATTCTTGCCATAGAGGGAGTACAGAGAAGGTTCACCAGACAGATTCCTGGGATAGCACGACTTCCATATGAAGATAGACTGGATAGACTTGGCTTGTACTCGCTGGAATTTAGAAGATTGAGGGGGGATCTCATAGAGACAAAATTCTTAAGGGGTTGGACAGGCTAGATGCAGGAAGATTGTTCCCGATGTTGGGGAAGTCCAGGACAAGGGGTCACAGTTTAAGGATAAGGGGGAAGTCTTTTAGGAGAAAATCGTTTTTCACACAGAGAGTGGTGAATCTGTGGAATTCTCTGCCACAGAAGGTAGTTGAGGCCAGTTCGTTGGCCATATTTAAGAGGGAGTTGGATGTGGCCCTTGTGGCTGAAGGGATCAGGGGGTATGGAGAGAAGGCAGGTACAGGATACTGAGTTGGATGATCAGCCATGATCATATTGAATGGCGGTGCAGGCTCGAAGGGCCGAATGGCCTGCTCCTGCACCTAATTTCTATGTTTCTATGTTTCTATTAGTCAGATCTTAATGGCAAATGAATGAATGGATGGATGGATATAGGGGTCTGAAATTAACTTGGATACTTTCGATGAGAAGCTGAAGGTACAGAGCGAAGATGGGGGCTCAAGCATTGATGGGAAGGGTTAAAACCAGGCGGGACGCGTGAAAAGTGACCATACTGAGGGAATTCCCATGTATCTGAAGCAGAGAGAAACGTGAGTTCTTCATAGATTAAGTTTGAGCCAGCGAGGAGATAATGATTTTACAATGTGAGGTGACATTATAAGCCATGGGACATGGACACAAATTGCTGGAGTAACTCAGCGGGGCAGACAGCATCTCTGGAGAAGAGGAATTGGTGACGTTTCGGATCGAGACCCTTCTTCAGACTGGTTTTGTGCTGTGCTGTTGCCGTATCGCTGGAGAGAAGTAATGGGTTTCGACCCCAAACATCACCCATTCCTTCTTCCCAGAGATGCTGCCTGTCCCGCTGAGTTACTCCAGCATTCTGTGTCCATCTTTGCTGGCGAGGAACCGTGCGTGCCCTTTTCGCTCTCGAACACCGATAGCAGCGGATTATTAGGGGAAGAAACTCACGTTCATGCCGCACGACGTGTTTGACCACCTGCCCCTGCTACTCAAGGAGCTTATGCTGAGCGGTAACCAGCTGCGGAGCTTCAACTGGGGCAGGCTTTACCTGCTAGGCTGGTTGGAGCTGCTGGACCTCGGTAGCAAACTGTTGACCACGGTGCCTCGCATGCTGTCCAACTGCACCCAGACCCTGCACGTCTTCAACCCACCCGCAACCAGATCTCCAAGTTGACCAAGGACTTCCTACGGGACGTGACCTCCCTGCAGTACCTGGATCTCAGCTACAACAACCTAAAGACCATCCAGGCCTCCAGTTTCCCAGACAGCGCCATCAAACACCTTCGGGAGCTAAGCGGCAACCACTTTCTCTGCACCTGCGACGCCAGGTGGTTCGTGTGGGGGATCAATCAGACCACGGTCTACATCCCTCGCCTGGTCACCGATGTCATCTGCACCTCCCCCAAAGCCCACCGCGGCCACGCGTCGTCACGGTGGACCTGCACTCCTGCGAGTTGGACTTCCTGGGCATTGGCCTCTATACTTTCGCCACCTTGATCACCCTCTTGCTCCTCTATTTGATACTTAAAACAGGCCTTCATGCACGGTGGTGCAGCTGCCTGGCAGCGAATGCAGCGTCGGAGACCCGGGTTCGATCCCGACTACGGGTGCTTTCTGTACTGAGTAAGTTATCCCCGTGACCTGTGTGGGTTTTTTCCGAGATCCCCCCACACTCCAAAGACGTGCAGGTTTGTACGTTATTTGGCTTGATGAATGTGAAAATGTCCATAGTGGGTGTAGGATGGTGTTAGTGTGCGGGGATCGCTGGTCGGTGCGGACCCGGTGGTCCGAAGGACCTGTTTCCGCTCTGTATCTCTAAACTAAACTAACACGGGAGAACACTGGATCTTCTTGGTCAGTTTATTATCTTACACTTATATACATTACACAGATCACAGAGTGTGAAATCAAGCTGGCAAGCCGAGGTCACGCAAGAAACGGAGGAAAACGTGAGACGATTTTATTCAGCAACTCCGTTCTGGCAGAGCATCTATCCTGTGTTAAGAAACCTAACTTTCAGGGGATTTAAATCTTGAGTTCAACTTCTACCTGAATTTAATCGATTCACAAAAGCTTTGAAGTTCTCCCTGCAGTCCGTTTCTTAAACACCTTTACGTTTTGAGCTTTTTTTGACAGCCAAGTACTTTAAATGCCATTTATTGCATTGTAGCAATGATAGGCCACGATTTGATAAAAGGTTAAACCTGTTTTTTTTGTTTGCAAACATACAGTGGTTAATTACATGACAAGAGAAGCATGCAGCTACATTAGAGACACGGAGAAGCTGATCATCGGGGCAGTTCTGTCCATGGTCATGGGAGGCTTTTTATAGGAAATAAAAATATTGCATGACATCATTTTTATCCATGTGATGATTTTTCCACATGTCGGTAGTCGTTGATGGCTCAAGAGTAACTCGGGAGAGGAACTTGGTAACTTGGGAGAGGAACTTGGTACATTGCAGAAATGAGAAGTAAACGGCAAACTTAGAAATACACGTGGGAACTCGTTTAAACTCGTGAACATAAACTTGGAATCTCGTAGACAACCACAAGTTTGATTTTTTCTTTCACTCGGGATCACTCGTGGGTGGACTCGCACCGTGAGACAGGGCTTTTAGTGTGCGGGGATCGCTGGCTGATGCAGACTCAGTGGTCCAAAGGGCTTGTTTCCGCGCTGTATCGCAAAACTAAAAAGTAGACAATACCTATAACAACCAGGTTTTGAAAATTGAATCAAACCTGGCGACTCATCCATATTTTTTTGGTGTATTATTGCTATACAATTAAAACTATACAGTTTTTGAACTGTGTGCAAAAAATAATTTCACTGTACCTTGGTACATGTGTCAATAAATTACAATTGAAACATTGAGTATTGGCAGAAAACTGCAGTCAAGGTCATTAACAGGCAGGATAAAACATGTGTGCTCTGCACCAAATGAGGTAGACGTTCGGTAATCCTAAATTGCAATTTTATCTCTCAGTTTCCACCACTTTTCAATTTAATGGTGCTCATTGATGCACTTGGTGAAATAATGCAGCAACCTGCAGTGAATACAATGTGCTCACCAAATTACTATCTCCGAATTGCTGGAGAAATTGTAGCATCCATTATTAGCTTCGGAAAAATAACTGCTCATAGCTGTGTGTTTCATGAACATGCCAGTTGTTGTTATTAATTAACAGTATATCTTTTTTAATAAGGACATTAATGTTCCTGCAATGTCTCAAACTCTGTCTGGATAAGGAAACATTTACACTTGGGAATCTTCTTCTCAGAAATGCAAATGTACACCATACTTATAAAGATTTACAAACTTAAACAATTTTAGGTTTCCATCTTTTCTCCTTTTCATAGTTTCCTCAACAAAAAACACATTCTGACCTTCTTCCTTTATATTTATTTCTGCTCTCTCATTTTCCTTTCCCTAATCTTTTAATCTCAAAGTTTCTTTGTTCACTTGACCTTAGTCACGAGGCACTGGGCCAACTCGCCAGCTTGTATTCCTGGCCTCAAGGGGCGCTGGCATTAACATTACATCTCCCCTTTCAACTTTGGGGTCCGTTTTTTTCAATACTAATAGATTTATCCTTTAATCAATTTAATGTGGTAACAAACTATTTTCAATACTGATATTGATGACAAATACAAACGTTACATCTCCCCCTTCAACTTTGTGGTTTCATTTATGTGTACATCCATGGCATATAAATGAAAATACAGTACTATTAAAGCCATTTAGATTTGCCTTAATTTAATTCAGCAGAACATTTCCCATATATTTTCCTTCAATACTCTTTTACATTTGATTTATAATTCTGCTTATGAACTTTAAATATCCACATAAAGTTTTACATTAGAATCAATTAAGGGTGCTGTTGTTTTCCACTTTAACCTCAAAACCTGGAAACTCTAGGGTTCTGTCTCGTTGCCTCTCGCTGCGCCTGGGAGACTTGCTCTGGCGTCTGGCTACAGGTGGCCTATCCCTGGCTACAGGGCTCTACCTGGGCTACAGGGCTCTACCTGGGCTACAGGGTTCCATCTGGGCTACAGGGCTTTCTTTACCTGGGCAACAGGGCTTGACCTGAGCTACAGGGCTTTACCTGGGCTACAGGGTTCCATCTGGGCTGCAGGGCTTTCTTTACCTGGGCTACAGGGCTTTACCTGAGCTACAGGGCTTTCTTTACCTGGTCTACAGGGCTTTACCTGGGCTACAGGGCTCTACCTGGGCTACAGGGCTCTACCTGGGCTACAGGGCTTTACCTGGGCTACAGGGCTTTCTTTACCTGGGCTACAGGGCTCTATCCTGGGCGACTGGGCTTTACCTGAGCTATAGGGATTTACCTGAGCTACAGGGATTTGCCTGAGCTACAGGGCTTTCTTTACCTGAGCTACAGGGCTTTACCTGGGCTACAGGGCTATACCTGGGCTACAGGTCTCTATCCTGGGCTGACTCTCTGCCTCGTCTCAGAGACTTGCTCCATCTCGGAGGCAGACTCCCACTTCAAAAAAAAAACTCTCTTTCGGTTTCTGTTGCTGGCATGTACTCCATCCAACTTAACTTTCAAAGCAATGTTTTTTACTCTTTTGTTTCTTGCATAATAACTCAGCTCCTGCAGAAACTTCAGCAAATCATCTGTACTTCTTGGCTTCTTAACTTTTACTTCTTTAAATTTGTTACTCAGCATTTTTAAACTGTTGTTCAGGTCGTTCACGGATTGCTGGCCACAGTGCACAGACAAAGGATAATTGGTGGAACATTTAGTGCAAAGATATAACATTGCTGTCCTATAAAGTCCAATTAAAGATAGTTCAAAGGTCTCCTATGAGGTAAATAAGAGGTCAGGACCACACTCGCTGATGAGAGAACAGTTCTATTGCCTGATAACAGTGGGAAGAAACCAGCCCTGTATACATTTTCGAACTTCTGCATCTCCTGCCTGATGTGAGGAGAAGAGGGAGGACCAGTGTGATACTGATTACTCAATTATGCTGGTGGCCTTGCCGTGGCAGAATTAAGTGTGGATGGAGTCAATGGAAGGGAGGGTGATTTGTGTGAAGGTCTGGGATACGTCCACAACCATCAGGTCTTGGATGGAGCTGTTCCCAAACCATGCTGTGAATATAGATAGACAATAGGTGCAGGAGTAGGCCATTCGGCCCTTCGAGCCAGCACCGCCATTCAATGTGATTACGGACGATCATCCACAATCAGTACCCCGTTAATAAAAGAAGCATCCCAATTAAATCCTTACAGATATTCATCAGCAGCAACCGCTCTGTATTATAGAAACAAAAAGATAGAGCAACTCAGCAGCTCAGACAGCATCTCTGAAGAAAAGGAACAGGCGATGTTTCGGTTCGAGACCCTTCTTCAGTCTGAGTGTCAAGGGAGAGGGAGACAGAAAGGATCAATACCCTTAAAAACAGGAGTGAGTGGGATGAGAAGATTCAGTACGAATAAAAAACATACTAAATTCAGAGGCACTGAAAAAAGGCCTCTGGAAATAAAAAATTCCCAAATGCATGCACCTGGCTGAGGTATGAATGATACTCCTGCTTCACTGTTTTTGTGTTTGCCTTCGATATACGGTTCATAATTTGTTGCTGGCGAACAGCATATTGGAACGGCGCCGGCAAATAAATAATGGGTTACAGCAAGATCTTTGTTTATGATAATTCTATCAAAGATGCTTCTGGAGATTTGCTGCTACTTTTAATTAATACCAGGCATAATCCTAGCAAGGAGCACAAGGGATCACTTCAGGTTCCAGTAAGTCTTTTCCTGGCTTCACTACATGCTTGCTGATTGAATGGGAAATGTTACAGAAAATCATCAACATATTTTCTCGCCTGTTTCTGGATGCAGACTCTACAAGCTGTTTGGAAGCAGATATTCTTGTGAGAAACACTTTCTTCTGCTGTCCCACAGTGTAACAGGGACTTAGCCTTATTTTCGGATGAAGTGGCCAGTGTGAAGCCACACGTAAACTGGAGGAACAGCACCTCATATTCCGCTTGCATAGCTTACAACCCAACGGTATAAACATTTGAATTTGCCAATTTTAGGTATCCTCGGGCAACACAGTAGTGCAGCGGTACAGTTGCTGCCATACAGCACCAGGGACCCGGGTACGATCCTGACCGCGGGTGCTGAATGTATGGAGTTTGTATGTTCTCCCAGTGACCGCGTGGGTTTTCTCTGGGTGCTCTGGTTAGCTCCCACATGTCAAAGATCTACATGTTTGTCAGTAACAATTCAGTAAAAATTATAAATTTTCCCTCGTGTGTAGGATAGTGCGAGTGTACAGGGTGATCACTGGTCGACGTGGACTCGATGGGCCAAAGGCCCTGTTTCCTTGTTGTATCTCTAAAATCTCTAGAATACAAATAAAAAATCCTCCAAATGCCCTTCCTTCCCATGTGCCCCACCTAGACTCCCACCTATGTCTCTCCTCCACCCCCTTCAATCTACCCCACACTACTTTCCTCCCTCTGGATTCACAGTTGAGAATTCTTCAAACCTGTCTCACTCACCCCCCCCCCCCCCACACCCCCCGTCCCCCCACAATCAGTCTGAAGAAAGGTCTCGACTCTAAACATAGCCTGTATGTGTTCCCCAGAAATGTTGCCCGACCTGCTGAGTTATGTACTCCACCACTTAGTGTCCTGTGGATCGCTGGAAACATCTCATTCAATGTTTGAGGATACGTTTAGATTTTTGACAAGGTCCCACACAAGAAATTAGTTGGCAAAACCTCTTGTGTGGTCTCTTATTGAAACATATAAGATTATTAAGGGTTTGAACACGCTAGAGGCAGGAAACATGTTCCTAATGTTCGGAACCAGGGGCCACAGTTTAAGAATAAGGGGTAAGCCATTTAGAACGGAGATGAGGAAACACTTTTTCACACAGAGAGTTGTGAGTCTGTGGAATTCTCTGCCTCAGAGGGCGGTGGAGGCCAGTTCTCTGGATACTTTCAAGAGAGAGCTAGATAGGGCTCTTAAAGATAGCAGGGGATATGGAGAGAAGGCAGGAATGGGGTACCGATTGGGGATGATCGGACATGATAATTTTGAATGACGGTCCCGGTTCAAAGGGCCGAATGTCCTACTCCTGCACCTATTGTCTATTGTCTAAAATTAGAGCACATGGTATTGGGAGTAGGGTATTGACAGGGATAGAGAACTGGTTGGCAGACAGGAAGCAAAAAGTAGGAATTAACGGGTCCTTTTCAGAATGGCAGACAGTGACTAGTGGGGTGCTGCAAGGCTCGGTGCTGGGACCCCAATTATTTACAATATATACTGTATATATATTGAGACGAGGGAATTAAATGTGACATATCCAGGTTTGTGGATGACACAAAGCTGGGTGACAGTGTGAGCTGCGATGAGGATGCTAGGAGGCTGCAGAGTGACTTGGTTGGGTGAGTGGACAGATGCATGGCAGATGCAGTATAATGTGGATAAATGTGAGGTTATCCACTTTTGTGGCAAGAACAGGAACGCAGTAATCTGAAAGGTTACAGATTAGGAAAAGGGGAGGTGCAACGAGACCTGGGTGTCCATGTACATCATGCTGAGCGGAAACTTGTTAATTCGTGAAAAAAATGTTTGATTTTTTCCACGAGTCAAATTAACTGTTCAAGTTAAAAATGGAAACATTTAAACTCGTTGCAATAACGTAGTGGCCCGTGCGTTTACCTTAGTGTCTCTTGAGTCTACCGTGGGAACGTTCTTATAATTTGTTCGTTCGCTCGAGTAAAGACTGAACCAAAGATAGTCACAAAATGCTGGAGTAATTACATGTGGTTAAGTTACATGTGGCTCCGGGAGGTAAAGAGGCTTGAGAAATATAAATGCTGAAATACGCGCGGATCAACGCGGGGTATCCAGAGCTGAACGTTGCAATGAAATGAGATTAAACAAGATGACTTTGACACGAAAAGCTGGAGTAACTCAGCGGGACAGGCGGCAGGAGAGAAGGAAAAATGCAAAAAAAGTGAAACTATCACCAGGGAAAATCGAGAACTTCTTGGCTCCCTTCCCCTCAGACCTAAACGCAGCGATCTCCCCTTCTCTGTGTTATGTGTGTCAACATGCATTCATTTCCTGAAATTAGAGAAAAAGGCGAATGTATTCCCCCCTCCCCCCCGAAAACAAACCAAATCCACGTTTCCCAAACACCAGTTCGAAGAAGGGTCTCAACCCGAAACCCATCCCTTCTCTCCAGAGATGCTGCCTGTACCGCTGAGTTACTCCAGCTTTTTGTGTCTATTTTTCCCAAACACTCGTTAGAATCAAGAAGCCATCTCTTGGGCTTTATGTATGAGAACCATCTCCACTTTCAGGTTTTTTCTGGAGGGATTAAAACTAATTAAATGTGTGGAACAAACTAAAAATGCAAAACTGGAAATAAAATTAAGTTTGTCTAAATATCAAACGTGTATGCATTGCAATTTGCAGCGGAGACACTGGATAGAAAGTATTCAGTAGCGCGCACACCACACACACCTACTTCCCGCTGTTAAGTTACTATTTGCTTTCAGTGTTTTTGTTTTATCTCTTCTTATATTCCAGCTGGAGCTGTATTTTCACTCACTCGCCACCCCCCCTCCCCCCCCCCCCTCTCCCCCACCCCCCCCCGCTCCCCAAACTCGAGAACTTGGAATTCGCGAGAACTATTTTGTTTTGGTCTTAAAAAAGAACAACATTTTTAGTTAATCGGTCGAAGGCTGTGGATTGGCGAGAGATTTAGATTTGAAATGCAGGGGGATGATATTTCGCGGAGTAACCCAGCAGTAGGCAACCCAGGAACCACGCAAAGTATATATACAGCACATGGACATGTCTATATATATATATATAATATATATATATATATATGTATATATATATATATATATATATATATATATATATATATATATATATATATATATATATAAATGTATATATATATATATATACACACACATATATATATATATATATATATATATATATATATATATATATATACATATATATATATATACATATATATAATAATATTATATATATAAATATATATATCTATTATATTATATATATGTGTGTGTGTATATATATATATAATGAGAGAGAGAGAGAGAGTATATATATATATATATATATAGAAACTTAGAAACATAGAAAATAGGTGCAGGGGTAGGCCAATCGGCCCTTCGAGCCTGCACCGCCATTCAATATGATCATCGCTGATCATCCAACAGTATCCTGTACCTGCCTTCTCTCCATACCCCCTGATCCCTTTAGCCACAAGGGTCACATCTAACTCCCTCTTAAATATAGCCAATGAACTGGCTTCAACTACCTTCTGTGGCAGAGAATTCCACAGATTCACCACTCTCACAATTGCAGTATATATAATATATATGTATTTGTAGTATAATATGTATAATATGTATATACATATTATATATATTATATATATTGCAATTCCAACCCCGAAGCAATTGAGAGCGATTTCTTGGGGCCATGTAATTTAACGTGTGTCTTTGCTTTTAAAAGTGAAGCTGTTTAATTGTTTACGCTGCGCTGTGTTTCGTGTTGGGGAGAGTGCTGCTGTTACAATGCTTTCGATTCTATTCTGCCCTCCCCCTTCCACAGAAAAATGCCTAAATTTGTCTTTGTGCCCGCTCTCCTGGGAGCAATCCAAACCAGGGGAACAATGAACCCTCAGAGGCTTCGCGTTCCTTGCTCCTATATATGGACCTCGCTCGCAACTGTATGAATGCTCGATCAACCAGACATCGGCCAACACGGAGGCCTGATTACTGAAAACAAAGTAAACTTGTACCAGACCTCATCATCTTCCTTCCGCCCACCCGTAACCACGGCACCACACTTTCAACAGAAACCTTAATATTTAAAGAATATATTATGGGACATTGGATTGTCTGAAGAAGAGTCCCGAGCAGAAATGTCACATATGTATGTATCTGTGTGTGTGTGTGTGTGTGTGTGTGTGTCTGTCTGTCTGTGTGTATCTGTGTGTATCTGTGTGTGTGTGTGTGTGTCTCTGTCTGTCTGTGTGTATCTGTGCGTGTGTGTGTGGCTGCTGTCGGGTCCTGGAGGCCGCTCAAAGTCAGTCACCCGAGCTGCTTCCTTCGGAAGTGGCGGCCAGTTCTGCTGTCCGTACCCGGAGCGCTGCGGCAGCCACCCAAGCTAATTCACTCCCCAGCCACAAGAAAACCATATAGCAATGACAGCACGGAAACAGGCCATCTCTGCCCTTTTACTCCATGCCGAACACTTACTGTCACCTAGTCCCATCTACGTGCAATCAGAACGGAGCGTGACAAGTGGGTTACTGACCCCAATCCCCTCCTGCACAACACCAGACTCCCCAAATACTATGAACTGAGCTCTCCCCCCACCCCGGGAAATACAGTATTTAAAAACATAAAGCACCAAGAAATGCACTTACCACGTTATTGGTTACTGGAGGGTGCGCATTTTTCCTTTGTAGGTCATATCAATAGATGTGGCCGCGCTGTAACTCAAAGACACAGGATGGAGATGTCTTCTTTAACATTGTTGCTTTATTAAAACATACCTTCAATTCACGGTTGGCTCAAGAGTAACGGGAGAGGAACTTGGTAACTCGGGAGAGGAAGTTGGAGCATCGCAGCAATGACATACCCGTGGGAACTCGGTTAAACACTTGATCATAAACTAGAAGTCTCGTACACAACCACGAGTCTTTCACTCGGGGTACCTCGTGGGTCAACTCGCACCGTGAGACAAGGCCATCAATCTCCTAAATTCCAGCGAGTACAAGCCGAGTCTATCCAATCTTTCTTCATATGGAAGTCCTCCCATCCCAGGAATCAGTCTGGTGAACCTTCTCTGTACTCCCTCTATGGCAAGAATGTCTTTCCTCAGATTAGGAGACCAAAACTGTACGCAATACTCCAGGTGTGGCCTCACCAAGACCCTGTAAAACTGCAGTAGAACCTCCCTGCTCTTGTACTCAAATCCTTTTGCTATGAATATAGCAAACATATAACATTGGCTTTCTTCACAGCCTGCTGAACCTGCATGCCTACTTTCAATGAATGGTGTACCATGACACCCAGGTCTCGTTGCATCTCCCCTTTTCCTAATCGGCCACCATTCAGATAATAGCCCACCCTCCTGTTTTAGCCACCAAAGTGGATAACCTCACATTTATCCACATTATAATGCATCTGCCATGCATTTGCCCACCCACCCAAGCTATCCAAGTCACCTTGCAGCCTCCTAGCATCCTTCTCACAGCTAACACTGCCCCCCAGCTTCGTGTCATCCACGAACTTGCATTCAATTCCCTCATCCAGATCATTAATATATATGGTAAATAGCTGGGGTCCCAGCATTGAGCCCAGCGGTACCCCACTAGTCACTGCCTGCCATTCTGAAAATGACCCATTTACTCCTACTCTTTGCTTCCTGTCTGCCAACCAGTTCTCTATCCACATCAACACTGAACCCCCAATACCATATGCTTTAAGTTTGAATGCTAATCTCTTATGTGGGACCTTGTTGAAAGCCTTCTGAAAGTCCAGATATAATACATCCACTGGTTCTCCCTTATCCACTCTACTAGTTACATCCTCGAAAAATCCTATAAGCTTCATCAGACATGATTTACCTTTCATAAATCCATGCTGACTGTCCAATGATTTCACCATTTTCCAAATGTGCTGCTATCCCATCTGTAATAACTGACTCTAGCATTTTCCCCACTACCGTTGTCAGACTAACTGGTCTGTAATTCCCCGTTTTTTCTCTCCCTCCCTTTTTAAAAAGTGGGGTTACATTAGCTACCCTCCAATCCTCAGGAACTACTCCAGAATCTAAAGGGTTTTGAAAAATTATCACTAATGCATCCACTATTTCTGGGGCTACTTCGTTGAGTACTCTGGGATGCAGCCTATCTGGCCCTGGGGATTTATCGGCCTTTAATCCATTCAATTTACCTAACACCACTTCCCGGCTAACCTGGATTTCACTCAGTTCCTCCATCTCGTTTGACCCCCAGTCCCCTGCTATTTCCGGCAGATTATTTATGTCTTCCTTAGTGAAGACAGAACCAAAGTAGTTATTCAATTGGTCTGCCATGTCCTTGTTCCCCATGATCAATTCACCAGTTTCTGACTGCAAGGGACCTACGTTTGTTTTAGCTAACCTTTTTCTCTTCACATATCTATAAAAACTTTTTTTTTTTAAATAATATTTTTATTAGAAGTAATCCATAACAACGGTATAACAACTTTTCAAATACACAACCAACTTATTTCAATAAGTATATGGTTTTTTACAAATAATTCTTATAAACTTCTATTTTTTAGAAAGTAGAAAAAGAAAAGAATAGATTTTAATCAATAAGAATATTGATTAAATAATAATTTTGATTATATAGAGAGAGAAAGAGAAGAGAAAAAAAAGATTATAGTATACATCATAATAGTGAATAACACAATTTCAAATAACGATATCAATAGAGACATGCATACAAATCCAAAAAAAAAATTATTTTCATCTAATCCTGCCGGGTATCCATTGAGTTGTGATGCCAAGAGCAGCTACCCCTTCAAATATTCTGTATATGGAGACCATATCTGTTCAAAGAGTTCATATTTGTTCATTAGGACAAATCTGATTCTTTCCAAATGCAATGCCTCCAACATTTCCACTGTCCACATTTTAATTGTGGGGGATAATGTTCCCTTCCAAAATTTCAATATTAATTTTTTCCCTATTATCAAACAGTAATCCAAGAAATTTCTTTGAATCCTGAACTCCTAATATTATTAATTTTGGATCTGGGTCCAGTTTAATTTTAAGAACTTCAGAGATAACTCTAAAGATTTCTGTCCAATAATAGTTGAGTTTTATACATGTTACAAAACTATGCGTTAAGTTAGCTTCCAAGTTCTGACATTTATCACAAATAGAAGAAATGTTAGGATAAATTCTATTTAATTTCGTTTTTGAATAATGTAATCTGCGTAATACCTTAAATTGTATCAATATATGTCTAGCATTTAATGAGCAACGATGTATACATTGAAGGCTTTCTTCCCAAGTTTCCTTTGTTATAGATAAACCTATTTCATTTTCCCATGTTTGTCGATATATTTCCGAAGTTGGGATTTCCCTATCCAAGATATTATTGTATATATACGCTATTAATTTTTCTGTATTTGGGTGTTTATTAAACAATTCATCTAATAATCCTGGTTTTCTAGTTTTATAGTCTTGCGTATTTTACTTAATATAGTTTCTAATTTGTAAATACCTAAATATGTTATTTGACTGCAATCCATAGATAGCCTGTAACTCTTGAAATGAAAGAAAGTTTCCTTTCTTGTAAAGGTGTTCTATCCTTTAATTCCTAGATCATTCCAGTGTCTAAATCCCTTGTCCAATACAGAGGGCTTAAACAAACGATTATACATAATTGGCAAACAAAGTGACAAATTATCCATATGTAGGGTCATAACTATTTGTTTCCAAATACGTCTATTGCTATGAATTATAGGGTTATCACCATACGTTTTTTTTTTGTACTTCCCTTGGTGCAAAAAGAATCAAACCTACATCAAAAGGCAAACAGTCTTCCTTTTCCATCTTTAGCCAGCTTGGCTTATAATCTAAATTTACCAACCAAAAATTCATATTCTTAAACTGAACTGCCCAGAAATTATATAAGAAATTTGGTAGTGCTAGTCCATTTATTTTAGATTCACATAGATGTGTTTTACTTATTCGATGATTTTTATAGTCCCAAATAAAACTATTAACCAATGTATCTATTTTTTTAAAAAACATTTTAGGGAGATATAAAGGGATGACTTGAAATAAATACTTATCTCCGGATTTGTGATATAAATTAAGATGTCATCTGCATATAGAGATATTTTATTCGTTGTAGTTTTGGTATTATTATATATCCATATATTTCTGGTTCTGATCTAATCATTTCGGCTAATGGTTCTATTACCAGAGTAAATAATAATGGTGATAACGGGCGAATTCAAGAGCTTCTGTATGTTTGGTGAAGTGGTGCTCCTTGATATAAAAACGTTTGCAGTCTGTTTTTATGTTCCCTGCCAGTTTTCTTTCATAATCTATTTTCCCTTTCCTAATTAAGCACTTTGTCCTCCTCTGCTGGTCTCTGAATTTCTCCCAGTCCTCTGGAAGGCTGCTTTTTCTGGCTAATTTGTACGCTTCATCTTTAGTTTTGATACTATCCCTGATTTCCCTTGTTATCCACGGATGCACTACCTTCCCTGATTTATTCTTTTGCCAAACTGTTATGAACAATTGTTGTAGTTCATCCAGGCAGTCTTTAAATGCCTTCCATTGCATATCCACCGTCAACCCTTTAAGAATCACTTGCCAGTCTATCTTGGCCAATTCAAATCTCATACCCTCAAAGTTACCTTTCTTTAAGTTCAGAACCCTTGTTTCTGAATTAACAATGTCACTCTCCATCCTAATGAAGAACTCAACCATATTATGGTCACTCTTGCCCAAGGGGCCACGCACAACAAGACTGCTAACTAACCCTTCCTCATTACTCAGTACTCAGGCTAGAATAGCCTGCTCTCTCGTTGGTTCCTCTACATGTTGGTTTAGAAAACTATCCCACATACATTCCAAGAAATCCTCTTCCTCAGCACCCCTGCCAATTTGATTCACCCAATCTATATGTAGATTGAAGTCACCCATTATAAATGTTTAACCTTTGTTGCATGCATTTCTAATTTCCTGTTTGATGCCATCCCCAACTACACTACTACTGTTAGGTGGCCAGTACACAACTCCCATTAGCATTTTCTGCCCCTTAGTGTTTCGCAGCTCTACCCATATCGATTCCACATCCACCAAGCTAATGTCCTTCCTTTCTATTGCGTTAATCTCCTCTCTAACCAGCAACGCTACTCCACCTCATTTTCCTTTCTGTCTATCCCTCCTGAATTTTGAATATCCCTGGATGTTCAGCTCCCAACCTTGGTCACTCTGGAGCCATGTCTCCATGATCCCAACTATATCATATTCATTAATAACTATCTGCACATTCAACTCATCCACCTTATTACGAATGTTCCTTGCATTGAGACACAAAGCCTTCAGGCTTTTTTTTACAACAGTCTTACGCCTTATACAATTATGTTGAAAAGTGGCCCTTTTTGATTTTTGCCCTGGATTTGTCTGCCTGCCACTTTTACTTTTCACCTTGCTACCAATTGCTTCTACCCTAATTTTACATCACTCTGTCTCTCTGCTCATGCTCCCATCCCCCTGCCACATTAGTTTAAATCCTCCCCGACAGCACTAGCAAACACTCCCCCTAGGACATTGGTTTCCTTCAAGCCCAGGTGCAGACCGTCCTGTAGTTGTACAGGGCCCTGGAGAGACCATACCTGGAGTGGTGTGTTCAATTTTGGTATCCTAATTTGAGGAAGGACATTATTGCTATTGAGGGAATGCAGCGTATTTTCACCAGGTTAATTCCCCGGATGGCAGGACTGACATATGATGAAAGAATGGATTGACTGCGCTTGTATTCACTGGAATTTAGGATGAGAAGGGATATTAGAGAAACATGTAAAATTATTAAAGGATTGGACAGGCTAGATGCAGGAAATATGTTCCCAATGTCGGGGTAGTCCACAACCAGGAGTCACAATTTAAGAATAAGGGGTGGGCCATCGAGGATTGAGATGAGGAAAAAACACCCAGAGAGTTGTGAATCTGTGGAAATCTCTGCCACCGAAGGCAGTGGAGGACAATTCATCTTTTCAAGAGAGAGTTAGATTTAGTTACGGGGATTGGGACATGGGGAAAAAGCAGGTACGGGTTACTGATTTTAGATGATCAGCCATGATCATATTTAATGGTGGAGCTAGCTCGAAGGGCCAAATGGCCTGCTCCTGCACCTATTTTTCTATGTCTCTAAACCATTGAACATGTACTGGGGTAATATTTTGGAATGGAATGAGAATTTGTTAACAGACAGAATGCAAAGAATGGGAGTAAACAGATACTTCTCAGGTTGGCTGACTGTAAATAGTAGAATTCTGCAGGGATTGTGCTTTAGCTCCAGCTATTCACAATCAATAGCAATGATTTGGCTGAGCATGATGAATGCCATATTTCCAGATATATAGCTGATACCAGACCTGGTAACTGAGTGAATGAGAACATGGGAAATGGAATATAATCAGCAACAGTATAAAGTCGTCCACTTCAACGCATAAAACAGAGAAGCAATGTAGTTTCTAAGTGGAAGAAACAAAAAACTGCAGATGCTGGTTTATACCAAAGGTATACTCAAAGTACTGGAGTAACTCAACAGGTCTCTGGAGAAAAAGGATGTGTGACATTTCAGGTCTTCAGACTGAAAAAGGTACTCGACCCAAAACGTCATGTATTATTTTTCTCCAGAGATGTTCCCTGACCCGTTGAGTTATTCCAACACTTTGTGTCTAACTCAGTTTCCAAGTAGTATCGGTTCTTGTACGAAGGCAGAGATTGACAGGTTTTTGTACGAAAGTAGAGATTGACAGGTTTTTGATTAGTCAGGGTGTCTAAGGTTACGATGAAAAAGCAAGAGAATGGGGTTGAGAGGGAAAGAGAGATCAGCCATGATTGTGTGGCGGAGTAGGCCCGATGGGCCGGATGGCCTAATTCTGCTGTTCCTAAATCTTCATACTTATGAAGCTTCTGATGAGGGACCTCGCTGCAATGCTAGAATTTAGATTTAGCAAAAAAGAAGGAATAGTGATACAGGCCCTTCAGCCTAACGAGTCCACACAGACCAGTGATCCCCGCACATTAACACTGCCCTACACACACTAGGGACAATTTACACATATCAAACCAATTAACCTACAAACCCATGTGTCTTTGGAGTCTGTGTGGAAACCAATGATCTCGGAGAAAACCCACGCGGTCACGGGGTGGGCGTGCAAACTCCGCACAGTCAGCACCCGTAGTCGGATCGAACCCGGATCTCCAGCGCTGCAAGTGCGGTAAGGCAGCAACTCTACCGCTGCGCCACCGTGTCATGCCGCAGTCTGTAGGTGATGGTGAGGTCTTGCATAGCCATCTTTGTCCACCTTGGTGGTACAGGTCACAGGCTTGGGAAATGCTACCAGGTTAGATGGTGCACAAAACAGTCATTGTGCACCAGTGGTGGGGGGAATACCTGCTCAGTGTGGTCGATAGGGTGCCAATAAAGCACAAACGCAAATTAGTCTCTAGCCTTCCAGTGTTCTAGGGTATACCTGATCAGGCCCTACAGATTTATCTACTTTTTTAAGATGTCCTGCATCTCCGCTACTGTAATGTGGACTGTATAGAAGTCATCCCCATTAACCTTCCACAGTTCCCTACTCTTCATATGTTTCTCCATGGTAAAAACAGACAAGAAATATTCATGAGGTCCTTGCCCATCTCCTGCAGCTCCACACATAGATGTCCACTTTATTTTTTTCTTTATTGTACTTATCAAAACGCTCTGTATTCATGTTCGCCCAATGCTACTTTATGCCCCCATTTTGCATTCTAATGTCCTGCTTAAGTATACTCCAGCAATCCTTATACTCCTCCAGGGATTCACTTAAGGTCATAAGGTTACAAGCGATAGGAGCAGAATTAGGCCATTCGGCCCATCACGTCTACTCTGCCATTCAATCATGGCTGATCTATCTCTCCCCATTAACTCAATTCTCCCACCTCCTCCCGGTAACCCCCGACACTCGTACTAATCAAAAATCTATCCATCTCTGCCTTAAAAATATTCATTGACTTGACGTCCACAGCCTTCTGTGGGAAATAATTCCAAAGAGTCTCCACCCTCTGACCAAAGAAATTCCTCCTCATCTTCCTAAAGGAATGTCCTTTAATTCTGAGGTTATGTCCTGGACTCTCCCACTAGCAGAAACATCCTCTCCACATACACTCTTATCCAAGCCTTTCACTATTCTGTACGTTTCAATTAGGTCCCTCCTCAATCTTCTAAACTCCGGTGATTACAGGACTAGTTGTCTGTACCCAATCCATGTCTCTCTTTTCTTCTGACCAGAGTCACAGCTTGGGTTAATGTCACGTGTACCGAGGTACAGTGAAAAGCTGTTGTTGCGTGCTACCTGGTCAGCAGAAAGACAATACATGATTACAATCGAGCCACTTACAGTGTATAGATACATGATAATGGAATAACGTTTACTGCAAGGTAAAGCCAGTAAAATCCAATCAAAGATTGTCCACGGGTCCCTGAGGTAGATAGTAGTTCAAGACTGCTCCATGTACGAAACATTGTCTTGAGTGTTCAATCAACCATCTGATTAGATTAAGGAACAGTGAACAATTAAGCTCTTAAAAGAAAGGTAGAGGCTACAAATGGCTCTGATTTTTAGTGGAAGGTTTAGCACTTTTCTCCCTGAACACAGCTACTTCAACTTCATTCACTCACTCAAAATGCTTGATGCCCTCTGCTGGAAATCACATTGGAATAACTTAGCAACTTAACACATCCGTTACTTTCCTGTAACCTCTGCCAAGTGCATGATAAATTGGGATTCACTTTATTTTTACTTCAGTGAGGGGAGTGGGTGAGCCTTTATGGTGTTTATCTGCGACTGAAGTAAAATGAAGTCTTTTGTCCAAAACTTCACTTAGTAGATACATCAAATTTTCAGTCTCTGATAATTCGCATCTAAATCAATGCTGGTAATAAGAACAATCACAGTTTATGTTTTACCTCCATTATTTCCACAACGATGTGTCCAATTTCCTTTGTGTAATTACTAACATCATTGGCTCTGACCTCCCTACCATCGTGGGTCCTTGATGATGCTGCCTCAAAAAGGCTGGCAGCATCATCAAGGACCCACACCATCTCTCTGCTGCCTTCAGGGAGAAGGTACAGGAGCCAGAAATCTGCAACATCCAGGTTCAGGAACAGCCTCATCCCCACAGCCATCAGGCTATTAAACTCAACTCAAACAAAAATCTGAACTTTAATAACTTATTGCACTTTATCTGCTTATTTATGTGTGTGTATATATATATATATATATATATATATATATATATACAAAATTGTATATGGACACACTGATCTGTTCTGTATTTATTTATGATTGCAATATTCTGTTGTGCTGAAGCAAAGCAAGAATTTCATTGTCCTATCTGGGACACATGACAATAAACTCTCTTGAATCTTGAATCTTGAATCTTTTTAAACCCCATTTCTTTTTAATTTTTATCAGGAAAATTAAAAAAAATCATTCCTATTTATAGGCTTGACACTTCATCAAATGATCTATCTTTCCACGTAAGTGGAGATTAAACTGATTTACTGTCCCATATTTCATTATAACGGGAAGAGCCTAGATTTTATAATCAGAGGCTCATTGTCCATATCTGCCACTGTGGAACCGCTCAATCAAACATACCTTAACTGAACACAAAATGCTGGAGCAACTCCGCGGCTCAGGCAGCATCCGTGTAAATGGGTAGGCTCTGTTTTGGGTTGGGATCCTTCTTCAGAATTATTATTTTTCTTTTTTTTAATTGTTCAAATTCACTTGCTGCCCAAGGTGCCACATCTACAGTAAGCTAGTGCCATTTGCCTGCATTTGCCCCCATATTCCTCTACACCTTTATCTATCCATGTACCTGTCCTACAATCTTTTAAATGTTGTTATTGTACCTGCCTCAACTACCTCCCCTGGCAGCTTGTTCCATACACCCACCACCCTCTGAGGGAATTAAAGCATTATCTTAACAAAAGCTAAAACTCATCAAATGAACATGAATGATCAAAATGGAGCTTATATATTTCTTGAGCCACGACCAATTTGCTGGAGGAATTCAGCCTACAATCCAGCAATGAAACAAGTGGCTCACAGGCCCTACCCTAGGCCCAAGCTAGCAAAGAATCAGAGGATAGTTTTCCCGGTGTTAGTCCTGGCAACATCAACGTGATCCAGCTCTGCCGCAGGGGTCCTCAGGGATTGCATTAGCATAGTGCAGATGGCACATAGACTGCTGTGCATTTACTTGCACTTAGGCTAAGAACTATTTGCCAGCATAATCCAAATCAATATGTCCATTACCTTCCAAAATGGGCCAAACACAAGCAGAATTAAATAGATTCTTAATAAATCCAGTTAGAGGCACATGTACAGCAAATAAATTGGACCTTCAGCCCACCTGGTCCATCCCAACCGATTTGGCACATGAGCCCAGTATTGACAAGGTGGGACGAAGATCCTCATTCTGTGCTGTACAACTCAGTTAAATTTTATTAGAGGCATGTACATATCATAGTCCGAACCACGACAAACTTTCTTAAACGGTTACATATTAAATATCCAGGATTCCAGGGACTCCGCTACCAATGTAGCTGGGGTCTTCATTTATCGGTTACAAATTAACATTGACTCTAATTATTATTATATTATTTTTTTTTTTTAGATAGAAAAAATAAGAAAAAGAAAAGAAACAACTCAGTGATTCTAAATGGATTTCTAATTTTATTTTAGAGATACAGTGTGGAAAACAGGCCCTTCAGCCCACCGAGTCCTCGCCAACCAGCGATCCCTGCACACTAACACCATCTCACACACACTATGGACAGTTTACAATTATACAAAGCCAATTAGCCTGCAAACCTGTACGTCTTTCGAGTGTGGGAAGAAACTGGAGATCCAGGAGAACAACAACATCACTGAGCAGCAGAGGGAACATCCAGATGATTTCTTCATGGCAGGTGGGGATTTCAACCAGGCAAGTCTTACTTCTGTCCTGCCTAAATTCTACCAGCATGTGAACATTGCAACCAGGGGAAAGAACAAACTAGATCTGGTGTACACCAACATTAAAGATGCATATAAAGCAGCCCCCCTCCCCCATATCGGCAACTCTGACCACCTAGCGGTTATGTTCACACCTGCATACAGACCCAGGGTGAAACAGGACAGGCCAATGGTCAAAGAAGTCAGAACATGGCCACAGGGAGCTACCGAGGCACTACAGGACTGTTTCAAAACCACACAGTGGGCCATCTTCAGAGAGGCAGCAACAGATGACAGTGGCATCAACCTCCAAGAATACACAGATTCCGTCATCGGATACATCAATAAATACAACGAGGATGTAACGGTGGTAAAAACCGTCAGGAGGCGTGCCAATCAGAAACCCTGGCTAACTGGGGAAGTGTGTTCCCTACTGAGAATCCAGAATGCTGCATTTAAATCTGGAGACAACGCAGCATACAAACTGGCAAGGAGTAACCTATCCCAGGGGATCAGGGAAGCGAAGAGGCTGTATGGACAAAAACTTAATAGTCACTTCACAAATGACAAAGACACACGTCGCTTGTGGCAGGGATTTCATACTATCACTGACTACAAGCCCCCCCCCCCCCCCCCCCCCCCCACTGCGGATATGCCAAAACGACCCCCTCTCTACCAGATGAACTGAACGAGTTCTATGCACGGTTTGAGGTTAAAAACAGCACCCAGACACGTGCACTACTGCCATCTCCCAGTGACCAGTCGCTCAGACTGTCCGCAGCCGGAGTAAAAAAGGCCTTTGCTGGACATATACAGGAAGAGATGTATTAGCAGAGCCATCTCCATCATCAAAGATCCCTACCACCCATCGCATCACATATTCTCCATCCTGCCATCTGGGAAGAGGTACAGGAGCATCAGCTGCAAAACCAGCAGGATGCTCCTCAGCTTCTTCCCGCAGGCAATTAGACCGATAAACGGATTTTGCCCCCTGCCAAAGTATCGCGCACCAGCCACCAACCTGGACACACTGAAGCAGAGCCATTGTCGTGCCACTGCCGATCGGAACTCGTGATATATGTACTTTTATTCTTTATTTCTATTTATTTTTTTACCACACACTGAATGGACACTGGTTGAGAAACGCTTTTTCGTTTTCCTCTGGGTATGTAAGTACTCAGGTAAAATGATAATAAAGATATACAATACAAAACCCACAGGGAGAACGTACAAACTCCATACAGACAAGAACCTGTAGTCAGGATCAAACCGGCATCTCTGGCGGTGTAAGGCAGTAGCTCTACCACTGAGCAATCTTGCTGCCCTTATTAAATCTCCTTCACATATGCAACAGCAAAGTTTTATTTCCTTTAGTAATATTCATAATTAATGCCACACTTTTTATATATTTCTGCCATGGCTAGCTTAAAAATAATTATTTCCTAATTAGTTTTGTATACATTTCTATTTCCTGTATCTCACTTTATTTATAAGCAGAAGATATTCATGGCCAAATATGTGGTGCACATTTGAGTAGCACTTTAAACATCGTAAAATGTCCTGAGGGACCAAACTTGGAAGAAAATATGCAACACAAGTTGGCAATGTCTCACTTGAGGTGAAATTTGGGAACGTGACTAAAGACTTGGCCAGTGAAGGGATTTTCTGGAATGTTATGGAGTTTTTTTTTTACGCAGATGGTGGTGAGTGCCTTGAACGTTCCACCAAGGGGTAGAGGTCGAAGCAGATACGTTAGTGGTGTTTAAATGACTTTTGGATAGGTACATGGATATGCGAGGAATGGAGAGATATGGGTTATGTGCAGGTAGATAAGCGATGGCCTTGGCGTCATGTTCCGCACGGACATTGTGGGCCAAAGGGCCTGTCCTATGTGAGCCGTACTATGTTCTATGCTCTAGGCTCGGTGTTACAAAGGAGTAGAGGGAAGTGCAGGACAAGGATTTCAGAGCTTAAAGCATGGGCAACACTGGTGACGTGATACAGGCATATTATCAATTTAAATTTAACACCATCAGTGGTCCAGTTTCCTGATGACAATAAGGGATGATGGTGAAAACTCCAACACCCTCCTTTGTTTGCAAAAAGTGCCACCAAGCAGTGCTAGAGTTACAGCGCCAGTGATCCAGGTGTGACCCTGACTGCGGGTGCTGTCTGTACGGAGTTTGTACATTCTACCCCATGACCTGCATGGGTTTTCTCCTGGATCTCTGGTTTCTTCCCACACTCAAAAGACCTACAGGTTTGCAGGTTAATTGATTTGGTGAAAATCATAAAATCGTCCCGAGTGTGTGTCGGATAGTGTTAGTGCGCGGGGATCGCTGGTCCGCGCGGACACGGGTGAGCCAAAGGGCCTGTTCCCGCACCGTATTTCCAAAACTACACTAAAACTAAACTAAATTCAAACAAACAACCAGGCCTTTGTCTAATTAAGGAAGCAACTATATTTCTATTTGCCTCCGAAGAGTTCTCTTTTAAACGGTTGGTTCTCTCGTCACGCTGCCAGAGTAAAGCATCCGAGGGTTATCTTAAGACTGCACATGATTGATTATTCACACCTTCAGTCGCACTGTTCTTGTCACCACTTTTTTGAATTGCTGTTCGTGCCATAGAGACTGGAACAAGCCTGCCCCAAAGCTTCTCCACTTAGCACCAATTCTTTGAACCGCCTGAACCAATAACATTTTAATTTGCATTTGGATCAAAAATTGGTTCTGCGGCCCCGGCTTGCTCACTCAAACGAAAAAAGCTCATAAAATATAATCACTAGACACAAGCAAAGTGCGTTTATCAACTCGTTCAAAGGGCAAGATTCCAATCTAACGTCTGATCCAGCACTACCAAAATGGGATAAATAAAGTTTGCTCGGCACTTCCTAACAGTAAGAAAGTCAACAAACAGGTCATTAAACATTTGAGTTCTCATTCCAGAGCAGAAACACCATATTTATCCTACGTGCAGAGTGGATTCATTGTGGTATCACAGCTAAAAAAGGTGTCTGTCAGTGTGAAAATGGTAATGCATCTCTGCTGGAAAATGTTCCTTTTCCGTAGGGAGGAAGTTCTCTATTGATCGTGGATAAGTCCGGCCATATTACAACAGTCACAGTTCTGTTCTAACGCAGCACGGTGCTGACACAGAACCGAGAGCATTCCAATTATACCGCTGCTCATTACTGAACATAATTAATTGTCCCTTCTGAAAGAAGTAACAGTTTCAGTTATAAGGTGTCCTTGTGGAACGGTGCTGTTGCAATGAGCCATGGAGGTCAAAATTCTTCCAGCATTATAATTTTCTGACAGGTTCAGATGGCGAGTTACTCTTGCTGTGCAGAGGTAAAGAAAGGCTCTGAGTTAATTTAAAACCTTGCGGCATGGTGGCGCAGCGGTGGAGTTGCAGCCTTTACGTGGCCAGAGATCCGGGTTTGATCCTGACTACAGGTGATGTTTGTACAGAGTGTCCACGTCCCCCCAGTGACCACAATCAAGAATCTATCTGTGAGACCAAGCGGAGGCTTGGCGATCGCTTCGCTGAACACCTCCGCTCGGTCCGCAATAACCAACCCGACCTCCCGGTGGCTCAGCACTTCAACTCCCCCTCCCATTCCACATCCGACCTCTCGGTCCTGGGCCTCCTCCACGGCCAGAGTGAGCAACACCGCAAGCTGGAGGAACAGCACCTCATATTCCGCTTGGGGAGTCTGCATCCTTTGGGCTTGAATATTGAATTTTCTCAATTCTGTTAACCCTTGCTGTCTCCTCCCCCTTCCCACCTCTCCCTCAGCCCTCGGGCCCTGGCATTCCCTCTATCTCTATCTCCCTCCCCCACCCCAGTCGCACCAGCTTCTCATTTTCACACCACAAACAGCTTACAATGGCTTGTTCCCTTTATCACCGATACTTTTTTGCATATCTTTCACTCATTGTTCCTTATCTATCCACATCACCGTCTATATCTCTCGTTTCCCTGATCCCTGAAGAAGGGTCTCGACCCGAAACGTCGCCTATCTCCTTCGCTCCTTAGATGCTGCTGCACCCGCTGAGTTTCTCCAGCTTTTTGTGTACCCAAGAATCTATCTATCTCTGCCTGAAAAATATCCACTGACTTGGCCTTCACAGCCATCTGTGGCAAAGAATTCCACAGATTCCTCTGACTAAAGAAATTTCTCCTCATCTCTTTCCAAAAAGAACATCCTTTAATTCTGAGGCTATGACCTCGAGTTATAGACTCTCTCACTAGTGGAAACATCCTCTCCACATCCACTCTATCCAAGCCTTTCACTAATCTGTATGTTTCAATGAGATCGCCCCTCATTCTTCTAAACTCCAACGAGTACAGGCCCAGTGCCGACAAATGCTCATCATAGGTTAACCTATGAGAAAGGGGGAGCAGGAAAGAGGGAGCTGTTTGACTCTTTTGGGCGGCACGGAGGCGCAGCGGTAGAGTTGCTGCCTTACAGCACTTGATGACAGGTGCTTTCTATATGGAGTTTGTTCGTTCTCCCGGTAACCACGTGGGCTCTCTCCAAGATATTCCGTTTCCTCCCATACACCAAAGACGTACAGGCATGTAGGTTAATTGGCTTGGTGTATGTGTAAAAATTGTCCCTAATATGTGTAGGAAAGTGTTAGTGTGCGTGAATCGCTGGTTGGCGCGGAATCGGTAGGCCGAAGGGTCTGTTCCTCGGTGTATCTCTAATCTAAACTAAACTAGATTCTCAATCATAGCAACACACTGCAGGAAGTATTACGAATATCAGCAATCCCTGCTTGAATTCAACGGGTACATAGGTATAGAGGAAGCACACCATGGATATTTTCGCATTAATCTAGAATTGCTATTCAGACACAGTCAACTGCTTCCACTCAGTCTCATATTCACAGATCTGAATGTTATTATCAAGTTGATACATTTCAGAATCTGACACATTTTTGAGTTTGTTCTAAAAAAAATAATACTTAAAAGGCATTTCTGTCATAACACGGGCACAATCTGGAACAGCCAAACTATATACTGAAATATGGAACTGCACATCAATGTGAAGTTATTAACCAAGTCAATGGTGAAACAATGCTGCCACTTTCTGAGAATCAGACTTATGATCTAGCAGTGTAGGAAGGAACTGCAGATGCTAGTTTAAACTGAAGATAGACACAAATGCTGGAGTAACTCAGCGGGACAAGCAGCATCTTCGGAGAGAAAGAATGGGTGATGTTTCAGGTCGAGACCCTTCTTCAGTCTCGACCCAAAACGTCACCCATTCCTTCTCTCCAGAGATGCTGCTTGTCCTGCTGAGTTACCCCATGTTGTATATATCTTATGATCCATCAGTTTCCTGTGCTGTTTTATTGTATATTGATCAACAACGTAACCTGCTAAAAGAAAGCACACCACAGTTCCAATATGGAAGAGGGCCATAGCACCTTATGTTTTCATTGATCGAACTGTTTGAAAGATACAGTCTGCAAACATACCCTCTGAGACCATGTGGATCATCTGTTCACACTAATGTTATGTCATCCCACTTGCCCATACCCTACAAGAGGTGCAATTTACAAACGCCAATTAACCCAACAACCCCACATTTTTGCGATGTGGGAGGGAAGCAGAGCACCCGGAGGAAACCCACAAGGTCACAGAGAGAACGTGCCAATTCCGCGCAGATAACACTCGTAGTCAGGATCGAAACCGGTCTCTGGTGCTGTAAGGCAGCAACTCTACCAAATGCGCCAGGGTGCCACCTTGTCAGATAAACTGTGCACTTTACCTCAGCACCATCCCAGTGTCCTGCCCATTGTTCCTGCTACCACTCCCAAGCCTCAAGTGCAATCTGAACCATTGCATCCCAGTGCTGTGCTCCCATCAGTCCTTTCTTCTCATACCTGTTACATGCTGAGGAAAATTATGCCCTTAATAAATGCAGTCCTTTAAAAAAGTAAATGCAAGAAATTGAACCTGTGCCACGTATTGAATTTGTCCCCAAAATTCAGCGTCAGTCGGCTTTCAGTAGATTAGTTCTGTGAATGTGCTTTACGATGAGGCAAGTTTTCAGATTTTTATTTTGTTCATCCCATCCATCTTTGTTGTTTTCTGCTAATTTAGCATCTCTGGAGTTATCGGGAAAAGCATTATTGAAAAAGTCTGCAGATTGTTTGGAAGTAAGTCACAGATGGAACACAAGTACCAACTCAGCTTTGGCATCCACTTCAGTTCAGTTCAGTTTATTGTCACGTGTACCGAGGTTACAGTGAAAAAGCTTTTGTAGCATGCTAACCAGTCAGCGGAAAGTCAACACATAATTAAAATCGAGCCATTTAAAGTGTGCAGATACATGATAAGGGAATAGCATTAAGTGCAAGGTAAAGCAGATCAAAGATAGTCTGAGGGTCACCAATGACGTAGATAGTAGTTCAGGACTCAGCTAGCAATATGTTCCACTTGATAATCAATTGGATGAAATTTGGACTTCTTGGCAAACAATTTGGCTAGACACTGGTCCCTGCTTTGCAACAGACTCGATATCAGTTTCACTGCTTTGATTAAGGTGCCACGTGTCTACTTCCCACGTTTGAAATTGATCCAAATAATACATGGCTGCCTCCTAATTACATCAAAACAATAACAAGGTTTCCAAGGAATAAAGGTAATGCTCACCTTGCTGATAATTTTGTTTTGCAATTGATTTATCTTCACAAAGTTATGATGCGAACTGTTAAATAAAAATGATAAATAATAAATGTAGAGCTAAGGTTAGGATTAGGATTAGGATTAGAGTTAGGGTTAGGGTCAGGATCAAGGTCGGTCGGTTGGTCGGGCTGTCGGTAGGCCGGTGAGTGCTACGAGGGGTTGGTCCGGCTGTCGGCCGGCCGGTGTTGCAGTGAGCATGCGGGCAGACTGACGGAGCCGGCGCTATTGGGGAGCTGAAGGCGGCCCAGGCGACGTGCAGGGCAGTGCTGCTCCCCACCATCATCACCACGATGATCCAGAAGGGCATGCTGGCCGAGGTGGACGCGCTGCGGGGCCACATTTACGGAAACTGCAGCCGGTCCCAACGCGGCTCCAGCTCCAGCCGTGGGCAGCTCTGGAAGGGGGCGAGTTTTAGGGTTAGGGTTAGGCATTTTCCTCTCAGTGGAAGATGCCTTTAGCCTTCCCCCAGCCTGGCACTGCCCCTGTCCCCCACTATGGCCGTGACCCCCCACTCTGCACACTGGCAGTCAGTGGGGTTCAGTAGATTGGGAAACCTACAGGAACTGCCCTACCCATTAATTATGCTGGTTCAGGAGCCGTGTATATATATTGTATTTACGATATATATACTGATTTATGATTTATGATTATATATATACATTGAGCTTTTGTGTTTGTTTAAAATGGTTGTTTACGGAGTAATATGTCAACATATCTGTTGTGCTGCTGCAAGTAAGAATTTAATTGTTCCGATTTAGGACATATGACAATAAAATACTCTTGACATGATACTTGGATGAGACTGAAGATTCTGCGAAGAAGGAATGTATTACAGACTTACACACCAAACAGACAATAGGCAATAGACAAATAGGTGTAGGAGTAGGTCATTGCGGCCCGTCGAAACCAGCACGGCCATTCATTGTGATAATGGCTGATCATCCACATCAGTGCCCCCTTCCTGCCTTCTCCCCATATCCCCTGACTCCACTATCTTTAAGAGCTCCATCTAACTCTCTCTTGAAAGCATCCAGAGAATTGGCCTCATGAGGCAGAGAAATTCCACAGATTCACACCCCTCTGTGTGTGAAAAGGTTTTTCCTCATCTCCGTTCTAAATGGCTTAGCCCTTATTCTTAAACTGTGGCCCCAGGTTCTGGACTCCCCCAACATCGGGAACATGTTTCCTGCCTCTAGCGTGTCCAAACCTTTAATAATCTTATATGTTTCAATAAGATATCCTCTCATTCTTCTAAACTCCAGAGTGTACAAGCCCAGCCGCTCCATTCTATCACCAGTAGCTCATGGATAAGAACAGCCCTAAAAATCTACCCTAATTAATGTTGTATTTTCTTTTCATTCATATCAGGCACCACAATAAAAATGTGCGCCCATACGGACAAAAATGTAGATTTATCCAATTTAACCAAAGTATCAAATTTAACCAAATACATTCAAAGTACAGATACAATGGACAGATGCAATAGTGGCATTTGAGGGCCTTTTAGATAGGCATGTGCATGCACAGGGAAGGGAGGGATATGGACCATGCACAGGCAGATGAGATTAGTTTAGCTTGGCATCATGATCAGCACAGATATTGTGGGCTGATGGGCCTGTTCCTGTACTTACTTTCCTGTTCCAAATCACACCTATCATAGGCCATAAGGTCATAAGTGATAGGAGTAGAATTAGGCCATTGGGCCCATCAAGTCTACTCCACCATTCAATCATGGCTGATCTATCTCTCCCTCCTAACCCCATTCTCCTGCCTGTATTTGATCAAAATACCCCATAGGTTAAAACTGGAAATTGTCCTGCTTCAGTAGTGTATGAACCATGCTATTTGAGGCTTGGAACACCACACCTGGAGTATTGCGTACAGTTTTGGTCTCCTAATCTGAGGAAAGACATTCTTGCCATAGAGGGAGTACAGAGAAGGTTCACCAGACTGATTCCTGGGATGGCAGGACTTCCATATGAAGAAAGACTGGATAGACTCGACTTGTATTCGCTGGAATTTGGAAGATTGAGGTGGGATCTTATTGAGCCTTACAAAATTCTTAAGGGGTTGGACAGGCTAGATGCAGGAAGATTGTTCCCAATGTTGGGGAAGTCCAGAACAAGGGGTCACAGTTTAAGGATAAGGGGGAAGTCTTTTAGGACCTAGATGAGAAAATCATTTTTCACACAGAGAGTGCTGAATCTGTGGAATTCTCTGCCACGGAAGGTAGTTGAGGCCAGTTCATTGGCTATATTTAAGAGGGAGTTAGATGTGGCCCTTGTGGCTACAGGGATCAGGGGGTATGGAGAGAAGGCAGGTACAGGATACTGAGTTGGATGATCAGCCATGATCATATTGAATGGCGGTGCAGGCTCGAAGGGCCGAATGGCCTACTCCTGCACCTATTTTTCTATGTTTCTATGTTTCTATAATGTGTCAAAAATGGCAAATTTAAAGATTCTACTCTAAAATATATTGATTCTGTAGAGTAAATATAATCACATAACTGCTTTACCTTTCGAACAGGATCGCATAATACCTCACTAATTAAAATTGGACGAACAATCAGGTGTACATTTGCCATTATTAGAAAAATCAAAATGATTAAAAGATTAGAAAAATAAACAACACCAAAACAGCAAATGAAAATAAATCAACCATCACCCCACGAGCAGTAAATACATTAAAGGTCAGAGTCAAATTATCAACATGTGAAGCATGTGAAAAGAGCCTCCCAGCATTGCATGGTTCTCTCTTTCTCACGTTATGCTTTCAACACAAGCCTGCAGGTAAGACAGAGTAGCCTGATTTTCACGGGATATCCCGGCTGCCACAATGCAGAAAAAGCCTCTAGTCTGTCTCATGGTGCTTCATTGAAAAGAAGAAAAAACAGGTGCTGGAAGCAAGAAGCCCCAAAAAACAAAAGCAGAAACTATCGCAAATTCACAGCAGTCTGCAGCTATATACGCTTTAACAAAAAAATCAGTCAATATTTCTAATATATTGTTATCCTCGTCCCGTCTCCATTTTACCCAATCTTACTCGAAATAAAAACCATCTTATTTTGAGTTCTGACAAAGTGTAGGACCTAAATCATCTGCCTGGTTCTCATCTCTATAAATGTTCACTGACCCACTGTGCATTTATTACACTCTTGGCTTTTGTGAAATGTGGATGGGAAGTTCATAGAAAAGTCATTTTTATCCATTGCTGAATTCACTGACCTTACTCTTGTTGTAACACATGAACCAGACAGCTCCCCACTACTGATCGAAGATAGATACAAACAGCTGGATTAACTCATCCGGACAGGCAGCATCTCTGGAGGGAAGGAATGGGTGACGTTTCGTGTCCAGACCCTTCTTCAATCTCGACCCGAAACGTCACCCATTCCTTCCCTCCAGAGATGCTGCCTGTCCCGCTGAGTTACTCCAGCTTTTTGTGCCTATCTTTGGTTTAAACCAGCATCTGCCATTCCTTCTTACACATCCCCACTGCTGATCACTTGGTTATGGATTGCACACTTAAGAAATGTAACTTGTTAAAATTGTTCGACAAATGCTTTGACAATAGACAATAGACAATAGACAATAGGTGCACGAGTAGGCCATTCGGGCCTTCGAGCCAGCACTGCCATTCAATGTGATCATGGCTGATCATCTTTGGGCTGAAAACCATCAGTGAGATACAATACAAATACAACTTGATTAGTACTGGTGTCAGGGATTACAGGGAGAAGGCAGGTGAATGGGGTTAGAAGGGAGAGATGAATCAGCCATGATTGAATGGCAGAGCAGACTCAATGGGCTGTATGGTCTATTTCTTCTCCTTTCACATATGACCTTATGAATTTATGAACTTATACCTCTGGCTTCACATCACTTTCTTTGCAACATATCAGTTCACTGGCATTATGCACAGCAGCAGTACTGTACTGTAGAAACATCTCTGGAGAGTCCGAGGAGGGATCCTGTCTGAAGAAGGATCCTCACCCAAAACATCGCCTATCCTTTTCTTCCAAAGATTCTGCCTGACCTGCTGAGTTACTCCAGCACTTTGTGTCAATCTGTAGTAGATAATAGCTTGTCAAGCCGCCTTAGCTTTGGCTGATGCATACAGTTCCACTTCAGCATCGCAGTGATGAACACCAGAGACTGGCAAGTTATGCCAGATGTTATATTTTGCCTGTATGTTGATCATGCTCACATTTTACACTGTACAACTGAAGCATGTAAAGGAAGGCATTGCACAGATTATTGCTGAGATTACAAGGTGTAAACCATTGGAGAGAGAAGCGGCTACTTTCCAAATGATTCTCATGGATAAAAAGGGAGTGTAAATGGAAAAAATTCTAACCATGGACGACTCACAAAGATCATTGAGATTTACCCTAATTCTCCTTATCACAAGTTTTCCCTGAAAGCAATACTACATCATGAAAATAATTCAATACACTTTTTCCAGGCACCTTGGCACCAACAGTAAACAGCAACCTCTGGTGGAACGACCAGGTTCAGGAATAGCTACTTCCCCACAGCCATCGGGCTATTAAACTTGGCTTGGACAAAATTCTGAACATTAATAGCCCATTAACTGTTTATTTGCACTTTATCAGTTTATTTATTCATGTGTGTATATATTTATATAATGGTATATGGACACACTGATCTGTTCTGTAGTCATGCCTACTATATTCTGTTGTGCCGAAGCAAAGCAAGAATGTCATTGTCCTGTCAGGGACACATGGCAATAAACTCTCTTGAATCTTGAATCTTGAATCTTAGTGACCTTGCCCACCGCACAAGGTTTCCATGAGGTCACCGGAGGTTTTGGTCACTCTCCCTAATGGTCAAAAGTGGTTTCGGCATGGTCGAGGCTTCATCTAGGTTGCTGCTATTTTTTCATCATGTTTAAAACCAGCCTCGACTAAAAATAGGTTGCCGTTTTAATTTTTTAGTCACAGTTCTAGTCAAAGCCGGTTTTCTTCATAGTCAAGGAAAGTTTTTAACATATGCGTGGGAGGTGGTAGGAAGTTGCAGGTCAACTCAACCTTGATTTTTTTTTGGGTGGAGGTTGCTGTTTAGATCTCCTAAGTGGGACAGGGGGTTAATGAGTTACTTATTTGTGCGAACAATGCACTGAATGAAACACTGTGGCTTTTTGCCTCCTTGATTACAAAAATCTTATCAACTCCATGAACATCAAAAAAACAGCGGTGTTCATGTTTACTGCCCTATTTCCTTACAACTCTCTTAAGAACTAACAGATTTTATATTAGAAACATAGAAACATAGAAATTAGGTGCAGGAGCAGACCATTCAGCCCTTCGAGCCTGCACCGCCATTCAATATTATCATGGCTGATCATCCAACTCAGTATCCTGTACCTGCCTTCTCTCCATACCCCCTGATCCCTTCAGCCACAAGGGCCACATCCAACTCCCTCTTAAATATGGCTAACAAACTGGTCTCATTTACCTTCTGTGGCAGAGAATTCCACAGATTCACCACTCTCTGTGTGAAAAACGATTTTCTCATCTCGGTCCTAAAAGACTTCCCCCTTATCCTTAAACTGTGACCCCTTGTTCTGGACTTCCCCAACATCGGGAACAATCTTCCTGCATCTAGCCTGTCCAACCCCTTTTGTAAGTCGTATTGTAATGAACACTATAATCAGCTTCACAAATACCCAATGGTTCAATTTTTGACAAGGCAGGAGAATTCTCTTTGGCATCCACACAAAACGACTGAGGGCCAGAACCACCATTTCAATGCGTTGGGATGACCTAAAATCATGAAAAGCACCATATCATTAATTTAATTTTCCAAAATCATGACTGAAATCATTGATCATGAAACCATCACATTTTTCATTGTTATATATAAAACACAGACTCAAAACTGAATGAAGACATTGTTTCATTTCCAGTAGGATTGGGTAAAATGGTGGCGGGAGCGAAGACAAGGTTATATACAAAATATTGACTGATTTTTTTTGTGTATATAGCTGCAGACTGCTGTGAATTAGCAGCATTTTATCCTTTTGCTTCCAGCACGTGCTTTCCCTGTTTTCTATGCAGCACCATGAGACAATCTGGAGGCTTTTTACCCACTCTTGGTTACAATTGGACTGCAGATAATAAAACGATGGATGTTCTTAAGATAGTTGCGATATATTATTTTGCAGATCCTTGCAAGATAGAATGCATGCTTAAATATTATAGCTGGAGGCCTATATTATGTGCTAGGAATATTGGCAAAATATCATTGAATTAACCATCCTTATAGATCATGAAACCAGTAGCAACTTTTGGAGTTTCCATGAGTTTACATTGAAACCCAAAAGCTGTTATCACAAAGTGCCTGTTGTTGTCCTCGCTGACGGAAATCAATGATAACTTATTCAGCTATAGTGTATGTTGGTAGTGAATCTCGTGAATACAAGTCATTTAGGAAGAAGCACAACTGAAATGTTTGCAGTGTGTTCAGGTAAACCTCTTACCAGCCCTTGAAACCTGTTCTTATGGTCCAATTCTCTGAGGATAAATGTACGAAGGTTCCATCATAAATAATTGAAGGTCATTTTTTTTAAGTTAATGACTTGTCAGCTTCTACCTTAAACTCTTGTGTGTTACTCAATTTCATTAAATGCCTTGTTTAAATAGTTAAAGGGTAGAGGTTTTATGAATCTTAGTTGTTACCGGTGGGGATTTTCCAGTACCACTAATGCTTTCCCTACAATTATTGTTGGATGCTGACTCTGGTAAATCTGGTAAATGCTTCTTCCTGCCTACAGGCATCAATTAAAGAGCGCACCCCCAGAGGTGAGGACAGTACAGAGCTGGTCAGGGGGGGGCACAGGAACAACTACAGGACTGTTTGGAGCCTGTAGACTGGGCAATGTTCAAGGACTCTGCAACGGACTTGAACGAATACACCACAGTCGTTGCAGAGTTTATTAAGAAATGTGTGGAGGACTGCATCCCCACAAAATCCTTCCGAGTGTTTCCCATTCAGAAACCTTGGATCAACTTTGAGATCTTCTGAAGACCAGACACTGGGCATTCATGTCTGATGATACAGTGGTCTACAAGATGTCCAGATACGACCTTGGTAAGGCCATCAAAAAGGCCAAAAAGGACTTCTGCTCCAAACTGGAGGATGAGACAGATGCTCGGAAGATGTGGCGGGGCCTGAATGCAATCACCTCCTACAAGGCAAAATCAATAGGCAGCTCGAATGTCGGCAAAACATCACTCCCTGATGAGCTCAATGCATTTTACACATGCTTTGATAGGGAGAACACAGATGTGCCTTCCCGAGCCCCCATTCGCTGTGATGATATTTCAGTCTCAGTCACAGAGGCCGACGTCAGGAAATCCTTCAGAGAGGTGAACCCTCGAAAAGAGCCTGGACCTGATAGTATACCCGGTCGTGTTCTAAAAACCTGTGCGGACCAAATGGCTGGAGTCTTTACGGACATTTTCAACCTCTCACTTCTGAGGTCTGAGGTTCCCATCTGTTTCAAAAGGGCATCAATTATACCGGTGCCCAAGAAGAGCAAGGTGACGTGCCTCAATGACTATCGACCTGTGGCACTAACGCCTGTGGTGATTAAGTGTTTCGAGAGGTTGATCATGGCGCAAATCAACTCCTACCTCGACAAAAACCTGGACCCACTGTAGTTCGCTTACCGACACCACAGATCAACGGTGGATACAATCTCGCTGACTCTCCACTCCGCTCTGGACCACTTGAACAACAAAAAGTCATATGTCAGGCTGTTATTCATCGATTACAGCTCGGCATTTAATACTATCATCCCCTCCAAGCTGGTTACCAAACTCGCAGAACTGGGTCTCTGCGCATCCCTCTGGCAATTGGATCCTCGACTTCCTCATTCACAGACCACAATCTGCTCGTATTGGTGGAAATGTGTCAGACTCAATAACAATCAGCACGGGAGCACCTCAAGGCTGCGTGCTCAGCCCCCTGCTGTACTCACTCTATATTCATGACTGCGTAGCCGGTCATAGTGCGAACTCCATCATCAATTTCGCTGTCCACACCACTGTTGTGGGACGTATCACTGATAGGGATGAGTCATAGAATCATAGAATCATAGAAAATAGATGCAGGAGTAGGCCATTCGGCCCTTTGAGCCTGCACCGCCATTCAATATGATCATGGCTGATAATCCAGTCGGAGTACAGAAGAGAGATCGAGCAACTGTCCATATGGTGCCAGCACAATAACCTGGCCCTCAACACCAGCAAAACCAAGGAATTGATTGTGGACTTTGGAAGGAGTAGGATGTGGACCCACAGTCCCGTTTATATCAACGGGTCGATGGTTGAAAGGGTCAAGAGCTTCAAATTCCTGGACGTGCACATCTGTGAAGATCTTTCCTGTTCCAAGAACACTGATGCAATTATCAAGAAAGCACATCAGCGCCTCTACTTCCTGAGAAGATTACGGAGAGTCGGTTTGTCAAGGAGGCCTCTCTCTAACTTCTACAGGTGCACAGTAGAGAGCTTGCTGTCTGGTTGCATCGTGGCTTGGTTCAGCAACTTGAGTGCCCTGGAGACTACAAAAAGTAGTAAGCACTGCCGAGTCCATCATCGGCTCTGACCTCCCTTCCATCGAGGGGATTTATCGCAGTCGCTGCCTCAAAAAGGCTGGCAGTATCATCAAAGACCCACACCATCCTGGCCACACACTCATCTCTCTGCTACCTTCAGGTAGAAGGTACAGGAGCCTGAAGACTGCAACGACCAGGTTCAGGAATAGCTACTTCCCCACAGCCATCAGGCTATTAAACCTGGCTCAGGCAAAACTCTGAACATTAATAACCCATTATCAGTTATTTGCACTTCATGAGTTTATTTATTCATGTGTGTATATATTTATATAATGGTATATGAACACACTGATCTGTTTTGTAGTCAATGCCTACTATGTTCTGTTGTGCTGAAGCAAAGCAAGAATTTCATTGTCCTATCAGGGACACATGACAATAAACTCACTTGAACTTGAATTTGTAATAGGGAGATTCAAGCAGAGATTGGCAAGTACCATCACTTTGCCGGTGACCGCAGTGTCTGGGCCAAAAAGATTGCTGAATACTTCAATGAAAATAAGCCTTGAAACATAATTAGTGAGTTGGGTGGAGGTTGTATCAGAACAGGAGGTTGAAAAACATCCATTTTGCCATATTTGAGATACCTGGTTAAATGTTAAGTTGTTAAATTGTTAAATTAAGTTGTTAAGTTAACCTTGTAGAGGCACAAACGTCGTGAATAAATGATTTCTTTATTCAGGCATTGTAGGTAAGATTTGCATGCAAGTTTAGCATAATAGTCATTGTTGCCACTGAGAGGCTGTTGCCTCGTGGGCTCGAGTTGAGCTCCTGCTGAGGTGGCAGGACACTCTCATGAAGAGAGAGGAAGGGAGAGCGAGAGAGGGTTGGTCATTTCTTTTTCTACTAGGGCACACCCCTATACTCTGTGACCCTACCCCCGATTGCCGAGGGCTAGCATGGCAAGAGTGGCCTAACCACTAAATGCCAATACTACGTGGTATATCGAATACGGCAAAATGTATTTCTAAAATGACCTGTATTTAACTCAAGTTAACTGAAACTAAGTTAAGTTGTTATAGAGCAAGGTAACATTGCTTTTGACCCACCGAGTCCACGCAGACTATCGATCAACCCTTCTCACTAGTTCTATGTTATCCCACTTTCTCATTCACTCCCTGCACACCAGGGGCAATGTACAAAGGCCAATTTACCTACAAACCTGTGTGACTTTGGGATTTAGGCAGAAACTGAAGAAAACCCACGAGGTTATACAGACGTGTAAACGCCACATAGACAGTACGGAAGTCAGGATCGCACCCGGGTCTCCGCCCCTGTGAGGCAGCAGCTCCATCAGCTGTGCCGATTATTTTCAAACTGAATGTAAATGTTTGGATTTGAACAAGTGTCTCTTCTCAATTAATTACCTTAACCATTGCACAACTGCTATAACACTATGTTATAAAATCTCTGTAATACTATGTCCCCTAGACTCTATCTTAACTTCTGTATATCACTCAGCTACTTCCTTACCTGTAATACAACTCTTGTCAGCCTTTATTGCTACTGATACCCTCATTCATGCTGGCAAATCCTAATCTCAGATCCCCACCTGATCAACAATCACCAATGCTTTGAATGTTGTAGAAAGACAATTAATTTGTTTTAATGATGCTTCACTGCTTGATGTAAGTACTTTAGGTAAATAGCAAGTCGGATCAGCCAATACTGTCAAAATACATAATCTAGTCCAATCTGTCCTCTGCAGTCTGAAACCTTTATTCAAATGCAATGATAAGAAGCTGAGAACCAATTGCTGAGAGTAAATAGATCGGCAAAATGATATCAATCTTCCATTTACAAATGTTGCAGAAGTTGGTCAATGCACACCATACCTCCTTTTTTTGACATTATGGCGACATTTTCACTTGACACTCAAAATATAAACAAGCCTTACAGCATCGATATCTCGGCTAAGTTACCAGTACCACAAAGAGTACAGAATGAAAATGGATTTTAGCTACATCCATGTCAAATGGTAACCATGGGAATCAGGTTTATATTTATGCTGGTAGTGTGATTTAACAATGTTGCATTAAACATGTTGGAATGCACCAAGGGCAATTGCTTTCTTATGCAGAAAAATAATTGTTCATGCATTACAGACTCTAGTCCATGGAATTTCAAGATGCAATACTCTGAGCCAGCTCCATTTCTATTTTATTTCAGGGATAAGTAGTACAAAACAACTACTTTGTGCCCTCTCCCCCCCTCCCTCCCCCCCAACCCAACTTCCACTCCTGCCCCCCTCCCACTCCCTCCCCACGCCCCACCTGCCTTCCAGCTGTCTTCTCCCCCTTCTACAATGGATCTGAAGAAGTGTCCCCATCCGCAACGTCACCTATCCATGTCCTCCAGAGATGCTGCGTGACTTGTTGAGTTACTCCAGCATTTTGTGTCCTTTTTTTTGCTGAATGTAAGCATTGGCAATGACTCAAAAATAATTTTGACATGGAAATTTGGAATTTGGTATTATGAAACTTGGAAAGGGGATAATGTAAAGTGCAGACTGAAGATGATCAGAAAGTGTTTTGCTGCATCCACAGCAAAAAATAGCTCACCAACAAACAGAGGACTAGAAAGTCAAATAAACACTATGTCCAAAATGTGTAGTGGCTGTGATATAAAACTTTGAAAACTTCAAGATAAATTTCAGAGGGATGAAACTTTCCAAAGTTATAGCTAACATGGCTGAGTTGCAGATTTATATATATTTTAAATTGCTCAGACACTGAAAACACAAGTGTGATCAATAAAACACTAAAACTCTGTGAAGCACAAATAGATAAATGCCAAAGAGAACACATACAATCAAAGATTTTACCAAAGTGAAATGCAAAATGCACCAGGAAGATTGCTTAACTCTGGCAAAATGTCCAATGGCGTTAAACGAGAAATAAACTTATTCTGTGTCAAACAGAAAAATGGGTGGAGGGCAATGCATCAGAATCACTGCAACCAACACCAAAATGGGAGCTTATAGGCATGAGGAACTGCAGATGCTGGTTTACAAAATAAAATGCACAAAGTGCTGGAGTAACACAGAGGGCCAGGCAGCATCTCCAGAGAACATGGATGGGTGATGTTTCAGGTCAGGACCCTTCTTCAGACTGATTATAATAGGGCAGAAGAAAGCAGGAAGAAAACTGGGGAGGGGTGAACAAAGCCTGGCGAGTGATAGGTGGATATATGTGGGGGGTGGGGGGGGGGGGGGCTTGACAAATGGTTGGACATAGGCCTGAGATGCATAGATAAAAAGGGTGAGATAAGGACATAATGACAGAAGTGGTGCAAAATGTGAATCCAGAGGAAGGAATGCAGGAAGGAGACAAGGGGGAAGAGAAAAGATAGAAATGGGTGTGCATCTGGGTGGGATGCAGCCAAGAGAAAGTGGGAAAATGGGAGGGGGGGGCGAGGGGGTAGGGGGGAGGAGGGGGAGATTGTTTGTTGGTTAGTTACCTAAAATTGGAGAATTCAATGTTCATACCATTGGGTTGTAAGTTACTCATGTGGAATATGGAGTGCTGTTACTAAAATTTGTGTGTGGACTCTCTTTGGCAATGGAGGAGGACCAGGACTGAAAGGTCAGTGTGGGAATGGGCAGGGAAGTTAAAATGGTTAGCAACCAGGAGACCCAGCAGGCTTGAGATATAACTGAGCGGTTATATTTATTAGGAAAGACTGAAAAAGTTGGACCATTTGTTTCTTCATTACTGAAGGATTTGAGAGATTGTGAGAGGTTTTAAATAACAAGATGTCAAATCATTAGAAATATATAGCACAGATACAGGCCCTTTATTCTCCTTATCCATGTGGTCTGGGTTGCCGATCTAAGCATCCATTTGCTCACAATTGGCCCGTATCCCTCCACAACTTTCCTAGCCAAATGCCTTTTAAAAGTTGTGATAAGATCTGCATCCACCATCTCCTCTGGCAGCTTGTTCCAGATATTCACACCTCTGTGAGAAAATGCACCCTCAGAACCTCCTCAAATATACAAGCTGTTTCCATCTAAACTCAACCAGAAACCATGGTCCGCAAATATGTCAGAGCTAACTCCAAGAGGGTGAAACTTATTTACCTGGAGACTAATCAGAATGTAGAACTTTCTGTCGCAAGAATTAATTCAAGAGCAAATGTCCACATTGCAAAAAGGGATAAACACGAGGAAAGAAAAGAAGAAAACATTGATAATATTGAGGAAGGAAGGGAAGGGACCTTAAATTCCAACATGGATCAGTTGGGTTGAATGTGGTGCTGCTGCCTAGGGTTTTACATTTGTAGGGTATAGGGCGGCACGGTGGTGCAGCAGTAGAACTACTGCCCTACAGCACCAGAGATTTTAAATGTAACATCTCCAAATTTGTGGATGACACAAAGCTGGGTGGCAGTGTGAGCTGCGAGAAGGATGCAATGAGGCTTCAGGGTGACTTGGATAGCTTGGGTGAGTGGGCGAAAGCATGGCAGATGCAATATAATGTGTATAAATTTGAGGTTATCCACTTTGGTGGCAGATTATTATCTGAATTGTGTCAGATTAGGAAAAGGGGAGGTGCAAAGAGACCTAGGTGTCCTTGTACATCAGTCACTGACAGTAAGCATGTGGGTACAGCAGGTAGTGAAGACAGCAAATGGCATGTTGGACTTCAAAGCAAGAGGATTTGAGTATAGGGGCAAGGAGGTCCTACTGCCAGTTGTACAGAGCCCCGGTGAGATCACAACTGTGTGCAATGTTGGTCTCATAATTTAAGGAAGGACATTCTTGCTATTAAAGGAGTGCAGCGTAAATTCACCAGTTTAATTCCTGGGATGGCGGGACTGACATATGATGAAATAATGGATCAACTGGATCTATATTCACAAGAATTTAGAATGTTGAGAGGGAAATTTATAGAAATATACTAGACTAAGTGGGACCCGTTGGGTCCTATGTTCATACGGGAGGGCTGGTCCCCCAACGCAATATTCCACCTCTTCACCAATTCCAATATTGGTGGCCAGTGGGGGGGGGGGGGTGGCGGGGTTGGGGGTTCAGGACAGCTAGTATGAGTGTTGTGGGCTGAAGGGACTGGTTTCCAGAGGGCTAGCATGGACATTGTGGGTCAAGTGGATTATTGTGGTGGCAACTCAGTCACTCAAGCCTGATGTGCTGGTAGGTCACTCACGGCTGGTGGGCTGGCAGTTGATTCACGGCTATTCCTTGAAATTCCATTTCAAGCTGGGTGCAAGGCCATCAAATTCAAATGCAGTTTCCTACCATTTCAAGCAGGGTGCAAGGCCACCAAATTCAAATGTAGTTTCTTACCACTTCAAGGAGGGTGTAAGGCCACAAATTCAAATGCAGTTTCATACCATTTCAAGCAGGGTGCAAGGCCATCAAATTCAAGTGCAGTTTCATACCATTTCATGCAGGGTGCAAGTCCACCAAATTCAAGTGCAGTTTCATAACACTTCAAGTAGGGTGCAAGTCCACCAAACTCAAGTGCAGTTTCATACCACTTCAAGCAGGGTGCAGTGCCACCAAATTCAAGTGCAGTTTCCTGCCATTTCAAGCAGGGTGCAAGGCCACCAAACTCAAGTGTAGTTTCCTATCACTTCAAGCAGTGTGCAGGGCCACCAAACTCAAGTGCAGTTTCCCGCCACTTCAAGCAGGGTGCAAGTCCAACAAATTCAAGTGCAGTTTCATACCATTTCATGCAGGGTGCAAGGCCACCACATTCAAATGCAGTTTCATACCATTTCAAGCAGGGTGAAACCACCATAAAAACCACCATAAAACCACACAAAACACCACATAAACACCACACTCACAGTTCAGTAGACATTCAGAGTGTTCCGTTGATTCACAGCTCAGACAGAGTAATGACCTCTCTCTCCCCCATCTTGCAGAAACTGAGTCACACCCACACTTCTGGGTTTTATAATCCCTCCCCCCTCCCACCGGAAGGGGCATGGCCTTCATGGCGTGATTGACAGGAGAGAGATTCTCAACATTTTTTAAACACTAATAGCACTTTTATTTTTCATTGATGGGAAGAATCTTCTGCACATGATGAGCGGAGGAGGACTGAGTAAGATGGCCAAAAATCACTGCCGTAAGTGGTAGCGTTTTATCTAAAATCAATGTACAGTGCAAACAGGAAGATTCAAGTTTAGACTTTTAATCATTTGTTATTTCAAAGCAACCCCCACCAACCATTCGCTGTGCTTTATTTCAAAGCAACTGCCAACAACCATTCGCTGTGCTTTATTTCAAAGCAACCACCACCAACCATTCTCTGTGCTTTATTTCAAACCAACCACCACCAACCATTCTCTGTGCTTTATTTCAAACCAACCACCACCAACCATTCTCTGTGCTTTATTTCAAAGCAACCACCACCAACCATTCGCTGAGCTTTATTTCAAACGAACCACCACCTACCATTTTCTGTGCTTTATTTCAAACCAACCACATTTTCATTTTCAAACCACATTAAGGGCACTCAATGTCAGTAAAATCACATCACAGTTTAGTAGACATGTGTTTACTGATATTCACAGCTCAGACTGAGACGTGACTCTCTCGTTTCCCCATCTTGCAGAGACTGACTGAGGCACTCAACACTTCCGGGTTTTATAGTCTCTCCGGAAAGGGCACGGCCTTCAGGAGAGAGAATCTCAACATTTTTTAAACACTAATAATTCTTTTATTTTTCATCAATGGGAAAAATCCTCTTGTCCTGCCAGCGGAGGGGGACTCTGAGTAAGATGGCCAAAAATCACAGCCATAAGTGGCAGCGTTTTTTCTAAACTCAATATACAGAACAACAGGAAATGGTCAAGATCAGACTTTTAGTAATATAGATTGAATGGCGGTGCTGGCTCGAAGGGCCGGATCAACTACTCCTGCTCCTATTTTCTATGTTTCTATGTTTCTATGAGACCCTGGTTCGATCCTGACTACAGGTGCTTGTCCCCAAGGAGTTTGTACGTTCTCCCCACGACCTGCATGGATTTTCTCTGAGATCGGTTTCCTTCCACACTCCAAAGACATACAGGATTGTAGGTTAATTGGCTTGGTAAATTGTAAATGTAAATTGTCCCTAGTGTGTGTAGGATAGTGTTAGTGTGCAGTGATCAGTGCCGACTCGGTGGGCCAAAGGGCCAGTTTCCCAGCTGTATCTCGCATTTAAACTGAACTAAACTGAGAAGGGTCCCGAACCGAAACGTGACCCATTCGCTCTCTCCGGAGATGCTGCCTGTCTCGCTGAATTACTCCAGCATTTTGTATCTATCTTTTAACGAAACTAAACCTCTTCATCTTTCACAGCGCTAATTGGCAGCTGCATGAACAGAAGTTGGCAGTTCTGACTGTGACATAACTCTTTAACTATTTTCAGTGATGTTCGGAGTAAAACATTAGCAGAAAAATGGCAAATTAAATGGGGAAACAGCAGGCACTGAAGAGCATAGTCGAAAAACAGATAACATTTAAAAAACAGATTCTCATTGTCGAAGAAAATTCCCCCACAAATGTCAAAGGACTAATGTACCATAAACATTTCCTTTGCCAGTGATATTTACATTCCCGGAAGGTTAAAAAAAGATCTACTGCTTTGAACTGCATTGGACTCATAATTTATGGAAGGAACGATCAGCACTGCTAATGAAAAGTTCAATTTTATTGTCGTGTGATTTGTAAACTGATTTTACAATTGGTCACTCTGGATAAAATGTAACTACTGACAATGTCTATAGATATCTGATTTTCCTTCTCATTGACCGATTATATTAGAAAACACCGGCTTTCAATTCTGCACATCCACCACATATGCTATTAAACTATTCAGTGATGCCTATGATAAAAGATGGGCATCACACCACTAGTTCATAGAAACATAGAAACATAGAAAATAGGTGCAGGAGTAGGCCATTTGGCCCTTCGAGCCTGCACCGCCATTCAATATGATCATGGCTGATCATCCAACTCAGTATCCTGTACCTGCCTTCTCTCCATACCCCCTCATCCCTTTAGCCACAAGGGCCACATCTAACTCCCACTTAAATATAGCCAATGAACTGGCCTCAACTGTGGCAGAGAATTCCAGAGACTCACCACTCTCTGTGTGAAAAATGTTTTCCTCATCTCGGTCCTAAAGGAATTCCCCCTTATCCTTAGACTGTGACCCCTTGTTCTGGACCTCCCCAACATCGGGAACAATCTTCCTGCATCTAGCCTATCCAACCCCTTAAGAATTTTGTAAGTTTCTATAAGATCCCCCCTCAGTTTTCTAAATTCTAGCGAGCACAAGCCAAGTCTATCCAGTCTTTCCTCATATGAAAGTCCTGACATCCCAGGAATCAGTCTGGTGAACCTTCTCTGTACCCCTCTGTGGCAAGAATGTCTTTCCTCAGATTTGGAGATCAAAACTGTACGCAATACTCCAGGTGTGGTCTCACCAAAACCCAGTACAACTGCAATGGAACCTCCCTGCACCTATACTCAAATCCTTTTGCTATGAATGCTAACATACCATTTGCTTTCTTCACTGCCTGCTGCACCTGCATGGTGTACTGGGCCTGCCGAAGACCACAGCCGCACCTGCCTCACCTTGCATCGCCGCCGGACCGGGGCACCCCGAACATGGCCGCTGCACCACATCCCACTCATCTCGCCGCCTCACCGGTCGGACCGACCACCCGCCCACCGGGACCGCCAACGCATCGCCCGCCGACCCCGACTCCACTGCTCGCGGACTCCTACCTTCGGGTCCGCCGACCCACGACACTCCACCGCCCTCCAGCAGCCCGCAGCCGTCGCCTCACCTGCAGACTGGACTCTGCAGTGGGCCTGAAGCCTCCACGTTGCTAACTCCTCCCACCACTCTGCCTTTAACGGCACTGGGTCCTAGTGCCCGTCTCCCCAGCCCCAGTAAACTTAGTGGCTATTCCACTGGGTCTTCCCCATCCCCCCCCCTACCATGTAACCCCTGCTCTTCCCCACCCACACCACAGCCCCATACCCCCCCACCCCCTGACCACCTCCACCTCCCCACCACAACGCTTCGTCCTCAGTCCACTCACCTGCCTTCCTCCGGCCACAACCCGCATCCTTGCCGCGTGTTCACCATCCCCCCGGACCTCCCCCTCTCCGACACCGAACGGTCTGTCCTCAGCAGAGGTCTTACCTTTGTCCCCCTCCGTCCCCCTCAATGAGTTCCGCGCCCACCACGACTTGGAGCTCTTCTACCGTCGCCTCCGCCTCACAGCGTTCTTCCACGGGAAGAAGTCCTCGCCCCCCACTAATGATCCCTTTTCTGTCTCCCACGTACCCCCTCCACTTGGACCCCCCCTCGTAGCCTTCCGGCTCTAGAACTATTTATCCAGAACTGCTGTCGGCACATCAACCGCCTCGACTTCTCCACCCCCCTGTCTCACTCCAATCTCTCCAGCCCCGAACGTACTGCCATCGACTCACTCCGTAACAACCCAGCCTGGGTTATCAAACCCACCGACAAGGGAGGTGCCGTGGTAGTCTGGCGCGTCGATCTCTACAAAGCGGAGGCCGCGCGCCAACTCTCGGACACCTCCTCCTACTTACCGCTGGACCATGACCCCACTGACGAACACCGGGCCACCATCTCGAGCACCATAACCGACTTCATCAGCTCCGGCTCCCTACCCCCCCGACCTGATCGTTCCCCAGCCCCGCACGGCCCGATTTTACCTTCTCCCCAAAATCCACAAACCCGATTGCCCTGGCAGACCCATTGTCTCTGCCTGTTCGTGCCCCACCGAACACATTTCTACATACCTTGACACCATCCTATCCCCCTTTGTTAAATCCCTCCCCACCTATGTTCAAGACACCTCAGACATCTCTCGTCGGCTCCGTGCATTCCATTCTCCAGGCCCCCATCCTCTCATCTTTACCATGGACTTCCAGTCACTCAACACCTCCATCCCCCGCCAGGACGGTCTCAAAGCCCTCTAGTTCTTCCTCGACCAGAGGAGCAACCCATACCCGTCCACTGACACCCTCCTCCGCCTAGTGGAGTTGGTCCTTACCCTCAATAACTTTTCTTTTGATTCCTCCCATTTCCTCCAAACACAAGACGTAGCTATGGGCACACGCATGGGCCCCAGCTACGCTTGCCTCTTTGTTGGGTACGTCGAACAACGACGACTGCTTTGGTGTCACCTCCTGCACCCACACACAACTGACTGACTTCATTCATTTCACCACCAACTTCCATCCGGCACTCAAATACACTTGGACCATTTCCGACACTTCCCTACCATTCCTTGACCTCACCATCTCTATTGCAGGTGATACACTCCTGACCGACATCCACTACAAACCTACTGACTCCCACAGCTACCTGGACTACTCTTCCTCCCACCCTGCTTCCTGTAAGGACTCCATCCCCTATTCCCAATTCCTCCGTCTACGCCGCATCTGCTCCCAGGATGAGGTGTTCCACACCAGATCATCACAAATGGCCTCATTCTTCAGAGAACGGGGATTCCCCTCCCCCACTATTGATGAGGCTCGCACCAGGGTCTCCTCCATACCCCGCAACACTGCCCTCTCTCCCCATTTCCCCCACTCGCAAACAGGGCAGAGTCCCCCTGGTCCTCAACTTTCACCCCACCAGCCGGCAAATACAACACATAGTCCTCCGCCAGTTTCGCCACCTCCAACATGACCCCTCCACCCGCTACATCTTCCCATCTCCCCCCCTGTCTGCCTTCCGCAAAGACCGCTCCCTCCGCAACTCCCTTGTCAATTCTTCCCTTCCCTCCCGCTCTACCCCTTCCCTGGGCACTTTCCCTTGCAACCGCAAGAAATGCAACACTTGTCCCTTCACCTCCCCCCTCCACTCCTTTCAGGGACCCAAGCAGTCCTTCCAGGTCCGACAGAGGTTCACCTGCACCTCCTCCAACCTCATCTACTGCATCCGCTGCTCCAGATGCCAGATGATCTATATCAGTGAGACCAAGCGGAGGCTTGGCGATCGTTTCGCCGAACACCTCCGCTCGGTCCGTAAAAACCAACCCGACGTCCCGGTGGATCAGCACTTCAACTCCCCCTCCCATTCCATATCCGACCTCTCGGTCCTGGGCCTCCTCCACAGCCAGAGTGAGCAACACTGCAAGTTGGAGGAACTGCACCTCATATTCCGCTTGGGGAGTCTGCATCCTCTGGGCTTAAACATTGAATTTTCTCAATTCTGTTAACCCTTGCTGTCTCCTCCCCTTCCCACCTCTCCCTCAGCCCTCGGGCCCTGGCATTCCCTCTATCTCTATCCCCCTCCCCCACCCTAGTCGCACTAGCTTCACATTTTCACACTACAAACAGCTTACAATGGCTTGTTCCCTTTATCATCAATACTTTTTTGCATATCTTTCATTCATTGTTCTTTATCTCTCCACATCACCATCTATATCTCTCGTTTCCCTGATCCCTGACCAGTCTGAAGAAGGGTCTCGACCCGAAACGTCGCCTATCTCCTTCGCTCCTTAGATACTGCTGCACCCGCTGAGTTTCTCCAGCTTTTTGTGTAACCCTGCCTACTTTCAATGATTGGTGTACCATGACACCCAGGTCTCTTTGCATCTCCCCTTTTCCTAATTTGTCACCATTCAGATAATAGTCTACCCTCCTGTATTTGCCACCAAAGTGGATAACCTCACATTTATCCACATCATACTGCATCTACCATTCATTTGCCCACTCACCCAGCCTATCCAAGTCACCTTGCAGCCTCCTAGCATCCTCCTCACAACTAACACTACCCCCCAGCTTAGTGTCATCCGCAAACTTGGAGATGTTGCATTCAATTCCCTCGTCCAAATCATTAATATATATTGTAAATAGCTGGGATCCTAGCACTGAGCCTTGTGGTACCCCACTAGTCACTGCCTGCCATTCTGAAAAGGACCCGTTTAGTCCTACTCTTTGCTTCTGTCTGCCAGCTAGTTCTCTATCCACATCAATACTGAACCCACAATACCGTGTGCTTTAAGTTTGTAAATTAATCTCTTATGTGGGACCTTGTTGAAAGCCTTCTGAAAGTCTAGATATAACACATCCACTGGTTCTCCCTTATCCACTCTACTAGTTACATCCTCGAAACATTCTATAAGGTTCGTCAGACATGATTTACCTTTCGTAAATCCATACTGACTTTGTCCAATGATTTCACCACTTTCAAATGTACAGCTATCCCATCTTTAATAACTGACTCTAGTAGTTTCCCCACTACCGATGTTAGACTAACTGGTCTGTAATTCCCCGTTTTCTCTCTCCCTCCTTTTTTAAAAAGTGGGGTTACATTAGCTACCCTCCAATCCTCAGGAACTACTCCAGAATCTAAGGAGTTTTGAAAAATTATCACTAATGCATCCACTATTTCTGTGGCTACTTCCTTGAGTACTCTGGGATGCAGACTATCTGGCCCTGGGGATTTATCGGCCTTTAATCCATTCAATTTACCCAACACCACTTCCTGGCTAACCTGGATTTCACTCAGTTCCTCCACCTTATTTGCCCCCCGGTCCCCTGCTATTTCCGGCAGATTATTTATGTCTTCTTTAGTGAAGACAGAAACAAAGTAGTTATTCAATTGGTCTGCCATGTCCTTGTTCCCCATGATCAATTCACCTGTTTCTGACTGCAAGGGACCTACATTTGTTTTAACTAATCTCTTTCTCTTCACATATTTATAAGAACTTTTGCAGTCAGTTTTTATGTTCCCTGCCAGTTATCTTTCATAATCTATTTTCCCTTTCCTATTTAAGCCCTTTGTCCTCTTCTGCTGGACTCTGAATTTCTCCCAGTCCTCTGGTAGGCTGCTTTTTCTGGCTAATTTGTATGCTTCAACTTCTGTTTTAATACTGTCCCTGATTTCCCTTGTTATCCATGGATGCACTACCTTCCCTGATTTATTCTTTTGCCAAACTGGGATGAACAATTGTTGTAGTTCATCCATGCAGTCTTTAAATACCTTCCATTGCACATCCCAACTATAGCATAGTCATTAATAGCTATCTGCACATTCAACTTGTCCACCGTATTACGGATGCTCCTCGCATTGAGACACAAAGCCTCCAGGCTTGTTTTTACAACACTCTTACTCCTTATACAATTATGTTGACAAGTGGCCCCTTTTGATTTTTGCCCAGGAAACCCACCACCTCTTATTCTCTGTTTATTATTTTTTCTTCTTTCCCCCCTACATGTTGGGTCTTAGTGCTTCCCTTCTCTGCCTCCTGCCTCAGACCCTGTCTACTGGCTTTCTCTATTTGAGTCCCTCCCCCCAACCGTTCTAGTTTAAAGTCCTCCCAGTAGCCTTTGCAAATTTCCCTGCCAGGATACTGGTCCCCCTCGGGTTCAAGTGCAACCCATCCTTTTTATACAGGTCACTCCTTCCCCAAAAGAGGTTCCACTGATCCAGAAACTTGAATCCCTGCCCTCTGCACCAGTCCTTCAGCCACGCATTTATCCTCCACCTCACTCCATTCCTACTCTCACTGTCGCGTGGCACAGGCAGTAATCCTGAGATTGTTACCTTTGCGGTCCTTTTCCTTAATTCTCTTCCGAACTCCCTAAATTCTCCTTTCAGGACCTCTTCTCTTTTTCTACCTATGTCATTGGTACCAATATGCACCATGACCTCAGGCTCCTCTCCCTCCCTTTTCAGGATATCTTGGACACGTTCAGACACATCCCGGACTCTGGCACCAGGGAGGCAAACTACCATCCGGGTCTCCGGACTGCGTCCACAGAATCGCCAATCTGACCCCCTAACTATAGAGTCCCCTATTACTAATGCCCTCCTCTTCTTTTCCTTACCCTTCTGAGCAACAGGGCCGGTGTCTGTACCACAGGCCAGGTCGCTGTTGCTGCCCCCAGGTAGGCTGTCCCCCCCAACAGCAATCAAACAGGAGTACTTATTTCCAAGGTGTACAGCCACTGGTGTACTCTCTAGCGCCCGCCTCTGCCCCTTGCCTCTCCTAACCGTGACCCACGTGTCTGCCTCCTGTGGTTTTGGAGTGACTGCCTCCCTTTAACTCCTCTCTATGACCTCCTCACTCTCCCTGACCAGATGGAGGTCATCGAGCTGCTGCTCCAGGTTCCTAACACACTCCTTTAGGAGCCCCATCTCGACACACCTGGCGCAGATGTGGACGTCTGGAGGGCTACCCGACTCCATGACCTCCCACATCTGACATCCAGAACAGTAAGCTGCCCTGGCACTCATACTTCCCTTACCCTAGATACAACACAAAATACAACATACAATACAAAAATACAATACAAAATACAAAGTACAGTACACTACAAACTGCTGGAATCTGACTGCCAATCAGCTGCGTACTCAAGTCCACCAATCAGCGGCTTCCTCAAGCCCAGTTAAATGAATGGAACGTTACGGACTTAGAACATTACGGATTTTGGTTCCTCCCTCACCAAGGGCTCCTGGGCCTCTGAGCCAACATTAAGGATACAAGTCTGTTTCGTTTAGTTTAGTTTAGTCTAGAGATATAGCACGGAAACAGGCACTTCGGCCCACCGAGTCCACACCGACCAGTGATCCCCGCGCATTTACACTATTCTACAATCACTAGGGACAATTTTTACACATACACCAAGCCAATTAACCTACATATCTGTGCGTCTTTGGAGTGTGGGAGGAAACCAAAGATCTCGGAGAAAACCCACGCGGTCACGTGCAGACAGCACCAGTAGTCGGGATCGAACCCGGGTCTCCAACGCTGCATGCACTATCAGCCAGCAACTCTACCACTGCGCAACTGTTCCAACTATCAAGCTTGCTGTGGATCATGATAGGAATGAATCAGCTTAAACTTAATAGAATTAATTACTAGTGACCATTTGCAATCATAATTTTGGTCTTGAGCCCAAATCCACTATAGTTTGACAGCATTTGTGTTACTGGTTTATTATTGTCACTTGGAATGAGATGTGGTGAAAAGCTTTGTTGGATGCTATCCAGTCAAACTGAGCAAGGGTTCAATCAAACCACACAGAAGTACACCAGATAGTGCAAAGAGAAACAATATCGCAGTGCACAATGTTGTGTTACATCATTATAGTATTAGAGTGACAGAGAAAAAGTGCAAGGAGTGCAATCAAGCTGGTTGGAAGATTGGGATCACATCCTAAATTATGGGAGGATCATTCAGAAGTTTGATAATTGGGAAATAAGCTGTTCCTGAATCTGGTGGTATGTGTTTTCAAGCTTTTGTATCTGCTGCCCGATGGGAAGTTGAGAAGAGGGAATGACCTGGTTGGAAATGGTCCTTGAATATGTTGGTTACCTTACCACAGCAGCATAAAGTGTAGATGGAGACAGTAGGGGGAAAGCTGGGCTCTACCCACAACTCTCTGCAGTTTCTCGCAGTCTTGGGCAGAGCTTTTGCCAAACAAGCTGTGATGCATCCTGATAGAATGCTTTCTATGGTGCATCTGCAGAAGTTGGTCTGAGTCGTTGGAGACATGCCAAACCTCCTTGGCTTTTTGAGGAAGTAGAGGCATTGCTGCCCGTGGGATTGCAACCTTGTCGTGGTCAGGGAGCATGTGTGTCTCAGTGAGCTATGCCAGTGGGAGATTCGTCTCCCATGCTGGACAGGTCGAAGGTAGAGGTGAGATGAAGAGCGATCCATTGGTCCTCCAGGTTGGAGGTTGAGCACAGGGCTAACAGCCCTGTCTCGTAAAACAAATATGTTACGGGAACTGCAACTGAGGGAATCGACACTACTAGTGGAGGACCTTTGTTGCTGCCCAACATGCCAGGAGGCATAGTAGGCAGTAAGTAAGTAAGTAAGAGGCATTGGGGTACTCTCTTGGACATAGCTTCAATTAATATTTTCGATGACATACAAGAAGCCCCTGTGAATTCAGATTCCGTTCAAAATAATTAAGTTTTCTTTGTTGATAATTTAACATAAACACATTCGCATTATACTCAATCTCAGGTTAGCTAATGAGATCTTTCCATGAATAAAATGCCCTTGGGGATAAATGCATATGTGAGTTCAGTTTATGTATTTTCAGTTACTCAAAGGTTATGAATTGTTCATTTCCTTTTAAGTTAAATTCACTAAGCCTGCTGCTCTGAAATTCAATGAGTACAATGCTTTGATCTACTGCACCACTGTTGCCTTAAGGAAAACATTCAGTTGCCAGCAATTTTTGTTATCTGCATATCAAAAATTGGTGTGGGATGTTAACTGTTCTTTATTAAGAGTGTTGGGTGGCATTTGATAATGTGAGACACCAGCCATGTGTCAGATGAGCAATCTGCCTTTCCGGAAGAATACAAATGAAGAAATTGGATTATTATGAAGATTTAAGTGGTTTATTTTGTTCTTGATATTCTCACCGATGATCAAGTCTGACCGGCTGAGTTAATCCAGCACTTTGTATCTTTTTTTGTAAAACAGCATCTGCAGTGCCTTATATTCTCGCTGAGGACCTGGTTTGCTACATTTTGTTCCACAAATCGCCGTTGAAGGAGTTCAAACCCACTGCCACTTACCGCACTATTCCCAGATCCTAAGTACTCAGAGCCTTACTCCAAATGTTAAATTTAGTTTTAGTTTGGTTTGGACAAACAGCGCGAAACCCAGGTCCTTCGGCTAACCAAGTCCACGCTGGCCAAGCGATCACCGCACATGAACACTATCCTACACATACTAGGGACAATTTACAATTTTACCAAGCCAATTAGCCTATGAACCTGTACATCTTTGGAGTGTGGGAGGAAACCGGAGCTACTGGAGATAGCCCACGCTGATCACGGGGATTACGTACAAACTCCGAATAGACAGCACCCATAGTCACGATCAAGCCCAGGCCTCTGGCGCTATAATGCAGCAACTCTACAGCAGTGCCACCGTGCCGCCCTCAATGCGTAGGACTGTTTCAGGGTGTGATAGACAGGAGCAGATGTTCAAAATGTAACAAGGGCAAGCTGAAGATGTGGCCATTACATCTGTTGAAACATCCAATGCAAAATGAGACAATTTAATTCAAAGGAAAGATGTGGATTCACTGCTTTAAACAGCCCTACTTCCAAATTAATTAAAAATCCCACAACAGTTGAGTCGCCATGGAGACACAAGGAACTACAGATGTTGGGCTCTTGAGCAACAAAAAGTGAGCTGTAAAATAATGGGCAGCAGTTGCTGTATTACAGTGCCAGAGACCCGGGTTCGATACTGACTAAGGGTGCTGTCTGTGAGGAGTTTGTACATTCTCCCTGAGACCTGTGTTGGTTTTCTCCAGGTGCTCCGGTTTCCATCTGCATTGAAATAACGTGTGAGTTTGTTAGTTAAATGGCTTCTCTAAATTGTCCCCAGTGTGTAGGATAGAACTAGTGTACAGGTCGACACTAACTCAGTGGGCCGAAGGGCCTGTGTCCAAGCTGTATCTCTAAACTAAACTAAACAAAGTGCCAGATGAACCCAATGGGTCTGGCTAGTATCTGTGAAGGAGAAGGGCAGGTGATGTTTCAGGTCAGGATTCATTGTCAGACTAATTGTAGTAGGGGGAATGAAAGCTGGAAAAGATAGGTGGAAAGCTTGGCAAGTGATAGGTGGATAAAAGTGCGGACTGGTAGATGGGTAGTGTGTGCCAAAGGCTGGGGCTGTAAAGCAGATGAGGAGAAAAGCGGAGTGAAAAGTGAAGCCAGAGGGCAGGATATAGGTGGAAGGAGATGGACGGGGATGGGGGGGGGGGCGAAGAAGTGGGGAAAAATCCATGTAACTTTGACATAGCCGCAATGGCACATTTATAGTGTGAAGAGATCTTCACTCCTGTGCCGTCCTGAAACTGAGAAAGTCTGACACTGCCTGACAAAGCAGCACATAATTATTCTCCTCAGTGTTGACATCCCTCATCCTGACAAATGCAAACTTATAATAAGTCATGAAATATGCAGTTACAGTAATTGCCATGTGCTCAACAGCCTTTGATTAAGGAGCACTTTCATGCTGCGTTTTTACACATCAATGTTCAATTTTAAAAAGCCGTATCAATTGAATCTCCTTGGAACGGCAGAAGCTTGTTTCAATATTTCATTTTGCTTTGCAACCATTTTAAAACCACATCTATTACAGTATCGCTTAAAGCTGTGGCAACACATAGCCGTTTGATGAAGATGATCTTTGGCTAGTTCAAACGTATGGACGTGCAATTTTGTGATGGGTTGATGGAGCTACGGGCGAGCTATGCGACTGGAATTCTGTTGATCATTTTAGCAAACAAAGAAGCTGTGGGAAACCTGACATCAAAACTAAGCTTGAAGGAAAAACAGTACAATATCAATCACGACGGCCTTAATTTGCCATAAACTTCATCAAACGTGTGCTCAAGATACTTCAAAGTATGAAATTTGACATGGGAAAACACGCAAAATAATTAAAACATATATAGCATGTTAAGGATAAAGTTGAAAATATCCACAGATTTTTTTTTTAGTTTAGTTTAGTTTAAATATGCTGCGTGGAAACAGGCCCTTCAGCCCACCGACCAGCGCTCCCCACACACTAACACTATCCCACATGCACTAGGGACGAATTACAATTATACCAAGCCAATCAACAGACAAACATGAACGTCTTCGGAGTGTGGGTGGAAACCGGAGAGCCTGAAGAAATCCCACGCAGGTCTCAGGGAGAACCTACAAACTCCAGACAGACAGCACCCGTAGTCAGGATCGAACCCGGGTCTCTGGCGCTGTAAGGCAGCAACTTTACCGCTGTGCCACTATGCTGTCCTGAGATCGTGACATGGGAAAATAAAACCGTGAAAACAGATTTTGATAAAGTGAAGAAACTAAGAACTGCAGGTGCTGGTTAATACACAAAAGGACACAAAGTGCTGGAGTAACTCAGCGGGTCAGGCAGCATCCTTGGAGAACATGGATAAGTGATGTTTCGGGTCAAGACCCCTCAAACCAACCCTCCCCCCCTGCCCACCTCTCCTTTGTCCTATTAACTGCCAGGCTTTATCCTGCCTCTGCCTCTCCCCTTCTTCTCGCCCACTACAATCAGTCTGAAGTAGGGTCTCAACCTGAAACATCACCTGTCTTTTTTCTCCAGGGATGCTGATAGCTTGTATGTTCTCCCCTTGACCTGCGTGGGTTTCCTCAGAGATCTTCGGTTTCCTCTCACACTCCAAAAACGTACAGGTTTGTAGGTTAATTGGATTTCTATAAATGTAAACTGTCCCTAGTGTGCGGGATAGTGTTAATATGCGGGGGTCGCTGGTCGGTGGTGGGACGAAGGACCTGTTTCCACGCTGTATCTCTAAACTTATCGAAACTAAACAGAAGAATCCCTGGCTCCCAGTCCTCTTACATTTGAGCTGCCAATGCCTTTTAGAAATAAAGCAGAAAAGTAGCTATAAAACCTTTGCGAACTGCAGCATTTTCTCAAATTGCAATAAATATAAGCCTTGAAATTATCCTTTGGAAAAACATATGAAGGTTTTGTGATTTAATTTGGAGGTTTGCACTGCAATATTAGCTCAAGTGTCAATCAGTTTAAAATAAATGGGTTTGCTAAATTAGTGGAGCAAAGGATTTTAGAATGGTGTTTGCAAGTTATCTTGGCATGGCCTTCCAAGGCCTTCATTTCTTTCGTATTACTGTTGCTTATGTCTGATACTGTAATAACACTAAACTGAATTGGGAGCTCAACTGATTTAGGCAGCTTATTAAATGCAGCACAGAACAGGACTCTCATAGGGGAAGCAAACTGGAAATCTAATTTCACCCACAGTTCACATTCAATCACTTGAATGTGGATGTCAGTACGGAGAAAAAATAGCCTTGAAATAACTTAACCATTTCCTCTGTTGAAGGTTAAGGATGCTTGCCTTGCACGAGAACTTGAGTAGATCATTTTGGATAGTTTTGTTGGGCAAGATGATTCTCCAGGTCTTCTTGACACAATTGTCAATTGACACATAATACAAATTCCTGTTTGTGTTTTCTTTTAGAGATGCAGCATGGAAACAGGACCTTCGGCTCACCTATTCCATACCGAACATCGATCCCACGTTCACACTAGTTCACACAAGTTCTACGTTATTCCTGCGATACAGCCTTTGTATGTCCAGCATTGTTTTTTTATGATATAAAAGTGCCATGCACAAAATTGGTGATGGTGGATGGACACCTTGCAAGACCATAAATGAATAGTGCTCATACATTCTGATGGTCAGAAGAAGGGTCCCAATCTGAAACATCATCTACAGTATCTATGTTGTCCAGAGATGCGGCCTACCCAGCTGAGTTACTCCAGCACTTTGTGTCCTTTTGTTTGTTAACCAGCAACTGCAGATCCTTGTCTCTAAAAGTACCAATACTATTAAGGATGTCTTTCATATCAAATATTGCCAGTTTGCTCAGTTAAATTGACTCTGAACAGATGAAGGGTCTGATCAGGGTCCTTTTTGAGACATACACTTCAGTAAAGCATGAAATAAACAGTGTCTGAAGAAGGGGCCCTACACAAAACATCACCTATTGATGTTCTCCAGACCTGCTGTTTGCCCGAACCACTGAGGTGCTCCAGCACTTTTTGTCATTTTCTAGTAAACTGACATCTGCAGTTACTCGTGTCTTCAAGAAAATAATGGTTCAGCTTTCATTTAATTCTTTGCAGCCAAATAAGCACTTCTAAAGTATGTACATTGTGGCAATATATAATTTAATGATTTAGATGAAGGGATTATGAGTAACATTAGCAAATTTGCAGATGACGCAAAGCTGGGTGGCAGTGTGAACTGTGACGAGGATGCGATGAGGATGCAGGGTGACTTGGACAGGTTGGGTGAGTGGACAGGTGCATGGCAGATGCAGTTCAATGTGGATAAATGTGAGGTTATCCACTTTGGTGGCAAGAACAGGAAGGCAGATTATTATATGAATGGTGTCAAGTTAGGAAAAGGGGAAGTACAACGAGATCTGGGTGTTCTTGTTCATCAGTCATGCAGGTACAGGAGGCAGTGAAGAAAGCTAATGACATGTTGGCCTTCATAACAAGAGGAGTTGAGTATAGGAGCAAAGAGGTCCTTCTGCAGTTGTACAGGGCACAAGTGAGACCACACCTGGAGTATTGTGTGCAGTTTTTGTCTCCAAATTTGAAGAAGGACAGTCTTGCTATTGAGGGAGTGCAGCGTAGGTTCATGAGGTTAATTCCCAGGATGGCAGGACTGTCATATGTTGAAAGAATGGAGTGACTGGACTTGCATGCACTGGAATTTAGATGGATGAGAGAGGATCTTATTGAAACATATAAGATTATTAAGGGATTGGACACGCTAGATGCAGGAAACATGTTCCCGATGTTGGGGGACTCCACAACCAGAGGCTGCAGTTTAATAATAAGGGGTAAGCCATTTAGAACAGAGATAACCGGGAGTAGATGTTGACGGGTTTGCTGATAGATGCCGTTGTCAATACGGACCAGGTACGAGCGTTGCTCTGCGGTTGACCCCAGATTGAGTCCGAGGCAGTCGTAACCTCGGAGTGACCGTAACCCACTTTCACGACCTAATTCACGACCTCTGCCGAGTTTGCCCTTGACTCATACTCGCAGCATGGTCGTCATGAGGTCGTAGGAGGTCGTAGTTAGGTCGTAGCAGGCCGTGAGTCTAGTCGTAGGTATTCGTGACATCAAGTAGGTCGTGGCGTTTTTCTAGCATGATGAAAAATGTCCACGAGTAAAAAAGGTCATGAATTAGGTCGTGAAAGTGGGACAGGCCCTTAAAAACTTTTTCACCCAGAGAGTTGTGAATCTGTGGAATTCTCTGCCTCAGAAAGCAGTGGAGGCCAATTCTCCGGATGCTTTCAAGAGAGAGTTAGATAGAGCTCTTAAAGATAGTGGAGTCAAGGGATATGGGGAGAAGGCAGGAACAGGGTACTGATTGGGGATGATCAGCCATGATTACAGTGAATGGTGGTGCTGGCTCGAAGGGCCAAATGGCCTATTCCTGCACCTATTGTCTATTGTCTAAAATGTGGAGGAAGCAACAGGACAGACAGAAAAATAATGATTCGACAACTTGGTAGAAACAAGGGACTGCAGATTCTGCTTTACACAAAAGGACAAAAGTGCTGGAGTAACTCAGCGGGTCAGACAACATCTGGAGATACTGCCTGACTCGCTGAATTGCTCCAGCACTTGGTGTTCTTTTTCTTTGTTTAGTGACAATGATTTAGGGATTAATATTGGCGAGAGCACCAAAGAGATTTGTCCTGATCTTTTACAAATAGAGCCCTGCAATTTTAATGTCCCCAGAGGGAACACAAGGTCTCGGTTTATTATATCCCATCTGAAATGCAGCACCTCTGGCATTGCAGCACTCTCTCAATCATGCTTTGAGATATCAACGTTGATTATGTTTGAGTCTGTGAGGTGAGACGTGAACACACGCACCTGGAAGCCAAAGGCAAGGGTGATAATGTTCAGGCACTCATACACCTACAAGTTCAGCTGGTAAGGGTGCAGTAATTAGGAATGAAAATTGGCTGACACTCACTGGCAGTCACAAGCTCGTATCTTCAGCAACACAAACTGAGTGTGGTAGCACAAGAAGACCTTTGGACCACCTGCTGCACCACTCCCAGTATACCCCGAATGAGAAAAAGTCAAAGCAAAGCAGTTCACTAAACAGGGCTGCAAAGTGGCGCAGCAGCAGAGTTGCTGCCTTACAGAGCCGGAGATCCGGGTTTGATCCTATCTATGGGTACTGACATTAGTGGATCATGACAACGGGCATTGTCTACACTGAGTTTGTACGTTCTCCCTGTGACCATGTGGGTTTCCTCCAGGTGCTCCGGTTTCTCCCACACTACAAAGACGTGCAGATTTGTCGATTAAATGTTTAGTTTAGTTTAGAGATACAATTCGAAAGCAGGCCCTTTGGCCCAGCTAATCCGCAGTGACCAGCGATCCCTGCACACTAACACCGTCCAACACAATTGAGCCAATTAACAATTGTTCCGAGCCAATTAACGTGTCTTTGGTAAAATTGTATATTGTCCCTAGTGTGTAGGATAGTGAAAGTGTACGGGGATCATGGTCGGCGCAGGCTCTGTGGGTCAAAGGGCTCATTTCCACGCTGTACCTCTAAAGTCTAAAAGTCTAAGGTTGGTGGTATATTGCACAGAAATACCACTACAATGTCCACTGTTTCTCCCTCTCCCTCTGCCCCCGCCCCCTCCCACTAATCTCTATTTTTAATGGCATCCTATTATATTAATAAGGGTTATGCTCTATATTGGAAGCTATGACAAAGGTAATGAAAAGGGATGAGGAGCTTGCAACCAAACTTTTAAAAGTTGGAAAAAAGATTAAGAAGCAGGAACTAAGCAGATTACTTCCTCTGCAATGCTACTGTGAGTGTAGAAATCTGAACAAGTTCAAGTTCACATTTATTGTCACATAACTCTGATAATAAAATGGCTGACAGAATGCAACAGGAGGGAGGGCTTAGATTTCCCAGGACAATACTACGGGTGGCAGGGATTACAGGGAGAAGGCAAGAGAATGGGGTTGAGAGGGAAAGATAGATCAGCCTTGGTAGGCTGCATAGCCTAATTCTGTCCTACGACTTATGAACCTATGACATGGGGACCATTTCTGGGGGGAGATGGAAAGTGTACAGGCTGAATGCATTGAACTCCAACAGAACCAACATCTGTGTTCTGGTGGGGAGGCTTCAAGTGTTGTGGAGGGAAGCTGGAACTCAATTCTCTCCATAACCCCTGCCACCAGTACCAATTAAGAATCTATCTCTGCCTTAAAAACCTTCATTGACTTGGCCTCCTCAGAGATGTGCGACAATGAATTCCGCAGATTCACCACCCTCTGACATTGCTGCTGCTGTTGATGATGAGGAATGGACCTGGTCATCTGGTTCAGACACCGAGTCAAAGACCCCGAAAACATTGGCTATTTCCCTTTCTACGAACCTGCTGACATATTCCCCTCAGTGTTTCTCATTATTTCAGGTTTCTAGCATCTGCAGTCTTCCTGGTTTTCAACTAATAATGGAAGCTTGTTCACACTATTCAGCTCCCCGCCATATACTGTGCCTGCTAATGATTTAATGGCAGAAGAGAAATTACTGGGCCCACACGTTATTGAGCATCACTGTTTAGCTATTTTAACACCATTATTATTTTTTTTCTTTTAGATGTGCACCATTTCACTCATCTCTGCATTACATTTGACTTACAATTACAGTATGTAGCCTGCTAACTGTTTAACCTATTCTTCAATGCTCCTTTTTTGATTTCTCTACACCTACAGTTCGGTATAATTGGAGAGTTTAAATTCTCATTGATCTCCAGAATCCAAATTATAAATACATTAGAAACAGTGACTATCCCCACCCTGGGGCAGTCAACAGGGCATTTCCACCAAATCTCGACATTGTTCTCCAAACCAGGGTGCCTTTTCCTCGATCCTCTCCTCCATTTTATATTCATACTACGTTTGGCCTTTGGTCCTGCGCTTTCATTAGTAATCCTTCAGGTGGAACTTTATTAAATGGCTTTTGAAAGTCTCAATGTTGACTGTTGCTAACTAGATTGTTCTACAGATAAGCCCCAGGTTTATTCTAATCAGTGGAATTGTGGTAAAACTAATTGAAACCGTTTTTTCTTGTCATTTTATTAAAGCATTCCACCACAGCAATCTATGTCTAATCCAATGCTATTTTCTATTTATTCATTATGATTAGTGCTCTTGCAATTCTTCTTCTAAATCTCTAGAATATGGAAGTAAAAGTAGTGACTTCTGGGGATTTATTGGTATTAAGACTCATCTTGGCTGCCCAGAATATCCTTGAGATTTATTATAGCCCTTAATTGTAACATGTTGTTTTGCACCCTCAGTGGAGAGTTCTTTGAAAATACTTAAATTATATAATATCTTGTACTAATCCCCAGTTTCAAACTCATTATTTATCTTTAGGCTTTCTTACATCTTCTCTCTGTTATTTCTTCTGCTATTGCAATACCACGGAGGCACGGCAGCGCAGCGGCAGAGTTGCTGCCTTACAGCGCCAGAGACCCGGGTTTGATCCCAACTACATGTGCCATCTGTATGGAGTTTGTACGTTCTCCCCGTGACCTGCGTGGGTTTTCTCCGAGATCTTCGGCTTCCTCCCACACTCCAAAGACGTACAGGTTTGTAGGTTAATTTGCTTGGTTTAATTGTAAATTGGCCCGAGTGTGTGTAGAATAATGTTAGTGTGTGGAGATCGCTGGGCGTGGATTCAGTAGCCAAAGGGCCCATTTCTGCAATGTATCTCTAAACTAAACATCTCTATTTACTCATTATGATTAGTGCTCTTGCAATTCTTCTTCTAAATCTCTAGAATATTGAAGTAAAAGTAGTGACTTCTGGGGATTTATTGGTATTAAGACTCATCTTGGCTGCCCAGAATATCCTTGAGATGTCTTTTCCGGAGACACGCGAGATTGCAGATGCAGAGATCGTGAGCAAAAAACAGATGGCTGGAGGAACTCAACGGGTCAGGCAGCATCTGTGGAGGGAATTGGACAGATGTTGTTTTGGGTTGAGACTCATGGAGTCATGGACAGACTGATGGAGTAGAGGGGAGACAGCTGGGAGAAAGAGGAGAGAGCAAGGGACGGGGGGAGAGCTGGAAAGTGAAGGGGATTATTTGCAGATGAGCGGAAAAGTGAAAGGTAGAGATAGCAACCGAAGCTGGAGGTGGTAAGTGGAGGAGACAAAAGGGTGTAAACAGTGGATCTGTTAAGAAAGGAAGTTGGGAATTGAAATGTGGAACCAGAGAAAAGAATAGTAATGTACTGTAGGTTCAAGGAAATATGGCAGGTAACTGGGAGACCCGGAGTAGGAAGTGTGTGTGATGCGTGGAATGGAGTGGAATGGATGGGATGGAGTGGAATACTTTATTGTCACATGTGACGAGCCACAATGAAATTCTTTGTTTACATCCCCAATGATTACAAATAGCGGCCACCTATGGCACTGACAAAGTATTAACATATGCCGGCTCCTCCATTATTCTCCCCCTCCCTCCTCACCACAGGGGTTCCCCCACACCGGGTCCTCCATTGTCCACTGTTCTCCATCAGTGGATGGAGTAGGGGGGAAAAAACTGGGAGATGGTGGCCAAAGGGAGTGGAAATAGAGATGTGCGTGAAATGAGGGAAGGCAGGGCAGTTGGGAAAGTGGGAGGGACGGCTTCTGGTTAGGGAAAGACCTTCCCTAACCAGAAGCCGTGGATGAGCAGGGAGGTCAGACTCCTGCTGAAGGCTCGCGACGCCGCTTTCAAATCTGGCGATGCTGAGGGATACAGCTCATCCAGGGCCAATCTGAAAAAGGGAATTAGGAATGCTAAACTCAATCACAAACGGCGGATCGAGGAGCATTTCCGAAATAACTCTGACCCCAGGCGCATGTGGCAAGGAATAAAATCCATTGCCGATTACCATAAAATTAACACTCCCCCCCCAGACAATGCCTCCCTTCCTGACGAGCTAAACCATTTCTACGCCCGCTTTGACCGGGACAACAAAACTCCAGCCATCAAAGTTGCTCCACCCCCGCATGAACAACCCCTCAGTCTCTCCACCCCTGCTGTACAAGATGCACTGAGCAAGGTGAATGAGCACAAAGCTGCCGGCCCCGATGGCATCCCCGGGTGGGTGCTCAGGGCATGTGCTGGACAACTATCCCTGGTCCTCACTGACATTTTCAATCTGTCACTGGCCCAGGGTGTCGTCCCCACTTGCCTCAAGACATCTACCATTGTGCCAGAGCCCAAACAATCAGCGACAGGGAGTCTCAACGATTTCCGGCCAGTGGCACTCACCCCTGTCATCGCCAAGTGCTTCGAGCGGCTGATCCTGGCTCACCTCAAAGCCAGCCTCCCCCCCACACTGGACCCCCATCAGTTTGCCTACCGGACCAATAGGTCAACAGAAGATGCCATATCTGCGGCCCTACACTCTGCCCTGACCCACCTGGACAGCAATAACACCTACATCAGGTTGCTGTTCATTGACTTCAGCTCCGCCTTTACACTGTCATACCCGCTAGCTTGATCACCAAACTCAGCGGTCTTGGCATCTCCACTTCCCTCTGCAATTGGACGCTGGACCTTAGTCTGTTAGGATCAACAACCTCACCTCCTCCACTATAACACTGAACACTGGCGTGCCACAGGGCTGTGTGCTCAGTCCTCTCCTCTACTCTCTCTTCACCCATGACTGCATCCCTAAGTTTAGCTCCAACGCCATCATAAAATTTGCCGACGACACCACGGTGGTAGGACTGATCAGCGACAACGAAGAGTCAGCCTACAGGGAGGAGGTCCAGCACCTGACAACCTGGTGTGCCAATAACAACCTCGTCCTCAACTCCCAAAAGACGAAGGAAATCATTGTCGACTTCAGAAAAAACAGAGGGGGCAGACACACCCCCATCCATATAAACGGGACTGAGGTGGAGCGGGTCTCCAACTACAAATTCCTCGGGGTACACATCTCGGAGAATCTGTCCTGGTCCCTCAACACCTCCAAGCTGATCAAAAAGGCGCAGCAGCGCCTTGAGGAGGCTCAAAAAAGCCCAACTGTCCCCCCAGATCCTGACCAACTTCTACCGCTGTACCATTGAAAGCATCCTGACCACCTGCTTCACAGTATGGTACAGCAGTTGCACCGTAGCAGACAGGAAGGCACTACAACGGGTGGTGAAAACCGCCCAGCACATCATCGGTGCCCCGCTCCCTGCCTTGGATGCCCTCCACCGAAAACGGTGTCTGAGACAGGCTGGGAAGATCATCAAGGACCCCTCCCACCCTAACCATGGACTGTTTGCCCTCCTACCATCGGGGAGGCGGTACAGGAGCCTCAGGTCCCGCACCAGCAGGATGAGGAGTAGCTTCTACAATAACACCATCGCACTGCTGAACTTGGAGTCCCGCCGATAGATTCCCACATCTGTATTTATTTTTCTGTATTTATTTATCTGTACTTATCTAAACATTGCTATCACTACGTACTGACACTAAACTGCATTTCATTGTACCCATACCTGTATCTGTACAATGACATTAAATTTGAATTGAATTGAATTGAATTGAATCTCGGTGAATTCCATGATCCAAGCAGAATACAAGGTGCGCTTCTACCAATTTGCCTGAGGCCACACTATGGCAGTGGAAGAGGGCAAAGACAAACAGCTAGATATGGGAATGGGAAAAATGAATCGAACTGGCCAGCATCAAGGAACTCTGACTGGCCCTTGTGAATAGGATGGGAGGATAGGAATAATTTATTGCCACATGTGACTTGGCGCAGTGAGATTCTTTGCTTGCATACACAATGCATAGAAATAGCAGCCACCAACAGTGCTGACAAAGTTACAAAGCACGCCGGCTCCCCCTTTTGCCCCCCCTCCCCCCACTACAGCAGTTCCCCAACGCCGGGTCCCCATTGTCCATTGGTCTTCCCCTCTCCCCTCTCGTCGGTCCCCCACGCTCTCATCAACCATTGACCGCGGGTCGACCCGCGAGACATCGCCGCCGCCGCGAGGGTTCACCACCGCCGAGGTCCCATCGTCGCGAGGCTTCACTGGTGCCGCCGCCGTGGCCTCATTCATCCTTGTCGACGCCCCACGCCTTCACGCCTTCGTGGTGCTGACCTGGGCTCCAGCTACGGGGTCCGTCTGCCGCTTCGCAAAGAATTCCTGCAATTTTATAGAGTGCAAGTGTTCAGCAAAGTTGACTACACTTAGAATCACCAGTGTTTTTCTCTTTTATTTCCCCTCAGCAGATGGTTTTATTTTCAAGCCTCTTATGGTCTTTGATGGCATATTCCTGCAAATAATCATAGAACACCACAACACAGAAGGAGATCTTTTGATTTATGCTGTTTCTTTGCCAGAGTCATTTGCTCTCCCCCTAAAGCCATGCAAATTTTTAACCAGCAAATATTCATCCAATTCCCTTTTGAAAGTTACCATCGGAGATTCTTCGACCATCTTCAAATTGCACATTGTCGCAGGGTAGTGCAGCATAGAGTTGCTGCCTTACAATCCCACAGTTCTGGGTTCGATCCCGACTATGGGTGTTGTCAGTACAGAGTTTGCACCTTCTCCCTGTTAACCCGTGGGTTTTCTCCGGGTGCTCCAGTTCGAAATTCACAGTCCAAAGACATGCAAGTTTGTACGTTAATTTGCTTCTGTAAATTGTCCACAGTGTGCAGGATAGAACTAGTGCATGGGTGATTGCTGGTCAGTGCGGACACAGTGGGCCTATTTTCACCCTGTAACTCTAAACTAAATTCCGGGTCGCAATGAACTATGTAAAAATTGATCCCTTAGTTTCCTTTAATTCTTTTGTGAATTATCTTAAATTTACTTATTACACTAAAATGTATTTATATACACTACATCAAAGACCAACGTCTCCTTGGCCACATTCTCATTTCGCTCCTACTATTGGGGTTTGTAGAAACATAGATAATAGGTGCAGGGTAGGCCATTCAGCCCTTCAAGCCAGCACCACTATTCAATATGATCATGGCTGATCATCCAAAATCAGTACTCCATTCCAGCTTCCTCCCCATATTGCTTGATTCCGTTAGCTCTAAGAAATGTATCAAAAGGGGCTGTCCCACTGTGGCGACCTAATCCGTGAGTTCTGGCGAGTTTGCCCTCGACTCATACTCGCAGCATGGTTGACACGAGGTCCCAGGAGGTCTTTGTCACTCTCCTTCATGCTCGAGAGTAGTCCCAGCGTACTCGATGCCTCAGCTACGTCGCGGCATATTTTTCAACATGTTGAAATATGCCTGCGAGTAAAAAAAGCTCTCAATGGAAAAAATCAATACTTTTTTTATTCGTAGATTTAGTCGAAGTAGGTCGTAGTAGGTCGGCAGTTTATTCATAGGTAATCGAGGGTAATCGAAGGTAGTCAAAGGTAGTCGAAGGTAGTCGTAGATAGTCTTCAACATAGTCGAAGGAGGTTGAAGGAGGTCTTCAACATAGTCGAAGGAGGTCTTCAACATGACATTTATTCAAACTCTCCTAAACTCTTCTAAACTCGCCAATTAGGTCGCCAAAGTGGGACAGGCCCTTAACTGTCTTTTGAAAACATCCAGTGAATCAGCCTCCATTGCCTTCTGTGGCAGAGAATTCCACAGATTCACAACTCTCAGGGTGAACACGTTTTTCCTCATCCCAGGCCTACCCCTTATTCTTAAACTGTAACCCCTGGTTCTGGACTCCCCCAACAACGGGAATATTTTTTCCTGCATCTAGCCTGTCCAATCCCTTAAGAATTTTATACGTTTCTACAAAAAGAAGGTATTGGAGTTTGAAAACCATCACCACCTGGTTTAAGAACAGCGTCTTCCCAACAACCATCAGGTTCTTGATCACTACCCAACACTAACCTCAACTATAAAATGTTATGAACTGTTTGTGGTTGTACTAGGGACTTTGGGTTATTTTGCACTGATATTGTGGTTATTAATTTATTGATTTCTTTGTTTATTATATATTATCTACGTGTATTGCATTTACAGGCCTGTCATGCTGCTGTAAGTAAGCATTTCCTTATACTCCATTATACTACATATTTTACTCCATTGTAAATATAATATATGACAATTAATCAGTCCTGAATAGCTCATGAATATTAAATGTCTTCTTAATTTTGAATAACTTTTTCAAAACTATTCTTAAGGGCCTGTCCCACTTGGGCGACCTATTCTGCGAGTTCTGGCGAGTTTGCTCTCGTCTCATACTTGCAGCATGGTCGACAAGAGGTCGTAGGAGGTCTTTGTAACTCTCCTTCATGCTCGAGAGTAGTCCCCGCGTACTCAAGACCTCAGCTAGGTCGCAGCGTTTTTTTCAAGATGTAAAAAAGTGCCCGCGAGTAAAAAAAGGTTGCCATGGAAAAAAATAGATACTTTTTTTTACTCGTAGGTTTAGGCATAGTAGGTCAGCATGTTAGTCGTAGGTAATCGAGGGTGGTCGAAGGTAGTCGTAGATTCTCTTCATCAGAGTCGAAGGGAGGTCGAAGGAGATTGAAGGAGGTCGTCTTCTCTCCACTATTCGGTGTCCAATTTTCCCGAAGTTAGTCGTAGCTAGTCATAGCTAGTCGAAATTGGTCTTCAACATAGTCGAAGGAGGTCGAAGGAGGTCTTCTACGTAGTCGAAGGAGGTCTTTAACGTCAGTTTTTCAAACACTACTAAACTCGCCAACTAGGTCGCCCAAGTGGGACAGCCCCTTTAATCTATTCTGCTTTAAAGAGACCAATCCAGTCACTCCACATGACTCATCTCAGACACCACTTTAGTGAGTCGTCTCGCTACACTCGCAAGGAACCAAAATAATATTCCTGAGTGCTTCCCACCAGCACTGTTCTGATATGAAAACACCAGGTTACTTCCTCTCCCTTTTCTTTGAACAGTTACATAACCTCAGTTCTCTCAAACTACTGCTATACCTCAGAATGATTCCAAAGTACCTGCCAGAACTTTCACAATTTCCATGTTTGGTTCTGCAGTGTGCTTTGTTTGTGACCTATCAAAACCAGATGACTTCTAGATGCTTCGTTTTTTTCAGTACCACCCCCTTATTTGCTTATGTCTTGTTTAATATTAGCAGTACCCTCTTCTGAAGACACATCTGTTGCATGTGTTTTGTATTCCAGCTTCCAAAAGCACTTTTTGATCATTGATCCCCAATCTCCTTGAAAATCTATCATTGTACACTCCATGCACGCACACACACACACACACACACACACACACACACACACACACACACACACACACACACACACACACACACACACACACACACACACACACACACACACACACACACACACACACACACACAAATCAAGTTTGATTTAGCTCAATACCTCTTTATAATTTGCTACATCCAATTTACAGTTGCGAGTGAGTCGATGGCAGTACGTTCGGGGGGGGGGAGAGATTGGAGTGAGACAGGGGAGTGGAGAAGTCGAGACGGTTGATGTCGCGACGGCAGTTTTGGATAAAGAGTTCTAAGGCCGGAGGGCCACGAGGGGGGTTCCAACGAACCCCCTCTTCTTGGATCCAACAAACCCCCTCCTCGTCGACCCCCCCTCGTGGCCCTCCGGCCTTAGAACTCTTTATCCAAAACTGCCGTTGCGACATCAACCGCCTCGACTTCTCCACCCCCCTGTCCTCACTCCAATCTCTTCCCCCCCCCCGAACGTACTGCCATCGACTCACTCCGCAACAACCCAGACTGGGTTATCAAACCCGCCGACAAGGGAGGTGCCGTGGTAGTCTGGCGCGTCGATCTCTACAAAGCTGAGGCCATGCGCCAACTCTCGGACACTTCCTCCTACTTACCCCTGGACCATGACCCCACAGAAGAGCATCAGGTCACCATCTCGAGCACCATCACTGACTTCATCAGCTCCGGCTCCCTGCCCTTCCAAGCCTCCAACCTCATCGTTGCCCTACCCCCGCATGGCCCGCTTTTACCTTCTCCCCAAAATCCACAAACCTGACTGTCCTGACAGACCCATTGTTTCTGCCTCTTCATGCCCCACCAAACATACCTTGACTCCATCCTATCCCCCCTGGTTAAATCCCTCCCCACCTATGTTCAAGACAACCCAGACACTCTCCGTCATCTCCACGCATTCCATTCCCCAGGCTCTCATCCTCTCCATCTTCACCATGGATCCAATCACTCTACACCTCCATCCCCCACCAGGATGGTCTCAAAGCCCTCCGGTTCTTCCTCGACCAGAGGAGTAACCCATACCCGTCCACTGACACCCTCCTCCGCCTAGCGGAGTTGGTCCTTACCCTCAATAACTTCTCTTTTGACTCCTCCCATTTCCTCCAAACACAAGGCGTAGTTATGGGCACACGCATGGGCCCCAGCTACGCTTGCCTCTTTGTCGGGTACGTCGAACAATCCTTGTTCTCGGCGTACCAGGGCCCCATCCCCGACCTCTACCTCCGTTACATCGACGGCTGCTTTGGTGTCACCTCCTGCACCCACACACAACTGACTGACTTCATCCGTTTCATCTGGCACTCAAATACACCTGGACCATTTCCGACACTTCCCTACCAGTCCTTGACCTCACCATCTCCATCGCAGGGGATACACTCCTGACCGACATCCATTATAAAACCACTGACTCCTATGGCTACCTGGATTACTCTTCCTCCCACCCTGCTTCCTGTAAGGACTCCATCTCCATTCCCAATTTTTTTCCGTCTACGCCGCATCTGCTCCCAGGATGAGGTGTTTCCACACCAGGACATCACAAATGGCCTCATTCTTCAGAGAACGGGGATTCCCCTCCACGACTATAGTTGAGGCTCGCACCAGGGTCTCCTCCGTACCCCGCAACACTGCCCTCTCTCCCCATCCCCCCACTCGAAACAAGGGCAGAGTCCCCTTGGTCCTCACCTTTCACCCCACCAGCTGGCACATACAACACATAGTCCTCTGCCAGTTTTGCCACCTCCACTCACCACATCTTCCCATCTCCCCCCCCCCCTGTCTGCCTTCCACAAAAACCGCTCCCTCCGCAACTCCCTTGTCAATTCTTCCCTTCCCTCCCGCTCTACCCCTTCCCCGGGCACTTTCCCTTGCAACCGCAAGAAATGCTACACTTGTCCCTTCACCTCCCCCCTCCACTCCTTTCAGGGACCCAAGCAGTCCTTCCAGGTCCGACAGGGGTTCACCTGCACCTCCCCCAACCTCATCTACAGCATCCGCTGCTCTAGATGCCAGCTGATCTATATCGGTGAGACCAAGCGGAGGCTTGGCAATCGTTTCGCCGAACACCTCCGCTCGGTCCGCAATAACCAACTCGACCTCCCAGTGACTCAGCACTTCAACTCCCCCTCCCATTCCATATCCGACTCTCTGTCCTGGGCCTCCTCCACGGCCAGAGTGAGCAACACCGCAAATTGGAGGAACTGCACCTCATACTCCGCTTTGGGAGTCTGCATCCTCTTGTCATGAACATTGAATTCTCTCAATTCTGTTGACCCTTGCTGTCTCCTCCCCTTCCCACCTCTCCCTTAGCCCTCAGGCTCCTCCTCCTCCTTTTTCCTTTCTTCCCCCCCCCCCCCCCCCCCCCCCCCCCCCCCCCCCCCCCCCCCCCCCCCCCCCCCCCCCCCCCCGCCTCCCCCCATCAGTCTGAAGAAGGGTTTCGGCCCGAAACGTTCCCTATCTCCTCCGCTCCTTAGATGCTGCTGCACCCGCTGATTTTCCCCAGCATTTTGTGTACCCTTAACCTCCAAACGTGTACGTCTTTGGAATGCAGGAGGAAACCAGGGATCCTGGACAAAACCCACGCAGGTCACAGGGAGAATGTACGAACTCCGTGATGGCAGCACTCATAGTCAGGATCGAACCCGGGTCTCTGGCGCTGTAAAACAGCAACTCCACCGCTGCACCACCGTGCCATCCCGATTACTTGATTAAAGAACAACCCGAAAAACATCGTAAAAAAAAAAATTCTGATAATATTTCCCATTATTGATGGAAACATCCAGGTTCAGGAACAGCTTCTTCCCGACAGCCATCTGGCTATTAAACACGACAGCAAATAAGCTCTGAACTACAACAGACTATTATTATTATTGCACTATATTTGGGGTGGGAGATTGCAACCTTCACGTGGTCCACCATGTTTCAACAGATGCAATCGACCTGGCGTGCACAAACAGAAGATCAAACAGAACAAGTTGTCTTACAACTTTAGGCTGTGCACGCCATACGCAAGAAGAAGAAGAAGGAGCATTATATTTGTTTATTTATTGAGTGTGTGTGCACGTGCGCACACTGAACCTTTTTTTCTCCCGTTATGTACTATGTTTAAATATTCTGTTGTGCTGCAGCAAGTAAGAATTTCATCGTCGTACCTGGGACATATGACAATAAAACACTCTTGACTTGATTTTGTCAACAGATTACCAGCTGTTTAATCGGATCTTTAATTCATATTATTGAACGTCTCATTTCACAAATAATTGGAAATGCAGGTCATATTTGTGTTTCTAGTGCCTTCAGATTTGATGCAGCATGATTTGTAAGGTAGAAGTCCTCAATCGCTGAGTCACACCGGGACAGCCGGCAATGTGTTCCCTCTGTCTCTTCCTTATTTTCCTTAAAAGCTTTAGCTTTTTTTGCCTGGTCTTTCCAGCTTGTACGATATCCGAGGCAAGAACCCTCTGCAACCACCATTTCCTTGTGACCTACATACAGTGCACATGCCGTTCCCTGTGGCATTCCAGCTCATTATTTTCTCTCGGAATATTGTTTCCTTCTGAGCCCTGATAAAAGTGAATGGAATCAATTTGTTGCAAGAATACAATGGATATCATGCCTTCCCAATCTGTCTTCGCCCTATATTTAAATGTACAATCTGTACAATAAGGACAGTCTTCTACGTACAAAGACTTTAAATTACATATATCTGGTTATGGTGGATGCTTGCTTTATTTCTCAGTCTCAAGGCGCACAGTTTTATTATCATTTAATTTCTCAATTATTATGTATCGTAATATCTTTGGGAATCTGATCCATTTGCTCAGATTTATTACGTTTCTGTTTTTAGTGCCATATCTTCACAAGGATGCTGCCAGGACTCAAGGGACCGAGCAAGAGGGAGAGGTTGAGCAGGCTAGGACTTTTTCCCTTGCAACGCAGGAGGATGATGGGTGATCTTATAGAGGTCTACAAGATCATGAGATGAACAGATCACATAAATACACAGGGTCTCTTGCCCAGAGTAGGGGAATCGAGAACTAGAGAACGAAGGTTTAAGGTGGGAGGGGGGAAAGATTTAATAGGAACCTGAGGGGTCACTTTTTCACACAAAGGGTGGTAGGCGTATGGAATGAGCTGCCAGGGGAGGTAGTTGAGACGGGGACTATCACAATGTTTAAGATATATTTAGACAGCTACATAGATAGGACAGGTTTAGGTTATGGGACAAATGCAGGCAGATGGGACTACTGTAGATGGGACATGTTGACCGGTGTGGACAGGTTGGGTCGAAGGGCCTGTTTCCACACTGTATAACTGCATGACTTTCCATTCAAAGATCTCAGACTTACTACATTCACTGACGCTCTTGTTCTGTTCTGTGCTCCTCCACCGCCTTGCCTGCACAATTGGGGGCGAACCTGTTAAAAGTAAGGCACAAAATGCTGGAGTAACTCAGCAGGACAGGCAGCATCTATGGAGAGAAGGAATGGATGTCACTTCGGGTCTAGACCCTTCTTCATACTGAAGAAATGGCATCTGAAACATCTCCAGAGATGCTGCCTGTCCCGCTGAGCTACTCCAGCATTGTGTGTCTATGTTCTGTGTAAACCAGCACCTGCAGTTCCTTCCTACACACTGTTAAAAGTAAATGCGTACCTGCAGCAGGAACACCCCGTTATTCCTGGAAATTCGTCCCTGGCTTAGAGGTTCCATCCTTGTAAATAACATGGCCAGTTGCCTCCAGTTAAACATTTCCTTTACTAGTCTGTGCTATTTATTTTTCAATGGCCCTCCATCAATTGAATACCCGCACATAGAAAGATGGATTTCAATTAAAATGCTGCTATCACCATCACATATATAATAAATGTTACTCATGGATCAAGAAAGACAGACGAGAAAAATGTTTATGTTGCAAAATATCAATATCAGTTCATTCACTCTCAAAGGAAGAGTGTTGCCATTGATTGACTACGCCTGACTTCTGTGTACACATCCTTCTTTTCCTGTATGCAACCAAAGAATTTTGATTTCACAGATGATTGAATCAATGGCTGTTTAATGATTTCTAGTTTGAGGCAAATGCACAGATTCCCTCTGAAGAAACTATGGGCCAGAGGTTGTAACGTGCCTGAGCATTGAATCAGCGCAGAACAAGGGGACCAGCTCCTGTATTTCTTGCAAGCTCACCGACAGTGCCATCCGTAATCCACACCATTAGAAAGAGTGCAGAGCGGTGAGAGTATGAAGGGAGAAGAGGGTTTTCCATCAGAGGTTATGGGGAGAAGGCAGGAAAATTGTGTTGGGAGGGAGAGATAGATCAGCCATGATTGAATGGTGGAGTAGACTTGTTGGGCCGAATGGCCTAATTCTACTCCCAGAATTTATGAGATTAAGGGGGGGGGGGGGGGAACAGAGGATGAGGTTGGGAGACTAGGATGAGGAGTTGAGGGGCTAAAGAGGATTGGGGGAAAAAGAGAAATTGAGGACTCTGGAAAAAGAGAGGGAGAACAGCAGGAGGGGGGAGAGTTGGAGAGAGAATCGTGGGTTGTAAGAAAGGAGAACAAAATGTGGTGGATAAAGAGAGGATTTGGGGGTGAGAGGCTGAGGGAGAGAAAAATGGGATTTAGATTCAATGTGATCACGACTGATCATCCCCAATCAGTACCCCGTTCCTGCCCTCTCCCCATATCCCCTGACTGCTATTTTTAAGAGCCCTATCTAGCTCTCTCTTGAAAGCATCCAGAGAACCAGCCTCCACCGCTCTCTGAGGCAGAGAATTCCACAGACTCACCATTCTCTGTGAGAGAAAGTGTTTCCTCGTCTCCGTTCCAAATGGCTTACTCCTTATTCTTAAACTGTGGCCCCTGGTTCTGGACTCCCCCCACATTGGGAACATGTTTCCTGCCTCTAGTGTGTGCTATCTGGTTGAGATGTTCACACATCTCAACCAGATAGTAGGTTTTCACGAACAGTGTTATAACAAGGACTGGAAGGCAGAATACAATCCCTGCATCCTCTCAGCTGGATCCATTGCTAGTCTCATCGCCCATGGACAGCCCTGGACAAAAACCCAGCAACATGTTGTCAGCATGCTGAGAACCAAGAAGGATTTTGATCAAATTCTAAACAATAATGCACAAAAACAGTCCAATTTAAAAATTTCAAAACCTGACTGTGTGATAAGCTCTCTAACTTTGATATTACTTCAGATTAAACACATGCAGGAGGCCTGAATGGACTATGCATCTGAGTTGCATACAAATAATAACCAGGAAATGAATTCTTGTAGTCATAGGAGTCAGGGAACCGATGCTCTCTTTAATGTCTTGTTTATTGTATGCAAGAAAGCTTGTACTTCCACAGCTCTTTGGGGATCTACTAGTTAAACTGGTCTCAATCTTTTGCTGTGTTTCCGTTTTCCTCAGGCAAAGTCTTTGATGTTCTTTCAGTTTCTCTGATACAGCTGGACATATATTTTACCGCTTCCTATTAATTTCTTCGGATTAAGTAACTCACGAGAGAAGGGGAAATAAAATGGAAACATGGGAAATGAAAACCAGAGCCCAATAAAGTAAATGGATTATGCTACACCATATTATAAATGCCTATTGTTGATGACATGAGAGACTTGACTTGACAACATATTCACTTGTACTATCATCTAGACAATGGGGTCAAGGAAAGAGCATTCATAGAAACATAGAAACATAGAAATTAGGTGCAGGAGCAGGCCATTCGGCCCTTCGAGTCGAAGGTGTCGCGGCCCTGTTTCCACAATTTTTCCAGCACCACGTACGAAAAGCACAAGAAGCGACAAGGCAGACACCAATGTTTGCAGATGCTGAGATGTGTTTTCAGCTCTGGCTGTGGACTCGATAAGAAAAAGATCTAGACAATTTTATTGAACTTAATGAAATAAACTTGGAAACCTAAAGAATTTCTACATGTCATGATAAAATAAAGCAGGTCACTTGCACTAGAGGAACTAAGCAAAAAAACAAAAAAAAACTTTAACCCAAGTTTGGCAGAGCAGAAACTGTTTCAAGAATCAATGGGTAAATCTTTTTAGACAAAATAAATGTAGCTTTGTGGACTCTGTGTTCTACTCCATGAGGCAGAAGGAAAGAAATGATCTAGAAACGTGTGAGGGATTGCAGAGTGAATCACCTGAACAAAATAACAAAGACATTTGGTGAGATTGGGAAATGGGATCCAAAAGGAGAAGGATGTGTTAATAAACCAACGGCAATACTACATGAATAATCACAGAATCAGAATAACGAAGCAGATCTAAAATGAAAATAAAATTTGCAAATTACAGGTCAACAACGGTGAGAGATCCAATTTGTATTAAATTGAATTTAAAGGATGCATCCATAATTAGATAATAAACAGGACAAGGTTAAAGAGACCTCACCAAGTTAAAGAGATCTCACAAAAGGATCGGCTGAATCAAGAAAAAAGGACTTCTGACAGTAATTTGCCTGGAGTTCCAGTGGAGAAATCAGACACAGATCCTACAGTACAGTGGAGCAGCGGCAGAGTTGCTGTCTTACATCGACAGAGACGTGGGTTCAATGTTTAGCCATGGGAGTCAGTGGGTTTATAGTGGATGTCGGTCAATAGTCTATCACCTACGATGGAGTTAGTGAGATCAAGAAATGGTAGGGAAATGTCGGAAATGGTCCCGGTGTATTTGAGTGCCAGATGGAAGTTAGTGGTGAAATGGATGAAGTCAGTGAGTTGTGTGTGGGTGCAGGAGGTAGCACCAATGCAGTTGTCGATATAACGGAGGTAGAGTTCGGGGATAGGGCCATGGTACGCCTCAAACAAGAATTATTCAACGTACCCAACAAAGAGGCAGGTATAGCTAGGGCCCATGCGCGTGCCCTTAGCTATGCCTTGTATTTGGAGGAAATGGGAGGAGTCAAACAAAAAGTTATTAAGGGTAAGGACCAGTTCCGCTAGGGAAAGGAGAGTATCAGTAGATGGGGATTGGTTGGTTAACCATATAACCATATAACAATGACAGCACGGAAACAGGCCCTCTCGGCCCTTCCAGTCTGTGCCGACCATTTGTTTTCCCCTAGTCCCATCTACCTGCACTCAGACCATACCCCTCCATTCCCTTCACGTCCATATACCTATCCACTTTACTTTTAAATGTTAAAATCGATCCTGCCTCCACCACTTCTGCTGGAAGCTCATTCCACACAGCCACCACCCTCTGAGTAAAGAAGTTCCCCCTCACGTTACCCCTAAACTTCTGTCCCTTAATTCTCATGTCATGCCCTCTTGTTTGAATCTTCCCTACCCTCAATGGGAAAAGCTTATCCACGTCAAAGGTTCTATGGCCAAGGAAGAAACGGAGGGCTTTGAGACCCTCCTGGTGGGGGGATGTAGGTGTAGAGTGACTGGACATCCATGGTGAAGATGAGGGAATGGGGGCCTAGATTGGGCCTCCTCCATGGCCAGAGTGAGGACCACTGTAAATTGGAGGAGCAGCACCTCATATTTCACTTGGGTAGTTTGCACCCCAGCGGGATGAACATTGACTTCTCTTCTTTTTCTTTTGTGTGGCGCGCACAGCCTAAAGTTGTTGGACAACTTGTTCTATTTGATCTTCCGTTTGTGCAAGTTGAATTGATTGCATTAGTCGAAACAGGGCGGACCACGTGAAGGTTGCAATCTCCCACCCCATTGACCTCCAATTTCAGGTAGTCCCTACTTTCTCCTCCCCCTCAGCTCTCTGTCAGCCCACTGGCTCCACCTCTTCCTTTATTCTTCCTGCTCCCCCCCCCCCACTTTATTCTTCCCGCTCCCCCCCCCCACCCCAAGAAGGATGTCGACCCAAAACGTTGCCTATTTCCTTCGCTCCATAGATGCTGCCTCACCCGCTGAGTTTCTCCAGCATTTTTGTCTACCTTCGATTTTCCAGCATCTGCAGTTCCTTCTTAAACAAAGTTATGCTGAATCTGTATTGTGGTTTACCTTAGTTAGATCACTCTTCATGCATGAACAGTAAATTCAATCCGAACCATCGTATTACAAAAAGGATATAGAGGCAAAGGCGAAGGTGCAGTTAACATTTGGAAGGATGATCCCAGAAATATGAGCTTATGCACATGGGAATGATGAAGACATTAGAAATCTTAATTCCTCTTGAAAATATTAATCCCTTTAAAATATGGCGACACGGTGGCATAGCAATAGAACTACTGCTTTACAGCGCCAGAGACCCGGGTTCTGCGTGCTTGTCTGTATGGAGTTTGTTCGTTCTCCCCGTGACCTACGTGGGTTTTATCTGAGCTCTTTGGTTTCCTCCCACACTCCATAAACGTACAGGTTTGTAGGTTAATTGGCTTGGTGTAAATGTAAAATTGTCCTTAGGGTAGCGTTAATGTGCGGGTATCGCTGGTCAGTGCAGACTCGGTGGGCCAAAGGGCCTGTATCTGCTATGCATCTCTATAACTAAAAACTAAAACTAAATTATGAAAGCTTTTGATGGAGTGTGTGAGCAAAGTGTGTTTCTACTTGTGGGGAAGAGCATTATTAGAGCTGGCGAGAAATCCATAAGGGAATTCATAAGTTCCTTCATGCACAGAGTGGTGAGGTTGTGCAATCACCATCAAGGAAATAGATGAAGGGGAGGTTGGAAGTGAATGAGAGTGAAGGGAATAGAGGATAATGCTGATAGATTTAGATGAGGAACAGCAGTGGCAGGCTTAACTGAACCGTGAACATTGACGCGAGAGGGTGGAGTTACCTGCGCTGTGAGTATAAATCTAACGCGGGCTTGCTTTTCACAGAGGCCCGGGGAGTCGTTGGTGTGAGAGGGTGGAGTTACCTGCGCAGAGACCAAAATCTGCAACGTTCCATCTTCCAGAGAAGGAATCTGGTGGAAGCCTCTGATTGGTTGAAGAGGACCAGAGGAAGCAGCTGATTGGGTGCAACCCGGGGTTTACATTTTTACATTTCTGCCTTCAGGTTTAAGGATTCTGGGAGTTAAGGATTCAGTATTTATTAGTATTTATTAGTAAAGTTTAAAGGATAAAGTTTTGTGTGTTTTTAAAAAAATATTTAATACAGAGTAATCTGGGAGTAAGATATGTCAGTAGAGATTGGCTCCGTGGTTTGTTCAGCCTGCAACATGTGGGAGATCAGGGATTTGGTCGGTGTCCCTGGTGACTACATTTGCATGACGTGTGTCCAGCTGCAGCTCCTGGCAGACCGCATTGAACGATTGGAACTGCGGCTGGATTCATACTGGAGCATCCACGATGCAGAGAAAGTCGTGGATAGTACGTACAGTGAGTTGGTCACACCGCAGGTAAAAGGTAAGAGGACAGAAAGGGATTGGGTGGCCAATAACCAGCAAAGCAGTAGGCAGGTAGTGCAGGAGTCCCCTGCGGTCATCTCCCTCCTAAACAGGTATAACATTTTGGATACTGTTGAGGGAGATGGCTCATCAGGGGAATGCAGCAGCAGCCAGGTTCATGGCACCATGGGTGGCTCTGCAGTACATGAGGGGGGAAAAAAGAGGGGAAGGGCAATAGTAATAGGGGATTCAATTGTCAGGGGAATAGATAGGCGTTTCTGCGGCTGCAAACGAGACTCCAGGATGGTATGTTGCCTCCCTGGTGCAAGGGTCAGGGATGTCACTAAACGGCTGCAGAACATTCTGGAGAGGGAGGGTGAACAGCCAGTTGTCGTGGTGCATATTGGCACCAACGATATAGGTAAAAAAAGGGATGAGGTCCTAGAAGGTGAATTTAGGGAGCTAGGAGATAAACTTAAAAGTAGGACCTCAAAGGTAATAATCTCTGGATTACTTACCAGTACCACGGGCCAGTCAGAGTAGAAATAGGAGGATATTGCAGATGAATACGTGGCTTGATAAATGGTGCAAGGGGGAGGAATTCAAATTTTTAGGGCACTGGAACCATTTCTGGGGGAGGTGGGACCAGTACAAACAGGATGGTCTGCACCTGGGCTGGAATGGAACCAATGTCCTTGGGGGAGTGTTTGCTAGTGCTGTCGGGGAGGATTTATACTAATGTGGCAGGGGGATGGGGATGGGTACAAGAGCAGAGAGGCATGTGGGTGTAAAATGAGGGTAGAAGCAATAGGGAGCAAGGTGAAAAATAGAAGTGGCAGGCAGACAAAACCAGGGCAAAAATCGAAAAGGGCCACTTTTCAACATAATTGTATAAGGGCTAAGGGCATTGTAAAAACAAGCCTGAAGGCTTTGTGTCTCAATGCTATAAGTATTTGTAATAAAGTGGATGAGTTGAACATGCAGATAGCTGTTAATGATTATGATATAGTTGGGATCACGGAGACATGGCTCCAGGGTGACGTAGGCTGGGAGCTGAACATTTAAGGATATTCAATATTCAGGAGGGATAGAGAGAAAGGAAAAGGAGGTGGGGTAACGTTGCTGGTTAGAGAGGAGATCAACGCAATGGAAAGGAAGGACATTAGCTTGGAGGATGTGGAATCAGTATGGGTAGAGCTGCGAAACACTAAGGGGCAGAAAACTCTGGTGGGTGTTGTGTACAGGCCACCTAACAGTAGTAGTGAAGTTCGGGATGGTATCGAACAGGAAATTAGAAATGCGTGCAACAAATACAAAGCAGTTATAATGGGTGACTTCAATCTACATATAGATTGGGTGAATCAAATTGGCAGGGGTGCTGAGGAAGAGGATTTTTTGGAATGTATGCGGGATAGTTATCTAAATCAACATTAGAGGAACCAACGAGAGAGCAGGCTATTTTAGACTGGGTATTGAGTAATGAGGAAGGGTTAGTTAGCAGTCTTGTTGTACGCGGCCCCTTGGGCAAGAGTGACCATAATATGGTTGAGTTCTTCATTAGGATGGAGAGTGACATTGTTAATTCAGAAACAATGGTTCTGAACTTAAAGAAAGGTAACTTTGAGGGTATGAGACGTGAATTGGCCAAGATAGACTGGCAATTAATTCTAAAAGGGTTGACGGTGGATATGCAATGGAAGACATTTAAAGACTGCATGGATGAACTACAAAAATTGTTCATCCCAGTTTGGCAAAAGAATAAATCAGGGAAGGTAGTGCATCCGTGGATAACAAGAGAAATCAGGGATAGTATGAAAGCAAAGTCTGATGCGTACAAAGTAGTCAGAAAAAGCAGCATACCAGAGGACTGGGAGAAATTCAGAGACCAGCAGAGGAGGACAAAGGGCTTAATTAGGAAACTAAAAGATAATATGAAAGAAAACTGGCAGGGAACATAAAAACTGACTGCAAAAGTTTTTATAGATATGTGAAGAGAAATAGATTAGTTAAAACAAATGTAGGTCCCTTGCAGTCAGAAACAGGTGAGTTGATCATGGGGAACAAGGATATGGCGGACCAATTGAATAACGACTTTGGTTTCGTCTTCACTAAGGAAGACATAAATAATCTGCCGGAAATAGCAGGGGACCGCGGGTCAAAGGAGGAATTGATTGAAATCCAGGTTAGTCGGGAAGTGGTGTTGGGTAAATTGAATGGATTAAAGGCCAATAAATCCCCAGGGCCAGATAGGCTGCATCCAAGTGTACTTAAGGAAGTAGCTCCGGAAATAGTGGATGCATTAGTGATAATCTTTCAAAACTCTTTAGATTCTGGAGTAGTTCCTGTGAATTGGCGGGTAGCAAACGTCACCCCTCTTTTTAAAAAGGGAGGGAGAGAGAAAACGGGGAATTACAGACCAGTTAGTCTAACATCGGTAGTGGGGAAACTGCTAGAGTCAGTTATTAAAGATGGGATAGCAGCACATTTGGAAAGTTGTGAAATAATTGGACAAAGTCAGCATGGATTTATGAAAGGTAAATCATGTCTGACGAATCTTGTGGAATTTTTCGAGGATGTAACTAGTAGCGTGGATAGGAGAGAACCAGTGGATGTGGTGTATCTGGATTTCCAGAAGGCTTTCGACAAGGTCCCACATAAGATCCCATATACAAACATAAGGCTTTCAACAAGGTCCCACATAAGATCAAGGTCCCATATACAAACTTAAAGCATACAGCATTGGGGGTTCAGTATTGATGTGGATAGAGAACTGGCTGGCAAACAGGAAGCAAAGAGTAGGAGTAAAGGGTCCATTTCACAATGGCAGGCAGTGACTAGTGGGGTACCGCAAGGCTCAGTGCTGGGACCCCAGCTATTTACAATATATATTAATGATCTGGATGAGGAAATTGAAGGCAATATCTCCAAGTTTGCGGATGACACTAAGCTGGGGGTCAGTGTTAGCTGTGAGGAGGATGCTAGGAGACTGCAAGGTGACTTGGATAGGCTGGGTGAGTGGGCAAATGTTTGGCAGATGCAGTATAATGTGGATAAATGTGAGGTTATCCACTTTGGTGGCAAAAACAGGAAAGCAGACTATTATCTAAATGGTGGCCGATTAGGAAAAGGGGAGATGCAGCGAGATCTGGGTGTCATGGTACACCAGTCATTGAAAGTAGGCATGCAGGTGCACCAGGCCGTGAAGAAAGCGAATGGTATGTTAGCTTTCATAGCAAAAGGATTTGAGTATAGGAGCAGGGAAGTTCTACTCCAGTTGTATAGGGTCTTGGTGAGACCACACCTGGAGTATTGCATACAGTTCTGGTCTCCAAATCTGAGGAAGGACATTATTGCCATAGAGGGAGTGCAGAGAAGGTTCACCAGGCTGATTCCTGGGATGTCAGGACTGTCTTATGAAAAAAGACTGGATAGACTCGGTTTATACTCTCTAGAATATAGGAGATTGAGAGGGAATCTTATAGAAACTTACAAAATTCTTAAGGGGTTGGACAGGCTAGATGCAGGAAGATTGTTCCCGATGTTGGGGAACTCCAGAACAAGGGGTCGCAGCTTAAGGATAAGGGGGAAATCCTTTAAGGCCGAGATGAGAAAGACTTTTTTCACACAGAGAGTGGTGGGTCTCTGGAACTCTCTGCCACAGAGGGTAGTTGAGGCCAGTTCACTGGCTATATTTAAGAGGGAGTTAGATGTGGCCTTGTGGCTAAGGGGATCAGGGAGGATAGACAGAAGGCAGGTACGGGATACTGAGTTGGATGATCAGCCATGATCATATTGAATGGCGGTGCAGGCTCGAAGGGCCGAATGGCCTACTCCTGCACCTAATTTCTATGTTTCTATGATGTTTAGTTTAGTTTAAAGACACAGTGAGAGAGCAGGCTCTTTGGCCCACTGAATCTGCACCCAACCAGCAATCCCCGCACACTAGGGACAATTTTACCAAGCCAATTAACCTACAAACCTGTACTTCTTTGGAATGTGGGAGGAAACTGTAGCTCCTGGAGAAAACCCATGCAGGTCACGGGGAGAAGGTAAATAAACTCGGTATAGGCAGCACCCACAGACAGGATCAAACCCTGGTCTATGGCACCATAAAGGGCCTGTCCCACTTTGGTTATTTTTTAGACGACTACAGGTGACTAGGCTGTCGCCACATGCTCGCCGAGGTATTGCCTGTATGGTATGAGTAGTGTCCTCAATCGCCCAAAGAATCGTAGTGTCTTTGTGGTCGTCGCTGGATTTTCAACATGTTGAAAATTTTTCTGAGACAGTCGGCGACAGTGGGCTGACGCCAATGAGCGTAGCTTGACTTCTCCTGATGTTGGTGCTGTCGTAGTTGTCGCCAGTTTAACGTAGGTTGTCAAAAGTGCTGGAGAAACTCAGCGGGTGCAGCAGCATCTATGGAGCGAAGGAAATAGGCAAAGTTTCGGGCCGAAACCCTTCTTCAGGTTGTCGGCAGGTGACGTAGGTTGTCGCCGATGCTGACTTTGATTTTTTTTTTTGTTAAAGTAATGATTCTATTTCAAATTTTATGTCGTGGGGGGGTCCAGACGCCGGTTTTTCGGCAACCTGGTACGACTATGACAGTCGCTGGCAGTCGCCTAAAAATAGCCTAAGTGGGACAGAACTTTAAGGCAGCTAAGGCAGCAACCTTTGCGCTCTGTGCCACCCACGTTGACTGGGTTGTTTCAGGAAGTGCAAGAACAGTTAATTCTCAATCCATCAATCCTTTATAAAATTGTCCTGAAATCCTGATGGTTCAGCATCAGCTTGATTGGGTGCAGATTCCACACTCCTTTAAACTCACCTGGGATACATTTACAGCGCTCCCTTTAAACCCACACACAGGGACTGCACATGCTGCAGATGAGGGTAGGGGGTGAGGGGGGGGATGGGGAGACAGAAGAGAGGAGGGGAGAGAGAGGATGGGGGAGAGAGGAAGGGGGGGAGAGAGGAGGGGGGAGAGAGGGGAGGAAAGAGAGGAGGGGGAGAGAGAGGAGGGGGAGAGAGAGGAGGGGGGAGAGAGAGGAGGGGGGGGGAAGAGAGGAGTGGGGAAGAGAAGAGGGGAGAGAGGGGGAGATGGGGGGTAGAGAGGAGTATGCGGGAGAGAGGAGTAGGGGGTGAGAGAGGAGTAAGGGGGGAGAGGAGTAGGGGGAGGAGAGGAGTAGGGGGAGGAGAGAGGAGTAGGGGGGAGAAAGGAGGAGGGGAGCAGGGCGGGCAGCTTGCGGGTGATGTCACTTGCAGAGCGCATATCGAAGACGGCAGCTCACAGAGCCATTGTGATGTCATCAGCCAAAGCCGCTCAGTTTTATTTTCAAAGTTATTTCAGATTCTTGAACATTTTTGATTAATAACGAGAAATAATGAAATTTTCAGATCTCTATCGGAATATGTAAAAATGTCACCGTTAGTGCGTCGCATTTTCGAGAAGATGTGATCACACACAAGCAAATAAACACACAAATCCCCATACAAGATCAGAGTTTTATAGTTATAATAAAGGATAAGGATGGGCAAAATTTAAAGGTGATGTGCAGGGCAAGTTTTTTTTTACACAGAGAGTGACAGGTGCCTGGAATTTGCTGCCTATGTGGCAGTGTTTATAAAATTTAACCCCAATCAGATTGAACCAGCAATCTCTGCACAAACATAAAAATCAAATGACAAGCAAAGAGAAAGCAACATGAATGGGTGTTTGTCAGACTGGAGGCAAATGTGCTGACGTGGCCCTCAAGCCTTTATGTTGGAATCACTGCTTATGTTGATGTTAATGACTTGGTCTTGCATTTGAAAATCACATGACATGTGTAATTATGGGAAATTTCGAAGAGAGTAGTGAAAGCATTAGGAGGACATATGGTTTTATGAAATAGCAGATGCCCATCAAAAGAAACTGAGAAAAGTGAAGAGATTTAATTCAGTGGGGAATGTGGAGCGTTACATTAAATGATGTTATTTTGAATGATGTACAGGAAGAACTTGTAGCGTGTTAACACTGTTGTTTTAAATGTGGCAGGCCATCTTCAGATGATCTTTCGAGCCTCTTACATTATTTATAGAGGTAATTAATATATTAAAAAAAACATGCCTGTTCCACCTACACTAGAACTGCAGTTTGATACTATTCCTGGATACCAGACATTGACAAGGTTTAGCATGAGAGTGCAGCAGTTAACATGGCCACCACACAGCTCTGCGCAATCTTCCGGTTGCCAAACACTTCACCTCTCCTTCCCATTCCCACACTGACCTTTCTGTCCTGGGCCCCCTCCATTGTCAGAGTGAGATCAAACACAAATTGGAGGAACAGCACCTCATATTACACTTGGGCAGGTTACAACCTAGCGGTATGAATGTTGATTTCTCTAACTTCAAGTAACCCTTGCATTCCCTCTCTCTCTGCCCATCCCCCACCCCAGTGGTCCTTCTAGATTCACGGTTGGCCTGCTTAGTTTCACAGTTACATTCGTTAGTTTCACTCATTGTCACTTTCACCACAGCCAACAATGCTTCATAGTGGGCTCAACTTTTCTTTGATCATCATTGCTGGCTTTGATTTGTCCTTTTGCATACCTTTCACTCGTTTGGCTTTGTACCCCTTCATATCGTTAGTTTCCCACTCCCCTGACTCTCAGTGTGAAGAAGGGTCTCGACTCGAAACATCACCTAATTATTTTCTCCAGAGATGCTGCCTGACCCACTGAGTTACTCCAGCATGTTGTGTCTATCGTGAGCTCTGGAGACCCCAGTACAATTCTGACCTTGGGCATTGTCTGCACAGAACCACAGGAGTTTCTGGTGGGTGCTCCATTCTTCAACCCACATCTCGAAGTTGCTGGTGGTTTAAATGATGACTGTAATTGTGGAGAACTATCAAAAGGAATTAACAGGGGGCAGGAGTGAAAGGAGAAGGAGAATAAAAGGAGGGAGGAATTGGAATGATGGGATTGCCTTGTGTGGAGCCAGTATACACTTTACATGCTGAATGGCCTCTTTTTCTTTCACAATGAGCCTATGATATGTGGTTTCTCAGGATCTGACAAATGCTGAATAAAGTACCAGAAAAGCTTTAGAGATGAGATCATTTATGAATGTAGAACGACTACCAAAATTAAGAGATATGAGGGACTGCAGATGCTGGTTTACAAAAAGACATCTCTGGCTTTTGTCCAACCATAGAAACATAGAAAAATAGGCGCAGGGTAGGCCATTCAGCCCATCGAGCCAGCACCGCCATTCAATATGAACTAAAATCAGTTCCCCGTTCCTGTTTTTTCCCCACATCCCTTGATTTCTTTAGCCCTAAGACCATCTGCCTATCTGACACCTCTCTAACCTGTATCCACCTATCATTTACCAGGCTTTGTCTTGATCCTCCTCTCTTTCAGTTTTCAATCCAACCCTCCCCCACAATCTATCTGAAGAAGGGTCCCACTCGAAACATCGCCTATCCATGTTCTCTGGAGATGCTGCCTGACCTGCTGAGTTACTCCAGCTTTTTTTTTAACAGAAATCAGGGCTGTTCTTGGTGCATGGAAGGGGAGATTAAGACAGCAGAGTTCAAAATCTTGAAGGGCTTTGACAGAGTAGTGAAGCTGATTGTGGTTCTAGTGACGGAAGGGTCATTAAGGAGTGGACACAGATCCAAAGCAATTGGTGAATGAATCAGAGCAAACATTAGAGAAAAAAAATACATGTCACTTTACAGTGATCTGGAGTAGGTAAAAAGGGTGGTAGAAGCAGGTTCAAAAACTATCTTTCAAAGGAAACTGGATACAGACATAAAAAAAAATCAAAGGCAGAAAAGAGCAGAGTAGGATAATGGATATTCAAAGCCCATAATAGTCCTAATGTCCTCCTTCTGTACTCCATCACAGTCAGGCATATAATCAATAAAAAGTAATGGTATCTTCCAGCAAAGAGTAGATGAGGCAGCTATTGTTTCAGATATTATTGATGCAGACAGGTGAATAACATTTGCCTTGACTTAATTAAGTAAAAATGATCTGGCTCAGGACATTATCTAAATGAATAGCGATTGACACAGTTGATAGATTCACCTGCAGCAGAATTCCCGTCCAAGCCTGTCGCGGACTTAATCATTAGATAAACTTAACACTTCTATAAGTCCTTAACTTATATATCACCAGAGGTAGTTAAATGGTTAATGTGTTTCTGGCAGTGAGTTTCAGCTGGATTCAGTGAGTTTTCTGTGCATCTGCAGAAGTCTGAAACCGCACCCCACGGTGGCGCAATGGTAGAGTTGCTGCCTTACAACACTTACAGCACCGGAGACCCCGGGTTCGATCCCCACTATGGGTGCTGTCTCTATGGAGATGTATGTTCTCCCTGTGACCGCGTGGGTTTTCTTCGAGATCACTCCAAAGCCATACAGGTTTGCAGGTTAATTGGCTTGGTATAAGTGTTATTGCCTCTAGTGTGTGTAGGATAGAGTTCATGCGCAGCACGGACTGAGTGAGCTGAAGGACCTATCTCCGCGCTGTATCTCTACACTAAACCCATTCAGCTGGGCATCAGGCCCTTGAAGGGGGGCCATTCCCTTCAGGTAGAACAGGTAGAAAGGTGGCTACTGAAATCTACTGAAAAGTTGAGTCTTGGTACAGGAAAGTGTGCAAAAGGAGGCTTCCGTGGTGCTTTGTGAGAGGGAAGAAGATGGAAGGGAGAGAGGCACGGGAGGCTTGAATTTTCCCTTGTAAGATTGAATGACAATGCACGGAAAAGAATGCAGAAAGTTGTGACCACTGCCCAGTCCATCATCGGCTCTGACCTCCCCACCACTGAAGGGATCTATCGCAATCGCTGCCTCAAAACGGCAGCCAGCATTATCAAAGACCCACTCCATCCTGCCCACACACTCATCTCTCCTTTGCCATCGGGAAGAAGGTACATGAGCTTGAAGTCTGGAACATCCAGGCTCAAGAACAGCTTCTTCCCCACAGCCACCAGGCTACTAAATATGACATCAAACAAGCTCTGAACAATTAGTCTATTGCACTTTACCTGTTTATTTATTGTGTACATATATGGTATATAGACACACTGAACTTTTATCTCCTGTTCTATATTATGTTTGCATATTCTGTTGTGCTGCAGCAAGCAAGAATTTCACTGTCCTATCTGGGACACATGACAGTAAAACTCTCTTGACACTTGACTACCCAATCCAAAGATAACATAATTGCCAATCTCATCATTAGTGTAACTGGTAGTTGATGGTTGGCATGAACTTGTAGACATTGAAGAGGGTCCAGAGGATGAGAATGTACAAGAAAGATCCAGGGAATCGATATGGGTAGAGCTGCGAAACACTAAGGGGCAGAAAACGCTAGTGGGAGTTGTGTACAGGCCACCTAACAGTAGTAGTGGAGTTGGGGATGGCATCAAACAGGAAATTAGAAATGCGTGCAACAAAGGTAAAACAGTTATAATGGGTGACTTCAATTGGCAAGGGGTGCTGAGAAAGAGGATTTCTTGGAATGTATGCGGGATAGTTTTCTAAACCAACATGTAGAGGAACCAATGAGAAAGCAGGTTATTCTAGACTGGGTATTGAGTAATGAGGAAGGGTTAGTTAGCAGTCTTGTTGTGCGTGGCCCCTTGGGCAAGAGTGCCCATAATATGGTCGAGTTCTTCATTAGGATGGAGAAACAAGGGTTCTGAACTTAAAGAAAGGTAACTTTGAGGGTATGAGTCGTGTATTGGCCAAGATAGACTGGCAATTGATTCTTAAACGGTTGACGGTGGATAGGCAATGGAAGGCATTTAAAGACTGCATGGATGAACTACAACAATTGTTCATCCCAGTTTGGCAAAATAATAAATCAGGGAGGTAGTGCTTCCGTGGATAACAAGGGAAATCAGCGATAGTATCAAAACAAAAGATGAAGCATACAAATTAGCCAGAAAAAGCAGCCTACCAGAGGACTGGGAGAAATTCAGAGTCTAGCAGGGGAGGGCAAAGTGCTTAATTGGGAAAGGGAAAATAGATTATGAAAGAAAACTGGCAGGGAATATAAAAACTGACTGCAAACGTTTTTATAGATATGTGAAGAGAAAAAGATTAGTTAAAACAAATGTAGGTCCCTTGCAGTCAGAAACAGGTGAATTGATCATGGGGCACAAGGACATGGCAGACCAATTGAATAACTACTTAGGTTCTGTCTTCTCCGTGTTCTAAATAATCTGCCGGAAATAACATGGGACCGGGGGTCAAATGGGATGTAGGAAATGAGTGAAATCCAGGTTAGCCGGGAAGTGGTGTAAGGTAAATTGAATGGATTAAAGGCCGATAAATACCCAGGGCCAGATAGGCTGCATCCCAGAGTACTTAAGGAAGTAGCCCCAGAATTAGTGGATGCATTAGTGATAATTTTTCAAAACTCTTTAGATAGTGGGGAAAATGCTAGAGTCCGTTATTAAAGATGGGATAGCAGTACATTTGGAAAGTGGTGAAATCATTGGACAAAGTGAGCATGGATTTATGAAAGGTAAATCATGTCTGACGAAACTTATAGAATTTTTCGAGGATGTAACTAGTAGAGTGGACAAGGGAGAACCAGTTGATGTGTTATATCTGGACTTTCAGAAGGCTTTCGACAAGGTCCCACATAAGAGATTAGTATGCAAACTTAAAGCACACGGTATTGGAGGTTCAGTATTGATATGGATAGAGAACTGGCTGGCAGACAGGAAGCAAAGAATAGGAGTAAACTATTAAAAAATAAATAAAATTGGACCATTAGAGAACCAGAATGGACAGCTATCTGCAGAGCCAAAAGAGATGGGGGAGATATTGAACAATTTCTTTTCTTCGGTATTCACCAAGGAGAAGGATATTGAACTCGGTGAGTTAAGGGGAAAAAGTAGAGTAGCTATGGAAACTATGAAATTCAAAGAGGAGGAAGTACTGACACTTTTGAAAAATATAAAAGTGGATAAGTCTCCAGGTCCTGACAGGATATTCCCTAGGACATTGAGGGAAGTTACTGTAGAAATAGCAGGAGCTATGACAGAAATATTTCAAATGTCATTAGAAACGGGAATAGTGCCGGAGGATTGGCGTACTGCGCATGTTGTTCCATTGTTTAAAAAGGGTTCAAAGAATAAACCTAGCAATTATAGACCTATTAGTTTGACGTCAGTGGTGGGCAAATTAATGGAAAGGATACTTAGAGATAATATATATAAGCATCTGGATAAACAGGGTCTGATCAGGAACAGTCAACATGGATTTGTGCCTGGAAGGTCATTTTTGACAAACCTTCTTGAATTTTTTGAAGCGGTAACTAGGGAAATTGATGAGGGTAAAGCAGTGGATGTTGTCTATATGGATTTCAGTAAGGCCTTTGACAAGGTTCCCCATGGAAGGTTGGTTAAGAAGGTTCAATCTTTGGGTGTTAATGGCGGAGTAGCAAGATGGATTCAACAGTGGCTGAATGGGAGATGTCAGAGAGTAATGGTGGATGGCTGCTTGTCAGGTTGGAAGCCGGTGACCAGTGGGGTGCCTCAGGGATGTGTGTTGGGTCCACTGTTGTTTGTCATGTACATCAATGATCTGGATGATGGGGTGGAAAATTGGATAAGTAAGTATGCAGATGATACTAAGATAGGTGGTGTTGTGGATAATGAAGTAGATTTTCAAAGTCTACAGAGAGATTTGGGCCATTTGGAAAAGTGGGCTGAAAGATGGCAGATGGAGTTTAATGCTGATAAGTGTGAAGTGCTACATCTTGGCAGGACAAATCAAAATAGGACGTACATGGTAAATGGTAGGGAATTGAGGAATGCTGTGGAATAGAAGGATCTAGGAATAACTGTGCATAGTTCCCTGAAGGTGGAATCACATGTAGATAGGGTGGTAAAGAAAGCCTTTGGTGTGCTGGCCTTTATAAATCAGAGCATTGAATATAGGAGTAGGGAAGTAATGTTAAAATTGTACAAGGCATTGGTAAGACCAATTCTGGAGTATGGTGTACAATTTTGGTCGCCTAGTTATAGGAAGGATGTCAACAAAATAGAGAGAGTACAGAGGAGATTTACTAGAATGTTTCCAGGGTTCCAGCAACTATGTTACAGAGAAAGGTTTGAACAAGTTAGGTCTTTATTCTTTGGAGCGCAGAAGGTTAAGGGGGGACTTGATTGAGGTCTTTAAAATGATGAAAGGGATAGACAGAGTTGACGTGGATACGTTTTTCCCATTGAGGGTAGGGAAGATTCAAACAAGAGGGCATGACATGAGAATTAAGGGACAGAGGTTTCGGGGTAACGTGAGGGGGAACTTCTTTACTCAGAGGGTGGTGGCTGTGTGGAATGAGCTTCCAGCAGAAGTGGTGGAGGCAGGATCGATTTTAACATTTAAGAGTAAAGTGGATAGGTATATGGACGTGAAGGGAATGGAGGGGTATGGTCTGAGTGCAGGTAGATGGGACTAGGGGAAAACAAATGGTCGGCACGGACTGGAAGGGCCGAGAGGGCCTGTTTCCGTGCTGTAATTGTTATATGGTTATATGGTTATATGGGTCCTTTTCAGGATGGCAGGCAGTGACTAGTGGGGTACCGCAAGGCTCGGTGCTGGGACCCCTGCTATTTACAATATATATAATTAATGATTCGGACGAGGGAATTGTATGCAACATCTCCAAGTTTGTGGATGATACGAAGCTGGGGGGCAGTCTTTTAGGACCGAGATGAGAAAAACATTTTTCACACAGGGAGTGGCGAATCTCTGGAATTTTACTTCGGTTACATGAGTGACGACGTGAAGAACCCCGTACATCCGTTGGTGTGTCATTACATCAGACGCTTTGGTGTAGTCAGCCAATTGGTAAGTTTAAAACAGAAGGTAAGTGTTCAAACTTTTCTAGCATTCATTTTCTGTAGCAGCGGTTGTCGATACTCCGTTAGAGATGTTACAGCAAGTGAAGAAGGTGTCGGTGAGGCGCTCCGCAACAAAAAGGGTCGATGACCAGGAAAGTATTGTTAGCGGAGGCCCGTTTAGCACACCAAGTCCGACGCCAGCAATGGAGCTAGCGACACCGGACCCGCTGCCTGTGAGCAGCGTAGCCATGCCGGTAGGGCGTAAAGCTACTGGAAAATCAAATAGGCCCGTGGACCCAGAGTCGGGCTTGGAGGTTTTCACCTCAAAAGGAGAGACCGTTTGCTCACGGCTCTCCCAAGTCAAGATTTTATTGCAAAAAATGCTCGACAGGGACGAACTCCGTAAGGAGGAGTGGTGCCCACGCCAGGCTAGTGGAGAGCCTGTGCTCGCAGCACCTATAACAGGGCTGCAAGAATATCCTACCTTTGAGGAGGAAATTATACCAGTGCAGTTTGCTGACGCTGATTCAGTTGTGGAAGAGAGCCACAAGGGAGTGGAGCTGGAGATTATCCCTAATATAGCAGAACAATTTGCAGTGCCTAGAGAGGCAGGAGAGCAGTTTGGGGATAAATTGGCTCCAGCTATACAGTATATGCTCTCTCACCAGCTGCAGGAATTGGCCATGGATGAGGCGGCTAAAAAATATGAAGCCCCTATCAATTGCAGTTTACTTAAGGTGCCTAAGGTAAACCATCTGATCTAGACACAGTTGGGGGTGTCAGACAGAGCTCAAGAATTAAAATTTCAGAAGGTACTAAAACTACTTTCAGCAGGGCTTACGGCATTTGCCGTTACAGTAGATAAAGGGCATATGCCTGAAGCCCGTCAAGATGCACTGGGACTCCTCTGTAGTGCTTATTTCGAAATCAATAATATTCGAAGAAGTGCTATTAGGCCAGTTATCAATCCCAATCTGGCGTCTTTGTGCAAGCCGCCCAGCGTACAACCACCCAATCTTTTATTTGGAGCAGATCTCGCCAAGCGAGTCAAAGAGTGTCATGAGGACGCTAAAATGATGCGCCTCATTAAGCCGGGTGGCAAACAAGGAAAGAGGATTTTCCCTTACCGGCGGGGTGCTAGTTCAGATGCAGGGGAAGGAACCAGTCATTCAGGTGCGCAGTATCGGAACTGGCAGCGTGCCACTGGTGAGAAGGGAAGGATGCCTTTTCCTACAAAGGGCCAGGGCCAACAAGCTCAGCCAGGACATATGTAGGTGAGAAAAATGCCTCTTGAAGAGAATGAATCAAGTAAAATAGATATTCAAATTGGGGGAAGATTACATTTGTTTCTCAAACAATGGCAGAAGGTAACATCAGATTAATTTATACTTAACAGTATTGAAGGGGTAAAAATTAAATTTTACTCTACTATGTGTCCACCTAATCAGTCCACCTAATCAGCATGTTCCAAGTCGGAAACTTATATTTTCAGAAGAAGAAAATGTGCTCATACAAGCAGAAATTAATACATTACACAAGAAAGGGGTAATTGAGAAGTCAGTTCATCAAAATCGTCAGTTTGTGTCAAGTATTTTTCATAGGTCTAAAAAGACTGGGGGATGTGGAATTATTTTGGATCTGACGAGTTTGAACTCATTTGTTTGCTATAGGCATTTCAAAATGGAAACTTTTTCCACGGCCAAACATCTCGTTTCCAAAGGGTGTTACATGGCCAGCATTGATTTAAAGGATGCATATTACTCAGTGTCTATTCATGGTGATGATAGGAGGTATTTGAAATTTATCTGGATGACTCAGTTGTGGCAATTCAAAGCACTGCCTAATGGGTTAACTTCAGCTCCTGATTATTTACTAAATTGTTAAAACCTGATCTAGCTTTACTCTGAGCTCAGGGGCATGTGGTAATGGCCTACCTAGACGATATTTTAATTGTTGGAAAGACTCGTGCTGAAGCTGAGTCATCTGTTTCAATTGTTAAACTCACTTTTGAACAATCAGGGTTCGTCATTCATCCAGATAAATCCAAATTATCACCAGTTCAAATCATTAATTATTTGGGATTTACCATTAATTCAAATCACATGTTGGTAACTTTGCCTAGGGACAAATTGCAACAGTTAATAGAGGATTGTGTTAATCTCCTTAGAGAACAACAGCCTTCAATTAGACAAGTAGCCAGTTTAATTGGTAAATTGGTGGTTGCTTTTCCAGCTGTGCAGTACGGACCTCTGCATTATCAACAATTACAACGATCAAAAGAACAGGCACTGAGGACACAAGTGGGCCATTTTGATAGGCCTATGCAATTGTCAGCTGGGGGCAGTTTCTGACATTCAATGGTGGATTATAAATGTTTCAAAGAGTTCTAGGGAGGTTTTGGTGGAACCACTTTCTATAATATTACAGACTGATGTAAGTGTGCTGGGTTTGGGTGCTACAGATATGTCTTCCAGTTGTGGAGGCAGATGGAATACTGACGAGACATCCCTTCTTCAATTAAGAGGGATCAATTATTTAGAGCTGTTGGAAACCTGGTATGGGCTTAATGCTTATTGCTCTACCAGGAGGGACTTGCATGTGCAGGTTCAGATTGACAACACTACAGCAGTGGCACTTGTAAACCACATGGGTGGAGTCAAGTCACAGTCTTGTGATAGATTGGCTAATCAGATCGGGAGCTGGTGCATTGACCAAAATATCTGGCTTTCAGCAATATATTTACCAGGTAGATTCAACACAGTAGCTGACATTAGGTCATGCCAATTCAATGGTAACATAGAATGGATGTTAAATCAGGACATATTTAATCAAGTGATTGCACAGTATGGAATGCCAGATATTGACTTGTTTGCATCTAGACTAAACCATCAGTTGCCCAGATATGTTTAATGGGAACCAGATCTTGGTGCAGCAGCAGTGGATGCATTCTCGCTGCATTGGGGTGGAATGTTTGTTTATGCATTTCCTCCATTCTGTCTCATCAGTAGATGCTTGCAAAAGATGAAGTAGGACTCTGCTTCAGGAGTATTGGTAGTGCCGGATTGGACTACACAACCATGGTTTCCTCTCGTATTACAAATGGCTACTCAGCCTCACATGATTATTCCCAAACATAAAAAGCTACTGGTAAATCCAGTAACTGGCGATCAACATCCTTTACATTGTCGTATCTGTTAATTTCCAGATTTTAAGGAGGAGAGGGCTGTCTGATCGTACCGTGGATGTTCTCATGTCGGCCTGCAGGGGTAGTACTCAGAAGCAGTACATCACCTCGATAAGGAAGTGGGAGTAATTCTGTCCACAACAGAATATCTCATATCAAACTGCAGGCATCCCAGACGTATTAGGGTTCTTGTCCACTCTTTATATTGATCAGAAGTTAAACTATAGTGTGATAAATACAGCCAGAAGTGCTCTGTCTGCTTATTTACCCATGAATTCAGAGTTACATTCAGTAGGGACACATCCGTTAGTTTCTCGATTTATGAAGGGAGTTTTCAATTCTAATCCTCCTAAACCCAGGTATGCCGGTATTTGGAATGTGAGTAAAGTTCTTATGCTTCTTCACCAGTGGGCTCCTGTTACAAGCCTATCTCTAGCCAAACTAACCATGAAGGTAGTCATGCTTATGGCGTTGGTATCAGCCTAACATGTGCAAACATTGCAAAAGCTACGGCTAGACATGCAGGTCTCGGCAGATGCCTTTACTTTTTATGTCTATGATTTGCTCAAACATAGTAGAATAGGCATGACAGGATGTAAGATTATGGTTTCAGCCTACCCCACTGATTCTCGCCTGTTAGTGTAGTATCACATTTGTCTTGTTACATTGAGGCCACCAGAGCCCTACGAGGAACAGAGTCTGCATTATTTATTAGCCACAAAAAAACACACAGTAAGGTGTCTGTGCAAACAACTTCATGGTGGCTAAAGCAGGTTCTGGGAAGTGCTGGGATTGATACTGATAAATTCAAATCTCATTCCACCAGGGCGGCATCAACATCCGCGGCAAGGGCGATGGACGTGCTATAGACCATTTCCTCGCAGCCGCAGGATGGTCCCGTGAGCTGACCTTCCAAAAGTTTTACCATAAGCCGATTACAAGGCTGAGGGTGTTTGCTGATTCTGTTTTAAGTTCTATTACAGTTTCCCCCTGAGTTAGAGGAGTTGTTATTGTTTCATTTGTAAATAAATCGTTATTCATTCAACAATGTTATCAGTGATGCATTATTGATTATTAACGACTTTTTGAGCCAATCGATGCAGTGTGAACGCCGGATTGGGGTCTGCGGCATGAAATCACAGTGCTTTGAAAACTTCACATAGTCACTCACGTGACTGAAGTAAAATAGTAAGATTAAATGAGAACTTACCAATTTGAGGTTTGATCTTTAGTTTATGAGGAGTTACTATGAGGGATTACGTGCCCTCCGCGCCCAACCCTCATAAATATCATCTGGTAATTCTAGTCTTTGTTATCTTACCATTATACTTCAGTCATTGTTACCTGTGATTTCACACCGCTGCTTTGAAGATTGATGCACCAACAGCTGTACGGGGTTCTTCACGTAATCCCTCATCGTAACTCCTCATAAAATAAAGAACAAACTTCAAACTGGTAAGTTCTCATTTAATCTTACTATTCTCTGCCACAGAAGGTAGTTGAGGCCAGTTCAATGGCTATATTTAAGAGGGAGTTAGATGTGGCCCTTGTGGCTAAAGGGATCAGGGGGTATGGGGAGAAGGCAGGTTCAGGATACCTAGTTGGATGATCAGCCATGATCACATTGAATGGCGGTGCAGGCTCGAAGGGCCGAATGGCCTACTCCTGCACCTATTTTCTATGTTTCCATGTTAATGTATGATAAACATTCAAAAGCACTGGGCTTGTATTTGCTGGAGTTTAAAAGGATGTGGGCGGACCTCAGTGAAACTTATGAAAGCCTTGTTGTTATGTTTAATCAAGCAATTTTTTGGTGTGAACAATCCTGTTCTGATTGTGTCTCAACATTTTAGCTGAGGTGCAATCAGAGATTCAACTTCCTAGCATTATTAGTTTCACAAAAGCTACCTGTCCAATGTTGCCTTTACACCCGATAGCAAAGTAGACCTTGCTTTCTATGCAACATGTATCTACTGGTTACGCAAATGTAAGCAGGAATTCCAGTTTGTTCAAGTTCATTAGCAGTTATAGAGAACCAGGAAAGAATGACTCAGTCAAATGAACACATAATTGAAATTAATGTGCCTCACACATTATTTTGTCTTGTCACCATATTATCACAGAATGATGCATTTATTTTGCAAAGATTTTCCACAGTCTAAGGTAATAATTTGTGATTTAATGAAAGTTGGATCAAGCCTGCTATTGAAAAACAAAGCTGATTTTGAAAAATAACAGGAATTATAATAAATATTAACAATCCAAAGAATTCAAAACCATCCACCAATCTGACAGTGAATCTGGATGTTTTGTTTAATAGAGAAAATAATGTTATTTTCTGCACCTCTGGAGCTTCTGCAATCACAGCATGGATATGCAGTTTAGCAGGCTAATTGCCCAAGGAGATGTATCTTTGGGACTTAATCATTATCTCATGTAGACTAGATATGCGGTAAAGGACAAAAAAGGCCACCAAGATACAGCCACAAATTGGCCACACACTGGACGTGATTGAGAGCCCTTGGGCAGTGCAAGAAGTCTGGCCCAATTCTGGCACAATGTATAAGATTCCTTAGTAAGAATGTGCCCTCAGTAACAACTAGTATGGGCTGCACACACCACTGCAATCTCTAAGTGGGGCAAGGGCAGTCAAGAAGACTGCAGCAGTGAACTGTGCAGGAAGGGACTGCAGATGTTGGTTTAAACCAAAGATAGACACAAAAGACTTCTTCAGACTGAAGAAGGGTCTTGACCCGAAACGTCACCCATTCCTTCTCTCCAGAGATGCTGCCCATCCCGCTGAGTTATTCCAGCTTTTTGTGTCTATCTGCAGCAGTGAATGTACACACCTCGGTCATTCTAGGCTAGATGGGGAAGTTTTAAGGGGGACCCGAGGTGTAGGTTTCTCACACAGAGGGTGGTGGGTACATGGAACGAGCTTCAAGAAGCCATGTAAGAAGTGGGTACAATTAAAATGTTTAAAAGATATTTGGACAAGTACATAGAGAAGAAATGTTTCAAATGTATGCCAAATCCAGCCAAATCACTTTGACCCACTGAGTCCACATCGACAAGCGATCCCCGCGCACGAACATTATCCTGCACACATAGGAACAATTTACAGTTTTACTAAAGCCAAATCACACAATTGCTATCTGTTGTTGTGCAAGATGGTTCCTGAGTTTCTTACTGAAAGAGAGCAGATTACATTTCATACACCATTGTCAAAGATTAGGAGGTGGTGAATATTTATGACTTTACTATGATTTGAGTCTGTCTGCCTCATGGTTCAAGGTACCATTGTCAACCTGCACTTCACTCTGTTGGCACTGCATGTCAGCTCAGGCCAACAAAGGGAACTGAAATAATTTCCAGTCCTTCAATGTAGAAACAAAGAACTGCAGATGCTGGCTGATTCCTAAGATAGACACAAATTGCTGGAGTAACTCAATGGGACAGGCATTGAGTTACTCTGGGGAAAAAAAAGGATAGGTGATGTTTTGGATCAGGATCCTTCTTCAGAGGAAGGGTACTGACCTGAAACATCACCTATCCCTTTGACTCCAGAGATGCTGCCTTTTCTTAAAATTTTTTTGTTAGAAATAAATACAGTAATGTGGTCCCTAAGTACCTGATGCATTCAGACATATTACAGTTCTTGTACAACTTCTTATTTTTAATTTAATAATAAAAGAACAATGATAGAAAGAAGATAATAGAGAGTGCCGTAGGCAATGGTGATGGTTCAGATTCATGATATAATAAGAAAAGCCCGAAAAAGAGATAGATAGACAAGAGAGTAGAAACGAATAGCGAGAGAGACGGAAAGAAGAAGCTAAAGAGATTTTAAAAAAGAAAGAAGGAAAATAAATTAGGAGAGATATACCAAATAAATATCTTTATCCATCCGTCACCCGGTTCTGAACCATTTCATTTCTAAGGTTATGTTGCACCATATGCTTGTAAGAAGTCGATAAAAGGAGACCAAATCTTTAAGAATTGGTCTACTTTGCCTAATAGGAGGAATCTCATTTCTTCAAGATGTAACATTTACAACATATTTGAAATCCACATTTTAAACATTGGCGTGGATGCTTTTTTCCAAAATGTAAGTATAAGTTTTTTTGCTGTTATTAAACCATAATTTAAGAGAGTTTCTTGAAACGTAGTTAGCTTACGTTCCTCTTCCATTGATCCGAATAGAATCAGTTCTGTATTGGGGTTCAATTTTACATTAAATAGCTTTGTAAAAGTTCCAAAGATTTCATTCCAAAATTTATGAAGTTTTGTACAGAAGACAAAGGAATGTGCTATAGTGGCATTTTGAGTTACACATTTATCGCAAATGGAGGAAACATTTGGAAATATTTTATTCAGTCTAGTTTTTGAGTAATATAATCCATGTAAAATTTTAAATTGAATTAAGTTATGCCTTACATTAATTGAACATTTATGTACACATAATAGTTTTTTTTCCCATCTGTCTTTCGGAATTTTTATCAATAATTCTTGTTCCCAATCTCTTCTAATTGCCTCTGTCGTTGGTGTTTCTATATTTAAAATTATATAATATAAATATGATATTAAATTGCTTGATTCTGCCTTTCTGTTCACTCCATCTAATAAATCTGAGGTTAGAGTTTGATATCCTTGTATGTGTTTTTTCAAATAATCTTGAATTGAAGGTATTTGAAATATTGATTACTTTTCAGATTGTATTTTAGCTGTAGTTGTTGGAATGATAGAAGTTTTCCCATTTCATATATTAAAATGATTAAAATAGGAATCATTTTAATTCCTATTCTTTCCCAATGGATAAACGTTTTATCAATAATAGATGGTTTGAATGAGGGATTGTTAATTATTGGAGAAAGAAGCGATAAGTTTCTTAATTTTAAAGTTCATTTTATTTGTTTCCAAATTCGTATTATACTGTGAATAATTAGATTCTTCTTATATATTATATTGTTCAGTTTCATCGGAGAAAGAAGAATCACTCTTATATTATAGGGGGGACAATCCTTTTTCTCCATTCTTATCCAGTCTACTTGTTGGGCAGAACTGTACAACCAGGAGATGCTGCCTTAACCTGCTGAGTTACTCCAGCACTTTGTTGTGTATCCTATCCTTCAATGTCAGCTGGTGCATGACCTAAGGCATGTAGACCTGCACCCAGCATGTTGGTTCTACCATGACACCTCTATTCTGCTGTACCTGTATTGTCAACTTCAATTCAACTCTAAGGCCAAACCAAAGGATGGTTGCCAAGCAACCAAGATTTTAGTCCAGCACTTGAACTGCCATGCTGCCATACCCTAAGTTTATCTAACAAGAAGCATTTGGTAGCATTCTTACTGACCAAACCATAAAGCAGATACCCACTAGACTACATCTGCATTATACGATGAGAGAACCAACACATGGAAAACCTACTCAACCTTACCCTCGTTAATCCTTCTATTGCTGCTTCTTTACTCCAGGAACTTGCGTTCATGTGGAGGTAAAATGTCACATTCATTTTGGTGACACCCTCACTGTTGTGCAGCGTGATTACTGTGCTAAATGGTAAGCACTCAGAACAGACTTGTCAACGCAATACAGAACTCCACTGGCAGCATCAGAATTGTGCATAAACACAATCTGTAAAACTCAGAGCTTGGCAGTTCCCTCATGCCATCGAAGCCGAGGGTCAGACGTACTTTAATGTGAGGGTAGACTGTGGAAGGACATGTGTAAAGGGACACAATGGGGCAAGGCAGACGGTGGGTAGAAGTGGACTGTGGATCAAGGTAGATCAGCCCAAGATACCAGTCTCAGGACCAGTAACAAATAGTGACCTTAAGCAAGCCCATGCCTGGTACTGCCTAGTAACCATTTCCCTGACTGCAGGGGAAGGGAAATGTAGACTAGGGGTAATATAAATGGCGATGTATGCCAACGAGCCACAGCCAAGCCCAACTGAGGGCCATTGAACCTATTAACCTGACCCTACAGACTTACAACTTCTAAACCCTGGAGTTCAGAGGGGAAGGAGAGAGGAAGTTGTAACCATCTTCTTTGTCTCTAGAAATAAAGCCCATTGGGTGTGTTCACCTTTATGTGTCTGTGTGCGCACACCAGTGTATTTGTTATTGATCCGGTATCACGACTGACACCAGAGTATCAAGTGGGGATGTTTGCTGATGATTCCACAAGGTTTAGTTGCATTTACAGCTTTGCATGTCTTGAAGAAGTTCCTGCATGTAATAAGATCGGATTAGCAATCGGACAGTCCAATAAGTGGTTAGTAATATTTGCATTATAAATAACCAAGTCCAATTCCCTTTGGTGTTCCACAGCATTCATATTAGTGTCCCAATATCCTGGAGATTGCCATTGACTAGAAACACATCTGCAACACCCATGAGTCCGAGAGTGAGTCCACCAAATCAGGAGCATAACGGAATAACCTCTGTTCTGTTTGAAAATGACAGATCAAACCAGGCGATGATCAAGGAAATGTAGAATGGTTCACAGTCGGCTGAGGGGAAGGTGGCAATGAGGCATACAAACAGTAAAATGAATCTGGAGGACAGTGAAACTAGTCGGAGAACTAGGGTGGGGGAGGGACAGAAAAAGGGGAAAAGCATAGGTTACTTGAATTTGGAGAAACTTGAAGGGTTACGAAGTTAGTATCAATATTTATACTACTGGGTTGTACTGCAGTTATTTGTTCTAGCTACTTTGGTAACACATCTCAAACTTGTGATCACTACTACTTATAAGGCCAAGGCAGTAGACAAATCCCAGTAGATAGGTCCCAGTAGACAAGTCCCCCTGATGATTATGAGGACAAAATGATCTAATCAAATGTTAATGTGTGACATTTTGGGTCGAGACCCTTCTTCTGAATAATGATCATGACCCGAAACATCACCCATTCCTTCTCTCCAGAGATGCTGCCTGTCCTGCTGAGTTTCTCCAGCATTTTGTGTCTATCTTCGGTGTAAACCAGCATCTGCAGTTTATTCCTGCGCTAATCTAATGTAAGTTTGCAAAAGTAAGATTCGGAATGTAATGCTGTTGAACTGTTGAAGAAGCAACGGGTTGATAGACTAATAAGGATACTGAGAGACAGAGAACATATAAAAGCTGTGAAATGCAGGGATGCAAGTATTGCTCTGCAAGTCAGGCTGCTCTAGATGTGCAGAGAGAAATGCTGAGTCAGTAATCCAGATTGATAGCCCTCAGAAAACTAGCCAGCGAGCAGAATTCTGCATTGTGGTGCCTTTTGCATCCTGAGAAATGCAAAATACCATATCCCACGTTGCCAAAAATATTGAGCCATTTGTTACCAATGCCTTTTAACATGTGGCTACTTCCACATTCTTCTCATACCTGCCTAGGCTTTTGTGGTCTGAAGAAATTGGGCTCCTGGTACTTATTTCATGGAATCAATACATTATTGAACACTCAACTAAAAGTATAACTTCTAACCGGTCTCAAAATCAATGCCTTCTCAATGAACCTCCAGTCACTAGTACTTTGGAGCAGTTAACACATTTTTAAACATTGTTTTGCCAATTCAGTATTGAAGAATTTAAAGGTTCGTGTGAATTGTTCAGCAGCACTTTTCTGTATTAACTTCCAGTTTTAAGCACACAATACTTCATTGATTTTATGACTTAAATTTGATGTAATTTATATCCAAAGTAGAAGAGTTGCTTCAAATAATTGTAATTGGGTAATGACTCTAATAATTCTTGTTCAAGACCTAAATTGCTTAATGATGATAAAGGATCCATTTGCAAAAAAAAAAGGTTGGAAATTGGGAGTAACAAATTGTAACTGGCTGCAATAGCACTTATAACAAATTTGAATAGACTTTGCAATCAGCGTGCATCAAGTGTGAAAGAAACAACATATGTCTTTTATTGTGTTCATGGGATTTTTCAATGCCAAATATTTTGCAAAAAATATATATATTTCAAGTAATGTTTGGAGTAATCTTGCTAATTGCTTTAAGTGATTATCTTTTATTAATATTGACTTTTTTATTCTAACCATTTATATCCAAAGGAGTAATGGCTCACAGAGAGTACAAATGAAATCATATTTCTCAGAGCATAGACACAAAATGCTGGAATAACTCAACAGGACATGCAGCATTTCTGGAGAAAAGGAATAGCTGTTGTTTCAGGTCGAGACCCTTCATCTGATCAAGGACCTCGACCCGAAATGTCACCCATTCCTTCTCTCCAGAGATGCTGCCTGTCCTGCTGAGTTATACCAGCAATATGTGTCTATCCTCTCTTTGACATGCTCTGTCAGTGCAGATCACATGAAATAAATTGGGTTTATCAATGACAAGTGATTGAGAGAGAGAGAGAGAGAAAGGCCCCAGAGTGGAGGAACAGTGGTGAGAGTTAATACATCACGGTCTATTATTGTTGGCCTGGGATGATAATTGGTGTTTGGGAGGAATTGAGCAATAGATTGTATGGGATTGGAGATTTAGATGGAAATTTGGTGGACATAGGGGTCGGTGTAAATTGTGTGAAGATCGTGAGAATGAGAGTCCACTGTGCATAAAGCTTCAGATTGATGGAGGTCTCCTTAGTATAGCTTACACAAAGCCCATGATTTTTATTAGTGGTTTATTTTTCATTGGAATAGTATTGGAGAGCATTCAAAACAACCTCATGTCTAGGCCTTTGATAGGGTGATCCCATCCTGAGCCAAGACATTTTGGCAGGGGACTTATTCCTAAGCAATGGTTCCCTAGTTATGGTTGTCTGCTTACAGTATTAGAAACCTGAGAGATTCATTGCATCCTACACTTCCAGTGTGTTGAAGCCAACTGTGTTTTCTTGGGAGTTATGCAATGCCCCTTAGCTTTTAACTCTGCTTATGTATAGCATTATAAATGTTGTTGATTCTCTGCCAAAGAAGATAATCAGATATTCAATCCCAGGGTTTGCAGCAGCTAGAAAAAATCTTGGCAAAAAGATACAAATAATATTGTAGCAATGTTACAACATTTTGAGATTTTAAAAATCAAGTCTGCAATTTATCCCATCGGATAAAGCATAAAAAGATGTTTAATTTGACACCTAATTCACTTTCATATCTTCGGTATTAAAAAAGTTATGGCCATTTTCATACTCGGAAATTAGCAGCTTTTCCATTGACTTAACACAAAAGCTGTGATTGAGGACAGTCAAAAGTCCATAACTTTCTTAAAAATTAAGAGAACTGAAAGAAATTTTCAATTATTATAGATTGAAGCATTCTGAAACAAATATTAAACAATCTTACTTGGATGACCTGAAATTAAAGCATATAATTAGTTAGTTACCTAATTGTAGCTAATTACAAAATTCAATTACTAAATTTAAACATCTATCCATTTCTTAACAAAAGATTAACATTTTTAAATAGCCTAAGTGTCCAAATAACATTCACACAAGAATTCACAATATAACATGATTTTTAAATCTCATTGTCATTAATTTATAGGCCAAAAGGAAGGAAGTTAATGTTTAATTCCCGTACATTAATGGCCATTTAAATCATCTTGCGAGTAGGTTTTTGTGGAACATGATCGATTTGAATGTTGCGGTTGCAGTGAATTTGAACCCCATATCAACAGGAAAAACACTGCCGGTTCGTATGGGGCCAAAATCACATTTTCGCCAAGGAAATTTTGATTGAAGTCATCCTAAGAAGCAAGTTTATATGTAAGATAAACGACTTACCTTATGTTTTGTCCCCGACACGAGATCCGTCCCGTTGTCCGCTTTGACAGCGTTAGAAGTTGCTTTTTTATTTTACTCCAGCGATTAAATTGTCCCGTGATTTCTTTGTTTTTAAACTTCCGAGAACGGAAGTCGGAACGATTTTTCTGCATCACCTGGCAGTCCGAGAAAATACATCTCGGACAGGCAGGAGAAAATGGCATTTTAATCCCGCCCACCCCCCTCAAAGGCACCAAAGTAGCACACACAGCCAGTGGCAGAACTGCAGCGCCGCTAAAGGTAAGTATTGTAACATACCTAAATATTGTCCATGCCATAAATCTAAGTTAATGGCCATCACAATTTCCATTAGCAGCTTGGACATCAAAACATAAGTTTTAGTCAAATTATCTTCTAAATCTTGCCAATATTTTCTTTAAATCACAAAAGCTTTTTAGACCTTAGACTTTAGAGGTACAGCGCAGAAACAGGCCCTTCAGCTCACCGAGTCTGTGCCGTCCAGCGATCACCCCATATACTAGCACTATCCTACACACTAGGGACAATTTACAACTTACAAAAGTCAATTAACCTACAAACCCCTACGTCTTTGGAGTGTGGGGAGGAAACGGGAGCACCCGAAGAAACCCACGCAGTCCCGGGGAGCACATTCAAACGCCACACAGACAACACCCGTAGTCAGGATCGAACCTGGGTCTCTGGCGTTGTAAGGCAGCAACTCTACCACTGCACCACTGTGCCACTGTTTTAATTAACATATTTTAAAGACCTTGGAGGAGGTAAAATATTTTGACGTGTTTTTTCAGCTTATTTAAGGTTTCAATATTTTTGAATGTCTCAGAAGCGTTCTGAAACATTCAATGCATTCTAATAAGTTTTAATACTTTGATATTCCTGGTTAAGACTGGGGGCATGACTCGGATAAAAGCAATGTCAATAGTTTTGGCCACTTGACAAACTGCTCTTTACCACACTGAAAGTTCTTAAAATGAGGAATGTGTAAAATCCGCTTGGCATTTTCATGAATTCTCATTGGGAGGATTATAAATAGTAAGGATGTTTTTGTTTTGCAAAGGTGAATTCCATTAACATGCTGCTGTCTGTAAAAGCTGCACATTAATTTTCTGGTCAATATAATCGATCATAATATAATGTCAAAATGGTTTGCACCTGTGATTTTTCAAAGGGTACATTATCCATTATGAACACATCTGCAAAAACTAATCTGGTTAATCACAAAACCCTTGTAATAATATGCATTTTCATGAGACCGAGGGAGCTTATGTTGCCCAAAGTGTCTGACAGGTGAATTAGTTAAAAGCTCCTTGAATAGGATTCTCAATGCATAGAATGTACTCCAAAGCTCCCATTTAAAGTTCAGGTTTTTCATTTAGAGATACAGTGCAGAAATAGGCCCTTCCACCCATCGAGTCCACACTGGCCAGTGATCCCCGTACACTAGCACTATCCTGCACACTAAGGACCATTTGCAATTTGACCAGAGCCAATTAACCTACGAATCTGGAGGGTGGGAGGAAACCGGAGCACCTGGAGAAAACCCATGCGGTCACAGGTAGAACGTGCAAACTCCGTACAGACAGCACCCGGAGTCAGGAGCGAACCCGGGTCTCTGGTGCTATAAAGCAGCAACTCTACCGCTGTGCCACGCTGCGGCTGCAGTGAACAGAAATTCCATAAGTGGATTGCCCAGCAATGCATTGCTCGTTATTGAATACTCTTGTGCATGGCTGGAGAATTCTGTTTATGATGCTTCAGTTTGATGGCGATCACTGAATAAAAATCAAAACCTCATGCCTTAGGACAGTAATTTCTTGATTGCATATTGTCTCTCCGCATTCTTCCTACCAAAATGCACCACCTCATCATTTTCCGCTTTGGACTTTACTTGCTATGCCTCTCCGCATTTCACCACTCTGTACCTTCTACAGCACCTCATAATGATGGACATTTTAAATAATCAATTTTTTTTTCAGGAACTTGCTCATGGAAGTCATTCACAACAATTCTTTGGACCACCATCGCATAAATCTGTGTGGGCAGGTGTACCAATACAATATGCAATTTTCTTTAGTTTAGCGATCCAGTGTGACAACAGGCCCTTCAACCCACTGAGTCCTTGTTGACCAGCAATCACTCATACACTACTTCTATCCTACACACGGGGGATAATTTACAGAAGCCAATTAACTTACAAACTTGAACATCTTTGGAATGTGGCCGGAAATCGGAGCACCTGAAAAAAAACCCACCCAGTCACAGGGAGAACGTGCAAACTCCATACAGACAGCACCTTTAATCAGTATCAATCCGGGCTCTCTGCCATTGTCAGGCTGCACCACATTGCTGCCCCTTCCAACCAAGTTGAGCAGGTAGGGAGAAACATAAATTCAGCCTGCAAGTTAGAACATAAACCTGGAGATGTAGGTAACCAGCTTTTGTTTCTCCCTCTGTTGGAGGTTTCAGCCTCAGTTTCATCCTTTTTTCCTGGCTCCAAGTTAATGTGAAGTTAGTTCAAAACCCTACCCAAAGATCTGTACCCTATCCTAGCCTGCCGAACCGCTCCCTGTAGCTCACGCCCTCGTGTCCTGGCAACATCCTCATAGGCATGCATTTGCCATTTAAATTAGGAAAACATCTAAGAAAAGAAAGGCCCCAAATTGCTGGCACCATTTCCGGCAGCAGCTGCTAACGCTGACCGTACTGCAGTTCCACACTCAGTGTGAAGGCTCCTTGTCAGAACATGGCAGGAGACACAAGCATAACTTGGCAACATTCTCTTGGAGACTCAAGAGACTACAGATGCTGGAATCTGGAGCAAGAATCAATCTGCTTGAGGAACACAGTAGATCAGGCAGCATCTGTGGAGGGAGATGGACAGTCGATGTTTCAGGCCAGGAATCTTCATCTGGATATGTGGTCACAAATACTATTAATTACTTGCACAGGTACAGTTCATTACTAGTACAGTACTACTCATTACCAGACAGGTACAGTTAAAATTAATCTTACCCTTTTTCCTAGCATTTTGCTGGCCCACAACTGGATAACAAGTCCGGTTTTCTTATATGTGGGAAGGAACTGCAGATGCTGGTGTATACTGAAGATAGACACAAAGTGCTGGAGTAATTCAGACGTTCAGGCAGCATCTCTGGAGAAACAGGATGGGTGATGTTTCGGGTCAGGATGCTTCTGCAGATTTTCAGTCTGAGAAGGGTCCTGACCTGAAACATCACCCATCCTTTCTCTACAGAGATGCTGCCTGGTCTGCTGAGTTTACTCCAGCACTTTGTGTCTATCTTCGGTATAAACCAGCATCTGCAGTTCCTTCCCACACATAAGAAAACTGGACTTGAACAAAACTTCCTAGATGTTCACTGCACTGAATCACACGAGTGTCCATTTGATTTCTGCAGCACCTACTACACTCAGAATGACGTTAACCTACATTCTTACTGCAGGTGTAGAATCTAATAGGTTCAAGGTTTCAAGGTTCAAGCTCAGTTTATTTTCACATGTACCAATTAAGGTACAGTGAAATACATCTCTAGATAAAGATTCTGGCCAATTATGCTTATCACATCAGAACAATTTAGATGACAGTCCAACCAGAGTTAAAGGGTTGGGATTTTTTTTACAAAATCAAAATTCTTCTATTCATATCTTTTACAAACCTTTATGCCGGTTGAAGTTTCAACCCATCTAAATCACAAAACGTGCCATAACTATCAACTGAAAAACACCAAGATTCTGCTGGCTGAGCGAGTTAGAAATGTCTTCAAAATATGCATTGCTGTATATGTTGAAACTAATCATATCAAAGAGACGATATTGCATTAAGACATACAAACCACTTAGAAAGCTGAGCATGGTAGTTGTTGGAAGTCACTGTGCAAGGAAATGGACATTAATGTCTTGCTCGCCAGATGATGGAACAATGTTGGAAGTCTCTACTTGGATAGTCATGGAGGCTCAATTATTGAGTGCACTTAGAACAGAGATTGATAGGATTCTGGATATTACAAGAATCAAGAGATGGGGCTAGTGTGTGGGAAAATGGCTTTGAAGGAGAAGATCAGCCATGATCTTTTTGAGTGGTGGGAATGGGCCTGAAAGGCTGAATGGCCTCTTCCTTTTCTTATTTTAGTGTACAGATACAGCGCGGAAATAGGCCCTTTGGCCCACCAGCTCCGCACCGACCAGCGATCCCCATATATTAATACTACCCTACGCACACGAGGGACAATTTAATTTTTTTTTTATACCAAGCTAATTAACCTATATTTTTGGAGTTTGGCCGTGTGGGAGGAAACTGAAGATCTTGGAGAAAATCCATGCAGGTCACAGGGTGAACATACTGAATCAGTATGGACAAGCACCCATATTCAGGATCGAGCACAGGTCTCTGGCGCTATAAGGCAGTAGCTCCTCCACTGCGCCAACGTGCCGCCCATTTCTCTGCTCTTAAAAGTAATTAATAAGAAATTGACGCACATCAATTGTACCTCTGAGCCTAGAAAATCAGCATCAATAAAACAAGTCCTTTATGTCACCAATTTGAAGTTTGGTCAGTTTTGCAAAACTACGAGCTTGCTTCTGTCATCATAACTCTTTTGTGACCGGCAATTTCACACAGACAACCCGAGATTGTTTTACTTAGCAGAGGTGAATTACATTCAAACTATCCAAGTGGCAGGTGTTATCTATCCCACCGATGTTGAAATTTATTTGGGAATAATCTACACTTGAGACTGCACAAATGGAATATTCAACATCTTTTCACCTTGTTACTGATGACAGATTCTTGTGGCCTCTGAAGAATATCAGTGTTACGCATTGCACAATAACCCTAATTAAACTACAAAGCAACTCACCATTTAAGCATGACTCTCTTCCATTAGGTATCAAATTGAAATATATAATAAGCACAAAATTATCCATGTGGATGTTACTGTAAATTATATCTTGGTCTAAGTGCTGTGCCTAGCATTGTTCGGGCTACTATGCTGGATCTATTATCATGGTTGGGTTTTTTAAAGGGCCTGTCCCACTTTCACGACCTAATTCACGACCTCTGCCGAATTTGCCCTTGACTCATACTCGCAGCATGGTCGTCACAAGGTCGTAGGTAGTTCATAGGTAGGTCGTAGCAGGTCGTGATGCTAGTCAAAGGTACTCATGGCATCAAGTAGGTTGGGGCGTTTTTTTAACATGATGAAAAATATCCACGAGTAAAAAAGGTCGTGAATTAGGTCTTGAAAGTGGGACAGGCCCTTAACACTCCTTGTACGTTCAATAAAATGTAATGTTTAAATATAATTACTCAATGAATAATTGAAGTTGGGGACTAAAATATGTAATTTAATTTAAGTTATACATTCAAAAAATAAAGTATATGTATACAAAAATTAAATTGAGCGTATTTCTGGAATGTGCTTTATTAATAGACAAAAAGGTGCTGATACGTACGATTAATAAACTGTGGTCATGAAACAAAATAATGATGTTTAACTTTTAAAGAGGTTGGGGGCAGCACAGTGGCACTGTGGTAGAGCTACTGCCTTACAGTGCCAGAGACCCGGGTTCAATCCTGACTAGGGGTGCATGTCTGTACAAAGTTGGTACGTTCTCACCATGACCTGCGTGGGTTTTCTCCAAGATCTCTGGTTTCCTCCCACACTTCAAAGACATACAGGTTTGTAGGTTAATTGGCTTGTGTATCACTGTAAAATTGTCCCTAGTATGTGTAGCATAGTGTTTGTGTGCAGGGATCGCTGGTCGGCATGGACTTGGTGGACCGAAGGGCCTGTTTCTGTGCTGTATCTCTAAACTAAGCTAAACTAAAAGGGGCCAATGTACTGTCCCAAAAAAAGAGTGGTTTTAGATAAGTTCCTGTGCATAATGTGTAAATGTACTTGATTTCAATATTGAAGTACTTCAGAATATACTATAACATTATTTTATTTTGATTCAGATGTAACTATGTATAGATTAGTTTTATCTTCATCTTTAGACAACCAACATATGGTTGACCACAGCAAAAGCATTGAGTTTCGAGGTTAAGGCTGACAATAATCAATCACTCTCCTTGAGCCTTGCTACTCCTCATAGCAAAACGTAGTTCATCAAGGAACTGAATTCCCTTGACTTGAAAAACTAGATCAGATGCGATCATTGCCACCCTACAGCATTATCTGTTATCATGATAGCCACAATTTTTGTGATAGGTATTTGTACGCTCTCCCTGTGACCTGCGTGGGTTTTCTCCGGTAGCGCTGGTTTCCTCCCACACTCCAAAGACTTACGGGTTTGTAAGTTAAATGGCTTCAGTAAGATTGCAAATTGTCCCTCTAAGATAGTGTTAGTGAACGGGGATCGCTGGTCAGCACGGAATCGGTTGGCCAAAAGGCCTGTTTCCACGCTATATCTCTAAACTAAACCAACGATCTTGTGCCTTGGCATAGTATTAGTGGATGCAATTTCCTGAGTAGCATGATTGAAGTTCCTTCTTTAACTTCAGGTTATGTGACAGCACACCAGGTGGAGGCAGAGAGTTTAAAAATTCAACAGGAAAATTTGTAGCCTGATCAATATCTTACACTGTCAATAAATTTGTATTGTACGGATGGCTTGGAAGTTTCTAAAATTAATTTATTCATTGCCTAAAAATATTTTTAATTATTCATTTCTTAATTGAAAATACTTCTCACTTCATTCTTGCAAGGCCAGCCCTCTGTTTTCCAGGGTTTCTAAACCCTTAGTTCTTGATTTCCTAATCTGTAGAGACATTCTCCTTGCAGCCATCCCTACGGAGTTTTATACATTGCAATTGGGTCACTTTTTATTCTTTTAATCTCATGGCAATGTAACCCTAATCTACTCGTATTTTTCCCTTGTGATACATTATACTAATCCTCAGATTCAGCTCAATGTTTTACCATTGCATTTGCTTGCAGGCAAGTATATTATTGTTCAAGCAATCTAAACTGCACTTCGGGGTGGTTTCACTTAGGCTTAACATAACTGCTCATAGAATAACTTTATAAAAAATAAAAGGCTTGGATGATTTGTTTCTCCATGTGAATCCACGGCAATCATTTAGCCTGGTTGCAGGTTCATCAAAAGTTGCTTGATTTTGACTGAAGGCACTGTTAATATTTGATTGAATGCAAGTGACACTCTGAAGAAGGGTCTCAACCCGAAACATCACCCATTCCTTCTCTCCAGAGATGCTGCCTGTCCCGTTGAGTTACTCCAGCATTTTGTGTCTATCTTTGATGCAAGTGACTGTTCTAAAAATATAATTCTGGCATTAACTAAGTATATACTTGCCACTAGGTTCAATTTTTTTGTAGCTTACAAGTTAATCGCAGCTGTATTCATACAATTCCACAGATGTAGAGGCATATTTACTGACATGTTGGCATCTGGCCAGCTGTTTCCAACCTTCCCCTACAGGTGAGTCCTTAATGTTTGTTTTTTTGCATTAGGCTCCCGATTCAAAATTAGTTTCAAAATGTCATAAAAGCAGATGAAATCCACATGCATGGTTACTAATGGATGATGGATGACTTGCTAATTGATGTCTGTGGTCTCTATGTAATCATTTATTAATGGAATTATATATCGGAGAAAATAAAGCTAATGCGGTATGAAAATTCACTGTTGTGACTACGAGAGGTTATTAGTCATTGCCAAGAATTTGGGAGTGTTATTCTGTTCCATACAGATGGTAGAGACCTATTCAGAATTTCCGACAGAAGGTGGTGATCTGTAATCTGACAATTTTTTGGGAATGTATTTTGACAGGTTCTTAAAACACAACAACTGACAGGTAAACCAGTGTTTGAAGCAGACTGAAACAAAATTCTGTCGGATACACACATATATCTATATTGGTGTTACTGGGTGAGGGTGCGTGTGGGAAGGTTCTGAAAATGCCTTCTCTGGAGAAGAAAGCAATTTTTCAAGTGCAGCCTATAATTTAATGGGAAATTTTACAAGGAAAGAGAATGCAATATAATTAAGGAGTCAAAGAACTACAGATTTTAATTAACACCTTGAGCAAATGACAACTAGAGATGATAGGACAGATAGTCTTTGTGCCCTACCAAAATGAGAGAGGGTACACATTGGGTTTCAAGATGTGCACTAATTTGTGACAAAACCTTTGGGAAAATGTAGTTGTCATAAAATCCCATTTTAAGACTAGCTGTCATGCATGTGTCATTCTCCAAAATCGATCTATTCAAGAGGCTAAAACATGACATGTTCATCATAATGCAAGGTCCACGCCTATGAAGAGACAAATGGTTCACAGTTAGTCTGGCCCAGAAGTTGAATTTTACATTGTTGGGTGCCCTAATAAATGGTTAAGTGTTGTATCAGTGTCAAATCAATGCTGATGATACTTTATGATGATACTTTATTGCCACCTGTACCTAGGTACAGTGAAATTCTTTGTTTTGCATACAGATAGAGATAAAATCAGATCCCAATTAAAAAAACTCAAAGTTAGCTGCAAGCAAGTGCGATACTGTGCGATATTCACCCCAAGGGATGTTACATTATGATCTGCTGATAATATAATTATAATCTCCTAATTCTGTGCAGCTGCTGCCAGTTTGCTGTGATACAATGATATAAAGTCATCAGTCACTAAAGATGAGAGAGAGAGAGAGAGAGAGAGAGGGAGAGGGAGCAGTGGAGGGAGAGGGGGAGAGAGTGAGAGAGCAGGTGGGGGAGAGGGAGAGGGAGAAAATGAGAAAAAGAAAAAAATGAGAGGGTGGTAGAGAGGGAGACAGGAATAGAGAGAGTCAGATTGAAGAAGGTATATATGGAGAGAGCACCAAGATTCTCTGAAGTAGTGCTGGTGAATGAGGTACCTGCTTGGAGGGAGAGCCCATGTATAATGCAACAATACCAGTTAATAGATCACATTTTTATTCTTCAATGTTCATTAGTAAACATACAGACCAACTCTTGCACACTTTCTCCATCCTTACCTTCTCCAAAAGCACTCTGTTAGTGTGAGCACCATAGGGTCAGTTTGAGAATGTGAGTTTTAGTTTGTGACCTGTCCCAGTGTACAGCAGGTAGCAATCTAAATGGCATCTAAATGGAGAATCTAGCGGGTTATGCACCAGGTTATTTGTAATTGTCAGATGATAGCTGTTTTCTGGACCACTGTCTCCAGTTTAAGTGTTGTACATTAACATTATTAGATGTGAGTCTTACACGGGGAAAAGGTCAGAGGAGATATTGTGTATCTTAACCGGAAGTGTCCAGACCAATTTAATGATTGGTACAATTTCATCATGAAATGATTGCAAACATGATTTATTCAGAAGTGTACAGATATTGAAATACATAACTCTGAAAGAAAAATCAATGCGATGCAATTCAATTTCTAGGGAACAGATGTTGAAAATAATAAAAATGTAATGATGCAGATCTTTCACTGACTGGATAGCTACCTGTACTAACTGGTTGCCTACCCTTGGACAAGTCTTTTCTTCCAACATACTAATGACTGTGGACTGCCCCAGGGAGTTGATTTTTAGTAAAATCCAATGTTCAGGGGGGGACTGAGCTTCCACTTTCACTGCTTGGCCAACCTCAGATTTAACCAAAATGTTTCGAGTCATTAAGTCATACAGTGTGGAAACAGGTCCTTTGGGCCAACATGTCCCAGCTACACTAGTCCCACCTGCCTGCGCTTGGTCCATATCCCTCCAAACCTGTCCTATCCATATACCTGTCTAACTGTTTATTAAATGTTGGGATGGTCCCAGCCTCAACTACCTCCTCTGGCAGCTTGTTTCATACACCCACCACCATTTGTGTGAAAACATTCTCTCTCTCCCCCTCTCCATTTGTTGGTAACGTTTTTAACATTCATGAGCATTTATGTATTTATGAACACTCAGGGAGCAGCAAAATTATTAATGTTTGAAAATTAAAACACTTGTGTATGTGCACATAGACGCACATACACACGCAAACATAGTGGCCTCCTCCACTCCCAGTGTGAGGCCACACGCAAACGGGAGGAATAGCACCTCATTTTCCGCTTGGTACACAAGAATGCTGGAGAAACTCAGCGGGTAAGGCAGCATCTATGGAGCTAAGGAATAGGCAACGTTTCAGGTCGAGACCCTTCTTCAGACTGATGTGGGGGGGGGGGTGGAAAAAAGAAAGGATGAGGTGGAGACAGTAGGTCTGCTTGGGTGGCTTACAGGCCAATGGTATGAACCTTGAATTCACCAATATTAGGTAACCTCTAACTACAACTCCGCCCCCCAAACTCCCCCCCCCCCCTTTCTCCCCTCCTGCTACTTTCCTTCATCACAATCCACAACTCTTCAAACCTGTCTCACACCTTCCGTTCTTAGCGCTGGAGTCACCGCGGAGCGGGCGATGCCTACCTGGGTCGTCGCTGGAGCTCCGGAGCGTTGGGCCGCTGCTCCAACATCGTGGAGCTCTGGTCTAGAGAGCTCCCAACGCGGGCAGCGCTGACCATCATCGTGGGGTCCTGGGGCACTTTGCCGAGGGCCTCCAGCGTCGCATCTCCACCCGGCGCGGCCAGTGGACTTTGGGAGCCGTGGACTCCGGTAGGAGGGGGCCGACTCGGGGTCCAGGCCGCTGAGGACGTCCTCCAGCCCCGACGTCGGACTTACATCACCCCGGGGAGCGGGCCTGAACATCGGGCCGCCTAAAGCGGCGACTGCAGGGGGCTCGGGGAGGCCCCGACCACGGGGGAACAGTGGGGAACATCAGGGGAAGAGACTGACTTTGGTGCCTTCCCTCACAGTAGGAAATTTTGATCCTGCTGTGGGGGGATGTTTTATGTTGAATCCTATCTACTCCATGTTGTGTTCTTTATTTTTAATGTATGGCTCTATGGTGATTTAATTTTGCTGTTCCAATTGGCACATGTGACAAATAAATGCACCTTATCTTATCTTATCCCTGGTCTTTGTTCCAACCTGTCAAACAACTACCTCGCCTGCATTGATCTATTACCTGCCTCACTTTGTTCTGCCTCTCCACGTTTCCAGCTTTCTCCTCCCCCCATCATCTCCCACAATCAGTCTGAAGAAGAGTCTAGACCCGAAATTTCTGCAAAGAACCATACATTCCATATAACCGAAACAAATAAAAACTCAGATGAAAATATTTTCTCACTCTGGGCAGCTATTTCTTTCTCCTGTAAAATATTCTCCAAATGCAAAACACCTAAAACTGGGTTAGATGAAAATGGTGCAACATCAATCAGATAGCAATATTTCCATTGATATTTGCTTTGAAAATTCATGGATAAGATGGATCTGAAAATAAATGATTTTATTCCATCCCTTTTTCATCCACAAGCTAAATATACAAAAGGGTTTGATATTATACCATATGTGTGGTTGACATAATGAAATTTGCTTAAGGCTCTGCACATGTACCCTTGAGCAATTCTTTTGGGCAATTCTTTTGGTATGGTACGGGTAATTCTAACAACTTTAACATACTTTGTTCACTTTTAGAAACTGCATTTATATAATTATTACAATTATTTAGCAAAATAATTCAAATAGAAGACAAGTACTAAGAGGTTGTGAAGCTCAGGTAGGAGGTGAAATTGGAGGTTTCTTTTCCTGTCCCTTGTTTTGAGATTTTTGCATTAAAAACAAGATTTCAATCCGTAAAGATGCTATTTGTGGGAAAATGTTGTATTGATCATTTGTGGATGCTAAATGTTGAAATTGCAACAATCTACTGAAGGGATTGAGCAAATTTATGAAGATGTGCGAACCTTATGAATTCCCGTTGAAAATATTTGGACTAAGTATCTTCATAGAGACAGGTATGTGCCTCCAAGGTGAATGATAATTGTCACTTTCTAGTCTTTTAGCGAAGAATATCTTCCATAATGTGTCCCACTCACCTTTAGAAAATGTGCCTTCAGACCATCTCTCTTATAAAGCTTCACTTGGTTACAGAATAGTGTACAATATCATTAGAGGAATAGCTTGGTTAGATGCACAGAATCTCTTGCCAAGATTAGGAGAATCGAGAACCAGAGGACATAGGTTTAAGGGGGAAAGATTTCATAGGAACCTGAGAGGTAACTTTTTCATGCAAAATGTAGGTGGGTGGAATGAGCTGTCGGAGGAAATAGTTGAGACTGGTACTATCGCAACGTTTAGGAAACATTTAGACAGGTGCATTGGTTAGAACATGTTGAGGGGGATATGGGCCAAATGCAGGCATGTGGGACTAGTGTAGATGGGACATGTTGGCCGATGTGGGCATGTCAGTTTGAAGGGCATGTATCCACGCCGTAAGACTTTATGATTCTATGACATCCTTCAAGATCAGACTGACAAATAACATTACTGCAGCATGATTTAATGTGATGACAGTTTTCAATGCTCTAAGAGGCCACTTCTGATACATTTATGATTACTTGTCTTTCTCTTTAGTGCTTCATGATTAACAGTCATGAAATTGGGTCGTTCATTATCCCTTAAATGTACAGGATCCACGATAACATTTCCTATGGACTAGTTCTGCTTGATAAAGGCAGAGTGAATGACGAATGTATATTAATTATCCAATTCGCTCTTTGAATGTAGACTATTTCATTATCAGGGTAACATTTCTGTAAATGCAAAATAGATTAGATGGTGAAAAAGGTTAGTGCACGCTCTTTGACATTTTTCAATATCCGATGCGCACATGCTTAGAGTTTTTGGAAGTTAAGCTTTAAGTATAGAGAAGGACAAAGTAAACATGTTTAACATCTGATCTTAATTCCCTTTGCACCCATTTCCCCTCCCATCCCAAATCCACACTCACAATGAATTACAGTTCAGAAACAATTATTTTTGTATTTTAACCAATGACGGTTTTTTGCTTGCAATGTTTTGTCTTTGGTTTAATAATATTTTTAGTTGTTATATTGGTACAGGCCCACCACCAATTTTCCGGCAACTGATGGTCCGGAACCTCCTTTAATCCGGTCAATATTACGATGGCATCATGTGTGGGACATGCTCTTTCGCGTGCCTCCGCTCTCAAAGAGTTCATTGTTTATTTATTTGTTAATTGTTAATTCTTTATTTAAGTTTCTAGCGGTCCAAGGTGCTCTAGAGACACGGGAGGGGTATAATTAGTGGGTCAGAGGTGTATTGTTGAATGATTATTAAATGACCTTTGTTGGTCTGGCAAAATGGATAATCTGGAATGGTTCTGGAACCAAGGCTGCCAAGAAAATCAACAGTGTACCTGTGTTGTTTTTGTATTATCACAGATACTGAGACACAGTGAGAAACGTTGTTTTGCATTCCTTCCTCAAATCATGGGGAGGAATCTGCCTACAGACTGGAAGTGACACAGCTGGCGTCCTGGTGCCATCACAACAACCTGGAGCTCAATGCTCTTAAGACAGTGGAATTGATAGTAGACTTTAGGAGAGCTCCCCCTCCCCTCACCCCACTCACCATCAACAACACCACGGTCACATCTGTGGAGTCTTTTAAGTTCCTGTGAACCATCATCTCCAAGGAAGCTTAAATGGGGGGGGGGGGGGGTTAATCGACTCACAGTCAAAAAGGCACAACAGAGGATGTACTTCCTGCGGCAGCTAAGATAGCACAATCTGCCGTAGGCAATGATGGTCCAATTCTATACGGCCATCGTAAAGTCTGTCCTCACCTTCTCCATCATGGTCTGGTTTGGCTCAGCCACCAAGCACGACACCTGGAGGCTGCAGTGAATCGTGTGATCAGCTGAGAAGGTTATTGGCTGCAACCTTCCCTCCATTGACGAACTGTACACTGCAAGGGCCAGGAAGCGAGCGGGCAAGATCATCTCTGACCCCTCTCACCCTGGCCACAAACTCTTTGAATAAGTTCCCACTGGAAGGCAACTCCAGACTGTCAAAGCTGCCACAGCCAGATATTAAAACAGCTTTTTTCCATTAGTAGCTCTACTCAATAACCAAAAATTTGTAGCCTCCTTTTGCTCTAGTATTTTATTTAATTCACATGCTTAATCAATAATGTTTTATTGAGATAAACTATGATCTGGAGAACCATAGTTTCTGTCATTTACTGATGCAGTCACACCCAACAAATCGTTTTACACAAAGTTGTAATAGAGCAAATTCATGAATGCAACATAATGACACATTTTATGTAATAGATAAACTTGTGATTATTGTATGTGTGATAACTTACTATTAAACAATGATGGTGCTCAAATTAAAACTGTCAATTCAGCAACAAATAAGCAGAATATTATACCATGTTGCATACAAATGGAAGTGTCTGGTTTGTCATAACTTCATAAGTTATTGGAGCAGAATTAGGCCATTTGCTCCATGAAGTATATTCTGCCATTTAATCATGACTGATCTATCTTTCTCACTCAACCCCATTCTCCTGCCTTCTCCCCATAACTCCTGACATCCTTACTAATCAAGAATCTGTCACTCTCCACCATAGAAATATCCATTGACTTGGTCTCCACTCTCCCCGCTGGATTGCAACCTTGTCGTGGTCGGGGAGCGTGTGTGTCTCAGTGACCCCTAGAGCTACGCCAGCGGGAGATTCATCTCCTGTTAGGGTCTCCCATGCTAGACAGGTCGAAGGGTAGAGGCGAGACGAAGAGCGATCCACTGTTCCTCCAGGTTGGAGGTTAAGCAGAGGGCTAACAACCCTGTCTCGTAAAACAAGTATGTTATGGAAACAGCAACTGAAGGAGTCAACACTCCTGCGTGGAGGACCTTCGTTGCGGAGGCATAATAGGCAGTAAGTAAGTAAGTTGGTCTCCACATACATCTGTGGCAATTAATTCAACAGGTTCACCACCCTCTGACTAAATAAATACCTCCTCATCTCATTTCAAAGGTACGTCCTTTTATTCTGAGGTTGTGGCCTCTGGTCCTGGACTCTCCCACTAGTGGAAACATCCTCTCCACATCCACTCTATCCAGGCCTATCACAATTCAGTAAGTTTCAATGAGGTCCTTCCTCATCCTACTAAACCCCAGTGGGTACAGGCCCAGTGCTGTCAAACGCTCATTGTATGTTAATCCACTCATTCCTGGGATCATTGTCATATACTGCCTCTGGACCTTTCAAATACCAGCACATCCTTCCTCAGATATGGGGGCCCTATACTGCTCACAATACTCCAAATGCGGTCTGTCCAGGACCTTATAAAGCCTCAACATTTTGCAAAATATGCTGGCTGATCTGAGAAACCCAAGTTCTGGTTGTTGAGAGATCACAGAGTCAAATGTGGGATCAGGGGTTTATTACGTTTGCATGAGGCAGTGTGGTCCATAATCAACAACAGAATTGTTTTTTTTGACAACCTGTAACCTCGTAATTAAGGCTTGCATTTTTCTAGTTTTATTTTTGGTTCAGTTTTGGGGTTGTTTGTAGTTTTTATTTGTTTGGTAAAATTTGATGTTTTTGGTTCATGAAAGTGTTCACTCAAGAAATGCTTCATAGTTTTGCAGAGCATAAACACTGGCCTTTAAGCCCACTGTGTTATCTTGATCACCATTCCTAACTTTTCTAATCTCACTTGTTTACATTAATTCCATATCTCCCTATCCCTTGTTCATTTGAATGCATGAAAAATGCAAGAGAATGTTGTTACTGTTCCTGCCTTATCTACCTTCTCTGGCAGCACTTTCCAGATACGGTGTATGAAAATTTTACCCTTGAAATCTCCTTTAAACCTCCCTCTTTTCATCTTAAATCCTGCCCTCTAGTGTTAAACACACTTAAACATTGAAAACAGGAACTGCTCTATCCAAAAAAAGGCACAACGTGCTGGGATAGCTCAGTGGGTTAGGCAGCAGCTCTGGAAGAGATCATGGATATGTGACCGTTAGGGTCAGGACACTTCCCCGGACAAGTCATTATGGAGGATATAATTCATTAAAAGACTAGAAGGTGACAATTATTAACTGGAAATCAGTCTGAAGGAAGGTCCCGACCCAAAACATCATCTATCCACGATCTCTAGAGATGCTGTCTGATCCACTGAGTTACTCCAGGACTTTGTGTCTTTTTTTGTAAACCAGCATTTGCAGATTCTTGTGTCTCCGCTACTCTATCCATGCCTCATATAATTTTATACACCTCCATCGTGCCACTTCTCAGCCTCTTCTGCTCCAGATAAAGCAGATCTAGCCCACCCAATCTCTCCTGACAACTCAAATCCTCCAATCCAGGTACCATTCTCGAGTCTTTTCTCCATCCCCGCCACCCCCCCCCCCCCACATTCTTCTTATGGTGTGGTGACCAGAACTGTAAACAGGCTAACTAATGTTTTAGTCAACTGTAATGTGACATTATAACTCTTACACTCAATGCCTTGGCCGATTAAAGCATGCAGGTCATGTATTTTCCTCTACATCCAGTCCATCTGTGTTTCCATTTTCAGGGAACTATGTGCTTGTATTGCAATGTCTCTCTTTTCAACAAAGCTCCTCAGGGTCCCGGCTTTCAACTTTCAGTTTCTATATGTCATAACTATTTGAAAATCAGTAGCAATTACAGACTAGCTCAGGCTGCACCATAATTATGTCATCCAAAAAAAAATGTTTTCTTCATACATTCAAAAACAGTTTATCTGTTCCAGCCCATTGTGGCCTGCCCTTTCCTTTCTAATGTCAAGTGTTATCATCATCATCATCATCATCATCATCATATGAATTAAATTCTGCACAACTCATATTTATTCTCAACACAGTTTTATTGGTGGAAAATATTGGTGTTGATTTTGTAGATCTTGTCTTCACTATGGAGAATGTCACAGGTTTTCCAATATTTAAGTGAAGACATTTCTTTCCATCCCAGTCTGAAATCTAGAAACAAGGAACTGCAGATGAAAGGAACTGCAGGAGCTGGTCTCCTGCCTGAAGACCAGGCAGGGACCTCAGAGGTGTTCAGGACACCTCAGCCAAGAGAGGCACCCTCACCACACATGGTCCGACAAGCTCTATCAGCATTTTGTAAGTGCCGATTAGATCACTCATCCTTCCAAACATCGGTTAAAACAAACCTAGTTAACCAGTGTGTGCTTGCTGGAGTTTAGAAGGATGAGTGTTTCCGTGCTGTCATTGCTATATGGTTTTATTGTGGCCAGGGAGTGAATTAGCTTGGGTGGCTGCCGCAGCGCTCCGGGCACGGACAGCAGAACTGGCCACCACTTCCGAGGAAGGAAGCAGCTCGGGTGACTGACTTTGAGCGGCCGCCGGGACCCGACAGCAGACACACACACACACACACACACACACATGTGGCGTTTCTGCTCGGGACCCTTCTTCAGACAATCCAATGTCCCATAATATTAAATATTAAGGTTTCTGTTGAAAGTGTGGTGCCGTGGTTACGGGTTGTCGGAAGGAAGATGATGAGGTCTGGTACAAGTTGACTTTGTTTTCAGTAATCAGGCCTCTGTGTTGGCCGATGCCTGGTTGATCGAGCGTTCATACAGTTGCGAGCGAGCGAGGTCCATATATAGGAGCAAGGAACGCGAAGCCTCTGAGGGTTCATTGTTCCCCTGGTTTGGATTGCTCCCAGGAGAGCGGGCACAAAGACAAATTTAGGCATTTTTCTGTGGAAGGGGAAGGGCAGTATAGAATCGATAGCATTGTAACAGCAGCACTCTCCCCAACACAAAACACAGCGCAGCGTAAACAATGAAACAGCTTCACTTTTAAAAGCAAAGACACACGTTAAATTACATGGCCCCAAGAAATCGCCTCTCAATTGCTTCGGGGTTGGAATTGAAATATATATAATATATATAATATGTATATACATATTATACTACAAATACATATATATATATTACATATACTGCAATTGTGAGAGTGGTGAATCTGTGGAATTCTCTGCCACAGAAGGTAGTTGAAGCCAGTTCATTGGCTATATTTTAGAGGGAGTTAGATGTGGCCCTTGTGGCTAAAGGGATCAGGGGGTATGGAGAGAAGGCAGTACAGGATACTGAGTTGGATGATCAGCGATGATCATATTGAATAACCACATGTAATTACTCCAGCATTTTGTGACTATCTTTGGTTCAGTCCCTTTCAGATTATAAAAAAGTTCCCACGATAGACTCACGAGACACTAAGGTAAACGCGCGGGCCATTACGTTACTGCAACGAGTTTAAATGTTTCCATTTTTAACTTGAACAGTTAATTTGACTCGTGGAAAAAATCAAACATGTTTGATTTTTTTCACGAGTTAACAAGTTTCCCGAGTACCTGCCGTTAGCGCCACGAGTGGACAAGTTGAACGAGCGAGTTCCGACGTTGCCGCTACGTTCATCGTACGTGACCACCAAGAGTGAAAACTCGGGGTCACTTGTGGGCCAACTCGCACTGTGAGACAGGGGTTTAAGATAGGTGGTGTTGTGGATAAGGAAGTAGATTTTCAAAGTCTACAGAGAGATTTGGGCTATTTGGAAAAGTGGGCTGAAAGATGGCAGATGGAGTTTAATGCTGATAAGTGTGAAGTGCTACATCTTGGCAGGACAAATCAAAATAGGACGTACATGGTAAATGGTAGGGAATTGAGGAATGCTGTGGAACAGAGGGATCAAGGAATAACTGTGCATAGTTCCCTGAAGGTGGAATCGCATGTAGATAGGGTGGTAAAGAAAGCCTTTGGTGTGCTGGCCTTTATAAATCAGAGCATTGAATATAGGAGTAGGGAAGTAATGTTAAAATTGTACAAGGCATTGGTAAGATCAATTCTGGAGTATGGTATACAATTTTGGTCGCCTAGTTATAGGAAGGATGTCAACAAAATAGAGAGAGTACAGAGGAGATTTACTAGAATGTTGCCAGGGTTCTAGCAACTATGTTACAGAGAAAGGTTGAACAAGTTAGGTCTTTATTCTTTGGAGCGCAGAAGGTTAAGGGGGGACTTGATTGAGGTCTTTAAAATGATGAAAGGGATAGACAGAGTTGACGTGGATACGTTTTTCCCATTGAGGGTAGGGAAGATTCAAACAAGAGGGCATGACATGAGAATTAAGGGACAGAGGTTTCGGGGTAACGTGAGGGGGAACTTCTTTACTCAGAGGGTGGTGGCTGTGTGGAATGAGCTTCCAGCAGAAGTGGTGGAGGCAGGATCGATTTTAACATTTAAGAGTAAAGTGGATAGGTATATGGACGTGAACGGAATGGAGGGGTATGGTCTGAGTGCAGGTAGATGGGACTAGGGGAAAACAAATGGTCAGCACGGACTGGAAGGGCCGAGAGGGCCTGTTTCCGTGCTGTAATTGTTATATGGTTATATGGTTACTGAATAGTGAAAGGTCTGGAGAGGGTGGATGTAGAGAGGATGTGTCCATTAGCGGTAGAGTCTAGGACCAGAGGGCACTGCCTCAGAATAAAATGATGTACCTTTAGATAGGAGATGAGGAGGAATTTCTTTAATCAGGGGTTGGTGAATCTGCTGGTGAGGCCAAGTCATTGGGTATTCTTAAGGCAGAGATTCTTGATTAGTAAGTATGTCAAAGGCTACAGGGAGAATGCATGAGAATGGGGTTAAGAGATCAGCCATGACTGACTAGCAGAGTAAACTCATTGGGCTGAATGGCCTAAGTCTTCTGTGACTAATGAACATGAAGTTAATCTCTCAACATATCAAATTGCCAGTCCAGGAATCACTCCTGTGATGTTTGCTGTGCTCCATCAATGACAGGTATATTTTAGGTAAGGAGACTAAAACTGTGCAGAATTACTCCAACACCCTGAGTAATTGTAGCAAGCTATGCTTGATTCTCTACTCAAATCCTCTTGTTATGATAGTCAACACACCTTTGGTTTTTTTTAACTGTTTCCAGCAACGTGCGCAAGGACAAACACCGACATCATTACTTTTTAAATTCATCCATATAATACTCCATCTACCATTGAAATATTGCATTTGGCACCTCCAGCCAAATCGTTGATTTATATTCTGGATGGCTGTGGCCAAAGCACTGACACCCATTAATTACTGCCTCCCATCCTAACAAAAGCCCATTTATGCCCATCCGCTAATTTTTAACCATCAACCCATTGTCAATTCATGTCATATATTAATCTGATTACTATGTGCTTTAATGTTGCATATTAACCTTTTATCAAAAGCTTTGTTATAAACAATGCAAAATACATCTGCTAGTTCGAAGATGGACACAAAATGTTGGAGCAACTCAGCGGGATGGGCAGCATCTCTGGATCGAAGGAATGGGTGGCGTTTCGGGTCGAGACCTTTCTTCATCCTTCAGTCCCATTAGCCTAACTAATACTATTTCTCGCCTTCCCAATCACTTCCAATGAGGAAAAACCAGGAGGCTGCTCGAATGTTGATGAAACATCACTCTCTGACGAGCTCAATGCGTTTTACGCACGCTTTGATAGGGAGAATACTGATGTGCCTTCCCGAGTCCTCATTCGCTGTGATGGTATTTCAGTCTCAGTCACAGAGGGCGACGTCAGGAAATCCTTCAGAGGGGTGAACCCTCGAAAAGCGTCTGGACCTGATGGCATACCCGGTCATGTTCTAAAAACCTGTGCGGACCAACTGGCTGGAGTATTTACGGACATTTTCAACCTCTCACTTCTGAGGTCCCCACCTGCTGTAAAAGGGCATCAATTATACCGGTGCCCAAGAAGAGTAAGGTGACGTGCCTCAATGACTATCGACCAGTGGCACTAACGCCTGTGGTGATGAAATGCTTTGAGAGGTTGATCATGGAGCAAATAAACTCCTACCTCGACAAAAACCTGGACCCACTGCAGTTCGCTTACCGCCACAACAGATGCGATCTCGTGATTGCGATCTCGCTGGCCCTCCACTCCGCTCTGGACCACTTGGACAACAAAAACTCATATGTCAGGCTGTTATTCATTGATTACAGCTCGACATTTAACACAATCATCCTTTCCAAGCTGGTTACCAAACTCGCAGAACTGGGTCTCTGCGCATCCCTCTGCAATTGGATCCTCGACTTCCTCATTCACAGACCACAGTCTGTTCGTATTGGTGGAAATGTGTCAGCCTCGATAACAATCAGCACGGGAGCACCTCAAGGCTGCATGCTCAGCCTCCTGTTGTACTCACTCTATACTCATGACTGCATAGCCGGTCACAGTGCGAACTCCATCATCAAGTTCGCTGACGACACCACTGTTGTGGGACGTATCACTGATGGGGATGAGTCAGAGTATAGAAGAGAGATCGAGCAAGAGAGATGGTGCCAGCACAATAACCTGGCCCTCAACACCAGCAAAACCAAGGAACTGATTGTGGACTTTGGAAGGAGTAGGATGGGGGCCCACAGTCCCGTTTATATCAATGGTTGAAAAGGTCAAGAGCTTCAAATTCCTGGGCATGCACATCTCTGAAGTCCGAGAACACTAATGCAATTATCAAGAAAGCATATCAGCGCCTCTACTTCCCGAGAAGATTACGGAGAGTCGGTTTGTCAAGGAGGACTCTCTCTAACTTCTACAAGTGCACAGCAGAGAGCTTGCTGACCGGTTGCATCGTGGCTTGGTTTGGCAGCTTGAGCGCCCTGGAGAGGAAAATACTTCAAAACGTAGTAAACACTGCCCAGTCCATCATCGGCTCTGACCTTCCTTCCATCGAGGGGATTTATCGCAGTCGCTGCCTCAAAAAGGCTGGCAGCATCATCAAGAACCCACACCATCCTGGCCACATACTCATCACCCTGCTACCTTCAGGTAGAAGGTACAGGAGCCTGAAGACTGCAACAGAGAGGTTCAGGAATAGCTACTTCCCCACAGCCATCAGTCTATTAAACCTGGCTCAGACAAAACTCTGATCATTAATAACCCTTTATCTGTTATTTTCACTTTATCAGTTTATTTATTCATGTGTGTATGTATTTATATAATGATATATGGACACACTGATCTGTTTTGAAGTAAATGCCTACTATATTCTGTTGTGCTGAAGCAAAGCAAGAATTTCATTGTCCTATCAGGGACACATCACAATAAACTCACTTGATCACTTGATCTTGACTCGATCTTGATCTAATGAAAAATTCGTTCAGTTCCTCGACCCCCTTAGATCCTCTGTCCTCCAGTACTTCTGGGAGATTGTTTGTGTCTTCCTTAGTGAAATTGTCCTGCCAATGTGCAAAAAGACCTGAACAACTCTCAGGACTGGTTAGTGACAGGTAACATTTGCATCACACAAGTGGGATCCCATTGTCAACTGGAGTTCAACCAGCTACCAGCATGACCATTTACACTTCCATTGTCTTTGCTCCCAGCACTAACATCCTGGTAAAATACGTTTAGATGGTGAGCCTAGTGTTGTTATTGACCAGAAGTTTAGTTTGCTCAGGAATAAATATTTTAGCTACAAGATCAAACCAGGCACTTGTTATTCCACAGCAAATGACACATCACTTAACTTCTCAAAACCCAGGAACAAGGCAAGAGTGTGTGAAATACTACTCTGTTTGTTTGCATGCGTGCAGCTCCATAAATAAGCAACCCGTTAGGGGGAGGGGAAAATAATTTATTCAATCATCCACCTCTTTATCAATTAATTTGCTTCAGCTGCGGATCCACACAGTTGCAGCCCATAACATGATGACCTGCAGCAGCTAATCGGGGGCCTACTTCCGCAGACAATGGAGATGGGCATTTGGGAATACCACCACCCACATCGTCCCCTTCTAATTAATGTACAAATCTGACTTGCTAATATGTTGCCCACCGTTGATGCGAAATACACAAACGCAATGGACTACACTGCGTCCCTTCAACACGTTGGTTGCAACGTTACTAGACAGTGGCTCGCTTTCTTCCCGAAGATAATTGGGCATTGGCAATAAGGGTCGACCTTGCCATTACACTTCCAGCCCCCGAAGGTAATCTATAACCGATAGGGATTTCTCGTCGGTCCTAGCCTTCTTTGGTCACGGGTATTTTATTGTCAGATAGCCTGTGTAATGGGAGAAGAAGGAATTGCAGGTGCTGGTTTACAAAAAAAAGACACAAAGTGCTGGAGTAACTCAGCGGGTCAGGCAGCATCCCTGGTGAATCTCGTTTTAGGTCGGGACCCGTCTTTAAACTTCCCACTGATCTGAAGTTTTTTTTTTGTAATGGTCTACTCAGCAATGTAAATGTGAATTGTTGTAGACTCGTCTATACAAGCGGCAACTTCCCTCGGTGTTGATTTCCTCGCGTTATTAAATATGAATAAGCCGTTCCCGAGAGCATTGCAATTTCTCGCGAACACGTTAGGGCTGGGCGCTCGTATCTCGGTCCCGGGCGCTCCCCAACTTCAAACTTGGGGAAACCTCTGCACAAAACACCGGGAGCACACAGCAAGAAAGGTTTGATTCTCAAATTATTAGGGAGTTGAAGCGCGAAGGGGACGAGCAGAACACGCGTTTGAATGGAGGAGGAACGCGGAGATGAGAATGGGGATTGCAGTAAATAACGACACACCGCCTGCCCCGTTGACTGGGAGTGACGGGAGTCAGCAAGTTGATGTTAGCAATGAATATGTATGAATCTTCGGCTCTCCTCTCCGTGACGTCGCTGTGGTCCCGGGCTGCGCTCAGCTCCGCTCCGCTCAGTCTTCAATGCAGCGGGTGCTGGCCGCTTGTTTTAACATTGTGCCGAGTTCGTTTTTTTAAAAATTTTAATTAAATAAAAAGAGACGTCCGCTTTCATTATCTATCCAACGTCAGATAAGGATCTCGGAGCAAAGAGGAGGAGGGTGGAGCCACAAAAAAAATAAAAAATAAAGAAGTGTCAACCGTTGGCCGTCATGCAGCCGAGAATACCGAGCGCCCAGAAAAGCTGGTTTATTTTGGTGACCGCCTGGCTTTTCAACGTCCTTGCAACTAAAGGTGGGTGACCAGCACCCTCGGTCCTACCGGTACCGTCCAGCCCACCCCGGCGCGACACAGTGCACGGTTACATTGGCAAAGATTGATTTGCACAGATTTAATATATAAACCAACGGGTCGTGTATTTGTGATGTGTCGGTTACAGTGGCGATAGATAGCGGGACAGTTGGTGGAGGTACTTTGATGCGATTACTATAGGCTTTGCAAGTCGCCGCTGTGAAACTCTATGGGTGATTATATTATAACCCCAACCCCCCCCCCCCCAAAAAAAAACCACAATCGCTATCCTTTAACATTCAAATTTCCGTGATGCGTGTTATTGTATATTACATTCTGATATGGTAGATGAGTGGGTCCCTTTGCCCTGAACTATTGCACTGCGGGTGATTATGGACAGAAGCTCATTTCAGAGATGTGTACATGGTCGCAGGCTGATTGCCTGTTTCCCGGGACGAGATGAGCAGCTTCCTACCCTAACAACTCTTAAATAAGCCCCTTCTCCATGCCCCCCCCCCCCCCCCCTCCCTCCCAATAAGTAGAACAGTGGGTTATTTGGAGAGTAGATAATCGAGAATGTAATCGCGATTACAAACCTGTGCCTGGCGAATATGTAACGGCTCCTATTTATGAGATTATCAGAGGATTGGGAACAAACTGAGGTGGCGGCTGTTTCTCATTCTCTTTCTTGGATCTTAATTATTTTCTCAGGCTGGCGAGCTGCCTGTGAGGTGGTTTCGTAACGAGGTGTATAGTTTTTTTGTCCCATTATTTCGCCCCGCCATACGGGGGACTCAATAAAGGCAAGGAAGACTGCGAGCAATGTAAAATTGTGTAGGAATTAAACGGCAGGTGTTGGTTTACACCGAAGATAGACACAAAAATGCTGGAGTAACTCAGCCGGACAGCCAGCATTTCTAGAGAGAATGAATAACAGAGATGTTGCCTGACCCGCTGAGTTGTTCCAGCTTTTTTTTTTGTCTATCAACAATATAACATTCCTTGTCAAATGTTGCTAGAGTTTCGAGCTGTGGGTGTTTGGACATTGTGTGGTAGATACTTGGCCGCTGGGGATATGAGATGCACCTAAATATTAAGGGTAGCGTGCATGTGGAAATGAGAAATCGATGCATTAATTGGCGAATTTCTCGTCCCACTCGGCGCTGTTGATCTCTAACTTTGGCCCTTGGCGTGCTACAGGTAGGCGCCAATGTTTGATGCGGGCTGTACGTCTGAAGCGACAATGCATGGCACATGCAACACGTTAACAATTGGTTGAGTGGCCAAATATCGGGCGCAAACGGGACACGTTGGGGGAAAATTAGCAACATGGAGTGGGCGGATCTAGAGCCGCCACGACCTGCCTGTATTGAACTGTACATTTTCACGTGGAGAATGCCAGGTTAGGTTTCGGGCTTTAAGGGGGGGGGGGGGGGGGGGGTCCTGCAGATGCTAGTTTACACCGAAGAAAGACACAAGATGCTGGAGTAACTCAGCGGGACAGGAAGCATCTCCGGAGAGAAGGAATGGGTGAGGTGACGTTTCGGGTCGGGTCAATTCAGTCTGAAGAAGGATCTCGACACGAAATTTCACCCATTCCCTCCATCAGACAGTCTCCACGTGAAAATGTACAGTTCAATGCAGGCAGGTGGTGGCGGCGCTAGATCCGCCCGTGCCATGTTCCCTCCAAGAGATGCTGCCTGCCCCGCTGAGTAGCTCCAGCATTCTGTGTCTATCTGCAGGCTGTAAGGTTGTCTTAAATTGCTGTCGACTCGGCGACTTTCTATCGCACCTTGCATAAACGACTGTAAGCCAGCTCTGCTAATGGGCTTCGCGCTGCATTAATTTTCAGTCACTTGTTGAAAAGAGAGGCAAGTTAACGACGTGTATTCGTATATTATAATGTGCATTAGGTCGGATAGATTTGGTGTAAATGCATAAATGATACTAGGTGTCCTGAACTGGTATCAGCGTCTTTACGGGAGAGATAAAGGCATTCCGGCGGTAAAACCACATCAATATTCCAGAAAGAGACACAATGTTGGAGTAACTCAGCGGGACAGGCAGCATCTCTGGAGAGAAGGAATGAGTGACGTTTAGGGTCGAGACCCTTATCCATACTATAGATGTCGTGTTTAGGAATACATTGGGAAGTCAGGCTGGCTTTTGAAATTGATGGGATACTTACATTCGGCTCGCTCTCCCGGTTTGTGCGTGTGTAGTTAAAAATCTGGCGGTGTTTATAAAGGTCATCGCCCACAAGATAGACACACTTGTTGGAGTAGCTCAGCGGGTCAGGCAGCATCTCTAGAGAGACGGAAGGGGCGACGTTTCGGGTCCAGACCCATCTCAGTCTACCCGTGTCAGTCTACCCTACTCGGTCTGAAGAAGGGTCTAGACTCGAAACGTCACCCATTCTTTCTCTCCAAAGATCCTGCCTGTCCCGCTGACTTACCCCAACATGTTGTGTCCTGCAGTTCCTTCCTACACTAATCTCCCTGATACTTTGTTTATGTGTGTGTGTGTGTGCGCCTGCATCTGAGTGAACGTGTAACGTGTAGGAAGGAACTACAGAAGCTGGTTTACATCGAAGATAGATACAAAATGCTGGAGGAACTCAGTGCAAATTGGAGGAACGGCATCTCATATTTCGCTTGGGCAGCTTAGACCCCAGCGGTAAGAATATCGACTTCTCCAACTTCAAGTAACCCTTGCTTTCCCTCTCTCCACCCCCCTCCCCTCCCTAGTTCTCCGACCAGTTTGACTTCCCCTTGATTACATTTTATCCCTGTATGCCTCTAGCTAATAATACTTGATACTTTCAAGAGCTAGATAGGGCTCTTATCTAGAGATATGGGATATATGGCTGATATCCCGTATCCCCTTAGAGCCAGGGGATATGGGGTATCAGCCACGTTCACATTGAATGGCGGTGATGGCTCGAAGGGCCGAATGGCCTAATCCTGCACCAATTGTCTGTAATTATTCCACATTGTCCGCATCCCCTCGGTCTCGTTCTCACTCCCTTTCCCTCCTTATCTCTGTGTCTCCCTCTCCTCGGTCCGAAGAAGGGTCTCGACCCGAAACACCACCCACTCCTTCTCTCCAGAGATGCTGCCTGTCCCGCTGAGTTACTCCAGCATGTTGTGTCTATCTACAGTGAGTGTATAACTATCGTGCCACATTTCACTCACAATGGGCACATTTTCCGTGCTTCAAGGATTGCAGCTGAGCCTATAAGCAGTTATAGCCATTAACTGCAAACCTGTATTACTCCGATTTGCATAAACATCTGATCGACGCAGCGAGGTGACAGATGTGAAGTTTAACGGACCCACTCCGGCGAGAGCATAAGTTGAACCTGCACAACATTAGGTTTACAATGGGCTATGTCAAGATAACCACAGAACCAGGTCTCACGGTTGGGATAACAGCTGTAAAGTACCATGCTGCTTCAGTCAATTTAATGGGGCATGAATTATCTACAGCCTTTTGAAAAGTGCTGCACAGCCGAAAAATAGGTGCATAAATCCTACCTAAGAGAGCGCAGTCGCACAATGCGGGTTTAATGGTCGAAATACAATGGGTCATTTGGTTTTACGTGTCCAAGTTTTTTTTTAAATATCACTTTGCTTTAAACGGGCAGATTGGGGGGCGTTATATATTTGAAAAAAATCGAGTGAAATTTTCTTTTCCTACTTTTTAAGTTGCCCTTTTCTTCAGCTGAAGAATTTTGGGTGGTCGTCAATCAGAAACGAGGCAGAAGATGCTATCGCACGGGCTATTAACTCGGGTGGTAAGAAAGAGCGAAACTGTGGACAATCGCCCTGGTTGGTGGGGACTGACGGAGGTGAAGAGTTGACCACATGCTGGTCTCGGCTGCCATTGTGTTGCATTTAACCATGTTGTGATGGTTCAGCAGAAGTTTCCACAGTGGGCAGCTTCGCTGAAGCAACAGCCTCGGGGTTATTTCAGCGAAAATCGGTGTTTTGTTATAAATCTGGTTAAAATTCGCCTTTGCTCCCTCCCCCGAGATAGATGGCGCACGCTCTTACTGGGGAATAAGTAATGTCTTTTTTTTAAAATAATAGAAACATAGAAATTAGGTGCAGGAGCAGGCCATTCGGCCCTTCGAGCCTGCACCGCCATTCAATATGATCATGGCTGATCATCCAACTCAGTATCCTGTACCTAACTTCTCTCCATACCCCCTGATCCCTTCAGCCGCAAGGGCCACATCCAACTCCCTCTTAAATATGGGCAGCGAACTGGCCTCAACTACCTTCTGTGGCAGAGAATTCCACAGATTAAATAATGAAAAGTGAAGCAAAAAAGCCAACCTGAAATTCTGAGACAAACCGAATAGCCTGGGCCACATTAACACAAAGGCTGATGAAAAAACTATCAGCTTTGTGCCCCAACTCTACGGGGCAATGGACGTGACTGGTGGCCTGGGAAATGGTTTGTTTTGTGTTGAATGCACGTGGATTATTAAAGATGCTGTGATTTTTTTTCCCCCTCTAATCCCACCCCCTACCCTACGTTTCCTGTCACCCACGGTGAATGTTGCCGCCAGCTGCCTTGTAAATAACAGCCTCGGGCTTAAGCGTTATTCTATCAAAGTATCGGAGGCCAGGCGGTCCCACGTGGCTTACCCCTTAAGGTTAAAGGGAACTGTCACTGTGATCTTCTGTAAGGATGCTCCCCGACTGTCATAAGTACAGGCAGGTCTCCCTGCTGTCTACCATGGTGACAGTCATCATTATAGAATCCTTGGTACACAAAATGCTGGAGAAACTGGAGCAGCATCTATGGAGCGAAGGTGATAGGCAACGTTTCGGCCCTAAACCTTTCTTCAGACTTATAGAATCCTTCTTGTTCAAGGGGCCAGAGTTGGTCTTCAGATCAGAGTGTGCCTTCTATCCAACTGGAGACTGAGAGGAAGGAAGGAAGCTAACAGAAGATAGACACACAAATCTGGAGGAACTCAGCAGGTCCGACGACATCTCTGGGGGAAAAAGGAATAGGTGATGTTTTGGGTCGAGATGTGCAGTGAAATGTTTTACGATGCATGCTGTCCAACCCGATCAGATAATGCAATAAATAAATACCATCAAGTCAAACTTGAGTACAATTAGCAGAGCAGAGGGGAGGATACAGAGTGCAGAATATAGTTTGCAGCATTGTAGTTTAGAGATACAGAGCCCTTTGGCCCACCAAGTCTGTGTTGACCAGTGATCACCCATTCACACTAGTCATACATTATCCCAGTATTGCACCCTACGCAAGGGGCAATTTAAATAATCCAATCAATATGGAGTTGTACTTGTTTGGAATGTAGGAGGAAACCTGAGCACCCGGATAAATCCCACATGGTCACAGCGAGAATGTACAGACAGCAACCACAGTCAGGATTGAACCCGGGTCTCTGGTGCTGTAAGGCAGCAAATCTACTGCTGCGTTACCGTGCCACTCCAGCCTTAGATGGAGTTCATTGTTCTGTCTGGGGCATATGACAGAAAAACACTCGACTCTTCTTTGGCTACATTTCACACGCAACCCGACTCCGTGAAGACTCCAACCCAACAAGCCAAGGGCCGCTACTGGCCCCACACCGTCCACAGGCTAGGCCTCGATCAGAAGGACTTGACTGCAACAGTTGTAGTGCATCAGTTCCGGGGACATTTCCTCAATATAGTAGAGGTGGATTGGACAGTACACTGGCATATGGAAGGGACATTCATAAACCTAGAGAAACTCAGCGGGTGAGGCAGCATATATGGAGCGAAGGAAATAGGCAATGTTTCGGGTCGAGACAGTCTGAAGAAGGGTCTCGACCCAAAATGTTGCCTATTTCCTTCGTTCCATAGATGCTGCCTCACCCGCTGAGTTTCTCCAGCATTTTTGTCTACCTTTGATTTTCCAGCATCTGCAGTTCCTTCTTAAACATTCAGAAACCTATATCACCTACATGTCTGCCTTGTTATTAAACTGCAACATGTAGGTGAGGTTTGACTATGCACATGTTCAGAGGCTGAGCTCCAAGTCATCGTCCACTCATTCTCGGAAGCACACAAGAAAATGGACCTCGTACCACCAACTTTCACCCTGTATACAACAATTCCTCTTCTCCCATCCCCGAACTCTCTCAAACAATAATGGTCACTGGGAAATTGAGCCCATATCTCAGGGGCTATTTTTCCACTAAGGCAGGCGTAGATGATGGAATCTGCATTGGCTCCAAAAAAGCTTCTGGCAGTCTGAGGAAAGGAATATTTGAAGATAAAGACATATAATATGGCACAAAACTCGTGGTCTACCTTGTCAGCAGTTATCCCAATGCTCCTCTGTTCTGAGACTTGGATGACCTATTGCAGGCATCTTCAAAAGAACTGGAGGTATTAGCAATGCCAACAGCGCAAAACTCTCCAAAGATACTGGAGGGAAAAGCAACCTATTGTAAAATGGGGTTGGTATAGGGATCCAAATTGCACTTGGTCAGCTTTGATGGGCTGGGATCTGTCATTTCCCTTCCCCTCATTAGACTCCTGACAACAGACACTATTCCAAGTTCTGTCACGGTAAGAGACTACCAGTCGGTGGAGGAAATGAGTCAAGGACATTCTTGAAGTGCTTTGATAAGGTCGGACATTCCTCCAGCTCGTGGAATCCCGAGCCTCTGACCCCTTGAAATAGAGAATGAGTATTCAGGCTAGCATTGAGAACTTTGAGTCAATTTATCAGGAACATGTAGAAGCTGAACGTAAATAATGGAAGGAGTTCTAAGTTCGTGTGCGCTTGTCCCTTCATGCATCTTTGCTACATCTGCAGCTAAGTCTATACATCTCACGTTGGCCTCATCGGCTGTACGAGCTGGCCCAAAGCTGGAGTGAAGGCAAGTCATTCCCAGCACCAGAGCACTGCCTCAGAAGAATCCACCCAATAAATATTTCAGTCAAACATTTAACTGCATCTTTGGATTTCCAAGTTTTATTGGGGAATGTTCTGCTCATTTTTAGTTGCATCTAGGTTGTTATAATCTGTGATATGCCAGTTAGATTGATTTTGAAAGTCCTTTTTGTGCTTTTGGTAGCCATCAGAGCTATGTAGCACCTACAGTAACGTGCTGAATAACAGCTTGATACTGAAACTAAGCTACTGCAGATGTTGGACATCTGAAATAAAACAGAAAAAGCTGGAAGACATTATCGGTCAGACATCATCTGTGGAAAAAGTAACTAGTCTTCTTCTTCTTCTTGCATATGGCGTCTCCCACCCCAAGTAACTAGTAACAATTCAGATCAACGACTCTTATTAGAATCCAGTAATAATAGTAGTAGGTAAACACATATTTCATCAGGAGCTGTGTAAATTGCTTTGCTCGTGAACCCAAGGCCAGACACAGCTTCAGCCTTTCAGTAAACCAAAGTAATTCAACCCACTTACCTTGACACCATTCTGCTGAACTACAATCAACCTGAAACATTAACTATTTCCCTTTCCACTCCGTCCCTAGTGTGTCTCGTATGTGGGGACCGCTGGTCGGTGCGGACTCGATGGGCCGAAGGGCAGGTTTCCACGCTATATCTCTAAATTAAGCTAAACTAAATAAAATGTGCATCTCGACATGCAACAGAATTAATGTACACTTCCAGCTGGTCAACGAAGGTGGCGTTGAGTAAATGATAGAAAACAGGCCTGTTCAGAGATGGGGTGGGTGGGAGGGTTTTTTATTTGGGGTAGGACTGTCGTTGGCACTCTTCTCCCATAAATCAGTAAGAACACGCGAGTGAGAGCACATCTTGAACTTTGGCATGCCATCCCAAAGTGGTCAAACTTAAATTCCTGAATTGGCCCTGCAGGCAAACTAGATTTGATTTCAGGCAGTGTGTGCGGAATGCCATAAATCGGGCATGTCCAACTATTTTTTCCTTGGCTGTCTACCTCAGTCAGTTCCTGTAAGGAATGGGTGATTGATTCAACAGCACCTGTTACGTAACCACTAAAGATCGCCGTAAACCACCCAGAAATTAAATAGGCATTTCCATTACCGTCTGTGCTGCAGAGAGTAAATCATGCAGCAGAAACCATCTGTGACAACAACTAAAGAACCGTCATTTCTGAACCTCCAAGGCCCAACACAATACACCTGCAATTGCTCTGAATTACTTCCAAGGGTCAGGTAATCAGGGCTGTGCTGCATTTGGTTCAGGTTTATTATTGTCACGTGTAGCAAGGTACAGTGAAAAGCTTTGTTTTGCACGCTGTCCGGTCAGATTAGTCAATGCTGTACAATTAACAATCAGATCAGATAATAATTACAATCAAAGTCGACCTCAAGTACAATAGATAGAGCAAAGGGGCAGATGCGCAGGGTGCAGAATATAGTTCTCGGCCTTGCAGCGCATCGGTTCCATAGACTAAGTCCAGCGTCTACAATGGGATAGACATGAATTGGACAGCACCCAAGCTAATGAAACACTCTTCAGAAGCCTGATAAAAGGGGAAGAAGCTATTCTTGAGTCTGCTGGAGCGTGCTTTCAGGTTTCTGAACCTTCTGCCGGTCGGGAGCAGGGAGAAGAAGGAATATCCTAGTGCGATAAGTCTTTGATGCTTAAGATAGACACAAAATTCTGGAGTAACTCAGCGGGTCAGGCAGCATCTCTGGAGAGACCGAATGGGTGACGTTTCAGGTCGAAACCCTTGAAAGGTCTCGACCCGAAACGTCACCCATTCCTTCTCTCCAGAGATGCTGCCTGACCAACTGAGTTACTCCAGCATTTTGTGTCTACCTTCAGTTTAAACCAGCATCTGCAGTTCCTTCCTACACAAGTCTTTGATTCTGTTCTCTGCTTTTCCAAGACCGTGCAAAGCGTAGATAGAGTTAATGGTGAGAAATCTGGTCTGTGTGATGGATGGACTATATCTACAACTTTTAAGAAGCAATGTTTAAGACATTTTTCGACAGGTCCATGGATAGGATAGGTTTGGAGGGATATGGGCTGAAAGCGGGCAGGTTGGCGTGGTCAAGTTGTGACAAAAGGGCTGTTTTCACACTATATGAATCTATGACTCTCTACAATTTCTTGAGGTCTTGTGCATAGCTCTTCCCAAACCAAAATGTGGTGCAAACCGACAGTGTGCTTTCTATGGTGCATCTGGAGAAGTTTGTAAGAGTCATTGGAGACATGCAGAATAACTAGGATAATCAAACGTCTCTTGAAGCAGCTATTTACCTACCGTTATTATTTTGTTTATTTTAATCTGCTATAATAATCTCTTCAGTTTTCATTAGGTTTGTTTTCCTTCACAATTTTGTTCAGAAATGCTTGGTATTATGCATTTTATAATTACTTACATGCTGAGACAAGATATAAATTAACTTTGTTGTTTGTGCAATGGTTCTGACTGTACAGTAAAATTATTCCATTAGAAAAACTCACTAAGCATATCTAATGTAATTTCCCTCCACAATACACACTGAGCTTTTGCATTAATAAAAAAAAAAGATTTGACCTCATGAAAGAAGTGTACATTTCGCACACAAATAATGACAAACGTAGAGACTCCAGAAGTGTAGACAACCGGTTGGTGCTAAAGGCACAGTTTACTTGCATATTGATAATTTTAAGTCTTAGTCATAGAATCTTATGCTCCTTGTATCGTAATTATTCAGCTGTGGAAAAATGTGCTAATATTCATTAAGGAGACACTTAAAACAACAAAACTGAAAAATATATCTCTAAAGCTTTATCCACTCTGCCGTTTCATCTCTCTGTGAGCACCATCCTGAAAACTCATGTTATTCACCAGGTGTTTGGGCATTTGCCCATCTACTTCCACTTTCTTTGATAATGCTCCTGCAAAGCACCTTTTGTTTCCGTACATAAAATCCACTGTATGAATGTAAGATATTGAAAATCAGTTCTTAAACATTGAGAAAGTTACTATTATAGTTACCCATGGACTATGTTATCTTTGATCGGACTTTACTGCACTTTATCCTTCCACTCAACGTTATTCAGATTATTCCCTTTATTATGGATCTGTACACTGGATGGTTTGAATGTAGTAATGTATTGTCTTTCCACTGACTGGTTAGCGCGCAACAAAAGCTTTTCACTGTACCTCGGTACACGTGAAAATAAACTTCTAAATTTTCTAAATTTCTGGTCACATAGACGTACGTGTTGGATAATAAGATATTTGTTTTGTAGAATGTAGTCTCAAGGTGATACAGGGTTAAAGTGGATATGATTGTATGAAGGTGTGTATATATACTGTGGTGGATAGGAATTGGTTTAAACATTGGAGATATTAACGCCCATGGACTAGCTGTTCTCAGTCCCTCACCGAATTATTAGGATTTTTTGTTATAATTTACACAGATATTCATGACTTTTGTTTTGGAATTATCAATACACTTGTTTTAAAAGAATCAATAGACCTTCCAATTTATGGAGATGCATACGAGCTTGGGCGATGCTTATTGACCTTAAAGTTTTAAATTTAAGATCTGAAGCAAAAATTCAAGGTTTGCCTTCAAACATGATTTTGAAGTAACTAAGGCGATTCAATATTTGCTTCTGAGGGTTGACTTCAGCATATCCAAAAGTTAAATTGAGCATTGCCTGTTGATAATATCGATGCTTGGCATCTTTAATGGAATATGATCCCGACTGTTTAAAGTGTATATTGGTCCCTCAATCTTCCTTCTCCTGCTGTTTTGATGGCAGATGGAAGCAGATGGGAGGCAGGCATTTTGCGAGCATGTTTGAATTTCCGTGACAGCAGGAACTGTGAAGAGACGGTAATTCCCCTGTTAATCAGATCGGAAAACTGGATCTCCACAATCTTATCACGGGGTGCGTCATCTACAAAATATCTATTTGCTCGGTTACATCTGATCAGAAATGTCAAAGCTTAAAACGCAAGAATGTCAAACAGCTTTTGGTGCTTCCATCTATCTGACCCACTGATTTTTGTTGCTGCAGTGCAATTTTATATTAAATATTTACTATTCAATTACAATGATTACATCATAAAATAGTTTTAATTATGAGAACAAATTATAGAGGCTATTAAGCAGAGCAAGGACCATCTGTTCAGTAAGTACTCTGACGAACTATAAAGCTTCCCTGTGGAGGTCACGGAAGTGTCATGTCCGGTGGTTCTTTTATAGAGGCAACAGAAGCAGCAAGACCTTCAAGTTGAACGACTGGGCTCTGGGTGAAGCTCTGTGTTTAGTTTAGTTTTGAGATACAGCGCAGAAACAGGCTCTTTGGCCCACTGAGTCCGCACCGACCAGCGATCCCCGCACATTAACACTATCCTCCACGCAATAGGGAAAATTTGCATTTGTACCAAGCCAATTAACCTACAAACCTGTACGTCTTTGGAGTGTGGGAGGAAACCGAATATCTTGGAGAAAACCCGCGTGGTCACGGGGAGAACGCACAAACTCGGTACAGACTGCACCCACACCCGGGTGTCTAGCGCAGTAAGTCAGCAACCTTACCCCTGCGCCGCCATGCCGCCCTATTCAACTTGGTGTATTCAAGTGATAACAGCAAGCCTTGTATCTCTTTGCAGACAGGATGGTAAAACTCATTATCATTTCTTCTTCTCCCCTCTCCTATCGGGCAAGATGTGTAGAAGTGTGAAAATGCACACCTCCAGATTCAGGGTCAGTTTCTTCCCAGCTGTTATCAGCCAACTGAACCATCCTCCCAACAACTAGAGAGCAGTCCTGAACTACTATCTACCTCATTGGAAACCCTCAGACTATTTTTGATCAGACTGTACTGGCTTTATCTTGCACTAAACATTATTCGCATTATTCCCTTTATCATGTATCTGTACACTGTGGACGGCTCGTTGTAATCATGTATTGTCTTTCCGCTGACCGGTTAGCACACCACAAAAGCTTTTCACTGTTCCTCGATACACGTGACAATAAACTAAACGCAGATTACTCAAACTCGCCCAGATTGCTGTCATCTGGAGCTATCCATGCAGATATGGTATTGATGTAGGCCCAATGCTGTCTTGCCACCTTGTGCAAATGTCCCATGCAATTTGCTGTCCCTTACTCTATTTGCTGCTGGCAGTCAATTAAAGGATACTAAACGTGAACTAGTTTCATAATTGAACTAGTGATTGTTAACTGCCAGGCATCTCGTGTACATTGTGCACCATTGTTTATTTTTATTTTTTAAGTAACCCTACACTTCTTTCCAACAACTGCAGGTCACATATTCATTGCTGTTCACATAAATGAATTTCTATTAATTGATTGAATTCTCCAAGGCCATGCTTTATGGCTCTAAACTCATCGCTGTCCGACCTATGGGGGAGAAAAGCCTTTATCTTGTACGTGCATCATTTTCTCATGGCAATAGGGCCCTAGTGAGACCACACCTGGAGTATTGTGTGCAGTTTTGGTCCACTAATTTGAGGAATGACTTTCTTGCTATTGAGGGAGCGCCGCGTAGGTTCACAAGGTTAATTCCCGGGATGGCAGGACTGTCATATGCTGAGAGAATAGAGCGGCTGGGCTTGTATACTCTGGAGTTTAGCAGGATGAGAGGGAATGTTATTGAAACATATAAGGTTAGTAAGGGTTTGGACAAGCTAGAGGCAGGAAACATGTCCCCGATGTTGGGGGAGTCCAGAACCAGGGGCTACAGTTTAAGAATAAGGGGTAAGCCATTTAGAACGGAGAAGAGGAAACACATTTTCACACAGAGAGTTGTGAGTCTGTGGAATTCTCTGCCGCAGAGGGCAGTGGAGGCCAGTTCTCTGGATACTTTCAAGAGAACCTGATAGGACTCTTAAAGGTAGCGGAGTCGGGGGATATGGGGAGAAGGCAGGAATGGGGTACTGATTGGAGATGATCAGCCATGATCACATTGAATGGCAGTGCTGGCTTGAACGGCCGAATGGCCTACTCCTGCACCTATTGTCTATTGTCTATAATAGAAAAAGTATTTATTCAAGAAAATTAGGCTGTTGGGATACAGAATAGAATTCAGAGCACTTCATTAATGACTGATTATTTATTTATAGGCTTAATTTCCTGGTTAAGCTGTAGATTGACTAACCAGGAAATTAAAGGAGCTGTCTGTAAATTAACTGGCTGTTGTCATAAGTGATAGGAGCATAATTAGGCCATTTGGCCCATCAAGTCTACCTCTCCCTCCTAACACCATTCTCCTGCCTTCTCCCCATAACCCCTGACACCCGTACCAATCTATTTCTGCCTTAAAGATATCCATTGACGGCCTCCACAGCCTTCGGTGGCAAATAACTCCACAGATTCACCACCCTCTGACTAAAGCGATGTACTCCACAATCTCCATAGTTTAATTCAGCGAAACAATGAGTCGCCATACTTGGGAAACGCTGTCAAGCACTTTGGCTTCCGGGATACCCTGACCATATCAGACTTCAGAGATACAGCCTGGAAACAGGCCCTTCGGCCCACCAAGTCCATGCGGACCAGCAATTACCCCATACACTAACACTATTCAACACACAAGGGGCAATTTACAATTCCGGAAGCCAATTAACCTGCAACCTTTGGATCGTGGGAGAAAACCGGAGCAGCTGGAGAAAACCCACGTGGTGGCAGAGAGAACGCACAAACTGCATACAGACAGCACCCGGGGTCAGGAAGGAACCCAGGTTTCTGGTGCTGTAAGGCAGCAACTCTGAGCCACAGTGTCGTCGCATATATCGGAGTAGAAGCGGACTTGTAGCTTTTGGTACAGCTGGAGGGCTCAACAAGGGGAGATGTTACTGGAAGGGCCAGTTTATTGTCACGTGTACTGAGGTATTGTGAAAAGCTTTAGGTGCGTGCTCTCCAGTCAGCAGAAAGACAATACATGATTACAATTGAGCCATTCACCAGTGTCTATCTACCATCTACCTCATCGGGGTAGGTGAGGTAGAACTACTATCTCCCTCATCGGGGACTCTCGCACTATCTTTGATCAGACTTTACTGGTTTTACCTTGTACTAAACGTTATTCCCTTATCATGGATCTGTACACTGTGTGTGGCTCGATAGTAATCATGTATTGTCTTTTTGCTGGCTGGTTAGCACGCAACAAAAGCTTTTCACCACACCTCGGTACATGTGACAATAAACTAAACTGATGGGATTTCTCAACTCGGAGCTGGAGGAGAATTGATGAACCAAACATCTGCCCTCTGTGCCATAGTAATTCCATACTGAGTCTAAAGCCTCCTTATGTCGGGCAGTTCCTTCTCATGCCAGTGACATTGTGATTAAGGATTGGCCGAATGTTGACTTTCCAGATTTACTCTGGACACCAGCTAGAAAATGAGTCATGAGACCCAATGTTGAGTTTAGTTTAAGTTTAGTTAATTGTCACATGTACTGAGGTACAGTGGAAAGCTTTTGCTGCATGCTAACCGGTCAGGGGAGACAACACGTGATTACAATCGAGCCGTCAACAGTCTACAGATACTTGATAAAGGGAATAACGCTTAGTGCAAGATAAAGTCCGGTCAAAGATAGTACAAGGGTCTCCCATGAGGTAGATAGCAACTGAGGACCAGTCTCTAACTGTGGGTAGGATGGGTCAATTGCTGATAGGTTCATGGTTGAACATTTATCTGTTTAGAAATTCAACTGTTGGTTTACACCTACAGCAGATGTTATTGGGCAACTTCAACAAGATGTTGTTTTGGCCTTGGGATGGTGGGCGGGAGTGGGCAATAGGGAGAGGCCAAGGGCAAAAATGTTTTTATGGAAATGGGGGTGTAGTTAAAACAGCCGGCTATCGGGAAATCCAGCGGGTGGATTGGATGCAACTGTTCAGTGAAACGGTCGCCTATTCTACGCTTGGTCTCACCAATGTAAAATCGGCCACATGGGGAGCACTGAATGCAGTAGAGGAGGCTGGATGAGGCACTCCATCCATTGAGTGAAATTCCCTACCTCATGGTGTGCAGAATTTGGCTCTTCAAATGAAAGTAACGTTAAAGCATAGCGATGTCATGTCCAATGATGCTGTGTTGGTCACAAGGTGGACGGCCATTCAACTGTTATGGTGGCACAATGGTGTAACGGTAGCTCGCTGCCTTACAGCGCCAGACACCTGGATACGATCCAGACTATGGGTGTTGTCTGTACGTTCTTCCTGTGACCGCGTGAGTTTTCTTCTGGTGATTCTGTTTCTTCCCAATTTGGTAAATTGTCCCTAGTGTGTGCAGGTTAGTGATCACTGGTCGGCACGGACTCAATGGGCTGAAGGGCCTGTTTCTGCGCCGGATCTCTAAAGTTTCGAGTCTAAAACTTCCGGATGGCCACAGCGATGAAGAGAGGGCAGCTCCATAGTTATGTGGAGGGGAGGAAAACACATGGGATGCTTTCAACAGCTGCAAAATAAGAGTAAGAGAATAAAAGTCTTGAAACGACTGAAAAATTCACCTCACCCCTCCTCTGTATCCAGGGATAGGGGTCACAAAGCCAAAGGCAGGAACAAGACAAGCCTGTTGCCAATTTCCCTTGCAAAGGCTTAGAAACACAGGCCATTAAAATGGGAATCCAAAGATTGAGCATCAACCTCTTTTGAGGGGGCTCGGTCAGGAAAAAAAAGATTTGATTGGGAAAGATACAGCCTGCACACGGGTATCCACAGATACACTGATGAAGCCACTGACTACGCTCACCGCCAACCTCCAAGCCGTGAAATCCAAGTCGATGAAGACTGAAATTAATTGATACTGCATCTGCTGGCAATCACAAGTTCAGAGAAAATTCTTCTGCAAACTGGATCAAACTGCAGGTTATGTGCAAGCTCAATCAATGGGAGAAGATATGCAAATCGGGATTGTAAATGTACAGAGGCATTGCCCAAAGTTGCAGTAAAATGATCACTGAAAAGAAACAAATTGGAATCTGCGTACCTTTGAAGGTAAAAAGAACAGATGGTTGGAACTGCAGATGCTGGTTTATAACAAAGATAGACACAAGGTGCTGGAGTCCTTCAGTGGGTCAGGCAGCATTTGGAGAAAAAGGGTGGCTCGTGTTTCGGGTCAAGACCCTTCTTCAGACTGAGAGTAGGGGGTGGTGGGGGACGGGTGAGGTGCGGAGCTGGAGGGCGTCTCTTGTGTGTTTTGGTGTCCTCCCACATCCCAAAGAAGTGTATGTTGGTAGACTAATTGATCTCATTAAATGAATCCCAATGTTGGGCAGCATAGTGGTGCAGCGGTAGAGTTGCTGCCTTACAGCGCCAGGGACCCATGTTCAATCCTGACTATGGGTGCTGTCTGTATGGAGCTTCTGCATTCTCCCTGTGACTGCGTGGGTTTTCTCCGGGTGCTTTCTTCCCACACTCCAAAGGCGCACTGGTCGGTAGGTTAATTGGCTTTGGTAAAATTGTAAATTGTTCCTAGTAGTAGGATAGTGTTAGGTGATCACTGGCTCGCCGTGGACCCGGGCCAAAGGGCCTGTTTCCATGCTATATCTCTAAAGTCTAAACTGTGGATGAGTGGGAGAATCTAACAGAAGTTGATAGGGCTATGGGGAGACAAAGGGTGTAAATGAATGCATGATGGTCCTAAAACATAGGTCGGAATATCTGAATCTCTTGGCTGGCGCTCCACATAAAGTTCCCCCGCTGTGACAATGAAAACAGTGTGACCTAGAATTACTCTTCATACCTGAAACCGTATTTGCAAATGAGTAGCCAATTACGACACATCATAATAACTTGACTGCACAGTCGCTGAAGCATGCTGTGTTGTTTTGCTCGTAATTAAATATCCCTGAATAATAATCACCAAAATCATATTTGAGATGCTTCTCTGATTATTATTTAATGGAGATTATTTCATCATAAAAACAGGTCCATTGTAACGGCAAATTAAGTATCTGTGAAGCTGAAGGTCGCCATACATGAAGGACATGGCATCATCCAGTGAGAACAGGACAGTTACATTTATTTGTGAAGTGTTTTAAGTAAGTGGTCTTCAGAGTTCATTGGTGTTTTTTGTGTGAATATAATGGCGTAGCACTAGAATTGCTGCCTTGCAGCGCCAGAGTCCCAGGCTACAGGTTCTATCCTGACTACGGGTGCTGTCTGTATGGAGTTTGTGCATTCTCCCCGTGACCGCGTGGGTTTTCTCTGAGATCTTTAGTCTCCTCCCACACTCCAAAGACATTATGGAGGTTAATTGGCTTGGTATAAGTGTAAATTGTCGTTAGTGTGTGTAGGATAGTGTTAGTGTGTGGGGATGCTGGTCAGCGCGGACTTGGTGGGCTGAAGGGCCTGTTTCAGCGTTGTATTTTCAAACTAAAAAACTAAACAAATGTTATAGTTTGGAGATGTTGGTGCTCCTACCGTTGTGGCATTATACTGCATTAAAAAAAAACCCTTTTTAATATTGTATAATTTCTCTTTAAATAATTACCAGCAAAAAGTTATATAACAAAAAATGATTTGAACTTCACCTAGATATTTGAATACGCTTTCCTTTATTTTAAGCAGCTCAAAGCTCTTTCTTTAATGGGCAGTAGAATAATAATTTAAGGCAGAATTTGTTATTCTTCACATCCTTGGGCCATTTTTCCATGTTTCTTCTATGTTTCTATCTCAAAGCATGCCACAGACATTGAAATATCTTTTACAGTTTAGTGGAGAGAACTATAGAGAACATCTTAGTAAACTTTACCTCACAAATAGCAATGGAAAAATCACATGATCTGTTCTTGCTCTATCTGAAAGATAAATGTTTCCTCAGACATGACAAAATCCCTTGAAGGCCATTGACTATGGTATGATCTTTAGAGCCCCAAAAGGCAGATAAGCAATTTGGGTAACTTAAGCCCCTGTCCCACTTAGGAGACCTAAACAGCAACCTCAGGTGACCTTGCCCACCACCCAAACAAAAATCATGGTCGAGGTGACCTGCAACCTCCTACCACCTCCCACGCATATGTTGAAAACCTTCCTCGACTATGAAGAAAACCGGCTTCGACTACGCCTGCGACTAAAAAAGTATCGATTTTTAAAACGGCAACCTATTTTTAGTCGGTTTTAATCATGATGAAAAAATAGCAGCAACCTAGATGACGCCTCGGCCACGCGGAAACCACTTTTGACCATTAGGGAGAGTGACCAAAACCTCCTGTGACCTCATGGAAACCTTGGGTGGCGGGCAAGGTCACCAGAGGTTGCTGTTTAGGTCTCCTGGGACAGGGGCTTAACAACCCAACGGTATGAACATTGAATCCTCCAATTCTGGATAACTACCACCCCTTCCCCTTGTTTTTCTCTCCTCCCTCCCCCCTCCTCTGTGCCCCACCTGGACCTTACTTATCCTCTTATTTCTCCTCTCCCCTTCCATGTACATTCCTTCCTCCATCTTCACATTTCACATCTCTTCAATCCTTTAATCTCACACCTTCTGTCTTTTCATCTCTGGCCTTTGTTCATCCTACTACCTATCAAAAAAAACCCCTGTCCTGTATCCACCTATTTCTTGCCCCTCCTCTCTTCTAGCTTCCCCCCCCCCCCCCCCCCCCCCCCCCCCCTCCCATCCACAATCAATCTAAGGAAGGATCCCAACCTGAAATGTCACCTATCCTGGTTCTCCAGATATGCTGCCTGACCCACTGTTATTCTAGCATTGTGTGTCTTTTTCTGTAAACCTGGACCTGCGGTTTTTGTTTATATAGATTATTGATTATTGGTGAGCAATTATTGGTTCCTCTGAAAGACACCACTTTGACAATATGCTCTGTCCTAACTGCATAAATATCATTATAGATTATATGTTGAGCATACCGTATGTTCCTACAATGGGGCTTGAACTCATTACCTGCAGACTCATAGAGGAGATTGAGACAAAATGTGAGTGATGGGTTTTGGAGTTCTGACTGCACTTTCTAGTGATCTTTACTGCACAAGTTATAAAGCTTTCTCAATTCCCACCCTAATCTTTTGCTTTGAATTTAAACATTTTCTCAACTTTTGCTAAATGTCTTGTGTCACTGAATCTATATTAATATTTATTAACATATCAGGCAACTAAACCATCACCAACTAGAGACCTTGACCTACCATCTACCTCATTGGGGGCCCTCGGACTATCAAGATGGTCTTGACCTACCATCTACCTCATTGGGGACCCTCGGACTATCTTTAATTGAACTTCATCTTGCACTATACGTCCTGTATCTGTACTCTGCAGGCGGCTTAATTGCAATCATGTATCGTTTTTACTGCTGATTGGAAAGCATGCAACAAAAAAACTTCTCACTGTACCTTGATGCACGTGACAATAAACTAAACTCCACTAATTCCAAAGATAGACACAAAAAGCTGGAGCATCTCAGCGGGACAGGCAGCATCTCTGGAGAGAAGGAATGGGGGGCGTTTTGGGTCGAGACCTGAAGAAGGGTCTCGACACAACAAGTCTCCCATTTCTTCTCTGCAGAAATGCTGCCTGTCCCGCTGAGTTACTCCAGCTTTTTGTGTCTGTCTTCGGTTTAAACCAGTTCTACAGTTCTCTCTGACACTAAACTATTACCAATGTTAATACTTAGGTATGTGCTTTAAAAATGTGCATCATATTCCAGAAATAAAAATGCTGAAATACTCAACAGGTTAAGAGATAACATTTGAGTTGATAAATTCATCATAACAGTTTGAAGGTTGACATCTCAATATGTTATCTTTGTCCATTTTATCCATCTTCTTGGATGCTGTCTAATCTGTTGGGTGTTTCCAGGGTTGGGTGTTTCTATTTTGATTTAAAAATTTGATCGAGGCCTTAATCCAGCGAACAATTCTGTGCTATTTTTCACATTCAATCTGAAACATGAGATATGATATCATTGTTAGCATAAAGAATTGTTGCATCTTAATCAAGAGAGGAACAAACTGCCCCAGAGTGACTGAACTATTGGGCATGATTCGACTGTCTTGTAGGTGTGTTTGAATTTTTTTTTTTCATGTCCTATCAGCATTGCATTGTCAATTAGTGTGGAGTTTTACCATCAAACCTGCCTTAATCTCAAAGAATGACAGAGGTGGACGTTTTTCTGCTCAATGAAAAAAGGGCAGAGAGAATTACTTAAGTGAGAAAATTGCTATTTTCATTGTGCAGAATTAAATTCTTTAAGAAAAAAATTATAACCCTGCCAACCTGCAATAATTGGAAAATTAGTTGAGTGAAAAATCGAAATGATTTCTTTTTATGGAAGTTAGAAATGCATTGGTTCAGAAACCATTCTGGGAATTTAAATTGCTTTTGGAAACCTTCATATTTGTACAATCTCTTCTTATTCCTCTCCTATTTTCTGCATTGTTCCGTTGAGTCAATACCAAATGTGTTGGCATTTTGCTTAATATCTGTGACATATTCCATTTGACCAGTGAATCACTACTAATTATGCTGCTGTAAGCCAATGGTGTATGATTGGGTTCCTGCATTCACAGAAATGTCTTTAATGTTAAATAATTTTATGAATGCAGTTGTAATGCACATTGTGCTTTCCAATCAACAAGCATTTGTTCCAACAATGCCTCAATATTTCTAAACGTGTTCTTGTTTTAAAAGAATTCCATGGCTCCCTAGCACTAATCTTTTGCAAATCTGCAAGAATGTTATGGCCCTTTGAGCAGTTTCCTTCACTCCCTCACTGTGAACTGTGCCTTTAGCTATTTAGATAGAAAACTCTGATCATTCATCTGTAAACCACTCTACCACTCTCTCATTTTTTCCCCTTTAGATTTAGTCATCGAGCCACACAGTGTAGAAACGGGCCCTTCAGCCCAACTTGCCCATACTGACCAACATGTCCCATCTACTCTAGTCCCACCTACCTGCCTTTGGCCCATAACCCTCTAAACCTGTCCTGTATCCACCATTCACTTGCCAGACTTTGTCCTTCCCCCACCGCACTTTTTCCTGCTAAAATCAGCCAGCATTATGGTCCCGATCCAAAACGTCACGTATCCATTACCTCCACAGATGCTGCTAGACCTTTCTTCAGCCTGAAGAGGGGTCTCGACCCAAAACATCCCCTATTCGTTCTCTCCGTAAATGCTGCCTCACCCCCCGAGTTTTTCCAGCATTTTTTGTCTACCTCCACAGATGCTGCCTGACCTGCTGAGTTACTCCAGCACTTTGTGTTGTGTGCAGTCATACCTTTTTAAAACAACTTCACGTCAGTTGTAATAATGCAAACCTGCTGCACGCAATAATTGTGAGCACTGCTATCTATATTAAAGAATAAAATGAAGAATAATTGATGGATTAGGGTGTGGCATGGTGGTGCAGCACTAGACTTGCTGCCTCGCTGCTCCAGGGACCCGGGTTCAATCCTGACTACGGGCGCTGTCTGTATGGCGTTTATACGTTCTCCCCGTGACCTGCGTGGGTTTTCTCTGGGTGCTCCGGTTTCCTCCCACGCTCCAAAGAAGTACAGGTTTGTAGGCTAAATCGCTTGGTAAAATTATAACTTGGTCCTAGTGTGTAGGATAGTGCTAGTGTGCGGGGATTGTTGGCCGGCATGGACTTGGTGGGCCAAAGGGTCTGTTTCCGTGCTGTATCTTTAAACTAAGCTAAATTAAATAGGAGAGGTTCTGTGATGATAATTTTAACAATGCCCATGTCTAATATAGTACCAATCTGATGGATATTTTAACGTTCTTCCCTCTGAGTATTACAAAACTAATTCAACTAATTGATCTCACAATACAATTAATTCAATGTGCTTCTTTTGAGGCAGATAATTAATCAGCTGGAATCCATACCTCAATTTTAAACAGATGCCAAATATGACCCCCTGATGTTTGCTGTTGACAATTGATGTGACTAGTCTGTGTTATTATTAGATTACAACTGCTGTAAGTGAGTTTTCCTAATTTTGAATCTCATTCAATCATTACACTTTGTTTTATCTAACCATCTGGTTGGCAGACAAGAAGACAGGGCCATGTGTAATACGGGTCAGTATCTATTGAGTTTTTGGCCTTTTGATGGAGCATCTGTGCAATGTATTCAAATATATTCCATTGTCACTAACTAGCTATATGACAAATTATTGAAATTTTCCAGACTTAAATTAAGATGAAATGTACTAATGACCCCATTCAAATCAAGGACCAACTACTGTAAATTACAGCACCACCGGAAGGTTTATAGGCAATGGGGAGGTGATCCAGAGAAGGTTTACAAGAATGATCTCAGAAATGATTGGGTTAACATATGACGAGCGTTTGAAGGCACTGGGCTTTTAATCGCTGGAGTTCACAAGGATTAGGGGGAGGGACCTCACTGAAATGTACCAAATAGTGAAAGATCTGTATAGAGTGGATGTGGAGAGGATGTTCCCACTAGTGGGTGAGTCTAGAACCAGAGGTCATGGTCTCCAAATTAAAGGACATACCTTTAAAATGGAGATGAGGAGGAATTTCTTTAGTCGGGGTAGTGAACCTGTGGAATTCATTGCCACAGCAGGCTGTTGAAGCCAAGTCCATCGATATTTTTAAGGTGAAGATTGACAGATTCTTGATTAGTACGGGTGTCAGGGATTATGGGGAGAAGGCAGGAGAATGGGGTAAAGAGGGAAAGAGAGATCGGCCATGATTGAATGGTGGAGTAGACTTGATGGGCTGGATGGGACCTTTTTTACTAATTGCAAGGTGGGGGGAAGGAAGAAAGATTGAAAAGGGGAGATGCAAGACAAAGCATGGCAGGTAATAGGTTGACATGGGCAAGGGGAGGGGTTGTTGGGCAAATGATTGGAATAAAAGCCCGACATTCAATTTTTCAACTTTCTGTGTAAACATATGATACTCAATGAAAAGGAATGGTGATACAAAAACGATTTGCTTTGCTGTGCAGACTGCATTAACGCCTTGCAATCCTGACTGGGGTACAAACCAAAAACATCACCTATCCATGACCTCAAGAGATGTTGCCTGATCTGTTGAGTCACTCCGGCACTTCTTGTGTCTTTTTTTTTTGGTAAACCAGCATCTGCAGTTCCTCACATCTCCAAAGTACTTTTTGCTTTGTCTATCAATATTCCTTCAACCTACATTTTTTTAAGAGCACAAAATGTCAGCTTAGACAGATTTATTTGTTGGCATCGTGACAAGAATGTGATGTGTTGGAGCCATTTGATGCAGGTATCCGATCTTCCTCCCTTTGGGACACTTCATTTGCTCATGCCATCAGGATAAAATGGACCACCTTCATTCTGGAGACAAAGCATTTTTACCCTGATCAGATTTTTCAATGGTTAAACCATGCTCTTCTAAAATCTTCTTGGCTGCGTTTCTCTAATTGCAAATAAACATTTCAAATTAAACTAACTGCCACATTGAAAATAAATGGTATAATTGCAATTAATACATGAAGGAAAATTGACGTGAGGATCTTCTGTTTACCATTGTACCTAGTCAAAGAGTCTTACAGCGTGGAAATGGGCCCTGCTGCCCAACTTGCCCATGCCGGCCAACATGTCTCATCTACACTAGTCCCACCTGCACATATCCCTTTAAACATGTCCTGTCCATACACATGTCTAAATGTTACTTAAACGCTGCAACAGTGTCTGCCTCAACTTAATTTACAAGTGCTGTGTTAGGCTTTACAACTATAGGAAGTAAATGAACCAACTATAAAAAAAGATTTGTGTAATGTCTAAGCAGTCTGGGCAGTAAAAACCTAGAGGAATATGTTCATGACATTGAGCACAATCCCTCTTACTATTAACCACAATGTCTATCACCCTGGAATAAAGATATCACACTGGTCGATGTGACAGGACAGAAAGATAGTTTAGTCTAGAGAGGTGGCGCAGTGATAGAACTGCAGCCGTGTAGCGCCAGAGATCCAGGTTCGATCCTGACCTGCGGGTGCTGTCTGTACGGTACATTTGCATCTCGCCTTTTCAAGCTTTCTGTCCTACCCTGTGGCCACGTAGGTTCTTCCTGGGTGCTCCGGTTCCCTCCTACAGTCCAAGGACCTACAGGTTTGTCGGTTAATCGGTTTTGGTACAAATGTAAATTGTTCCTAGTGTTAGTGTGTGGGGTGATCGCCGGTCAGCGCGGACTCTGTGGGCCTGTATCTCTAACGTCTCAAAGTCTAAAGCGTGGAGAAAGGCCAATCAGCAGTCTGAACACACATCTGAACATCTTTGGAGTGTGGTAGGAAACTGGAGCACCTGGAGAAAACCCACGTGGTCACGGGGAGAATGTACACACTCCACGCAGACGGCACCCGTAATCAGGATCAAACCCGGGTCTCTGGTGCTTTAGAGCAGCAACCCTACCACTATGCCACCCCAGTTGTTAGCTTCAATACTATTCTGCATAATTACAATAACCCTCAATCCCCCAAATGTCCCTAAGTTTATCTATTCCGTCCTTGACAGGTAAGATATAGTTTTCCTGGTTCTCTCGTGGAGTGAATTCCAAAGATTCTCAATCTTCTAAGAAAAAGAAGACATCTTCATCTCGGTCTCTTAGTTTTAGAATGCCCACTGGGGAACCATTCTCAGAGCATCTAGCCTGTCAAGCCTCCTCAGAATTTCACGTGTGTCAATAAAATAATTTCCCATTCTTTTGAACTCCAGAGAATAGAGACTCAATCGACTCTATCTTTCCTTGTAAGGCAACCATTTCATCCCAGGAATAAATCTGGTCAACTTTCTGTGTTGTTTCCAAGGCAACCATAGCCTCCTTTAAGTAAAGAGACTAAGACTGTAACAGTGCTCCAGGTGTGGTCTCACCAAAGCCATTTGTAGTTGTCACAATTCATCCTTTCTACTGTGCTCTATATCTCCTGTAATAAATACTGATGCTCCATTTGCCTTTCCAGTAATTTTCTGTATCTGTGTGTCCACTTTCTGGTTTTCTTGTGAGACCATCAACATTTAAATAAGATTCGAGGCACAGTCATACAGCTTGGAAGCTGGCCCTTCGCCCCAACTTTCCCACACCAGCCGACATATCCCAGCTACACTAGTCCCATTTGCCTGCGCTTGGTCCATACTCCTCCAAACATGTCCTATCCATGTACTTGTCAAACTGTTTCTTAAACGTTGGGATAGTCCCAGCCTCAACTACCTCATTTGGCAGCTTGTTCCATACACCCACTCTGTTACCCCTCAGATTCTTATTAAATCTTTTCCCCTTCACCTTGAACCTATGCCCTCTGGTCCTCGATTTCCCCTACTCTGGGCAAGAGACTCTGTGCATCTCCCCGATCTATTCCTCTCATGATTTTGTACACCTCTATAAGATCACCCCTCATCCTTCTGCGCTCCAAGGAATAGAGACCCAACCTACTCAACTTCTCCCTATAGCCCACACCCTCCAGTCCTGGCAACATCCTCGTAAATCTGGCAACATCCACATGTTATTATATTACCGCTAAAGTAACTGTTCTGTTTTGCTTTGCAGACTTTTTAGGTACAACTTACTATCTGCCTAACAGTATCACAGTGCCAGATAGTTAACCTCTACAATGAGTTCAGAAAAGTTGTGCATGTATATTTATGTATGCATCCAGGTGACGTTTTCTAAATAAGTAACTGTGCCAGAATGTATCTGCCTATAAGGGTTTCACAGTAGTAGAGTTGCTGCCTTATAGTGTCATAGACCCCAGTTCAATCCTGATTACAGGTTGGTGCTGTCTATCCAGAGTTTACGTTCTCCCTTTGACCACGTGGGTTTTGCTCCTATTTCCTCCCATATTTTAAAGATGTGCAGGTGTGTAGGCAAATTGCCCCAGTGTGTAGGATAGAACTGGTGTGTACGGGTGATCATTGGTCAGCAGGAACTCAGTGGGCTGAAGGGCCTGTTTCCACACTGTATCTCTAAAATAATGTGTATTCAAGCTTAGAATTATTTTCCATTATTTTCTTGATGTCTAGTACACTGGAAGCCATGTTTGTCTACTGTTATTTTCACAGCAATTTAATCACTTCCTATATTATGTTCAGTCATGGAAATGTTACCAACTTCATTTCTAAGGTAGACACAAATGCTGGAGAAACTCAGCGGGTGGGGCAGCATCTATGGACTGAAGGAATGGGTGACGTTTTGGGTCGAGACCCTTCTTCAGACTGAGTCTGAAGAAGGGTCTCGAACTGAAACATTACCTATTCCTTCACTCCATAGATGCTGCCTCACCCGCTGAGTTTCTCCAGCATTTTTGTCTACCTTCGATTTTTTTTTTTCCCCAGCATCTGCAGTTCTTTCCTAAAAACATCATTTCTAATATCTCTGACTATAGTCATAGCTGCAGACATTTGCTGATTAAAATCTAGAATGACCTTGTTAATATTGTTTTTAATGAGGAATGATCTGTCCCAGACCACACTATTGGTTTTGTCTATGTACATATTTGCTACTGCGCATAAATCTGTAGGCCGAAAATAATGATAAATTATGGATTTTTTTTCCAAAAGCCATTGACCGTCTTTCAAATTGAAATTCTAGATCTGTATCTATTTAATTCTCCTTAGTGTCTGATCTGAGTATGCATCTTTTTAAAAAATCCAAACATTGTGACATTCAACATGCCCTCTTATAAATTAGCAGCTTTACTCAGAAGTTGTGACATTTGACAAGAGATCATTGTAAGTCTGTATCTAAGATGAGGGAAAATGCCAAGAATGTTCATTTTCTGTGGCGCATTCCAACAAAAGAAACATTGCATTGTGTCTGCTAGAATTTAATCAAACCTCTGAAATAACTGGGAATTAAATTTGAGGCAGTGCAACGAAGAATGGTACTGATTTGCAATGATGCAAATGTTTCCATGTAGTATTTTTGTAAGATTATTAAATCATAAATCCACAATGGTTGGCTTTGGTTTTCAGTAATCCAGCGTGTAGAATTTATTCGCAACTGATATTAATAATTCTTCACTGATAGAAGCCTGTAACATTTTGAATTGCATATTGAGGAGTTCTGATATGGTGGTGTCTTAATTTATCACAGAGTGATGGCAGCAAAAATGACGTTTATTATTGGTGTCATGACCCTTGGTTTTTGACTAATTTGATTGTATGACTTGTGTTTACATGATCTTCGGGAGGGCTAGATAAAAAAAAGCTCAAAGCTTGATGTACTGGAAGCAGAAAAAGCAATCCCATCCTTCTATGACATCTCAATTTCTGTTGTCAGAAGACAATTATTTCTCATTAGACAGTAGACAGCAAATTTGTGACTCAACTGCTATAATTATTTATGAAGTGAATGTTTTTTTTGTTGTTCCTTTTGGAACATGTATAATACATTGTTAGCCAGTAAACTAATCAGTTAATCAGTTTGCTATTCTGTTCAAAGTGAGCATAGAATAGAAGCAAGCATTGAGCGGATCAGGGAGGGATATGTTGGGGCTAGCGATACTGCCCAACTTCATTTTATAGCCCGTTGTGGCATGTCGACAGGAATCCGTGCGCTTATTTCAGGAGCTTGGTCCAGAGTTCTCTCTTGGCTTCCTTGATGGCTTTGCAGACATCTTATTTTAGTTGAGTGTAGTTTAGAGATACAGGCCCGTGGCCCACGGAGTCCGCACTAACCAGTGATCCCGCACGCTAGCACCATCCTACACATGAGGGACAATTTACAATCTTTTACCAATTAACCTAGAAACCTGTACGTCTTTGGAGTTTGGTAGGAAACCGGAACACCCGGAGAAAACCCACGGGGTTACGGGGAGAATGTACACAAACTGTACAGACAGCACCCGTAGTCAGGATCAAACCCGGGTCTCTGGTGCTGTAAGGCAGCAACCCTACCACTGCGCCACCGTGCCACCCTGTCATAAATAGAGTTTTTGCACAGCTTGATCATTTGACTTGAATGCTGCAGACTTGGACTTCACCTGGGAATGGACCTCTTTCATGTCGCCTCGGAATATTCCATAACTGACACACATTTCCCTGCTCATGTGTAGTATGCTTTGACAATGGAAAGTATCTAGCGTACCTTAATAACTCAATCCACAATAATTGCATCATATAATTTTAAGGCATCTAAGTGTTAAAAGTTTTCCTAATATCACGTAAGCACTTCCTTATTTTTCCCCATCACCCCAGAGACAAAACTGTGGAATGATAAAAATACTGAGGCACATTTTCCGTATTGACTACGTTGCTACAGGGATGTAACATTTCAAGGAAAATCACTCCCAAATCAATTTTTATGAATGGTGAAATAAACCTTCTGGTCGTTTGCATGTGACTTAGATTTGTATAAAGAGTGAACTTAATAGTTCAGGACCTTCAAGTATATGAAAATATTCCAAACATTGGAATCGCCGAGTTTACTGCAGATGAAGAGAATGATTAGAGGGTGTTGTGATTTGGAAAGAATTAGGTTAAATCTTAATTGGTGGGTTCATATTTCTACCAAATGTGACTGATATTTGTTGGTATCTCTGTTCTCGTAAGCATTTCAAATATTTGTTTCTTTTTGCTGGCAGAATGTGGGGAATAGACAAGCCACCCACCACAAACCACCTCCACCTATTTCAATTTCATTGATTCTGTCCCTTTTATTTTTAACTTTGCATTCCTCGCCTTCAGCACTGTCTCCCTAGCGACAGAAGATGAGAAAGTTTGGATGTCAGCCTTCAAGCTCAATGCTGAACATGATGTGATGCTGTCTTTATGCATGCATTATGCTGCTCACTTTACATGCCTTAACTTGTGAGGGAAACACGTAATGAGGTCCAGCATTCGCACATTGTCTCTGCCTCCCGGAAATCATAGACTGCTATAGGCTCCCCTTTTATGGAGACTCAACAATCATTTTTAATATCCTGGGACAAAATTAAATCCTCCTGCTGACAAAACTTTTGAAGTTGACAATTACTTATTATTATATTTTTGTGGCGAATTTTTGCTACTGTAAATATTAAGTCAACTGTCAGAGAATCCACGGCCTCTGGCAATGAGACAGCTGTGTGGGAGATTCAGTTTCTCCCATCATTCAATCCCTTTCTCCCCTTTCTTCCTGCCTTATCTTTCTCCCCATCCTTCCAGCTTTCCTTATCTCACCCCTTCCATCTAATCTTCCTTCTCTCTCCGCTTTCTTCCAGTCTTCTATTTCACATGCTTCTTCCTTTCAGCTTACTATTTCTCACTCTCCTTCCTTTCAGTTTTCCATCTCTCCCTCTCGCCCCTCCAGCATTCCACCTATCTCTCCCATCCATCTCTCTCTCCCCCTCCCATCTCTCTCTCCATCTCTCTCTCTCCCTCCATCTCTCTCTCCCCCTCCCATCTCTCTCTCCCCCTCCCATCTTCTCTCCCCATCTCCATCTCCCCCTCCCATTCTCTCTCTTCCCCTCCCATCTCTCTGCTCCCACTCCCCATCTCTCTCTCCCCCTCCCCATCTCTCTCTCCCCCTCCATCTCCATCTCTCTCTCCCCCGTCGCATCTCTTCTCCCCTCGCATCTCTTCTCCCCTCCGCATCTCTTTCCCCCGCATCTCTTTCTTCGCAACTCTCTCCTCCCCCAACCGCATCTCTCCTCTCCTACCTCTCGATCTCTCTCATCTCTCTCTTCCTCCCCCCCCCCTCGCATCATCTCTCCCTCCCCCTCGCCATCTCTCTCTCCTCGCCATCTCCTCCCCCTCGCATCTCTCCCTTTTTTTCCCCCCCTCGCACCCCTCGTCTCTCCTCCCCCCCGGTCTCTCCTCCCCCTCCCGCATCTCTCCTCCCCCTATCTCTCCTCCCCCTTCCCGCATCTCTCCCTCCCCCTCCCGCATCTCTCCCCCCTTCTCTCCTCCCCCTCCCGCATTCTTCCCCCTCCCGCATCTCCCTAATCTCCCCCACCCGCATCTCTCTCTCCCCCCTCCCATCGATCTCTCCCCCCTCTCCCCCCTCCCGCATCTCTCCTCACCCCTCTCCGCCATCTCTCTCTCTCCCCCCCTCCCGCATCTCCTCTCTCCCCCTCCCCCGCATATCTCTCTCTACCCCCTCCCAGCATCTCTTCTCTCCCCCTCCCGCATCTCTCTCTCTCCCCCTCCCGCATTCTCTCTCTCCCCCTCCCGCATCTCTCTCCTTCGCATCCCAGCATCATTCCCCCCTCCCCGCATCTCTTCTCTCTCTCTCCATCCTCTCTCTCTCCCCCTCCCGCATCTCTCCTCCCCCTCGGATCCGCATCTCTCCCTCTCCCTCCCCCTCCCCATCATCTCCTCTCTCTCCTCCGCATCTCTCTTCTCCCCCTCCCGCATCTCTCCTCTCCCCTCCCGCATCTCTCTCTCTCACCCCGCTCTCTCTCCATCTCTCCAACTCCCTCCCCCTCGCATCTCGCGCATCTCTCTCTCTCCCCCCCCTCCGCGCATCTCTCTCTTCTCCCCTCCCGCATCTCATCTTCCCCCCTCCCGGCATCTCTCTCTCTCCCCCTCCCGCATCTCTCTCTCTCCCCCCTCCCCGCATCTCTCCTCCCCTCTCTCTCCTCTTCCCGCATCTCTCTCTCTCCCCCTCCCGCATCTCTCTCCTCCCCCCCTCCGCCCTCCCGCATCTCTCTCTCTCCCATCCTCCTACACCCCTCCCGCATCCCCCTCCCGCATCTCATCTCTCTCTCTCCCCCTCCAGCCCCCCGCATCTCTCTCTCTCCCCCCCTCCCGCATCTCATCTACTCTCCCCCTCCCGCATCTCTCTCTCTCCCCTCCCGCATCTCTCTCTCTCCCCCTCCCCGCAATCTCTCTCACCCCCTCTCTCTTCCCTCCCCCCTCTCCGATCCCCCTCCACCGCATCTCTCTCTCCCCCTCCCGCATCTCTCCTCTTCTCCCCCTCTCCGCATCTCTCTCCTCTCCCCCTCCCGCATCTCTCTCTCTCCCCCTCCCGCATCTCTCTCTCTCCCCCTCCCCGCATCTCTCTTCCCTCTGCCCCTCCCCACCCCCGCATCTCTCTCTCTTCCCCCTCTCTCTCTCCTCCCTCCGCATCTCTCTCTCTCTACCTCCCTTCCCGCATCTCTCTCTCTCCCCCTCCCGCATCTCTCTCTCTCCCCCCTCCCGCATCTTCTCTCTCTCCCCCTCCCGCATCTCTCTCTCTCCCCCTCCCGCATCTCTCTCTCTCCCCCTCCCGCATCTCTCTCTCTCCCCCTCCCGCATCTCTCTCTCTCCCCCTCCCCCGCATCTCTCTCTCTCTCTCCGCCGCATCTCTCTCTCTCCCCCATCCCGCATCTCTCTCTCTCCCTCCTCCCCACCCATCCGCATCTCTCTCTCTCATTCCCCCCATCCCCGCATCTCTCTCTCAAGATCCTCTCTCCCGCATCTCTCTCTCTCTCCCCTCCCGCATCTCTCTCTCTCCCCCCCCCCCCCCCCTCCGCATCTCTCTCTCTCTCCCCCTCCCGCATCTCTCTCCTCCCCCGCATCTCTCTCTTCTCCCCCCCCTCCCGCATCTCTCTCTCTCCCCTCCCCATCTCTCTCCTCTCCCCCTCCCCGCATCTCTCTCTCTCCCCCACCCGCATCTCTCTCTCTCCCCCTCCCGCATCTCTTCTCTCTCTCCCCCCTCCGCATCTCTCTCTCTCCCCCTCCCTCCTCCCCGCATCTCTCTCTCTCCCCCTCCCGCATCTCTCTCTCCCCCCCTCCCGCATCTCTCTCTCTCCCCCTTCATCCGCTCTCTCTCTCATCTCTCTCCCGGATCTCTCTTCCCCCTCCCGCATCTCTCTCTCTCCCCCTCCCGCATCTCTCTCTCTCCCCATCCCGCATCTCTCTCTCTCTCGCCTCCCGCCGCATCTCTCTCTCTCCCTCCTCTCCGCATCTCCCTCCTCTCCCACTCGACCGCATCTCTCTCTCTCCCCCTCCCATCTATCTCTCTCTCCCCCTCTCCCCTCTCCCGCATCTCTCTCTCTCCCCTCCCCGCATCTCTCTCTCTCCCCCGTCCGCATCTCTCTCTCTCCCCCTCCCCGCATCTCTCTCTCTCCCCTCCCCGCATCTCTCTCTCTCCCTCCCGATCCCGCATCTCTCTCTCTCTCCCCCCCCGCATCTCTCTCTCTCTCCCCGCATCTCCTCTCTCCCTCCCGCCATCTCTCTCCTCTCCGCACGCATTCTCTCTCTCTCCCCCCTCTCTCTCGCATCTCCTCTCTCCCCCTCTCTCTCACTCTCCCCCACCCCGCATCTCTCTCTCTCCCCTCCCGCATCTCTCTCTCTCCCCCTCCTCGCATCTCTCTCTCTCCCCTCCCGCATCTCTCTCTCTCCCCCTCTCTCTCTCTGCATCTCTCGCATCTCTCTCTCTCCCTCCCGCTCTCTCTCTCACCCCCCTCCCGCATCTCTCTCTCTCCTCCCGCATCTCTCTCGCATCTCTCTCTCCCCACTCCCCCTCACCGCATCTCTCTCCTCTCCCCCTCTCCGCAATCTCTCTCTCTCCCCCTACCTCCCGCATTGCTCTCCCCCTCTCTCTCCTCCCTCCCCCTCCCGCATCTCTCTCTCTCCCCCTCCCGCATCTCTCTCTCCTCCCCCTCCCGCATCTCTCTCTCTCCCCCCTCCCCGCATCTCTCTCTCTCCCTCCCGCAACTCTCTCTCTCTCCCCTCTCCCGCATCTCTCTCTCCCCCCTCCCGCATCTCTCTCCCCCTCCATCCCCTCCCGCATCACTCTCTCCTCCCTCCAGCAATACTCTCTCTCTCCCCCTCCCGCATCTCTCTCTCCCCACCCGCATCTCTCTCTCTCCCCCCCTCCCGCATCTCTCTCTCCCGCCTCTCTCTCTCTCCCCCCCGTCCCGCATCTCTCTCTCTCCCCCTCCCGCATCTCTCTCTCTCCCCCATCTCTCTCTCTCCCCCTCCGCGTATCTCTCTCTCTCCCCTCCCAGCATCTCTCTCTCTCCTCCCTCTCCGCACTCTCTCCCATCTCCCCTCCCTCCGCATCTCTCTCTCTCCTCCCCCTCCCGCATCTCTCTCTCTCCCCCTCTCCCTCGCATCTCTCTCTCTCCTTCTTCTCGCCTTTCCTCTCTCTCTTCTCCCCCTCCCGCATCTCTCTTGTCCTCAAACCTTCTGCAACTTTAGCAGCATCCTCTGCCCTTGAATCCTCCATCCCTCTCTCCTCAACCTTCTGCACCTTCCAATCTTTTGTCAATATTCTATAAATTACCACAATCTCAAATGGGCTTCCACCTCCCATCTCGACCCCCTTTATTTTTTTTTTCCCACTTTAGTTTTTATTGCTTTTATGTATACACAAATAAAACACAAATATAACAACGAAACATACAACATTACAATGAAACGTACAACAGTGTAGTGGGGGGTTCAGTTTACAATTAATGATGCAGCATACAGAACTATTTTCATATTAAACATTTTCCAATAACTTACATTATTGTCTATAAAATTATACAGTTGATGTCTTTATTTCTATACCTAATCCATTTTTTCCCATTTTCTGTTAAACTCGTCTTCTTTCGCTCTTAGAGAATATGTCATTTTCTCCATGACAAATATTTCCTGTACTATGTCTAACCATGTCTAAGTCTGGGTGTGTCCGCTGCGAGCCAGTTTCTTGTGTAATGGCCTTTCTGCCAGCTGTGAGTAGGATTTTAACCATGTAATAGTCTTCCTTCAGCACCACTGTAGTTATATTACCCAGGTGTAAAATGGAACACTTCTTGCAGACTATATATCCTAATACCTCCGTTAATTCTGAATTCACTCTGTCCCAAAATGGTTCTATTTTTGGGCAACTCCTGAAGATATGTGCATGGTTTGCGTCTATTTGACCACATTGCCTCCAGCATGTTGCTGCCTTAGAATTTGGTTGCTTTATGTTAGGCGTAATAAAGAAAACGAATCAAATTTTTTCCAATTAAATTCTCTCCAATTTTGTGAATTGGTGGATGTCTGTAGTGTTACACACACATGATGCCATTCTTCTTTCTGAGATTGTAATGTTCAATTCCTTTTTCCCACTTAAATTTTTACATAAAAATATAGTTTTAGCTTGACATTCCATTAAACTATGATGAAGTTTAGAAATAATCCTTAATGTTTTTTGATGATACGCACTAACTATCACAGAATAAATCACTGGATTATTTTTCTTCGTGTGCCTCCCTTTTTAATTTTTTATTGTAATAATCTCTCAGTTGGAGGAATCTAAACAAGTCTTGGTTCCGAAGTGCAAATCTATCCTTCAAATCTTGAAAACATCTTAGGTCTCCGTTTTCAATAACAGTACAAAATGCAGTCATTCCTTTCTTTATCCACTCTTTAAATGTTGAGTCAGACATCCCTGGTTTAAATTCATTATCCAAAGCTATCCATCTTAAAACTTATTGTCGTTTATTCAGTTTAAGTTGTCCTGGTAAGAGTGAACCAGTTTTCTAAAGTATAATATCGTTATTGGATCGATTATACTCCCTGATATGTCCAGGAAGCACTTTTTTCTCCCAAAAGTGTTTGGATGTGGAAGTCAGGGATATGTCTCAATCTCTTTCACACCTAGCTATATAGCTGTCCCTCAACACCAATTAATTAGTGGTCGAAGTTGGGCTGCATAGAAATATCCTAAAATTTGGAAAGTGCCATTCCACCTTTGTTCTTTGGCAAACTGTAGTATAGTGTAGTGTATCGAATTCTGTCCTTCTTTCCTCCCAAATAAATCTAGATAGTAAATTTATCCCATTCCGTGAATTGTTTTAATAGGTACCTTATTGGCAGAGATTGAAACAAGTACAATAGCCTTGACAAAATATTCATTTTCACCACATTTATCTTACTACTAAAATCCATTGGGTAGGTGGACCATCTTTCTATATCCTTTCTTATGTTTTGGTTGATGTGATTATAATTGGCCCCATACAACATTGAATATATTTTTTGTTATATGTACCCCTAGGTATTTGATAGATTTTGAATCCCATTTAATATTATAATTTTGTTTTGATTTCTTCTGGAGGACAATTAAATAGGATGATTTTGAGTTTTTGAAATATTCACTTTATATCCTGCATAAAAATTAAATTTATCCATGATCCCCCCATCATCCTTGGAAAGGAGGTGTTTACTTCAGTGAGATACATCATTACATCATCTGCGGAAAGGCCAATTTTATGTTCTCTGTCTCTTATAGTTACTCCCCTCAGTTCCCTATCTTGACGAATCGCTTGAGCCAATGGTTCAACATATATAGCAAACAGGGTAGGGCTAAGACAACATCCCTGTCTCGTTCCTCTTCCTAACACAAATCTCTCAGTTAAGGACCCATTCACCTTTACTCTTGCTGGTGAATTTCTTTATCTTTCTAGTGTTTGATATAAGAATTCCCAATTAACCCTATCAAAAGCCTTTTCTGCGTCTAGACTTATCAGGACAGCACACGTACTTTCCTTTTGAATCGTGTGTATTATATGTAGGGTTCTTCTAATGCTGTCCTGTGTGTCTCGACCTCCTTTAACCTTCTGTTTGTTCTTCCTCCACCTTCCCTTCCCTCCGATCATTTTGTCTTCCCACCTCCAATCGTCATCTCCTTTTCCATCCTCTTTCCAACACTTATTTCCCCCATCACTCCCTTCCTCAAGGTACCTGCTCACCCCTCCCTGCCTACATCCTTCTCTCTTGTCTCACTTCCAACATTCTCTCTTCTTCTCTCCTCCTTCACGCTTCATGATGGCATGGTCTGACAAAGAAACCCTGTGGATGACACGTTGCAACACTATATTCGGAGATTGTGGACAGCATTCAAAGGCAAGCTTCCCATGGTAATATTTCAGAAGCATCAAGTAATTACAGCCACACTGTAGGTGGCAGTGACTTCAGGGGAGAGCACAGTACATACCAGGAAATAGATCTTTTTGCACTGGGGAGGGGAAGTGGACCTGCCAGAACCACGGTTGGAAGTGGTTGCTAGGAGGTAACTAAAGTTGTTCTCTCAACCATTGAGGATCTCTGCATGATGGACCAATGCAGAATTATTTTTTGTGATCTCTCAATGCGTGCCGAAATAGTCATACAGCGTGAAAACAGTCCCGTCAACCCAACTTCCCCATGCTGACCAACATGCCCCACCTACATGAGTCCCACCTGCCTGCTTTTGGGCCATATCGCTCTAAAACTATCTTATCCATGTACCTGTCTAAATGTTTCATAAACATTGCGAAAGTACCTGCAGATATGTACATGCTGTTAGTATCATAGTCATAGATCTTACAATGTGGAAACGGGCCTTATGACGCAACCTGCCCACACCAGCCAATACCAACCAATATGTCCTGTCTACACTAGCCCCACCTTCCTGCATTTAGCCCATATCCCTCTAAACCTGTCCTATCCATGTACCTGTCTAAATGTTTCGTTATCGTTGCAATAGTCCCTGCCTCAACTACCTCCTCCGGCAGCTCGTTGCATACACCTACCACCCTTTGTGTGAAAAAGGTACCCCTCAAGTTCCTATGAAATCTTGCCCCCCTCCCCTTAAATGTAGAATTTGCTGGTTCCTGATTCCCCTACTCTGGGCTAGAGACTGTGAGTCTACCTGATCTATTCCTCTCATGATTTTGTCCACCTCTAGCATCCTAGCCTGCTCAACCTCTACCTGTAGCTCAGGCCCTTGTGTCCTGGCAACATCCTCGTAAACATCTCTTATAAAAGCAAATGTATCTACATGCCCACAAGCATACAAGCCCACACGCCTAAACACTTGTACACTCTCAGACAGGTGGCTTACACAGTTGGTCATACAAACTATCCAGACATACCATCTGCTCCTTCACCACCTCCCACCCAGCTAACTCCAACATTAATATTTTACTCCAGATGATCCCATTAAAGTCAGGTTATTGGAAAAGCTTGCTTGCTTCCGTCGCTTTAGTCAAGGGTTCATGGAGTCAGGGAGAAGGTGGCCGTCCTATGGGGGGGAAGCCTTTGTGAGTTTGGTAGTGATTATCCTCCACGGGGGCCCAAACCGCATCTCAGACAGATGAGAGAAATCTCTCGACAAGATTAGTTCACAACCATGCTCACAATGAATGTTGCATACATTACTTCTGCAGCCACTTTGATTTTTATCAACAATCACCCCCCGCATTGCCATCTGTGCTGTTGGAACACTTCCACAGATGCGCGTAGAAAATGTTATCGGGATACATCACTGCAGGGTTTGGCAACAGCTCCATCCAAGACCACAATAAATTGCCGAGACTTGCGCACGCAGCCCAGGCCATCACACCAACCAACCTCGCTTCCATTGACCCCATCTACACTGCACACTGCCTCACCATGGCGAGCAACATAATCAAGGACATAATCTCACCCCGGTCACTCTGTCTTCTCCCCTCTCCCATCAGGCAAGAGGCACAGAAATGCAAAAACGCACACCTCCAGATTCAGGGACAGTTTCTTCCCAGCAGTCATCAGGCAACTGAACCATCCTATCAACAACAAGAGAACAGTGCCGACCTACCACCTACCTCATTGGAGTTGCCCACGTTATCTTTAATCGGACTTTACTGGGCGTTACCTTGCACTAAACGTTTATCCCCTTAGTGTTTCGAGTTGGGACTCTTTAAGGGGGGTAATAGCTGGTGGAAAGAGGTGGAAAAGGGAAAGATGCTGGAATCCGATTAAGAAAGGAAAGGGAGGAGTGAAATGTTGAACCAGAGAGAGGGATGGTGGGCAGATGGAAATGGGGATGGAGGGGAGGAACAGAGAACTGGAGGAGATAGGGGTGGGTGATGAGCAGAAGAAGGTGGGGGGGGGGGGGGGGGGGGGGGGGGGGGGGGGGGGGGAGGGGGGGGGGGGGGGGGGGGGGGGGGGGGGGGGGGGGGGGGGAGAGCAGAGTGGAAATAAAGGTGTGTGTGTGTGTTGTTCATGAATTCCATGTTCATGCCATTGGGTTGCAGGATACCCAAGGCGGAGGAGATGCTGTTGTTCTAGTTTGCATGTGACCTCGCGCTGGTAATGGAGGAGGCCCAGGAGTCCTCACCTTCCTTTCCTATCAGATTCTATCCTTTGCAGCAACTTAGTCTTTTTAGTCCACCCTAACACTGAAGATGGAGTCAAAAAGGTGGAGTAACTCTGTGGGTCAGGCAGCATCTCTGGAAAGAAGGAATGGGTGATGTTTTGGGTCGAGACCCTTCTTCACATCTGATGGGTCTCGACCCGAAACGTCACCTATTTCTTCTCTCCAGAGATGCTGCCTGAACCGCTGAGTTACTCTCCACTATTTTCTGTCGATCTTCAATGTAAACCAGTATCTGCAGTTCCTTCCTCCACACTATCACTTGCTGGCTGTTCCCCTCATCTCCTCTCGCCCCTCCAGCATTCCACCTATCTCTTTTGGGGGGGGGGGTGGAAGAAGTAAGGAAGAGGAGGAGCCAGTGGGCTGAGGGAGAGCTGAGATGGGTAGGGGAAAATAGGGACTACCTGAAATTAGAGAAGTCAATGTTCATGCCACTGGGGTGCAGACTGGAGGAGGTGCAGGTGAACCTCTTATCCAGATGCGGCAGAGGTTCACCTGCACCTCCTCCAACCTCATCGATTGCATCCGCTGCTCTAGATGTCAGCTGCTCTACATCGGTGAGACCAAGCGTAGGCTTGGCGATCGCTTCGCTGAACACCTCCGCTCGGTTTGCAATAACCAACCTGATCTCCCGGTGGCCCAGCACTTCAACACCCTTGTCTACCTTTGATTTTTCAATATCTGCAGTTCCTTCTTAAGCGTCATGTTCAATAGCCTAGTTTCTAGCCTATTCCTTATATCTGTGACTTTAGTCATAAACCCTCCCGGTGTCAGTTTGCGACTGATCCATCTTTTGTTTGCACTAAAAACATTCTGTTTCTTTTCCCTGATGTTTGGTATTTATACATCCCATTTGTTTTATCCCTTGTACCTTGTAAGTGTGTTGTTATAGCTTCCAGTTACTACAAAGGGATCGCACCTGGAAAAATGAATTTTGCTGATCCCTCCACATTAGTAGCTGTGCCTTTCCGTTGCCTTCCATTTCCAGACTCTGCAATTCCTTGGTTTTTACTCAATTTGTCTCCCACGTGCAGCTTGCCTGGTGTGACTTAGGGCCTTTTGGGAGAAGTTGTCTGAACTTGCAGATCCACTGATCGGTTTTGCATCTCCCTCGTTACTAACAAATTGCTGCCTATTGTTTGAAATCTCATTTGGGACTAAATCGGCTCTTTTTGGAAGTTCAATTTTCCCATTTGCTCTCCTCGCTGATATTTGTTGTGCGGTCAGCTCTAGATCCAGAATTACAAATTCTGCACCAGGTGCATTGCCAAAAGAAAAATCAATGCTCTCAGTTCACCACTTGGCTTCTGATGAAGAAATCGGCACATCTGAAAGATGATCTGTGAAACAATCGCAAATCAATGCAGTTAACCTGCTAAAGAAAAGCGTTGCTCCTTTTGGGGCGGAATGGTGGTGCAGCGGTACAGTTGCTGCATCACAGCGCCAGAGACCCGGGTTCGATGCCGACTACGGGTGCTGTCTGTACGGAGTTTGTACATTCTCCCTGTGACCGCGTGCATTTTTTCCAGGTGCTCCGGTTTCCTTCCACACTCTAAAGAATTACAGGTTTGTAGGTTAATTGGCTTTGGTAAAAGATTATAAATAGTCCCCGGTGTGTTGCATAGCGCTAGTTTACGGGGTGATCGCTGGTCGGCGCGGTCTCAGTGGGCTTGAAGGGCACTGTATCTCTATAAGCTTTCAGAGGCTTTATCCTCTAACGAATGCTTTGCTTCATTGTCTATCTAACACACGACCATGTATAACACAAGTTGGATGGCTAAATATATGATACAACGTTCCATGTTTTGTCAAATGGCTGTGTGTTCCCCTGTGCCATTACATCTTTGCTGCACCTCTTGTACGATACAATGACGCAGATCCCACCAACTCCAATCATGTTTATATGCAGCTCTGAGTAAAAACAAAAGATTGGTAGAGACTAAACTTTACTCTGGTGAATACCGAAGAGAGGTCTCGACCCAAAACGTCACCCATTCCATCGCTCCAGAAATGCTGCCTGAGCCGCTGAGTTACCCCGCCAATTTTTGTCCATTATCAGCACACCCAACAGGTTGTGTCATCTACAGTGTGTTAACAATCGAAAGTTGTAACGAAAATCATTACGCCCAATTTCTACCAATTTGTTACAAGGGCGCGAAAGTTTGCAATGCTAGAGTGACGATATTCATTGCTTAAAAACTCTGTGTACAGTGACTTTAGAAGTAATTCCTGACTTGTGAAGTAGAACTGCACTCCCCTTCCACCCTTTTCTCAAGAGATGCTGCCTGACCCGCTGAGTTACTCCAGCATTTTGTGCCTTTTGGTATAAACCGGCTTCTGCCGTTCCTTGTTATTACATCTATAATCTGTCTGTCGAGTTTGAAGCATTCTGTGGAATATGGATGTTTTTTATTTACGCATTCATGCACTGGGCTAAAGCCAGTCATGGTCAATTGAACAGGATATGAAGAAAGTGGAAGGAATTACTGTGAGTGGACCTGGGCAATTGTGTGAAAACCAGGATTGTCCAGGTAACAGCAGCTAGAGATAGGAAAATATATATAAAATAGGTGAAACAGAAAGATAAAGCCACATTCCTGGGAAGAAAGGTAAAATAATCTTTGGAAGTTATAAATTCCGTGTTCATTCGTGGCAAGTGAAATATGCCGAGACGGGTAGTATAGATCACAGTTGAGGACTCTTGGACCAATTTGCAATGTTTTCTGTTTAGTGTATCTGTTTAGTGCCCGCAATGTGGTCTTGTCCAAAGGCAATGGAGATGTAAATTATCTCTATTCAGTCTTTGCGGGAGTGCCTAAGCTTCCAGTCACATATTGCATTAATTCTCCATCATGAACCCACTCTGTCCCGTCAGCCTTTGGCTCTCTTTAAAGCTTGAAATAACACCTTATTTTCTTCCGGAGTACATTGCAACCTTCATGATATAATAATGAATTGAATAATATTTGGGTAACCACTCTTTTGACTCTCTCTACAGATGTGACTGGACCATTGTTTCCGTTTTTTTCCCTTCTTTTCGTTCTCTAACTGACAGTTAAAACTTAACTATCTCCTTAGTTTAGTTTTCTTATTATTGTCATGTGTACTGAGGTACAGTGAAATGCTTTTTGCTGTGTGCTATCCAGTCAATAAAAATACTATACTTGAGTACAATCAAGCCACCTGCAGTGTACAGATACTGGGCAGGGGGGTATAATGTTTAGTGCAAGCCAAAATCCCATTATAGATAGTTTGAAGATATTTGACTGATAGCTGATCAGTCTTCTCACCAGCTAGAATGTAGAGTTGATCTCCCATCTAACTCATTGGAGACCTTTGAACTATTTTGACTTTATCCTGCATTAAACATTATTCCCTTCTCCTGCATCTGGACACCGTGGGCACTTTGAATGTAGCCATGGACAGTGACGCCAGGCAGTAGATGTCCTCATCCATCCCAGACCTGTCCTCTGCTCTCTCCTCCACAATCCCCTCTTGAACTTAAAACCACAATTGTTCTGATGAAGGGCCAGTGCCCGGAAATAGCGCCAATCTGTTTCTCTCCCCACTGATGCTGCGTGACGTTTTGAGTGTTTGCACCGTTTTCTGCTTTTGTTAACAGATTTTCCTCATGGCATATTCAATCCACAGTTTTAAGCTCAAAGAGAAAGGAAATGCTGCGGGCGATATAATTGGGTTCCCTTGTGATGTATTGTAGGCGAAAACAGTCTTGGGCCTTGTATTTTTGCAAATTAACTGCAGAGCAATACATCCTCTCAATCTGTAGAGTGGCTGAAATAGCACTTTATTATTTGTCTGACTTTACCTCATTCGGTTTACATCATTCACAACTGCATTACTGGGAACCTTACAACTCTATACAAAAACGTTAGATTTAAGATGCGATTAGAGTAGGCATGAATGCCCAAATGCATAGAGCAGATGACTGTTCAGGGTCAGAACTTAATAGTTATTGCATCTGCTTTCTCTGGTCTCTCATGGTTTTTTTTATTGTTTGTGCGTAAAGTATTATAGCTGCAAAGTTTTGTTCCAAATAAATATTTGTTGCGAAATATCAGATGGAATTTAAGGTAACTGTGGTGCTGACCAGAAAGCACCGTGGCCTTTTGAGATTCAGAGATAAGTAAATGAATTGAGAGCACTCCTCATTTCTTTGTTGTATTGGCAACTACTTGGCTTGTGATGCCAATGATGCAAATGAACATTGGGAGCTGAGTAAGCTATTCTACTGCATTCTACAGCTAGCGGAGAACTATTAATTGATGCTGAGTGCAACATGGTGTATAACCTTGCCAGAAAGTGGCACAGTGGCGCAGCAGTAGAGTTGCTGCCTTACAGCACTTGCAGCGCTGGAGATCCGGGTTCGATGCCGACTACGGGTGCTGTCTTTACAGAGTTTGTTCGATCCCCCCCCCCCCCGTGACCGCGTGGGCTTTCTCCAGGATCGTCGGTTCCCTCCCTCAAACTTCCAAAAAGTTGAGGTTTGTCAGTGAATTGGCTTGGTATAAGTGCAAATTGTCCCTAGTGTGTGTGTGTGTATATGGGATAGTGTTAATGTGCGGGGATCGCTGGATGGTGCGGACTCGGTGGGCCAAGGGGCCTGTTTGTGCGCTGTAAAAATAAACTGAACTAAACTAAACAAACCATGACCAGCACTATCTGTGTCAGTTTATTATTGCCACGCATACCGAGATACAGTACAAAGATTTACACTGCATGCTACCCAATCAAATCAGATAATTAAAATAAATACAGTCAAGCCATACACAAGTACAACAGGTAGAACGAATAGTAAAGTATCAGAATGCAAAATATAGAGGCTCAGTGTCGTAGCATAACAGTTCCAGAGAAAAAGTACAAACATCTATAATGAGGTAGGTTGGAAGGATTACAGGATGCACATTTTAGCCTTGACAAAACTTTTTAGCTAAGGTTACTGAGAGTCAAATCTTCCAGAGCAATAACTTCAGATTTTTCTATGGTTGCCCTCAGTGCTCTCAGCATTCATTTTATAATGATGGAGCAAGAACAGTCTAATGATGCATTGTTACAGGGTAGGATTTCCACAAAGTATTTCATTTAAGGTGAATTTGTGATTTCTGCTGCAGAGAAGAACAGGTGTGTTGCCCATGGTGCAATAGTAAATAATGCCCGTACCCAAGGTATACGTCAGTCTTTAGACGTTCTTCCCACAAGCAAAGAATAGATGAAGAATTGGAATGAATCTTCAAGGAGCAAAGGGGATCAGACTTATCAACAGGAGAGCATTTTGTAATGGAGGTTTTCAACTTGCACAGGGCAGTTTTAATTGCATGAAAGTTTTGAGATTGGGTTTGGGCAAGCATTCCTGCATCTCCTCAATAATTAATCGGTTATTCTTTTGAAATGGGGTTGCTGGGGAAAGATTTAATTTATTTTTTCACAGCTTGGTAAATTTTTTTTTTTCTTGCATTTGCACTGAAATTTCTTTACACTCATTCCCATGAAGGAATAACTGCATCCAATCGACTCCTGTGCAAAGCAGCTTTTCTCCGACCAGCTCTGTTCCTCTCGCCGTTTGGCCAGCTGTGGGCTTCCAGCATTTTCTGCTTTGGTTTGGGCTTCAAGTGTCTGCAGTTTTTATTTTTGAGCCACATATACTTTAGTTGTAACTTGTTATTGATAAAGGGTCCGAAGTAATTCTCCTCGGAGGCACCAAGAACTAAAATACAATCACTTAGTCTACTATTGTGCTCATTTTCTAACCCATACATGATGGCCTTGAAAGAAACTCAAATAACCTTTTTGTTGTCAACTGCAGAAGAATACTGCAGATTGGGAAAAGGGGAAGTACAACGGCATCTGGGGGTCCTTGTACATCAGTCTATGAAAGTAAGCATGAGGGTACAGCAGGCAGAAAGAAAGCGAATGGCATGTTGGCCTTTATAACAAGAGGAATCGAATATAGGAGCAAAGAGGTCCTTCTGCAGTTGTACAGAGCCCTAGTGAGACCACACCTGGAGTATTGTGTGCAGTTTAGGTCCCCTAATTTGAGGAAGGACATTCTTGCTATTGAGGGAGTGCAGCGTAAGTTTACAAGGTTCCCGGGATGGTGGGACTGTCACATGCTGAGAGAATGGAGCAGCTGGGCTTGTGCACTCTGGAGTTTAGAAGGATGAGAGGATATCTCATTGAAACATATAAGATAGTTAAGGGCTTTGACACACTAGAGGGAGGAAACATGTTCCCGATGTTGGGGGAGTCCAGAACCAGGGGCCACAGTTTAAGAATAAGGAGTAAGCCATTTAGAATGGAGACGAGGAAACACTTTTTCCCCACGGAGAGTGGTGAGTCTGTGGAATTCTCTGCCTCAGAGGGCGGTGGAGGCTTTCAAGAGAGAGCTAGATAGGGCTCTTAAAGATAGCGAGTCAGGGGATATGGGGAGAAGGCAGGAACGGGGTACTGATTGGGGATGATCAGCCACGATCACATTGAATGGCCGTGCTGGCTCGAAGGGCCAAATGGACTACTCCTATTGTCTATTGTCTATTACTACTGGAGCTAGGTAGATGATTTATAAAAACACAACTCCAAAAACCTCAGAATATGACAACACTGTTATCAACAGCTAGATCTAGATATCTGTTATTAACAGTGCAAAATAAAAGATCTTCAGCTTTTTGGTTACAATATTAAACATTTACTGCTGGTAATGTGAATTTACTTCATTTTGCAAGTGTGCATCAACGTGGATGATGTATCTCCAAGGTCGGTACCTTCCAGTTTGTAATTCCGTTGTTTTCTTTCATAAAGCTGCACAATCAGGTTTAAAATCATGGTCAATTTAGAAATATTAAGATCCAAGGGACTGCAGATGCTGGTTTACAAAAAAAAAAAAAGACACAAAGTGCTGGAGTAACTCAATAGGTCGGGAAGCATCTCTGGAGAACATGGTTATGTGATTTTTCGGGTCGGGACCTTTCTTCATGCTGAAGAAGGGTGCTGATCCAAAGCGTCACCTATCCGTGCTCTCTGGAGATGCAGTCTGACCCATTGAGTTATTGCAGCACTTTGTGTGTTTTTCATTTATATTAAGAGCTTGGCTGAGGTAACGAATGTAGAGCATTCATTGCTTTCAACACGACACATTGACAATTAAGCATGTGTAATCAACAGAATCTAAAACACCTGTTCGATTTGAGTGTTCTATTGAATTATCACACTTTTTCATATATAATAAGACACATTCTATTTTGCTTTATTGAATTTTAACATATTTAATATTCCCTAATGTTGCAATCAGAAGTATAATAACTTCTAGTCTTTGATATTTTCACCCTGAGGAAAAAGGTTTTGACTGTCTACCCTCCTTCCCCTCCCCCTCCCCAATTTTCACTGCAGCATAATCCCATCAGCACCTCTGAGATTGTGTGTCTCTCCATTACACACTGGCAGCATTTTACATTGGCCACTTGACCGCCCAGCTTCCAAGATGACGCCCAATCCAGGTGACTATTTGCTTGCTAGTCACAGAAGCAGACCTACAATCACATATTACAATCGCTCCACACTTTTAAATCTCGACTCCTGCAGCAACATTTCACACCCTTCCCACTGCCTCTTCTCCCCTCTCCCCTCTCCCATTGGGCAAAAGGTATAGAAGTGTGAGAATGCACACCTCCAGATTTAGGAACAGTTTCTTCCCAGCTGTTATCAGGCAACAGAATCATCCTATCTACCTCATTGGTAACCCTCAGACTATCTTTGAGCGGACTTTACTGGCTTTACCTTGCACCAAACGTTATTCCCTTATCATGTATTTATACACTGGCCCTATTGTAATCATGTGTTATCTTTCAGCTGACTGGTTAGCACGCAACAAAAGCTTTTCACTGTACCTCGGTAACTAAACTGAAGTACCGACAAGCATGTGTTTGTAAAGTGGGAGGAAACAGTGGCAATAAACACAGTTTCAGGGAGAACATGCAAACTCCACAAAGTTAGGACTGAACGTGACCTGCTTGGAACTGTGTTTTTCTAGTTATTCTCCAGGAACTTGTTTTAGTGGGTATCTATTTTCACTACCTAACAGTATGGTTATATGGTTTATATACAGTGGCTGAATGGGAGATGTCAGAGAGTAATGGTGGATGGCTGTTTGTCAGGTTGGAAGCCGGTGACCAGTGGGGTGCCTCAGGGATCTGTGTTGGGTCCACTGTTGTTTGTCATGTACATCAATGATCTGGATGATGGGGTGGAAAATTGGATAAGTAAGTATGCAGATGATACTAAGATAGGTGGTGTTGTGGATAATGAAGTAGATTTTCAAAGTCTACAGAGAGATTTGGGCCATTTGGAAAAGTGGGCTGAAAGATGGCAGATGGAGATTAATGCTGATAAGTGTGAAGTGCTACATCTTGGCAGGACAAATCAAAATAGGACGTACATGGTAAATGGTAGGGAATTGAGGAATGCTGTGGAACAGAGAGATCTAGGAATAACTGTGCATAGTTCCCTGAAGGTGGAATTGCATGTAGATAGGATGGTAAAGAAAGCCTTTGGTGTGCTGGCCTTTATAAATCAGAGCATTGAATATAGGAGTAGGGAAGTAATGTTAAAATTGTACAAGGCATTGGTAAGGCCAATTCTGGAGTATGGTGTACAATTTTGGTCACCTAATTATAGGAAGGATGTCAACAAAATAGAGCGTACAGAGGAGATTTACTAGAATTTTTTTTTTTTTTAAAGATGCAGATGTTACTGCTTTAGCAATGAGTGAAAGATAATGCTATCGGTGATAAAGGGATGTTGCTGTTTGCCAAAGGCCCAGGACCGAGAGGTCGGAAGTGGAATGGTTGAAGTGCTTATTCTGTTCCGGCGAAGCGATCGCCAAGGCTCGGTGAACAGAATGTTGAGTTACAGAGAAAGGTTGTTAGTCTTTATTCTTTGGAGCGCAGAAGGTTAAGGGGGTACTTGATTGAGGTCTTTAAAATGATGAAAGGGATAGACAGAGTTGACGTGGATAAGCTTTTCCCATTGAGGGTAGGGAAGATTCAAACAAGAGGGCATGACATGAGAATTAAGGGACAAAAGTTTAGGGGTAACATGAGGGGGAACTTCTTTACTCAGAGGGTGGTGGCTGTGTGGAATGAGCTTCCAGCAGAACTGGTGGGCAGGATCGATTTTAACATTTAAAAGTTAAGTGGATAGGTATATGGACGGGAAGGGAATGGAGGGGTATGGTCTGAGTGCAGGTAGATGGGACTAGGGGAAAACAAATGGTCAGCACGGACTGGAAGGGCCGAGAGGGCCTGTTTCCGTGCTGTAATTGTTATATGGTTATATGGTTTATAACAGTGGCTAACTTAACAAGTTATTCTGCAAATGTGTCGGGGAATTTAAAAAATACACCATCGTGCCACTAGTCAGTGGGCATGAGTGAGTTATGATTTTGCTTTTTGCGGACCTGAAACCTAATGTAACAAACCTAAATTCCCATGAGTGTTGGCATCCAGCTGGAAACTTCACTATATTGTTCAAATGAATCACGGAATGCTGTCTGCTGTTGTCACTGGTGAAGGATATGCTGCCTTTGGATGAGTAGTTTTAATTCTTTGCTTTGAAAAATGCTAGGTGTGTAGCCCTACACAAAACTTCAAGGATACACTAATATGGCTGAAATGGAGATTCTCTCCTTCCTATCAATGCAGTCATGCTCTCATTGAATATTTGTCATAAATATTTGATACCTTTTTTAATACTCAGTGATTTACATGATTACTAACACCGGGCACAGCAGAATGTAAAAGGAAAATTGTGTAGGGAGGAAGAGCAAATGCTGGTTTAAACCAAAGAAGGACACAGAAAGCTGGAGTTACTCAGTGGGCCAGGCAGCATCTCTGGAGAAAAGGCAGAGTTTTTGGCTTTTCTTTTCTCCAGTCATTCTGCCTGACCTGTTGAGTTACTCGAGCTTTCTGTGTCTGTAAAAGGAAAATTGTTTGGAGTCCTGACTTCATTGAACCTTCATCTCTAGCGTGGAAACAGGTCCTTCAGCCCAACTTGCCCACACCAGTCTCATCTGCCTGCATTTGGCCAATATCCCTCGAAACATATCTTATCCATGTACCTGTGCAAATGTTTTTTTGAATGTTGTGATAGTACCTGCCTCAGCTATCTCCTCTGGCACCTCGTTCCATATACCCACCATCCTTTGGGTAAATAAAAAAGTTACCCCTGGCTTTCCTATTAAATCTTTCCCCCCCCCTCTACCCCTCCCCCCCCTTCCCCCCCCTTCTTTCTCTCCCCCCCCTCTCCCCCCCCTCTCTTCTTCCCCCCCCCTTCTTCCCCCCCCATCTCCCCCCCCTCTTCCCCCCCCTCTTCCCCCCCCTCTCCCCCCCCTCCCCCCCCCTCCCCCCCTCCCCTCCCCCCCCTCTTCCCCCCCCCCTCTTCCCCCCCCTCCCCCCCCCTCTCCCCCCCCCCCTCTCCCCCCCCCCTCTTCCCCCCCTCTTCCCCCCCCTCTTCCCCCCCCTCTTCCCCCCCCTCTTCCCCCCCCTTCTTCCCCCCCCTCTTCCCCCCCCTCTTCCCCCCCCCTCCCCCCCCCTCTTCCCCCCCCTTCTCCCCCCCTCTCCCCCCCCTCCCCCCCCCCTCTTCCCCCCCCCTCTTCCCCCCCCTCTTCCCCCCCCTCTCCCCCCCCTCTTCTCCCCCCCCTCTTCCCCCCCCCTCTCCCCCCTCCCCCCCCCTCTTCCCCCCCCCCTCTTCCCCCCTCCTCCCCCCCTCTTCCCCCCCCTTCCCCCCTTCTCCCCCCCCCCACCCCCCCCCTCCTCCCCCCCTTCTCCCCCCCTTCTTCTCCCCCCCCCTTCCTCCCCCCCCTCTCCCCCCTTCCCCCCCCCCCCTTCTTCCCCCCCCCTTCTCCCCCCCCTTCCCCCCCCTTCCTCCCCCCTTCTTCTCCCCCCCCCTTCTCCTCCCCCCCCCCCCCCACTTCTTCTCCCCCCCTTCTCCCCCCCCTCTTCTCCCCCCCCTTCTTCTCCCCCCTTCCCCCCCCCTTCTTCTCCCCCCCCTCTCCCCCCCCTCCCCCCCCCCTTCACTTCCCCCCCCTTCTCCATCCCCCCCTTCTTCTCCCCCCCCCCTCTCCCCCCCCTTCTTCTCCCCCCCCTTCTTCCCCCCCCCTTCTACCCCCCCCCCCTCTTCCCCCCCCCTCTTCCCCTCTTCCCCCCCCCTCTCCCCCCCCTCCTCCCCCCTCTTCCTTCCCCCCCCCTTCTTCCCCCCCCCTCCCCCCCCCCTCCCCCCCTCCCCCCCCCCCCCCTCTTCCCCCCCCCTCTCCCCCCCTCTCTCCCCTCCCCCCCCCCTCTCCCCTCCCCCCCCTCTCCCCCCCCTCCCCCCCCCCCTCCCCACCCCCCTCCTCCCCCCAGGAGGGTTTGTGTATTGAAGGAAAAGCCTTTGAGTATGTTTGATTGCACACCATGCCTGAGGACCAATACGCAGTGGAATTTTGATGCAGTGACTCCTTGGGGACAATGTGTTTGTGTGGATTGTTGTGCGCTGTGCATTTTAACATGCGAGTCATGGCACTGAAGAATTTATGGGCCGCTGTATCTCTGACTAATTAGTGTGTTGTTCCTGAGCTGTGGAATGAGAAAATGTTTCCCAGGCTATGCATCGTCTTACAAGCTGGGCACATGTAGTCCGAGATAGGACATACCTTGACTCTGAAGAACGTTGTCGACCCAAAACGACAGAGATGCTGCCTGTCTCACTGAGTTACTCCAGCTTTTTGTGTCTATCTTTAGAGATAGGACACATTTGGTTGGAATTAACAAATTGGACCAGGCTGCCCCAACACCCGGCTTGAGATCTAACTATTCCTTTGGTTTAATGTTTCATTCGCAAGAAGAAGGACCAGGATTGACCTCGGGAGAGTGGTGATCTGACATACCAGCCATGATAAAAGGGACCAGAGTCAGCAAAATCAAACAGACTGAAGCAGTGATGAATGGAGCATAGTTCTTTGAAAAGATCATGAAAATAGGATGTGAGGATAGAAGCAAGGAAAAATTGATTAGCTATCTTATAATAAGCAATATATTAATAGTCATATAACGTAAATGTCATGGTGGATGAGAGTCCAGAAAGGATAGACTTGTTTGTAGTTTTCAGAGATACAATGTGGAAACAGGCCCTTCGGTCCACGTCGACCAACAATCGTCCATACACTAGTTCCATCCTACGCAACGGGGACAGTAAGTTTACAGATGCCAATTAACCCACAAACCTGCTCGTCTTTGGAGTGTGGGAGGAAAGGCTGAGCACCCGGAGAAAACCCGCGCAGTCACGGGGAGAGCTTCCAAAGTCCGTGGAGACGCCGATTGTCAGGATCAGACCCGGGTCTCGGGTGCTGTAAGGCAGCAACGCTACCGCTGCCCCACTGCGCAGTTGCTGCCTTTGCTCTGAAGAAGGTTGCATTTAAAGTTCTGGCTGACGAAAGCTGAGAGTGGAGATGAAGTTCGCTCAGAATGTTGCAGACTGATCAAAATGCCAGTATCACTGACAGGACCTTCGCCAATGACACCCAAATGAAAAACGGGATCAATCAATCAATCACGTTCTGTAACCAATTTGTTTTCCCCCACGTACTAGCAATGATCATATTTTAAAAGACTTCATCGGCAGTAAATCATGTTAGGATATTCTGAAATCATGAGATGCGTTAGATGAATGATAATCCTACCTTCCTTCACCACGTTTCCATGTTGCCAATTCTCAAGCACATTTTGTAAGCATCAATCTCACTGTAAGGGAAGGGCTGGTTGAGATGTAAATTTGAACTCATTTAATTGTCGTGGTACTGTTAATCTTTTCCGGCACCTCTGCACCTTAAGCTCTCTATTAAAACTTTGTCACCTTTGATATGCGTTATTAGAAGTCCCCTTAAAGTGAACCCTTCATATATTTTCCAAGTCTGAACTTTCTCCTAAAGATTACTACCCAGAGTTGAACACTCTACTCAATTGGAGTGTGCAAGTAGGAACTACAGATGCTGGTTTACACCGAAGATAGACACAAAACGCTGCAGTACTTCAGCAGGTCAGGCAGCATGTCCGAAGAAAAGGAACTGGTGACATTTCGAGACCCTTCTTCAGACCTGATCAGAGTTTTTGAGAGATGTAAAATTTGCCTGTGTGCCTTTTCGCCTCTGTTAATAAATGTATATTACCTTAAAAAAAAAATTCAATTTGTCTTGCCATCTTTAAAGACGCAAGTCCATAAACCCCCAAATCTCTCTCTACCTGATAGAGATTAAGAGATTAATATCTAATTAAGTTTATACTGCCTCTCCTCGTCCTTCTCAACTAAAGGTGGATTACAGAAAGGAATGTTAATAGGATGTGTGCAGAAGAGAATATATGACTTGGAGCAGAAATGCTGAAAGATAATCAAAAGCCAAATTATGATTTTTAAAAACCACATTAGTTATCCTCCAGATATGTTCAGTGTGTGTGACATACACCAGATGGGCAGAGTATTGCCTGCACCATTGACATGTATAACGGAAACTGCATATTTATCCACAGATTAGCTGGGTTCTACTATGCATGCTAATTGTTGAACTACATAATCAGCGATAATAAGCTCTGTAGGTTCTCATGATTTTTTTTGTTGAAGACTTTACTGAAATATTTTTGCATGATTTCCATTAACCAGGAACCTGTACCATGGAATTCCTTAAAATGGAGGAATAAATGGTGGTAATCACCATAGAAAGATCAGGCAGGCTTTCAGCTCCATCAAACCATTGCCCAGGTGACGAATATGAAAATGGGGCAGCATGGTTGAGTTGCTGCCTTACAGTGCCGGAGACCCAGGTTCGATCCTGACTACGGGTTCTGCCTGTACACAGTTTGTAAGTTCTCCCCGGGACCGCGTGGGTTTTCTCCGGGTGCTCCGGTTTCCTCCCACATTCCAAAGACGTACAGGTTTGTAGGTTATTTGGCTTTGGTAAGGTGTCAAAATTGCCCCTAGTGTGTAGGATAGTGTTGAGGGCCTGTCCCACTTTGGCGACGTTGTCGGTGACGGCCTACGTTGCTGGGTGCTGACTTCGGTGAATTCAAGTGGCGGCAGCCTACGCCATGCTACGTCAACCGGCGACGGTTTCGGCGTTACGAGAAGTCACGTTGTGTCATTTGAAACAACGTGCACCGCTCCACCTGTCTTCAGTTGACGCCGTTCAGGGTCGTAGCTTGTCGTAACGTGTGGCGCTGGCTGACATGGGTTGACTTCGGTTATCGTGGGCTGTCGTCTATATCTATATCGTCGTAGGCTGCCGTGGGTTGACGTCGCGTGTCGTGAAGAATTGGGATGCTGGTTGACGTAGCTTGACATTGACTAGGTAGCAGCCTGTCGTAGACATTGCTGTAGGGGGTCGGTTTCTCGGCGTCAAGCCATGACAGTGACTGTCGCCCAAAATGTCGCCTAAGTGGGCAGGCCCTTTAGTGTATGAGGATCGCTGGTCATCGTGGACATGATGGGCCGAAGGGCCTATTTCCGTGCTGTGTCTCTAAACTAAACAAAACTATATATCTGTATATCCACAGGTCAGTTCTGACAAAGAGCATTGGTATCAATGTGGATTATCTTCCCTTAGCTTTCTGTCCCCTACTGTCTCCTTTTCTTATCATGTCTCTCTCGTTCTGTGTCCTTTGTTTTTGCATTTACTCTTGACTTTCTCTCTCGCTGTTTGCTTCCACTCCCTACCCTTGATTTTCAATGTGTCACAATTTTACTTACCTCTGTCTCTGAATGACAAGCAACTCCCCCAAAAAATAAAGGTTTCTTTCTTCATTCAGATGCTGGCAACCGTCTTTGAGATAATTGAACTATTTTCTGAGCCATCAGCTCTCTCACGGTACACACTTTGGAGTGTACAATCACGTATTAATCTTTGAACATTTTCTTGATCATTTTGTGGCTTCGAACCTCCCTGGTCATTCTTTGAATGCACTAGAAGGTGATCAAATCTCGCAGATACTTCAGTTTCCCATTTCCTTCTTTAGAGAAATATGGGATTTTGGGGATCTTAATAACCACAAAAGTCGTTGTAGATGTGGAAGCACTTACAAGTATGTAATACATTTGGAATTCAATTTCCTGTTGCAGCTTATGGCAGTCATTGCTATTGATTAGCCTTCATAATAAAAGTACAGTATCAGAATAAAAACAAAACAAAAACAAAATTTTGGCCCTTTGTCAATTTTGTCCCAATCGCTTTCTTCAATACATACTTTAAAAATATGTAATTGCCTTTTACTAGAATCTGTTACCATCTCCTGAACAAAAATTATTTTCAAACATATAGAATTCTCAGCTTTCTGGGTTTTTTTGGTCCTTGTTCATGAACTAAAAGCCACAGAAACCAAGGAGCCGGACGGAGGTGGTCGTTACATATTAAAAAAAAAAAAATTTTAAACCAAAACCATTTCAAACTGCAATGAAGCCATTTTTCCCCCATTCCTTTCTGGAAGGACTGCTTAACGGGGAGTGATAGAGATCTATTTAACAAATAAGGTAATTGTTCTAGTTTTGCATGAAATATATGCACTGAAGATCGCTTTCATAATTAGTTTTCAGTAACTAGATAATGTAATATTATGATTTGTGATGATCACAATGATAAGAATGCACAAATCTACCATAGAGAAATAACGGTGTCCTTTCTGAACAAATAATGGGCATGTAAATCACCTATAATCTGCTTAATTTACTGAATGGCACTCATTATTTAGCGTGTACTGGGGTGGGCTGTAGTTCATGGCTAATGGCATGATAACTTCATCTTTGGATAATTGGTTTCTCTGACACGAATAATAGATGACCAAGATAATGGTAAATTAGATTTTATATTAATTTCCTCTGTTGTTGGTGTTGTGAAAGAGCCTGCATTTATTGACTCTGGCTGATATTTTCTAACTTATTGTATGGAGTTTCCTGGAAAATGGTCACAGTTCCTGAGCTTGTGGTCCTTTCTTCAGTCAGAAATGGCATAATTTTAACCAGCACTAATGAACAAATGGTATGCTTCTAAGTCATGGCACGTCTCATATTCGGTTGGGGCAATGTTGTAATTAATGGTTTAAAAAAAAAAATCAAATTCCTGGAAGAAATTGTGGAAGGAAATGGATAGATGGTGTTTCAGGTTGAGACCCTCCAAAGAACGTTGACTGTCCATTTGTGTACAAAATCATGAACGGCATATGTCAGGTAAGTGCACAGAATATTTTGCCCAGAGTAAGGGAATCGAGAACCAGAACACATAGGTGTAAGGTGAGTGGGGGAAAGATTTAATGGGAACCTGAGGGGTATTTTGTTTACACAAAGGGTGGTGGGTGTATGGAACGAGCCGCCACAGGAGGTAGTTGAGGTGGGTAGCATTGCAACGTTTAAGAAACATTTAGACAGGTACATGGATAAGATAGGTTTAGAAGGATATGGGCTCAAAGCAGGCAGGTGGGACGAGTGTAGATGGGGCATGTTGGTGTGCGTGGGCAAGTTGGGCCGAAGGGCATGTTTCCATGCTCCATGACTCTATTTCCTTTCATAGATGCCGCCTGACCCATTGATTTCTCAGGCAGTTTTTTTTTTGCTCAAGATTCCAGCATCTACACTCTCTTGTGTCTCCTTTGTGATTAATAGTGTTCCTGAGATATTGCTGCATTTTGTCTATCTTGCTCTAAAAGGCCACAAATTATCTTCATAGTCATAGTGATACAGAGTGGAAACGGGCCCTTAGGCCCAACTAGCCCACACCAGCCAACATGTCCCGGCTACACTTGTCGCACCTGCCTGCGTTTAGACCATATCCCTCCAAACCTGTCCTATCCATGTACCTGTCTAACTGTTTCTTAAACGTTGGGATAGTCCCTACCACAACTACCTCCTCTGGCAGCTTGTTCCATACACCCACCACCCTTTGTGTGAATCATGTTTATTATTGGTGATTTAGGTGACGATTTAATTTGTTCGTATTGCATTCTTGCATTTGTTATTTTCACTGCAACATTGAACAGGTTTAGCATGAATAAAGGAATGCCATTATTAAATGACAAGATAGTGCATACATTAGGAATCTGCTGTGCGACTGCTCTGCTAATGTTGTGGTAGCAGCTTCCAGCCTTGTAAGGCAAACAATGCGTCCTGCAACTGACTGGATCTTTAGAGCGCCATTTTATCTCGCACTTTAAGTAATTCAGTAATCACTAGTCAGGTGTGTTGCCTTTTAACCAGGAACTCACTGTGAAGACCATTAATTGAAGTTAATAACTATATTAGTGCATGGAATCGCCAATTTTCTTTCAAAGGAAGTCTTTGAAAAATGTGTAAAGTCTCGAAGCACCTGTTTCTGCAGATCCTTTCATGAATAATCTCCAGTAATAACATTTGAATAGACTGGACCGTTGATATCTAAAAGATAATTGGAAGAAGTGACACTCAAACGTCCTTCTATGACTCTGGGTACGGTAATAGAACTGGTAATGGAAATGAAACCGTCAGGACAAAAGGCTAACTTTTTATTGTAGGCTTTTGACTGCAGTATAAAATGCAATTCTGATAGGAATTATCCATGGTATGTTATACGTACAATCAACAAAGGAACATCAAGTAATTTGGATAGATAGTACCACCGCACAGTAAAATGGCATTAATTTTAAAAATAGAGTTCAGAACCATGTTACAAGCTTATGGTTGACTGAGATAAATTTGAAGTCTTTTCTTGAGGACTGTCAGCTGTTGAGAAGATTAGGTCATTGTGACGGTTTAATGTGGGAAGGTCTCTTTCCTCTGTTTCCAGTCCGGGTAGAGTCTCTAGTTTGGTTTAGAAACACAGCGTGGGAACAGGCCAGTTCAGCCCACTGAGTCCATGCCAACCAGTGATCACCCCATATACTAGCACTATGCTACACACAAGGGATAATTTAGATATTTTTAATCGAAGCCCAGTTAATCTAAACCCGTGCACCTTTGAAGTGTGGGAGGAAACTGGAGCACCCGGGGAAAACCCACACGGTCACAGGGAGAACGTGCAAACTCCGTACAGACAGCACCCGTGGTCAGGATCGAACCCGGGTACCTGGTACTGTCAGGCAGCAACTCTACCTCTGCGCCAGTGAATTTTTTTTTTGCCTCTAATAAACAGCTGTTATCTTGGGTGTAATAATATTTTGAATTGTCCCTGTTTTCTGGTGAACAACAGTTAGCAGGCTGATGTGGTCCACCTGAGATAAATACTTGGGACTGACGAATTGTCTGACATGGACAGAGATTTATATTCAACATAGTTTAGACTTTTGAGATGCAGTGTGGAAACAGGCCCTTCAGCCCACCGAGTCTGTGCCGACCAGCGACCGCCCCATACATTAACACTATCTAACACGCTGGGGACAATTTACATAATCCAAATGACCTACAAACCTGCACATCTTTGGAGTGTGGGAGAAAACCGGAGCACCTGTAGAAACCCCCATGCGGTCACAAGGAGAATGTACAAATTCCGCACAGGCAGCGCCTGTGGTCAGGATCGAACCTGGGTCTCTGGCGATGTAAGGCAGCAACTCTACCACTGTGCCACCCAAAAAGACAGAAATTCCCCTTAAAAACTTGAACTTGGGAGATGTCGCGGTGAGATGAGCCAAACCTGCATTCCTGCACTGAAGATTTTAATGCCTCTCCCATTTAATTTGCTCTGAGTTTTATTGATATATTCAATTAGGAAGACTGAATTCTATTATCTTCAATTGAGTCGCATGTTGTCATTGCAAACAGCTCTCCTGCACTTCTAAAATTTCCAAAATGTAATTTCTGTGCTTTAGACACTTTGGGAGCTATGCATGAAAATAAAACTCTCATCAGGAAATAAACTTGCTTTAAATTGTTTATAGAAGGCACGGTAATTAAATTAGACAAATAATAATTACAGTGAGAGTGTTGAAATTATGTTATTGCCAGGAGGGCTGAGGATATGTTGGTCAAATATGAATCTGTGTTGTAAAAACTCTCGGCTCAGATAATAATCCTCTATCCCTATTCCATTTACTTCCTTTCTTCAGGCCTTCTATTCACTCAGTTGTAAAATTAATGTAGCCTGCTCAGATGTCTGAGTGGATGAAGAAATGGTCTGCCCTTTGGCTCCTTCCAATAATGTCCTTGATCTGTTTACAAGGAAATGCAGTCTAAGATCTATAACTTTCAGCACAGCAATTGAACCATTGCTGGTTCAAAAAAACTTGCCCTGCATATCTCCCTGAAACTTTGTAGTCTCAACTTATATGTTGGACATATCCACCCTGGGAAAATGGTCTGCCCTATCTATGCCTCTCATAATTTTATATATTTCTATCAATTAGGAATGGGGTTGAGTGGGAAAGATAGATGAGCCATGGTTGAATGGCGGAGTGGACTTGATGGGCCGAATGGCCTGATTCTGCTCCTATCACTTATGAACATGAAATTCTTGCCAGTGATTGTTTCACAAAGCAAGTTGGGGACACAAGGAACGACAGATGCCAGTTTACAAAAAAAAACACACAATGTGCTGGAGTAACTCAGGTAGGCCAGGTAGCATCTCTGGGGGAAATGGAGAGGTTTTGCATCAGGACCTTACGACTTGGAGAAAACTGGAAAATATGTGGGAGCGCAACAAAGCCTGGCAGCTGATAGGTGAATAAAGGTGAGGGGGGGGGGGGGGGGGGTTGATTGACCCGTTTCTTCTTTGGGCAAGGGTGGAAGCGAACATCAGACAGACCCCAGCAGCACAAGATGGCTTGTTCACTCTGCACAGGTTCTCACTGAGGATCCAGAATGCTTCTGATATTTGCCTTAGGATTTATTTTTCCAACCCGCAATATACATCTATATTTTTGTATGTATGCATATATATGTGTGTGTGTGTTTGTGTATATAAATGTGTATATATATGATATGTGTGTGTGAGTATGTATATGTACATGTGTGTGTATATGTGTATATATATGTTAAATTAAGGACTGAAGTCGTTTTTCAGATCTCAATGCAGAGCCTGTTAATTCCTGATTATTTTTCTTTTGTATGATACTGACAACATTTCTAAATGATGAAGAGGGACCTCTCATCCAGAGTAAGGGGGAAATTAACCACTTTTAGAGTCGTATAGAGTGATACAATGTGGAAACAGGCCCTTTGGCCCAACTTGCCCACAACGGCCAACATGTCCCAGCTGCACTACTCCCACCTGCCTGCGTTTGGTCCATATCCCTCCAAACCTATCCTATCCATGCACCAGTTTAACTGTTCCTTAAACATTGGGTTAGTCCCAGCCTCAACTACATCCTCTGGCAGCTCGTTCCATGCACCCACCACCCTTTGTGTGCAAAACCTTTCCTCAAGGGAAATGCAATGCACTCTGAATGTCGAGTGCAATTCAATCCTGATGGTCACCTGCCTTCGCACCCGGGCAGGTCATATGAGGCACTGGAAGCTAAAGAGAGGAAGAAAAGAAAGATAATTTGAAAAAGGGCAATGGAAATATATTATGGTATTATTAGCATGAAGATCAATGCATGGTCTTCAACTAGAAACAAAAAAACCTCAATCTGAAATCCAATAAAGATGTGAACTATTTAATACTTGTGGGATTAGAGAGGTGACTGGTATCAGTTGGAGATGAGAGCTGACAGGAGGGTAAATTGCTTTTTAATGAAAAGACCTTGTGCAATGAAAATGATAAATCCACCTATAATATGTGATACGCAGCAGAGAGGCCAATCTGAAGTCAGCCGAGCAGGCTGTATTAGGTCTGTTGTATACTCCGTCATGGCACGAGTGTGATCTACAGTTGTGCTTGGATAAACTACAATCTCTCATCCACACGTACAATAAAGCAACAGAATGGAGATTGCAAAGCAATGGGATCTTAAAAGATATAAAACCCTTCATGGATGTGAACCAAATACTGGTGAAAATGCCAAATATATATTGAGTTATCAGGATTATATGTTAAAAGGGTTCATTAACTTTGATTAAGATGCTGTTGCTTGTAAATTGCTTTGCTCTGCTGCAGATGTGATTGTTATCCGAATCAAAGTTACAAATTAATGTTGCAGTGTTAACACAAAACATGTCACTGGAATGTCAATGAGCATGAATTTATGTCATTAGTGTCGTTTTAGGGCAACCGCTGCTCGGAATTGGTATCTGGAGTTAGTGTATACACTGAGTTTGAATTAGTTTACTTTAGAGATACAGCACGGAAACAGGCCCTTCGGCCCACTGAGTCCGCGCCGACTGACGAACCCCGCGCAGTAACACTATCCTGCACACACTAGGGACAATTTTACATTTACACAAAGCCAATTAACCTACAAATCTGCATGACTTTGGAATGTGAGAGGAAACCGAAGATCTCAGAGAAAATCCACGTGGTCAAGCAGAGAACATAGAAACTCCACACAGACAGCACCCATGGGCACCCTGCTAGAGTCAGTTGTTAAAGATGGGATAGCAGCGCATTTGGAAAGTGGTGAAATCATTGGACAAAGTCAGCATGGATTTACGAAAGGTAAATTATGTCTGACGAATCTTATTGAATTTTTTGAGGATGTAACTAGCAGAGTGGATAAGGGAGAAGCAGTGGATGTGTTATATCTGGACTTTCAGAAGGGCTTCGACAAGGTCCCACAAAAGAGATTGGAATACAAACTTAAAGCACACAGTACTGGCGGTTCAGTATTGATGTGGATAGAGAACTGGCTGGCAGACAGGAAGCAAAGAGTAGGAGTGAACGGGTCCTTTTCAGGATGGCAGACAGTGACCAGTGGGGTGCTCAGTGCTGGGATCCCAGCTATTTACAATATATACTAATGATTTGGACGAGGGAATTAAATGCAACATCTCAAAGTTTGCGGATGACACGAAGCTGGGGGGCAGTGTTAGCTGTGAGGAGGATGCTAGGAGACTGCAAGGTGACTTGGATAGGCTGGGTGAGTGGGCAGATGCATGGCAGATGCAGTATAATGTGGATAAATGTGAGGTTATCCACTTTGGTGGCAAAAACAGGAAAGCAGACTATTATTTGAATGGTGACCGATTAGGAAAAGGGGAGATGCAACGAGACCTGGGTGTCATGGTACACCAGTCATTGAAAATAGGCATGCATGTGCAGCAGGCTGAGAAGAAAGCGAATGGTATGTTGGCATTCATAGCAAAAGGATTTGAGTACAAGAGCAGGGAGGTTCTACTGCTCTTGTACAGGGTCTTGGTGAGGCCACACCTGGAGTATTGCTTACAGTTTTGGTTTCCTAATCTGAGGAAAGACATTCTTGCCATAGAGGGAGTACAGAGAAGGTTCACCAGACTGATTCCTGGGATGGCAGGACTTCCATATGAAGAAAGACTGGATAGACTCGGCTTGTACTCGCTGGAATTTAGAAGATTGAGGGGGATCTCATTTTAAGGATAAGGGGGAAGGGGTCACATTTTAAGGATAAGGATGAGGGGTCACAGTTTAAGGATACGGGGGAAGTCTTTTAGGACCGAGATGAGAAAATCATTTTTCACACAGAGAGTGGTGAATCTGTGGAATGATCTGACACAGAAGGTAGTTGAGGCCAGTTTGTTGGCTATATTTAAGAGGGAGTTAGATGTGGCCCTTGTGGCTAAAGGGATCAGGGGGTATGGAGAGAAGGCAGTACAGGATACTGAGTTGGATGATCAGCCATGATCATATTGAATGGCGGTGCAGGTTCAAAGGGCCGAATGGCCTACTCCTGCATCTATTTTCTATGTTTCTATGATAGAACCTGGGTCTTTGGTGCTGAGAGCAGCAACTCTACCTCTGTGCCATCATGCCAGATGGTGCTGATGCTGCATTGGTGTGGACGCTTGTGAATGTTGTCTGGACGCTTGTAGGACAGGTACATCGTGGTATTAATCAAGATGCTGCTCTGATTTGAAGCTGGTGTTGTCGTTATGGAGCTCCATCATTCAGATAAAGTCCCCTTTTATCCTTGGAGACACAAAAGCTTGCAGATGCTGGAATCTGGACCACGGAGTGGGTGCTGACCAGCGATCATCCAGTACACTAGCACAATGCTACACACTGACTAGGGACAATTTGCAATTTTACCAAAGCCAATTAAACTACAGACCTGTACGTCTTTGGAGTGTGGAAGGAAACCGGAGCACCCGGAGAAAACTCACGCGGTCACAGGGAGAACGTACACACTCCGTACAGGCAGCACCCGTAGTCAGTATCGAACTTGGGTCTCTGGCGCTGTAAGGCAGCTGCTCTGTATAATTTCTTGTGGTCTTGATGACTTTTCCCTTTAAGATGTGCAGGCTAGAGTTAAACAGTGCAGCTATTTTTAGCAGATTCTAACTGCTTTGTGCATTTAAGCACCTGATATGCTTAGTTCACAATGTGTGGATACTGATACGCTTACAACAAGCAGGTTATTGCTCGCATTCTTGCCGTGCGATTCCTGCGTATGTTTTCAGAGATTGCCCTTCCTATATTACTTAATTGTTGCAAATAACATCGGCTTGAATTAAAACACCTTGCTGTATCGTCTGAACAGTTATCTTTGCGGAGTAGACTCGATGGGCCAAATGGCCTACGACGGCCTATATTATAGTGTTTATAACTTATGAACTTCTGAACTTTGTAGTCGTAGAGGAAAGTTACAGTGAATTTGACAAGATACTGATCATACGTGAGAATTGTAGCCATTTTATTTTTAAAAGATCTTCAGGACCCATGATGAGGCGAAATTCAACCTGGAGCATTTCTTTGGATGAGATGTCTTTGTCAACATTTCAAATCTGAACTACACAGTGGTCAGGTTAATAACATTCCTCAAATGCATACTTTCTATAATAATGTATTAGACATTACGGTGAAGTGCATATGGGTTAAATATAATTTGAACAGTATTATTGGAAAGGCAAATGAAAAGCTGTCAGTGGAATCTAGTGAAAGATTACATCTGATTTTAGACTGGCCATGAATTGAACATGGAAAGTTGTCATCCAGCACGTATCCCTGATCCAACCTCAGTTGTCGGGCATTTATGGCCATTGTGATTGTCTCAAAGAGCAATCTGCAGGGAAATAAATTGACTTTGGGAAAATAGTCGGAAGCTCTCTATACCTTCAGTCTTTATCCTGCTGTGATCAATTATGTTGGAACATTGTGAATGTATTGGTAACAGTCAGACAGTGTGATTGTTTATTGGTGAAGTTGTAAGAAAATTCTTCCAAGTGTAGAAACGAGAAACAAGCCCTTGTTGGATGAGGTTTGGTCATGCCAATGGCCAGCATTTCACCTTCTCGTTTGCTGGCAGAGCCAATTTCCATACAAGGTGTTGGTGAGAAAAAAATAAAATAATAATAATCTGTTACTTATGGCTGGAGTATCTCATTCCTAGAAATTGGCCAGAGTATTGATTGATTTGAATTGATCAATTGAAAGATGTAGAGTGGAAATGGGCCCTTCATCCCACCTAGCCCGCGCCGACCATCAATAACCCATTCACACTATTCTATATTATCCCGCTTTCTCATCCACCCCCTGCACACATCTGGCAATTTACAGAGCTCAATTAACCTACAAACACACACGTCCTCAGGATGTATAGAGCTGGATGTGAGAAACGCCCAAGGCCAAGCACTAATGACCTCGGACAGGGCGGTGTCTAGTAGACCCATTGTGGGCTAGGTGTGATCTCAAGAGGGAAACAATGTGGAGAAGCATGCAACTGCTAAAATGACCAGGGTGGAGGAAGGGGAGCAAGGAGTGTAAGTAGAAGTTACTTAAAATTAGAGAATTTTGCTCCAGCTCTTTCGTATATCTTTGATATCAACCAGCATCTGGAGTTCCTTGTTTCTACAGAGTGGTGTGGGTCTTTGATGATGCCTTTTTCAGGCAGGGACTCCTGTATATCTCAACCAGTATCTGCAGTTCCTTGTTTCTACATACTGGGGATTTATTTTCTTCCTTTATGTGTCTTCCATGTTCTAAAGCTCCACATAATGCATGATATGTAAAATGCTCTGGCATGCAGTCTCATTGAGATTCTTCTACTAATATTCTTAACTCTGCGATACTGCCAGCAGCCCAGGTAACATTTCATTCTATGCTTATCAAGAATCTATCTATGCCTTAAAAATATTCAAAGTCTTTGCCGGCCCTTTCCTATTAAGGAAGATGTTCCAAAGATTTGCAACCCTCCAGATAAGAAATTTAGCCTCTCATTCGCCTTAATTTTAAACTGTGACCCCTTGTTCTAGGTTGTCCCACAACATCCTCTCCAGCTACTCTATTAAGGTTCCATACAATCTAATTGTTTCAATTGAATGGCTTTCACCAAGTCTGAGCTGTCCTGTTTTTCTTCACAAGAACATGTCCTCATTCTAGATTCAGTCAGCTACTTGACCTGGAGCTATTGTAAACTCCTCATACAGAAGCAGGTCTTCTCTGTGTTTGTGAGGGCCCCAAAGATACCTAGAATCCTTCAGTGTGGAAACAGGCCCTTCAGCCCACCTTGCCCACACCGATCAAAATGGTCCCATCTACACTAGTCCCACTTGTCTGCATTTAAGTAAGTAAGTTTATTGGCCAAGTATTCACATGCAAGGAATTTGCCTTGTTGCTCCGCCCACAAGTAACAACATGACATACAGTGACAGTTACGAATGACTCAGAAAACACTAAACAATAATAATAAAACATTAATGATAAAACACCATTGATCAAGCATGTGAACCAACAAAATACCAGATCAAAGGGAGGCTACAGAATTTTGGCTGTTGAGTAGAGCAACTACTTGTGGATAAAAACTGTTTTTATGTCTGCCTGTGGCAGCTTTGACAGTCCGGAGTCGCCTTCCAGAGGGAAGTGATTCAAAGAGTTTGTGGCCAGGGTGAGAGGGGTCAGAGATGATCTTGCCCGCTCGCTTCCTGATCCATATCCCTCTAAACCTGTCCTTCCCATGTACCTGTCCAAATGTTTTACTTAAACGTTGCGATAGTATCTGTCTTGACTACCTCATCCGGCAGCTCATTCCATGCACCCACCACCCATTGTGTGAAAAAGTTACCCGTCAGGTTCCTATTAAATCTTTCTCCCTTCACCTTAAACCCATGTTGTCTGGTGCTAGATTTCCCTACTCTTGACAAGAGACTCTGTGCATCTACGCAATCTATCCCTTTCATGATTTTGTACACCTCTATAAGATTATAATAAAGATAATGAGACAAAATGAGTCTAAAGCCTTTTTGGCAATGCAGCTCAGTGAAATACTTACCAACCTCTCCCTCAGGCCAACTGGTGGAATCGCCATCCAAACCCCAGTGCTCCAATGCTCTCTGACAATTTCACGACACCCGCTTCTCCCAATAACTGCTGTATCTCCTTCATCCTCATCAATATGCCACTTAACTGCATAACTGCTGCTTGATCCTTGCCTGACTCCTGGAAATCGCCCCTCTACCCCAAGCCCTTCAAATCCTCCATGACATTGTTGACCCTTTGAGATCCTGATATCACCCTCAGACAGATGAGTTTGAGTTTAGCCCATTGTCACGTGCACCGAGATACAGTGAACAGCTTTTGTTGCGTGCCCAGATCAGGCTCTTTAGTTGTAGGCCAACTCCACACTGGGCCTTTAATGTGCCTTTCAAGGTATCATTCCATTTTTAGGCATTGTATTTGTGCACATCTTGGATGCGTCCAAAAGCGCACTGCAATTCTCTGTTTTTGTTGTCTAAAAGGGTGCCGTCCCTCTCGTAGAGCAACAGCCCCGAGAACAGCACCCTTAACCTGATACTTGGTAGCCTTTCATTACCAGTGGAACATTTGGCAGCATGAATTGCTGCCTTTCGTGTACAGAGACATTTTGGTTACACATTCCCTTCAATTTCCTCATGAGCTTAATTATTCTTTGCATTTCATCTTTTGTAAGTTTGTGTTGCTTTATCTCCTGAAATTATCCAAGTAGAGCACATTTAATATGTAAATGGCATCTGGATAATTCCTGCTTCTAGTTCTATAATAAGCTTGCTGTACGTGTCTGGATAGGCTTTTAGTAGACTTCTAAATTAAGGATCTTCTAAATTAATCCTCCCATTTTATATACATGACTTCACTTCTTTTTCCAAATTGTATTTAGTCAACTGCTGTGTGCTATATAGCCCATTTGCCAGTCATGCTTCAATACTGGCTGATTATCAGAATGAAACACAAAGTAACTCAGCTTGTCAGGCAGCATCTGTGGAGGGAATGGATAGGTGACCTTTCTGTTTGGGACTTTTCTCGTTCTGCTGATCCTTGTGTCTCTGATTATCATAATGGCATGGGTTTCCTGCCGGTGACATCAGGTGGAGACCTAATGGAAACATCAGGAAAAATTTGACCTGATTATTAGTGTGAGGTCAGCAGTTGAGTATACTGTATGGGGACTACTGGGTTATTAGGAAATGGGGGTGAAAATGCCTTTATGAATAAAGGGATCAAGGAGCTACAGCAGAAGGGGGCAAGTTATTTTGTATTAGATGCTGGACTCTAGAGATACTGCACGGGAACAGGCCCTTTGGCCCACCCAGTCCACGCTGACCAGCGATCGTCCAGTACACTGGGTGATCAGCCATGATCAGATTGAATGGCAGTGCTGGCTCAAAGGGCCTAATGGCCAATTCATGCTTCTATTCTCTGTTGTCTAAACAATACACACTAGGGACAATTTTACAACTTACGAAAACCAATTAACCTATACCAAAACAGCAGAAACTGTTTCTCTTTATAAGAACTGCAGATTTTTACAGCATCTCCAGTTCTTTCTTAAACACTCTTTACAAGGTTGTTCTGTAACCTTGGACAGGACAGGTTTGGAGGGATTTGGAGGGATATTTTTAAGCAAGTTGGGGATGGACAAGCTGTCCTCATTGATGTGTTAAAGAAGGAACTGCAGATGCTGGAGAATCGAGGGTTACTTCAGACTGAAAAAGGCTGGACCTGAAACTCAGCAGGTGCAGAAAGGAGCTCGACGTTTCGGGTCGAGACCCTTCTTCAGACTGAAAAAGGGTCTCGACCTGAAACGTCGCCTATCTCCTTCGCTCCTTAGATGCTGCTGCACCCGCTGTGTTTCTCCAGCCTTTTGTGTAGCCCTCATTGATGTGCCTTGTCATACCCATTACCTGAAAATTAAGTTACAGCTTTAGAAACATAGAAAATAGGTGCAGGAGTAGACCATTCAGCCCTTAAAGCCTGCACTGCCATTCAATATGATCATGGCTGATCATTCAACTCAGTATCCTGTACCTGCCTTCTCTCCATACCCCCTGATCCCTTTAGCCACAAGGGCCACATTTAACTCCCTCTTAAATATAGCCAATGAACTGGCCTCAACTACCTTCTGTGGCAGAGAATTCCAGAGACTCACCACTCTCTGTGTGAAAAATGTTTTCCTCATCTCAGTCCTAAAGGAATTCCCACTTATCTTAAACTGTGACCCCTTGTTCTGGACCTTCCCAACATCATGAACAATCTTCCTGCATCTAGCCTGTCCAACCCCTTAATAATTTTGTAAGTTTCTATAAGATCCCCCCTCAATCTTCTAAATTCTAGCGAGTACAAGCCGAGTCTATCCAGTCTTTCCTCATATGAAAGACCTGACATCCCAGGAATCAGTCTGGTGAACCTTCTCTGCACTCCCTCTATGGCAAGAATGTCTTTCCTCAGATTTGGAGACAAAAACTGTACGCAATACTCCAGGTGTGGTCTCACCAAAACCCTGTACAACTGCAGTAGAACCTCCCTGCTCCTATACTCAAATACTTAATGGAGAAGTCAACAACTAATCCAGTGAATCTGCTTCATCTGGACATATTTGTTATCTGTTTTTGCCTCATTACTCTTCCTGCCTCCTCCTTTTCTTCTTCTGATATAATCACAGTGATAATTTAGATTAGAGTATATATTTCAACAAATCAATAGGCATTAAAAAGAGCTATTTATAGCTACAAGACCTGTTCTGTTCACTGTTGGGAAGATTATGTGCTATTTCACAATAAAATTCTATTATACCAAGTGACAAGCAGTAATGAACGCAAAATGCAATTACACCTTATTTCATAGTCAGCTTTCTAATCAAGCTTTATTTTTTTTTATTAAGTAATTTTATTGCTTGGATTTTCTGCCCAGCTGCAGAGTGATGACTTTCACTATTGACCTTGAAGGAGGAGAAGCTGCAATATAATTTGTTTTCTTCTACTCTCTCGTGTCATTCAAACCGGTCTCGGCAATGAAAGGTTTGTTTCGCTCAGCGGCAAGTGCATGTCGGCAAGCAAAACCGAGCACCCAGTCAGATTAAAACATTTTCTCAGATAGCACATCAGGAAGTAGAAATCACTGCATTTATTTAATGTGTTCATTATTTTTTGTAAAGTGGAGAGGTGGGGATAGAGAAGCTGACATTTCCCGAGCAAAACTAAAATTAAATAAATACCATCATCTGAAAAGTCCACAGATTTTTGTTTAATTTCTGAATTGACACGTTTAGGGTGTAAAGGTCGAATAGCAGTTGCTATGAGTTTGCATGCCATTATTATTATTTTTTTAAATCACACCTCATTCATCATTTGTAATGGTTTCCACAATAGGAATGGGTTGGTACATGGGGCACAATGGGAAGAGCTGGTGTCTCACAGCATCAGAGACCCGGTTCGATCCTGGTCTCAGGTGCTGTCTATGTGAGTTTTTACATTCTCTCTGTGACTGTTCTGATTTCCTCCCACATCCCAAAGATGTGTGGGTCAGATGGTTAATTGGCCATTTGTAAATTGCCTCAAGTGTGTATGTGAGAAGTATAATCTTTCGTGAGTTGATGAAAATCCAGAGAGAATTGAAAAATAGGGACTAAGGTAGGATTGTTATAACTGCCAATACCATGTGAGTCACCATTAACTAGAAAAGTAACTGGATCAACCACAGAACTATTGAAGCTGTAAGAGGAAGTCAGAGGCTGTGTTCTGTGACACATCGGATGACACCATCATTGTTTTATCCAATCTATATTCTCACAGATTAGTAGTGTGATGGGACCCACTTCATTCACTTGGCCAAGTACAGTTTCATCAGGACTCGCAAAGTTTGGCACCATGCAAGTCAAACCAAGTGACATATTTGGCATGTAATGTACTACCATGAGCACTCACTGCGTCCACTAACAGCAAGCACTGAATGATCAACACAAACTTTCTGGCAATACACGAAGGCTTGTTCTGTCGAATCTCCTGAACCGAGCAAAGCAAGGGTAATGGATGTATAGGGACATTGCCTTTTAGATTTAGATTTTAGACTTAAGAGATACACTGCAAAAACAGGCCTTACAGCCCACCGAGTCCACACCAGCAATCACCCCATACACAAACACAATCCTACATACTAGGGACAGTTTTACAAATTTACCGAAGCCAATTAACCCCCAAACGTGTATGTCTTTGGAGTATTGGAGGAAACCAGAGCACCTGGAGAAAACCCATGGGGTCACTGGGAGAATGTACAAACTCTGTCCAGACAGCACCCGTGGTCAGGATCAAACCCAGGTCTCTGGCGCTGTAAGGCTGCACCTCTACCACTGCCCACTGTGCCACCCTACCTCCCACTGCCTTTCCCTCTGGTTCACAAAACATTTGGGTTTAAATAGAGATGAACCCTTCCCAGTCACTGGGGCTAACGCACCAGTGCATTTACCCCACTGAGTGCAGTGGTTCAAGAAGGCAGCTCTCTGCCATATGTTAAAGGGCAATTAATGGTGGCCCATTAAATACTTACTGTGCCAGCACTACCTACCTCTGCTGTCTGAAGAAAAAGGTAGTTCAGCCCTGGGCGGTAGCAGAATACCACTGCAAAATGGTGCTGGCTTCTTATGTTTACAGATGACAGAGCTTGCTGTCAGTTCTAGAGAGAAATGGTGGTGAAGACTTGGTGGACATGGAGAAGATATTTCCACTGGTGAGAGAGTCTAGGACCAGGGGCTATAGCCTCATTGAAAAAAAGGACATACCTTCAGAAAGGAGATGAGGAGGAATTTATTTTGTCAGAGGGTGGTGAATCTGTGGAATTCATTGCCCCAGAAAGCTGTGGAGGCCAAGTCAATGGATAACTTTAAGGAGGAATTTGACAGATTCTTGATTAGTATGGGGTTAGGGGAAAAAAGGAGAATGGGGTTGAAATGGAAAGATAAATCAGCCATGATTGAAAGGCACAGTAGATGCGATGGGCTGAATGGCCTAATTCAGCTCCTAGAACTTATGATCTCTTCAGGCAGCCAGATTTACTATCTAAATTTTGCCTTCCATATTAAATCATAAACTTTCTTTCCTAGAAAATATTTCAAATGAAGTACAGCAAATGTTACATTTATTTAACAATCCTAGAGCCTCCCATAGCCAATGGAGTATTTTTAAAAGCACAAGGATCTTTGCAAAAGGAAAACATTGCTGGGAGGATTAGGCAGCATCTTCCTAAGGACATGGATTGGTGATGTTTTGGCTCATGAAGAAGAGGTGATTCTGTTGAACTGTGAGAAACGCGATCGTCTGTTGTCCCTTAACTCCCACAATCCCAATGTGATGTGCAGACCTAATAAAATGTTTTAGTAAGGCAAGTAGAAACACAACTATTGACCAGGGCATCTGGAGTAACAACCTTCATCTTGATATAGTGTCTTGGGATATTTTGATGTTCATCCTGCAGAGTTAGATGTGTGTGGTGGCCTAATGGCTCATTGGAAAGTCTGCACATTCAATCGCCCCTTTTAGGCTCTGGATTGTCATCAGCGATTTAGTTGTTCCAGAATTGGATCATTTTCCAAAGGACCTCATAATGTTTCGGAAGGAACTGCAGGTGTTGGTTTATACGAAAGATAGACACAAAATGCTGGAGTAACTCAACGGGATAGGCACCATCTCTTGAGAAAAAGGCTAGGTAACGTTTCGAGTCGGAACTCATTTTCAGACTGCCCTTCCTTTTTCTACAGAGATGCCTCCTAACCTGCTGAGTTACTCCAGCACTTTGTTTCGATTTGTCTACCCAATAATATTTCTCTGATCGCATTAAAGTGACACGGCCTACTGCTGACTGATTCCTTAGATAACCCTCGTGAGGAAAACATACTGCAACAATCTACATCTTTAAAGCAACAAGTTTGAGATCAGGACTGTGGAGAATTACTAACCAAGCCATGGTGTGCACAGTTAACATGCAACCACTCTAAAATTACTTCTCTTTTTAAATAATAAACAAATATGTTTGATTTAATGATAAAGCAGTGATAAGTTCAACCAACCTCAATGGATTTTACACGGGATTTTGTTAAATGGTTGCCATTTAAATTGAGGTGAGGCAAAACATGCTCATGCATAACCAACCACTCAGTTACTAATCTCAAATGTGTTGCTTTAAACATGTGGATAACAATGTTTTCTTCAACAGTGGGGTTATCTAAAGAGTGATTAATCAGGAGATAGTCTTGCTTTAATGACTAGATCAGAGAAACATTATTCAATCCTTCAAAAAGTCATCTAAATTCTCGTATCATCTATCTATCTAAGGCAATCTTTTTGCCATTAGTTTTTACACACGTGAATTCTTCAAATAAGCAGGCTATTTTTTTTTTAAACGGTACTGATAAAAGACTTCAGTTGTCAACATAACCAATTTCAGGAGAATGAAGAAACAACTAATTGCTATTGGTGGTGTGTACCAAAGATGGACATAAAATACTGTTGTAATTCAGCGGGTCAGACGACATCCCTTGAGAAAAAGGACAGGTGACGTTTCGGGTTGGTACCCTTTTTCAGAATGAAGTTGCTTTGAACCTGTAAATATTTTTCAATAATATCCTAAAATTTATTCATCTCTTTCACGTTTAGAATATTTAGGAAACCAACTTAAAATTACAGGGCTGTGTGCTTGACTGATTTGGCTATGAAGCATAAGATGTTATGTCCGTTTAAAATAGAAAGATTATTTATACTGGGTGTTTGCTCTAAATATCAATTTTTCATGCTCTTAAAATAACAAAGTTGTAGCTTAAAGGTAATTGATAACTTGAGTTTTTTTAATGCTCAGCAATAGAAGTTGAACTATCATTTGAGATTATACAATAGATTCTTCAGTTATACATTTAGATTCCATGATAAACTTGTGTGCTTAGGGGATATGTACAGTATGTACAGATAATTTATTGCTATGTTTTTGTGCAATTGTGCAGCAAACAAGCTTTTTTTTGCAATTATAATTTTGCATAAGACTTTGAAAAATGAATGGGACACAGTGAGCTGGCGGTGGACAGATATCTGAGAGGCTGAGGCTTTGATGATTAGGGATGCATTAATCCGTGTCTGCAGAGAAGTGATTATAGTGTGCTCTATACGGTCCGTTTTGAATTTAATATTTGTGAAGAAAACTCATTTGAGTAAGAGATTGCACTTGATTTTGTTTCTGAACTTTTGTGTTTTTGTAATCGTAGTGTGTTTATCATGCTGTATAAAACGGGAAAGATTAGAACTTGGAAATGGGAAGGTAAAATGTTTATGATGGAGATGTTAGACCAAAACATTGACGGATCCTTGCCTCATTTTTATTGACGATTTCTGTTTCATGTCAGCAAAATTGCTGGCTGTTGGGAGAAATACCTAATGTTATTGAAATTGATCTTTGGTTAGAGTGGGGGAAAACAGTTAAGCCATTGAGAATGAAGGCAATGGGCAAGGCTGGTAATTTGTTTGGTCCAAAAGGTTGGAAAATGCAGCAGAAAATGCTATATTTAACTGGGACGTAATACTTTGCCAGATTGGGCCTAAAATTGTATTCAATCGACATCATTCTTGTCTGCTTTTTATATTTATCCGATTAGCTAAGTGGAAAACATCATCAATGAACAGCCAAGTCAAGGATTACAAAGAGTAAGATGCATCTGGGAGTTATATAAATAGCATAAAGTTCACCAGTTGAACCCTTGATGTTAATTTGAAGTGGCTTTGCAGAACATGCATCAAATCTTACATTCAATGTAACCAGAGGCTTTTAATTAGATTATACAATGAAAAAAACATCTGAGGCAGGAACTATACATTATTGTCGGAAAAATAGCTCCTTGTTTACGACAACCGTGGAGCATCGTTGTGCGATTAGTTTTTGGACGCGACCCAATACATATCAACCCAATGATAAATTCTTCATAAGGGTTCAATTTGGAGATTGAGAGTATCTAGCCATACATCTCGAGCTCCGTAATAAGGCTGGCCACAGTGAGAAATGGATGCAGGAATTTCTAAGACTTCCGGAAGGCATTTAATCAAGTACAACATCAAATGTTATTGCAAAAATCAAAGCTCATCGTGTAAGAAATAACATGTTATCAGTTCATAAGTAATAGGAGCATTATTAGGCCATTGGGTCTATTCTGCCATCCATGATCTATCTTTCCCTCTCAACCCCATTCTCCCCATAATCCCTGACACCCATACTAATCAAGAATAGTAAGATTAAACGAGAACTTACCAAGTTTGAAGTTTGATCTGTATTTTACGAGGAGTCGCGGTGAGGGATTTCGTGAAGACCCCGCCAGCAGGCATGCGCGGCATCCTTCAAAGCAGCAGTGTGGAATCACAGAACCAACCATGACTGAAAATAGTAAGATGAAAACCGTAGAACTACCTGTTTGACCTGATGATAGAGGGTGGGAGCGGTGGGCACGAAATCCCTCACCGCGACTCCTCGTAAAATACAGATCAAACTTCAAACTTGGTAAGTTCTCGTTTAATCTTACTATTTTACTTCGGAGTCACGTGAGTGACTTCGTGAAGATTTCAAAGCTCTGTGATTTCACGCCCTGAACAACGTCCATGCTTATCACACTGCCGCCATTCTGATGGAGTAAGACTGTTAATGGAGTTCAGTTGACAGTGGCTGAAAAATCAACACAATTTATTAATCAACTAAACAACAACCCCTAATTCGGGGCCAGACATTTACTGAGCGGTACCCAGGATAGCTTCTGCAAATGTCGCAGGAACGGCCAGAGACTTGTTATAGAACCGTTGAAAGGTTTTTACCCCCACTGGCCCAGCCCGCAGTGGCGAAAATGGTCCATGGGCACCTTCATGGCTCTCGCTGCAGCCCTGGTGGAATAAGACTTAAAAAACGTTAGTAGCAACTCCTGTTTTAATAACTCTTTACCAAAGAATTTTATTTGACCAGGTTTGGCCACCATGGTGTCCAGTCGCAGTTTTTGTAACATCTGGACTCGTTGGGCTGTCGCCAGTGCCATGAGCATCACCACCTTAAGGGTGAGCTGTTTCAAATGGTAGCTCATCTATTGGAGCCCAGCTCCTCAGTAGGGTCAGCATGATCCCCACATCCCACGTTACTGTATATCTGGGTCGTGGAGGGATTGGTATTGAATACTCCCCTCATTAGTTTAGACACCAGGTGATGGGAACTGATACTTATATCCAGGTATGAATACAGCGTACTCCTGTCGCTGTTGATGGCACTGTAGCTGAGGCCTGCATCAAAATGGAGGCCTGCTAGAAACTCTAACACATCCAGTATTGTTGCCGAGTTGGAGGACTTGTTGTTCCGGGCACAGAAACCTCCCACTTTCTGATTTGAGTGAGATATTGTTTGCGGGTGGATTCCCGACACGATGCTGGAATAAGGTTCATGGCTCTTGACGAGATGCCTGCCCGGTTGAGCGGTCTTTTCAGAACCTGCAAGCCAACAAGTTTAATGACCATGGCAAGGATGACTGACCCCCCTGTAATGGAGTGAGTAATCAATTTGGGATGTTTCCCAATCGCCATCCATGGTTGTTGTACATTTCTACAACCATCGGGTACCATGGTTGTGTAGGCCAGTGGGGAATGATCAATGTCAGTTGCAGAGTCTAGTTTAATTTTCTGCAATACCCGACTGGTGAGGCAGCATGGGGGAAACGCGTAGCAACCCATTTCCCCCAATGGATAAAAATGCATCCAATGCTATTACCCCAGGGTCTGGTTCCCACAACACATACGTTGGTATTCGATGGTTCAGCCTGGACGCAAATAGGTCAATATCTGGTGTCCCCAATTTGAGCTATAATATCTCCAAAATCTGGGGGTTCAACATCCACTCAATGTTGTCATTGAAGACACGTGACCTGGTGTCCGCCACTGAATTAAGCTTCCCAGGCAAATAGGTCGCAGTAATCCAAATATTTCTTTCAATGCACCAGTGCCAAATTGTATTAGCCAATTCATTGCAAACTAGTGACCTAATACTACCCATATGATTGATGTAAACCATTATTGTAGCATTATCTATTCGAAAGCGGACATGTAATCCCATGAATTAGTACAGAAGCCCGCAGTCCATGAAATACCCCCAGCATTTCTATATAGTTTATCCCATGTGACTCCAGGAATGTAGACTCATGAGAGTTCCATCTGCCACCACAACTGGACATCGTACCAGTTGCTCCCCAGCCTGGTGCACTTGCGTCAGTTAGTAGCACAACATCAGGGTTGCTCCATATAATAGGTCAATGACATTCTTTAATATTATCTACCCACCATTATAGCTCATTTCTAGCTTCCAGTGGTAACCGAAGTGGCCGATCAAAGCAGCCAGCATTTGTTTTTTAATGCTGTGATTTGTGACCTTTGTGAATTTCGGTAGTGTAGCGGTCCGAATCGTGCAGCTGGGAATGTAGTTACCAATTTAGAGTTACCAATACCAATAACTTTCGCTGTTTGCCACATGGTCGATACCCTGGCGCAAGCAAGATTGTGGCACTCTTCTGATATAGCAGTATTAGTGGGGATGATAAACTTCATTAAATTAGTGTCTAAGGTGAACACCAAATCCATAACCCGTAGCGGGTGCAGTTTTTGATTTGTCTGGATGGATTACAATCCCAGCTTCTCAAGCAGAGCCTTGGTTGCAGCCACTCCTTGAATTGCCAATTGGAGGGTCTGCCCCATTATAAGGATTTCATCCAACATGCCATCACTATAATCTTGTTGTCGGAGAAGAGCCAATACAGGTAAATACCAATTTGGTAAACAGCCTAAGCTGTGATGGTTCCATTAGGCAATGCACCCTTCCAGACAACTTCAGAATTCCCTGTGAGCCTCAGCGATGGGCACCGTATAGCATGCTTCTTTCAAACTGATACATGCCATAAAGTACCCCGAGTAAAGCATCCACCTAGCTGTTCCAAAAGCATCCATTTTGACATGGGTATATTGTACAAAAGTGTTCAACTCAGCTAAATCGATTATAACCCGACATTCCTCTTATTTTTACTGCTGGTGAACATATTAGGCTCAACTCAATATGTCCATGCTTGGTTATGCCAATTACCACTTTTCCCTGCTCGCCATATAATTTCAGCATGCCCTGCCTCCACCTCTTTTCGGGATAGAGTAAATTCCTACGAGGCGAATGCTGGGTATGGGAATCTATACCTCCCACGAATTATATACCCTTGAACACTTTGTAAAATAAACTCATCTGTGGTTACAGTTTTCCCCATATGTCCAAGGCCGCCCGCAATCGCCCACCTATTCGTACAGGAGGGATACTACGGCGTGAGAGGAGCCAGACCCCCTTACCTCCATAGTGAACGGCGGTTCCATACATACGGTGCTTCGGGTGGACGTTATGGAGGTTGACTGCCCGGCGGCCGCAATTCCCATGCGGGCCGCTGTTGGCCTTGCCCTAAATGGTCGTTGTATTTATTGAGATGGAGGTAGGTAGAATCTTTGTGCCCTATCCGGCAGCCTTGGTTCACAGGTTGTATTAGGCTGTTGCCGGCGATATGGGTGAACTCTGACCGATGGAGTTTCATGAGGCCCACTGTTTTGGCCTCCTTTGTCCAGTTCCTTCACCTGTTTGTACAGGTCTCCAAGCAACTGATGCGGCGGTGGAGCGGTCATGGTCGGCACAACCCCGCGAATTTGGGGGTTTAGTGTGGGCTATATGGAGCTCTTACGCAGGCAATATATCTCATACTGGGCGTTGCATAGGAGTGCCAGTGCATCATGCCATTTACTAGACACATTATCCCCGATCAGGGTTTTGCAAAACGCCGTTATGCCCGTGGAGAACCTTTCTCCAAGGTATTATTGAGAATCTGACTCCAGAGTTGGTGCATACGAAGGCAATCTATGGTGCCCGCCAATTCGTGGTGCAGGGTTCACCTGTCTGGGTAGAAACGGCAAACTTCACTCACCACATCCAGCATCCTCCTCATGCTCTGGTTCAGCGGTCACTGGCTGTCCCTGGTCGTCGTCAAACTCAGCAGCTGGGCAATCATTAATGCTTCTGGCTGGAGACGATGAGGAGCTGAGCGGAGTCCTTGCACGGCTAGTGGATGCCGTTCTTCTCGTTCTCGGTCCCGCTGGAGATGTTGGACCATTTAAGAGCTCCAACCGCTCAATGCGACCGTCCCTGCGAGATGCAGCGGACAAGCCGACTTCCCCAGGCCCTGCGAATTCACTGGGGCTTCCACCATCGGACCTCACCCCCTTAGGGTCTATGGTCCAATGGCAGGTCGTCGTGACCTACAGCCCAAGTAGGGTCATACGACTCCCGCACGGACTCTCCGCTAGTCTGTCTTCTCCCAGACTGTGGCGGCCCACCTGGCAGATAAGAAGGCAGGTGTTGACTCGGCGCCGGCCCCCGGAACCTGGCTCCCCGGAGTCCGTGCAAGCTTACCTCCACACTTACACCATTACTTGGCGTGGAGGCGCATGGTCGGCCACTCGCAGCGCTGAGCTGACCGACCGCTTCCTGCTGCCACCTCCGCCCTTGACCGCAGCCTGACGGGGTGTGTTGTCGGCGGTATCTGCTCCAGCAGGCCTACACGACGCAGCAGTGTTATGCCCGGGCTGCACGATGGCAGATATTCCTGGCTGCGGTACGCAATGCACTTTGCAGGGCTCCCCTGTCGTGCGGCTGTCCCCCGGCCCAGCCCCCTCGGGTCTACTGGAGCTCGGGGAGAGGTTGCCTGTAAAGAAAAACAAGACCCCTTGCCACGTACCTGTATCCCCCCTTATTCTCTTGGGGGACGGGGGGCTCGGAGTCTGGACCTGTTGCTTGCAGCTCCGTAGCGGTAACCCATTCGGGTGAGTCGGCCCCTGTATTAGCGGGAGCGCCCGACTTCCGCATTCCTGCCCCCACCGTTGCGTTAAAGCTGCCGGCGTTCCGTGCAGCTCCGGGGACAAGGGCCGTCGGCTGGCCGCAGCTCAGCTCCGCGCCCGACTTCCTCATTCCTGCCCCCACCGTTGCGTTGAAGCTGCCGGCGTTCCGTGCAGCTCCGGGGACAAGGGCCGTCGGCTGGCCGCAGCTCAGCTCCGCGCCCGACTTCCGCATTCCTGAAGCTGCCGGCGTTCCGTGCAGTTCCGGGGACAAAGGCCGTCGGCTGGCCGCAGCTCAGCTCCGCTCCTCGGCAGCGTCGTCCTGCGGCCCTTGTCCATGCTGTAAAGGAAGGTAATACTTACCTGCCGGTCTTGTGAAGGAGGCCGGTGGGGGAGAGCGCACTCCCCCCCCCCCCCCCAGCTGCCGCTGCAGATGCGTGCGATGATATGCCGCGCATGCCTGCTGGCGGGGTCTTCACGAAGTCACTCACGTGACTCCGAAGTAAAATCTATCGATCTCTGCTTTAAACATATCAATTGACTTGGCCTCCACTGCCTTCTGTGGTAATGAGTTCCACAGATTCACCACTCTCTGACAAAATAAATTCCTCCTCATAGAATCATAGAAAATAGGTGCAGGAGTAGGCCATTCGGCCCTTCGAGCCTGCACCGCCATTCTATATGATCATGGCTGATCATCCAACTCAGTATCCTGTGCCTGCCTTCTCTCCATACCCCCTGATCCCTTTAGCCACAAGGGCCACATCTAACTCCCTCTTAAATATAGCCAATGAACTGGCCTCAACTACCTTCTGTGGCAGAGAATTTCACAGACTCACCACTCTCTGTGTGAAAAAAGATCTTCTCATCTCGGTCCTGAAAGACTTCCCCTTTATCCTTAAACTGTGACCCCTTGTTCTGGAGTTCCCCAACATCGGGAACAATCTTCCTGCATCTAGCCTGTCCAACCCCTTAAGAATTTTGAAAGTCTCTATAAGATCCCCCCTCAATCTCCTAAATTCCAGCGAGTACAAGCCGAGTCTATCCAGTCTTTCTTCATATGGAAGTCCTGCCATCCCAGGAATCAGTCTGGTGAACCTTCTCTGTACTCCCTCATCTCCTTCCTAAAGGCACGTTCTTTTATTCTTACGCTATGGCATCGACTCCTGGACTCTCCCTCTAGTGGAATGTTGTCATGGATAGAAAACTAGCTGGCAAACAAGAAACAGTAGACCTTAATGGGTTTTTCTGGAGGACAAGCAGTACCAAGTGCCGTGCCATTGTGTTCGGTCCACACCTATTTATGATCACGGTTTTGAAGGGGTGTGATTACAAAATTTACTGATGACGTGACAAAAAGAGAGTACATCATGAAGAGGACACAATTGGCACAGGGATATAGATAGGTTTACATCAATGATCTGGATGATGGGGTGGAAAATTGGATAAGTAAGTATGCAGATGATACTAAGATAGGTGGTATTGTGGATAATGAAGTAGATTCTCAAAGTCTACAGAGAGATTTGGGCCATTTGGAAAAGTGGGCTGAAAGATGGCAGATGGAGTTTAATGCTGATAAGTGTGAAGTGCTACATCTTGGCAGGACAAATTAAAATAGGACGTACATGGTAAATGGTAGGGAATTGAGGAATGCTGTGGAACAGAGGGATCTAGGAATAACTGTGCATAGTTCCCTGAAGGTGGAATCGCATGTAGATAGGGTGGGTAAAGAAAGCCTTTGGTGTGCTGGCCTTTATAAATCAGAGCATTGAATATAGGAGTAGGGAAGTAATGTTAAAATTGTACAAGGCATTGGTAAGACCAATTCTGGAGTATGGTGTACAATTTTGGTCGCCTAGTTATAGGAAGGATGTCAACAAAATAGAGAGAGTACAGAGGAGATTTACTAGAATGTTGCCAGGGTTCCAGCAACTATGTTACAGAGAAAGGTTGAACAAGTTAGGTCTTTATTCTTTGGAGCGCAGAAGGTTAAGGGGGGACTTGATTGAGGTCTTTAAAATGATGAAAGGGATAGACAGAGTTGACGTGGATAAGCTTTTCCCATTGAGGGTAGGGAAGATTCAAACAAGAGGGCATGACATGAGAATTAAGGGACAGAAGTTTAGGGGTAACGTGAGGGGGAACCTCTTTACTCAGAGGGTGGTGGCTGTGTGGAATGAGCTTCCAGCAGAGGTGGTGGAGGCAGGATCGATTTTAACATTTAAAAGTAAAGTGGATAGGTATATGGACGTGAAGGGAATGGAGGGGTATGGTCTGAGTGCAGGGAGATGGGACTAGGGGAAAACAAATGGTCGGCACGGACTGGAAGGGCCGAGAGGGCCTGTCTCCGTGCTGTAATTGTTATATAGATAGGTTAAATGAGCAGGCAAAGGTTTGGCAAATGGAGATTACAGTGGGAACATGTGAGATTGTCCATTTTGGCAGATAAAAAAAGTCGCATTGAGCAGGAGAGAATGCGGAGCTCAGGGATGCAGAGAATCGGTGTGTTCTTGGGCACGATTTGCAAAATAAAATAAAATAATTAGAGCTAACGATGCTGTTTATTGCAAAGGGAATTGAATACAAAAGTAAGTGGATTATTCCCCATTTACAGAGGGCATTGGTGAGACACCATTTAGAGCACAGTCTCCTTATTTAAGGAAGGATGTTAATGTTTTGGATTCGGTTGAGAGACGGTTTATGAGGCGACAGCTTTCGGCACATCATTGCCCCAGTTATTCTTTAACAGAGAGGTTGTGGAAATAAGCACATACTTTTATTCTAGAAATGAGTAAGAAATGAGCTATGATACAGGCCACAGTTGCATGGCCGAACATATGTTAATGGCATATTTTGTCTTGATTTATATTGCTTTTCAATTACCAATGCATGGCTAATAATCCATCTAGGTTACTTTATTGAAAGCAGTGAAAATATGATTGTTGGTTGAAGCAAATTTGGATATGTATTTATTTATGCCATTGTTTCATATGAACAATAGTTTTTAATAAAGGATGAACTAAGACATGAAGATGTTTAATTTTTGAAAAAAGCTCGGTAATTGTAGATTATAGTGATTGTGAATTTTATGTTGAGCATTAAACAAATGATTTTCAAGATGAAGTTTGTGGGATGGCTAAGGTTATTATACTCTGTCGCTGAATAGGAAGTCCATATATAAGATGCATTTACCTCTACAGTAGGCATCCAAGAACATTTTTCAGGGTGTTTTTGACCACGTGGCAAAAGACATTAGCAGATGATGACAAAGGCAGTAAATGGGATCAATTGTTTCTGCACCAAAGGGGCAAATTAAATTAATCAAAGGAGCCAAATTTTCCAGGTTTTAATTATAACTATGTTTACAGTTTTAGAAATGATTTGGGCTATTAGTTCCTACACAACTGAAGCTGTATATTTGGCATACTGCGCTATAAAATTATTGTTATCTTGCTGTTCTAGATACCATCTTGTTTATATGGTCAGCTGGTTTAACAGTAGTTACAACACCAAAAACATGCCAACTATGTATTTAGAAATTATTTTTTGTTGGTACTTCTGAAGACAAGTTTACTTATTTGGTGTCTTGCGACTGCAGTCATGGCTATGGAAATTGAGGGTATGGGTAACAAATTGGCAATTTTGCTGCTAATTTTGCTCCTCCTTTTCCTGACCAGAATATGGGGCTCTCTGAGCCGGAATCTGTTAGATGGCACCATTTCTGTTATGCACATACTATATACTTGACACTGATTTTATTGGTGAGTCATAAATTAAACGTTTCCCGGTCAAATATGTGAAGCTTGATATCAAAATTTATGGTTCTATATATCTGTATATGTGAAGCTCGTAACACCAGTGCCAGCTTATTATGGCATGCCTGCTACTAGAGGTCATAGTATCATACTGCATAGAAAGAGGACGTTCAAACATTAAGTCCGTACCAGCCGTCCAATAGCCTTTTACATCAATCCAACACTAATCCCACTTTATTACTATCATATTGGGGTCAAGGAAAGAGCGTTCACGTCGCGCCCCTGTTTCAACTAATCTTTCCACCAACATGCACAGGAAGCGACAAAACAGACCCCATTGTATGCAGATGCCGAGAAGTGTGTTCAGCTCTGGCTGAACAGCTTCTAATCTTGTGTGTGGACTCGACAAGAAGAAGACTAACATATTACCTTTAACACCCCTAGATCTTGCCACGCACTTATGTATTGGGAGCAAATTACAATGGTCGGAGAATCTAGCCATCTGTACACTTGCATGGGGGGCCGACACAGTGGCACAGCGGTAGAATTGCTGCCGGGAAAGATTATATTTAATTCCCTGAAAGGCATTAATGGGTGGCTTAGAGGTCTTTTAATGCCAGTGACCCGAGTTCGATCCCAACCATGGGTGCTGTCTGTACGGAGTTTGTATGTTTTCTCGTGGCCAGCGTGGGTTTTCTCCGGGATCTCCGTTTCCTCCCACTCTCCAAAGATGTACAGGTTTGTAAGTTAATTGGCTTGGTAAAATTGTGAATTGCCCCTAGTGTGGTAGTAGAGTATTAATTTACGGGGATCGCTGGTCGGCTGCCAACGCGTTGGGCCGAAGGGCCCATTTCTGTGCTGTATCATTAAACTAAACTAAACTAAATCTTTGGGCTGTGGGAGGTAACTGGAGAACCTGGAGATGCTAGTTGCAGAGAGAACCTGCAAGTTCTACCCACGCAGGCCCAGAGATCAGTTTTGAACCCAGGTAACTGGAGCTATGAGCCAGCAGCTCCACTAACTATGCCACCCAAATCTCTCAAAATCAATATCAGGGTCTAGTATTTCCTCATTAAGAAAACCATGCCAGAAATAATTTTCTAACTCTATCCCCCGCCCGATCAAACCATTCACTTTACTTGGGTTGTTCTCTTTTCTAAATAGGCTCGTCAGAATAGCTCATTTAATGAAGATTAACTAAAACTGGTGAGGAAACACCAGGGGTCCAGTTAAGAAACTGCTAAAGTGCACCATATGATAGATTTTATTGCACATAATTACACTGAGATAATTATTCAGATTAAACAGTTGCATCCTTACGAATGTGTTGTTCTAGACCAGTATTTAATCAATAGCCTGTGAGTATTCACGAGTCTAATTTGGAATTGATTACTTCTCTTTGACAAGTTTTCCATTCTGTGAAACCATCACTCACTACAGTGCCATGCAAAGAAATAACACTATTACTAAAACAGAAAGAAATTCTGGTAAAAGTCAAAGATGTAAGCTGGAATTTTCTCTCATTCAAGATTGATGTGGGATGTTTTAAAGAGAAGCACTATATATTCCCAGAACTCAGTACTTACAACCCAGCGGTATGAATATTGACCTCAAACTTCAAGTAACCCTTGCTTTCCCTCTCTCTTCACCCCTCCCCATCCTAGTTCTCTGACCTGTCTGACTATCCTCCCAATTAAATGTTATCTTTGTATGCATCATTGCCACATTCCCCAGCTAACAATTATGTATTCTACATTTTCCTTGAACTTTCCCGCCTTTGATGTTTTGTTTTCACTCCTTACCCTTCCATGTCTCTGTGTCTCCCTCTCCCCTGTCTCTCAGTCTGAAGAAGGGTCTAGTCCCGAAACATCACCCATTCCTTCTCTCCACAGATGCTGCCTGTCACGCTGAGTTACTCCAGCATTTTGTGTCCATCTGTACTGCAGGAGGGTTTGCTTGCCATGAAAGTGCTTTACAATGTACAGTACGGCACAAGAAGAGGCATTTCAGCTCGCGATGTCTGTGCCAAACACGAAGTTAAGCTATTCTCCTCTGTCTGCACGTGATTGATACCCCTCCATTCCCTGCATATCTATGCGCCTGTCTAAAAGCCTGTTAAATGCCACTATTGTATCTGGCTCAACTGCCACCCCTGACAGCACATTCCAGACACCCACCACTCTCTGTGTTTGAAAAAAAAAACTTGGCCCGCATATCTCTTTTAAATTTTGACCCTCTCACCTTAAAGCTATGCCTGTTGGTCTTTAACATCTTGTGGGCAGGAAAGAATGCTCTGACTGTATATACCTCTCATAATTTTATAACATACTATGCGGTCTTGTTAGCTTACTGACTCTATGAGATAGGGAAGGGGGGGGGGGAGATAGATGAGAAGCTTGTACTGAAAGGGCTCCATATGTTTCCAGCTCTGGACACTGCTGTGTCGAGAAGACAATCTCTCAGGTGCAGCAACTGCTCTGGTTTTGAGCAGCATCTTTGAAGCTACTGTTAAATCATCCAGAACAGAAAGTCTGTGAAGATCCACTGGTATGTCTAATCCAGAAAGAAGTAGCTAGTACACATTTATTTTTGTTATTTTGTTACGTTTTCTTAAACTGGATAACATTGGCAAGGGCAGCGTGCAATGACCGATCCCGATTGCCCTTTGCCTCGGGCAGCAAAGTGGCGCCATGGGTAGAGTTGCTGCCGGACAGCGCTAAAGGCCCGGGTTCAATCCTCACTATAGAGTTTGTACGCTCTCCCTGTGACCTGCGTGGGTTTTCTCAGGGAGCTGTGGTTTCCTGCCACACTCCAAAGTCGTGGCTTTGGTAACTTGTCACCAGTGTTTAGGATAGTTAGTGTACAGGTTATCGTTGGTTGGCGTGGATTCGGTGGGCCTAAGGGCCTATTTCCATGCTGTATCCCCAAAACTAGAGCAAATGCTAAAAGCTGAGTGGCTTGCCAGGCAATTCTGTAGAGCATTTAACATTCATGGGTTTGGAGTCGCATACAAGTCAGACCATGTAAGGGTGAAAGATTTTTCCCCAAAGTGCAAGATGCTTTTTACGATAATGTGGTAACTTTGTGCGTTTCATTATTTTTTAATTAAATCTATTCACGAACCTGTTCTAGGCTTAATAACTGAATTGAATTTCCATGGCGGAACATGTTCAAGTTTCTAGGTTCCAGTTTAAGGCCTTTAGGTTACCAGACCATCAACCTAACTGTTCTATCAGCATTGATAAGTCAAAGCAATGTTGCCATTGCTGATGGGGGTGTTCCTGCATCATGCAATTTCTTATCATCTTTCCTTGTTGAACTTGTATGTCAAGGGACCACAGGAATAGTAAATCTGGGGCAGAAGCAGGGGAAGGTATGTGGAAGAGGATGGGATTGTATCAGGTTAACAAGGTTGTTCAAGTGAGAGCCAAATCCACTTGAGGATTGCTGAGGTGGTTTCATGGAGCATTGCTTCATTCGACTTTTTAATTTTAATAGCTTTGTTTCCACCGTTGGATAAGGGGCTTCCATTGAGTTGAGACTATCTTGCAGGAGAGGGTTGTCAACTCTGCAACAGTACTCAAAGAAAGAGTCGTGGCCCTTCCTAGTCTCTCCTTTCACATTGTCACCAACTCCACCACAGCATCTTGCCCATGGGGAAATCAGCATTTCCACATATGAGGAATTCTGAAGAGATTCAGGGCAAATGTCGGAGGGTGAAGAAACAGCCACAGCAGTTTTAATTTGTGTTGAACGCTTTCATCACAGCAGAAACATCAGAGCTAAAACGGGGCAATATTATCTGTAAAACAACTGATGCTGGGCTACGTGAGGTAATTGAGTAATTGATCAAAAGCTTCGTGGAAGAGGTTTAAACAACATCTTCAAGGGCAAAGCGAGATAGATTTTAGGAGGGAGTTCCAAGCTTCAGCGCCTTGTTAGCTAAGATTGCAGAGACAGTATTGAGAGAGATCAAGGAGTGTTTTGAACATGATGAAAGCTTTTATATGGCAACGTTGTTTAATTGGAAGCCAGTGAGAGTAAGATGGGCTGCTGAGCTGTAGAGTTCTACATGAGAACATGGATAGGTTTAGTGGGATATGGGTCAAACTTAGGCAAATGGGCATGACTCAATTATAAAGCTGTTAGCATGGATGAGTTGGGCGGAAAGGTTTGTTTCTGCCAAGTCTGACTCAGACTGCCACAAAATGGAAGGAAGGCTAGCAGCAGGTTGGAATAGGCAGGTCACGAGAGTTTCATCTGCAGTCCAGTTGAGGCACACTTGCAGATAAACAATGCTATGGAGGTGGAAGTAGGCTGGCTGCTCACAGCTACTCCTTTCTTGTGAAAATAAAGAGCTGGGAGCAGGGGAGAGGAAAAGCTAAAACGACACGAGTACCGGAGTAACTCAGCGGGTCAGGCAGCATCTCTGGAGAACACGGACAAGTGTCGTTTCAGGTTGGGACCCATCTTCAGATGTTCTTCAAACATCACCAGTCCATGATCTCCAGAGGTGCGGACTGACCCGCAGAGTTACTCCAGCACTTCATGACCTTTTGTTTTAGATAGCGTCTCTGGTTTCCTGTTTCTACTGGAAAAACAAAAGTTGCTTCATGGAGTGGGGGAAGATGCTGCTGTCCACAAACTAAGTTTCAGTAATCATAGAAAATAGGTGCAGGAGTAGGCCATTCGGCCCTTCGAGCCTGCACCACCATTCAATATGATCATGGCTGATCATCCAACTCGGTATCCTGTACCTGCCTTCCCTCCATACCCCCTGATCCCTTTAGCCACAAGGGCCACATCAAACTCCCTCTTAAATATAGCCAATGAACTGGCCTCAACTACCTTCTGTGGCAGAGAATTCCACAGACTCACCACTCTCTGTGTGAAAAAAGATCTTCTCATCTCGGCCCTAAAAGACTTCCCCCTTATCCTTAAACTGTGATCCCTTGTTCTGGAGTTCCCCAACATCGGGTACAATCTTCCTGCATCTAGCCTGTCCAACCCCTTAAGAATTTTGTAAGTCTCAGGCAATTTCGGCGCTTCCAACTCCATTGTAAAAACATAAAGAAAAACAAGTGCGGAGCACAGACTTAACGGGGAGACAGCGTCAGTGTATATTGTTCGATGGTCGAAGAAGCCACAGCCTATGTTAGCCAAAGTATCCAGCGATGTTTTGTAAATGTGACCAAAAGCATATAAGAACCTCCCAGATCAACAGCAGCCGCCAGAGTCTTAGATCCAAAATAATGCTTGGGTTTAGAAGAGCTGATGAGAAATTATGTGACGCTATGTGATAGGATATCTGCACCCAGATCAGTGGGATTTAAACAAAGTCTGCAAACATCACAGTCAATCGTGAGGCAGCCAGTGTTCTGCATCTTTCAAGGCTCCCTCTAAATCCCTGCACCAGTGAATACCAGGCATAGATGTAGTATTCCTGCTATTACAAATGTAATCTGCCAAATCCTAATTCCTACTGGGTATCAGCTGCTGTGCAGCAAGAGACCTTGGGTCTCTGAAGCCCACAGGGGCCTCACCAGACTGCCAATTTGTCTCATTCAAGCCGCACCTCCACCATATACCTATTCCCCTCTACTTTATTATGCAGAATTAAGGCTATTCCCAGAAGGGAATGCATGGTCAGCGGGCCAAAGCAATCCTTTGAGCAGACTGATTAAAAATAGCAACAAGAAGTCCTGTCGCTCTTTTTAATGGTGCTTTTATAGATTGCCTTGCAGGAAAACAAATGCAAAATGGTCTCCTCTAAGATGCAGCAGTCTCTCGTTCCACATTTCTAAAGCTGTTATTTATAGCACTTGGGTATGAGGAGGGAAAAGCTACAGGATAGGTCAAAAGGATTGCTTGTGCCCCATAAAATGGCATCCATTTTCAGCAGAACTTAAAGTGCCTGGCAGTTATGCAGGTGGAGAATGCAGTTGTAATATTTTGAGGGCAAATTGATGGCAGTAGCTTTCAAGAAATTAATATTTTATTGCCACAAACTGGTGGCAACACTCGAGAAATTCTCTTATTCAGTCTAAATTTGGCATGGGATATTCTTATCTGCTCAGTCTTCAGTAAGAGAGAGGATTATACTGATCCATTACAAGCTTTATATTTGACTGGCATCCAGTTTTAACCTAGGCATTTTAGAGGATTCATTGGAATGCAGACCAGCTGCAAAAGCAGAGTATTATTGAGACTTTGGCAATAATAGCTGAGATGAGCCAGGTTAAATTTAATTTGTGATGAATGTATTATTATTAAATTAAGGTAAGATCTTGCATATTTGAATTTGCATCATGGCAGAGGGTGGAACTTGTCATAATGGTGTTCTGTCGTATGAGTTGCCTCAAATTCGCGCAGAGCAGCTGCCCTGGTTTGTTATCAATATTGAAATGTTGTAACCGTATCATCACATAAATCCACAATTATAACATTGTCGGTATACCACCAGCTCTATTCATACATCAGTGCAAATGGAGAAACGTTGTTACATTACAGGTACGATAACGTGAATGCGGGTTCTGTGGAACTGTCATGTATAACCCCGTGTACACCAAGATTGTGATTGATTCTGTATTGTGCAGTGGAATAACTGTTTCTGGCCATTTGACCAGAGATAATGGGAAAAGACATATTTTCAATTGCACTGTGATAGGTTGTTAAAATGGTACATCAAGGTATGGGAATTCTGCTGACAACAATGTTGGTGATTTAATCTTCTCAGTGTTAGGGCATTGTTATTTCATCATTGTGATCAGTAGGGAAAAAAACTTGGTACATTTCCAAGCCGACTATGTAAATAGCTTATTTTTATTGTTAAAATTGTCAGATCTAGTCCTGCTTTCAAAAAATAAGACCCCCAAAAGTTCAGCATCAAGTGATAATTTTTTGATGTTCTTCTATTAATTTATTCATTTTTTATGTCAGTCATTCATTTTATGACCATCATTTATTACCCATCTTATACATGTTCATAAGTTGTAGGGGCAGAATTGGGCCATTCTACTCCGCTATTCAACCATGGCTGATCCATCTTTCCTTCTCAACGCCATTCTCCTGCTTTCTCCTCATAACCCTTGATACCCTTACTAATCAAGAACCACTACCTTAAAAATATCTATTGATTTGGCCTCTACAGCCTTCTGTAGCAATTAATTCTAGCTGCATATCCTTAGGACATGGGAAACCAATGTGGAACGTGCAAACTCCACACAATCAGCACCTGAATTCTAGTTTGAACTTGGGTCACTGGAAGTGTGAGGCAGCAGCATTACGTGCTACTGCCCACCACTCCCCCATCATCCTATAGACCATGTATAATTATGAATCAATTACATTTGTGCCTACCATTACAAAGACTAACATTTTATTGCAGATATGTTGAATTATATGAATTTAACTTCTGCAATATAATGGGATTCAAATCGATATCTCTGGATCAGTTGCCCAAAGCTTTGGCTGCTAGTCCAAGACACTATTATAGACTTGGGATTTGTGATAAATTCTGCTTATATGGTGTCTTTCAATATGCTATTTACATTGAGGGCACTGTATAAAACTCAGTTGTTAAATTTCCTAAACTTAACTATGAATCTTTGGTCGAACACTCCTTATTTAAAATAAAATCAGAGTAAAATTAACGTTCTTTTTGCCAGTCAACAAAGTGCTTCGGAGCATTTAAATTGACATTATTGTCCATGGAATGCATCTTTTCATCAGTTTTGAGTGGACAGCCTATTTTCTATAGATTAACATTTGTTGGGTTTGTTTGTCAAAGTCAAAAAAATTTATTGTCATGTGTCCCTGACAGGACAATGACATTCTTTCTTTGCATAGCACAACAGAACATAGTAGGCATTGACTACAATTGTATACGTAAATACACACATTAATTAATAAATTAATAAAGTGCAAATAACAAATGGAGGGGTATTAATGTTCAGAGATTTGTCCGAGCCAAGTTTAATAGCCTGATGGCTGTGGGGAAGTAGCTATTCCTGAACCGGGTCATTGCAGTTCTCAGGCTCCTGTACCTTCTACCCAAAGGTAGCAGGGAGATGAGTGTGTGGCCAGGGTGGTGTGGGTCCTTGATGATGCTGCCAGCCTTTTTGAGGCAACGACTGTGGTAGACCCCCTCGATGGAAGGCAGGTCAGTGCCGATGATGGACTGGGCAGTGTTTACTACTTTTTGCAGTCTTTTCCTCTCCAGGGCACTCAAGTGGCCGAACCAAGCCACGATGCAACCGGTCAGCAAGCTCTCTACTGTGCACCTGTAGAAGTTAGAGAGAGTCCTCCTTGACAGACCGACTCTCTGTAATCTTCTCAGGAAGTAGAGGCGCTGATGAGCTTTCTTAATAATTGCATCTGTGTTCTCGGACCAGGAAAGATCTTCACAGATGTGCACGCCCAGGAATTTGAAGCTCTTGACCCTTTCAACCATCGATGTTGATATAAACAGGACTGTGGGTCCCCATCCAACTCCTTCCAAAGTCCACAATCAGTTCCTTGGTTTTGCTGGTGTTGAGGGCCAGGTTATTGTGCTGGCACCATATGGACAGTCGCTCGATCTCTCTTCTATACTCTGACTCATCCCCATCAGTGATATGTCCCACAACAGTGGTGTCGTCAGCGAACTTGATGATGGAGTTCGCACTATGACCGGCTACACAGTCATGAGTATAGAGTGAGTACAACAGGGGGCTGAGCATGCAGCCTTGAGGTGCTCCCGTGCTGATTGTTATCGAGTCTGACACATTTCCACCAATACGAACAGACTGTGGTCTGTGAATGAGGAAGTCGAGGATCCAATTGCAGAGGGATGCGCAGAGACCCAGTTCTGCGAGTTTGGTAACCAGCTTGGAGGGGATGATTGTGTTAAATGCCGAACTGTAGTCAATGAATAACAGCCTGACATATGAGTTTTTGTTGTCCAAGTGGTCCAGAGCGGAGTGGAGGGCCAGCAAGATTGCATCCACTGTTGATCTGTTGTGGCGGTAAGCGAACTGCAGTGGGTCCAGGTTTTTGTCGAGGTAGGAGTTGATTTGCGCCATGATCAACCTCTCGAAGCACTTCATCACCACAGGCGTTAGTGCCACAGGTCGATAGTCATTGAGGCACGTCACCTTGCTCTTCTTGGGCACTGGTATTATTGATGCCCTTTTGAAGCAGGTGGGAACCTCAGACCTCAGAAGTGACTGGTTGAAAATGTCCGTAAAGACTCCAGCCAGTTGGTCCGCACAGGTTTTTAGAACACGACCAGGTATGCCATCAGGTCCAGAGGCTTTCCGAAGGTTCACCCCTCTGAAGGATTTCCTGACGTCGGCCTCTGTGACTGAGACTGAAATACCATCACAGCGATTGGGGGCTCGGGAAGGCACATCGGTGTTCTCCCTATCAAAGCGTGCGTAAAACGCATTGAGCTCATCAGGGAGTGATGTATCGCCGACATCCGAGCTGCCTCCTGGTTTCGCCTTGTAGGAGGTGATTGCATTCAGTCCCCGCCACAGCTGCCGAACATCTGTCTCATCCTCCAGTTTGGAGCAGAAGTCCCTTTTGGCCTTTTTGATGGCCTTACCAAGGTCGTATCTGGACTTCGTGTAGACCACTGTATCATCAGACATGAATGCCCGGTGTCTGGTCTTCAGAAGAGTGTCGATCTCACAGTTCATCCAAGGTTTCTGATTGGGAAACATTCGGAAGGTTTTTGTAGGGATGCAGTCCACACATTTCTTAATGAAGTCTGTAACGACTGTGGCGTATTCATTCAAGTCCGTTGCCGAGTCCTTGAACATTGCCCGGTCTACAGACTCCAAACAGTCCTGTAGTTGTTCCTCTGCCCCCCCCCCCCCACCCCCAGACCAGCTCTGTACTGTCCTTGCCTATGGGGGTGCGCTCTTTAATTGCTGCCTGTAGGCAGGAAGAAGCAGCACCGCGGTATGGTCGGATTTACCGAAGTGAGGTTAACATCTTACCTCGGTGGTTAATTGGAAGTCAAATCACGTGTGGATTAAAGTGGACCACTTACAGCAAAGATGGCTTTCACTACAATCCAACCAGACCTAAATGCAGTCTAAAATCTAATAGGGGCTCTTTTGTAAACCCATTCATTTGGCAGGACAGTTGGACCTTCGAGGAATGCAATACAGACAGCAAAATAAGTTACTGCGGTCTTTGCAAAATTCCGATTCAGACTCTTAGAAGGAACTGCTTCTAAAGAGTTGTTTCTTTCAATTGCTTCTTGTTGCATGGGTGACAGCAGAGGGCGGTGAATGTGGAATTCATTGCCACTGAAGGCTGTGGAGGCCAAGTCAATGGATATTTTCAAAGGTGAAGATTGTTAGGTTCTTGATTAGTACGGGTGTCAGGGGTTACGGGGGGAAGGCAGGAGAATGGGCTTGTGAGGGAAAGACGGATCAGCCACGATTGAATGGCGGAGTAGACTTGATGGGCCGAGTGGCCTTATTCTGCTCACATATCTGATTAACATGAATGTCTGAGCAGAATAACCTTATTGTCGATTCACAGCTGTGATAAGAGAGGAAAGCAACTCTTTGACTATGTCCGCAATTGAACCACACATGAGCTAAATTATAGTTATGCATTCTCACCAAAGTGCTGCATGAATCATCTTCAGAACAGTACGCTGTGGGGACAGATGGGATTATAATTTTTGGCTCCATAACTGACCCTGGTCAATGACTGTGATTGCCAGTGCCTTCTGGACATGGATAATCCAATTCTAGTTGCAATAATCAAGGCAATTATTTTAAAATCATAGTGTGCAAGTTAATTGAACTTAATTATCTATATTTATCCTGTCTAAGACTTAAAAGAGAACCTTTCCTGAATTGGAGTATTTCATTTGCAGCATGCTAGTTATAAAAAAAACTTCCCTGATGCAGAGGTGAAATGCAGATTACATAGTCATAGTTTCTGCTGTTTGGGAGCAAGAGAAGTCTTCTTGGAATTATCGACCATACAGTTTACATTTCAAGAAGCAGGAATATTTTTTTTTTTTTTTGTAAAATATTTTTAATAGAAGTAAATACATATTAAGAAGGAATAACATAAAATCAAAAAGAAGAAACATATTATTCGTCACATACATTCTTAATATTTTTAAAGTTTACAGTCATTCTTATTTATACTTCTATACTTTTTATTATTTTATAACAGAAAGAAGATAGTAAAGAGAAATAATAAAAAGAAATCAAATAGAAGTAGAAAATCAATAAAATGAGTGGAGTATTAAGCAAGATATTCTTCATTGGAGATATATCAGTGGTCTATTGTATACAGTTCTTCATCTATTCCTTCATTCAGGCTTCAGTCAGGCCCTCAAACCGGACCACCTTGACCCTTTAAGTATTCAATAAATGGAGACCGTATTCCTCTGAATTGATCTAGCTTGTCCTAAAGGACAAGTTTTAATCTTTCTAGATGAAGTGTCTCCGACATTTCTCTAATCCACATTTTGATTGTGGGGGATGTAGGACCTTTCCAAAATCTTAGTATTAGTTTTTTTTTTACCAATTATTAAACTATAACCAATAAAAATTATTTGCTGTGTTGTTAGTAGTTGATCCGTTTCTAATATTTCTAATATGATTAATTTTGAGTCTGGAGTCAGATTTGCATTAACTACCTTCGAGATTATCTTAAAAATGTCTATCCAAAAATTAGTATTTTTTATACATTTTGTGAATGAATGCGTTAGATTAGCTTCTAAATGCTGACATTTATCACATACAGCAGAAACATTTGAAAAAATTCTGTTTAATTTGGATTTTGAAAAGTGTAATCTATGTAAAACCTTAAATTATCAAGGAGTGTCTGGCATTTAATGAGCAGTGGTGTATATGTTGTAAACTTTCATTGCATACTTCTACACTAATTGTTTGACCTAATTCGTTTTCCCATGCTTGCCTATATATTTCCGACTTTGGTAAATCATTTTCCTGAAAAATATTATAAATATATGATATTAATTTTTCTGTGTTCGGATATTTATTTAGACATTCATCTAAAATTTCTGTCTTTCTATTTTTAAAAACCTGTGTGTTTGATTTAACATAGTCTCTAATTTGTAAATATCTAAAGTACTCTTTTGAGTGTAATCCGTAATTTTGTTGTAATTCCTGAAATGAAAGGAATAAACTTTCCCTATAGAGATCACCCATCGTGGTGCAGTGGTATGCGGTCGCTATGTAGTTCCAGGCAGTTGAGGGCTCATGGGAGTTTTCAGGACCAAGGAAAACCGACCGGTGATGTAAAATGCCCGCTAAACATTATTAAACATTGTCTGACTTCTTAAAAGTGTCTTTCCCCCCCCTTCTATCCCCCCCTTCTATACCCCCCTTCTCCCCTCTCCACCCTTCTCTCCACCCTTCTCTCCACCCTTCTCTCCACCCTTCTCTCCACCCTTCTCTCCACCCTTCTCCCCCCCCTTCTCCCCCCCTTCTCCCCCTTCTCTCCCCTTCTCTTCCCCCCCCCCCCCCCCCCGCGCTCTCTAAAGAACTCACCACACACTGTGCAGCCGCCTTCTATCTTTCTTTTGATCGCGGGTGTGAATTTCAGACAGCGCTCCCCCCACTTTCCCTGGCCCCCGCCTTTGCTGTGTGTGTGTGTGTGTGTGTGTGTGTGTGCGGTCGGTCGATCGATCGATCCAGCTCGCGGTTCTCATTGCTGACGGTCGATCCAGCTCGAGGTTTTCCAGGCGAGTGCTCAAAGGTCACCGCAGTGGGACAGCCCCTTATACCTGTCTCATTTTCCTTGTGCTATGTTTCAAAGGTATTTTATTGTCACGTGTACCAATTAAGGTACAGTGATATTCAAATTACCATACAGCCATACTAAAAATAAAGCAGCAAGACACACAACTACATAAAAGTTAATATAAACATCCACCACAGCGGATTACCCACATTCCTCACTGTGATAAAAGGCAATAAAGTCCAATCTTCTTCCCTCATTATTCGGGGCGGTCGAAGCTCCTGCGGCTTGGAGCTGCCGAAGTCGCGAGCTCCGCGATGTTAAAGGCTGCAGGCTCCTGCAGTTGGAGCTCCTTCGATCCCCGCAGAAATCATGAGCTCCGCGATGTTAAGTCGCACAGACTCCCGCGGTTGGAGTTCCCAAACCGATTTCCAGCAAGAGGCCACCAACTCCTTGATGTTCGGCTGCAGTCCAGATGGAGAGACGACACGGAAAAAAAATCGCAACTCCGTCGAGGTAAGAGATTTTAAAAGTTTCCCCCAACTTCCACATAACACAAGCTGAAGAACTCCAAAACATTAATTTAGCACATACTACCAAAGCAATAAAGAAGGAAGGGACAGGCTATGGGTTTTTGCATTATCATGGTCTAGTTTACTTTAGAATAGCGATAACTTATGGTACATCTATTGTTATTGCTGCGTCTAATGTGACTGTAATGCTGCAAAAAGTAAGAACTTCATTTTTCTGGTTATCATCCAGTGTGTAGGACAAAACACACTCTTGAATCCTGGCCATGAGCTTGAGAGAACAATACAATCTAGGAAAGTAACAGCTGAAATCTGTTGCACAGGGAACATAGCAACTGTTCAGCAACATAAAAACAAGATTTAGTTGATATGGTTTGGCGTCTGCACTTCAAAAGTGCTTCATTTCTCTGTGAAAACCTTTGGGCATCCACAGGCTGTGAGCAAGCACTCTGTAACTGCTAGCACTTTCCCTTTATCACCAGATCAAATTTATTGTCTGTGTTGCAGTTGTAACACTGGAAGATCGATTCATATCTTTGACATTCTTTTATTATCCTTAAGGGTGGCACAATGGCGCAGAGGTAGAGTTGCTGCCTTACAGCGCCAGAGACCCAGGTTCGATCTCGTCCATACGGAGTTTGTATGTTTAGCGTTTGTATTATTAAAAATATGTTGAAATGCTTGTTATTTTGTGCATGAGTAAGGTTTTAATACTTTTCATTAGCCTGTGCTCAAACAGTGTAAACTTAAAGTGTAGGAAGGAACTGCAGATGCTGGTTTAAACTGATGATGGACACAAAATGCTGGAGTAACTCAACGGGTCAGGCAGCGTCTCTGGAGAAAAGGAATGGGTGATGTTTCGGGTCGAGACCTTCTCTCCAGAGATGCTGCCTGTCCCGCTGAGTTACTCCAGCATTTTATATCTATCTTCAGTGTAAAATTAAAGTTGGTTTCAGTATAACTGAGCCATGAAGTGTACACTTTAAAAAAAATCTTGTTGAAAATTATTAAAACAGGCTTTTATAGAAAACCGTTTGACGGAACAAGGACATTCCTTCTAGTTCGTGCACCAGAATTAATTATACAAACTTAGAATAATGTGTAGTTTAGTCTTTACCTTCACATATAATTTAAAGGGCATGTATAAACACAGTGGCCATTAGGTGATTTGGAGGTCAAATCCAAGTATGAAGCTCAATGCAAATTGTGTGATTGGCAGTAAATAGTGTAAACATGTAAAGTCAAAAGGAATAGGAGTAGAATTATACCATTCGGCCCATCATGTCTACTCCGCCATTCAATTATGGCTGATCTATCTCTCCCTCCAAACCCCATTCTCCTGCCTTCTCCCCATAACGTCCGACACCTGCACTAATCAAGAAAAAGTATTTCCGCTGACTGGACAGCAAGCAATAAAAAAACTTTTCACTATATCTCTGTACATGTGAAAACAAACTAAACTAAATAGTGTTACAAACTGTAGCATTCAAAGGAGAATTGACCACAGTTCAATACAATGGTAGAAGCCAGGGGCAGTGTTATTTGGGGGTTGGGATAAACAGAAAAAAAGTGTGTGAGGTAGGGTCTCGACCTGAAACGTCATCCATTCCCTCTCTCCAGAGATGAGTTACCCCAGCATGTTGTGTCTGTCTTCAGTGTAAACCAGCACCTGCAGTTCCTTCCCACACAAAACGAAATATATGATAGATATAGAGCATAACTATTAGGTGAGAGGGGAAAGGTTTCTCTCGCAATGTAGATGTGTGGGGCCAGTGGTGAGGGCCTAGAACACACTGCCTTGGGTGGAGGTGGTGACGGCCGATGCAATAGCAATGTCTAAGAGGCTTTTAGATAGACGCGTGTAAGTGCAGGGCATAGAGGGATATAGATCATGTACAGGCAGATGAGATCAGTTGAACTTGGCATCATGTTTTGTTTCATGTGCCGTACTGTTCTATATTCTGTCGGGAACTAATACCTAGAGAAGGCCTGTCAAAACAATAAAATGTATCGGCAGGTCTGGCTAGCTTGCAGTGCAAATGAGTCAAAAGCATTTGTATCAAGAACAGACTCAAGATTGAGGAGCTTCTTGATGTGCAGTTTCCAACATGTTCTCAGAGCATCTCTCTTCTGGATATGTTTCTCTTTGTCCTTGCTCCTAGATGGAACCATGAGTGTTTGGCCTTTGATAGGCTTGGCGGTGCTGAAGAACCTGTGTATGAAATGATTATCATTCAATTTCCACACCTTCTGCCCTCTTTCCAAACACCATCAGTTCTTCTGATCACTTTTTTTTTTATTGGACCTGGGTCTTCATGTTCCTGGAAAGATTTTTTTACCCCCCTCCCCCCTTCAGACATGGGGAAGTTTCCAATCCAAGAATGCCTTGAGTTTCTGATTAGGTACTTCTTAATTTCCTGGTGTTTCTCATCAAACCCAGTGGTCCTGTACTTTCCCAGGAATGGAACCAAGGAAGCCACAAATCTTTTGAGTGCGTTAATTATGATGAAGGTGCTGGCTGTCGAGATTCAGTGGGCACTCTCTATGGCTGTACACATTGAAACTGCCTGAACAGGTCCTTGGTATTGGGACTGCTATTTGCATTATCGCAGATCTGCCTCGGGCTGCCCAACTTGATGCTGGCACCAACAACGCCAATTCCCTTCCCCCTAACCTCGCCCACTGATCATGATCCCTCACCATCCAGTTCACTGCCAGTTCACGCCTGGCCCCCAATAACGTGCGACAAGCAGAAGAGAAAGTCCTTTCAGCAAATCATTTGTTCTCTTGCGCCAACGACGCAGGCTTCATTTAACATGCCTTCCCAGGCACTGTAGGATTTGCAAACTCATCAGTTTGCAGTTGACATTCTCACGGACTGCCCACTTGCACGTCAACTTGGTGAAATATGTGTGAAAATGGAAAAATAAATGGTTTATAAAAATGTGGGTGAATTATGCAAATCACCACTTCCAAATGGATTAAGGATTTGCATGCTGATCTAGGTTGGACGATTGGCCCATCTGTGTCCATTTAGGTTTGAGATTCCAACACATAATTCCTTTGCCAGGTTTAATTGAAGAAAATACGGGAATACCGGAGAGCAATTCCTTTGGGGGGTTGAAGTCAAGAGGATGATGGACGCTGCTGCCTATGTGCCGATGCTATTAATGAGATGCTATTAATGAAGTTGCATCAAGTGTTTCTTCTGCGGAACATGTTTAGTGCAACTCTCACCTCCACCTCAATAAGATGCTTTCACTCACTGTCATGATTCTCAACAGGATGTACCTCTTCTGCTTAAAAAAAGGACACAAAGTGCTAGATTAACTCAGCGTAGAGTCAGACATCATCTCTGGAGTAACCATGCTGGAGTAACTCAGCAAGTCAGGCAGCTTCTCTGGAGTAACAGTGCTGGAGAAACCCAGCCAGTCAGGCAGCATCTCTGGAGTAACAAAGTGTTGGAGTAACTCGACAGCTCATGCACAACACAGAGGCTGCCTGACCCACTGAGTACTTTTTGCAGTATAAACCAGCATTTACACTGTACTTCTTCTGATGTTTATCTTGGTCTTTTGCATTCTCTCTTTAGACTTTCCATCCTGTCTTCAGAGGAGTTTTGTGTTTCTGTGTACTACTATTCCGGCACACTACCATATTAACTTTACATGTACGCTATTTTGTTGGTGTTCTAACATCATTTCCACCAGCCAGCTCAGTAGCATTTGTCGGTCTGTCCTCCTCTCTGTTTCTTGGCAGAATCAAGAGCTGCAAATGGTGTTGCTGAAAGGATGACCTTCCATTGACCTTCCCATCATCATTCCCTTCTTTCTATACATTACACATTTCTTTCACTACTCTCTTTCATGCTGCTGTGTTGCATCATTTCCATTCGCTATCCAAACATTTTGTGCACTGTTCATTTTGCCTTGCGTAATAGGTGGAGGGAAGGAAAGGGCACTCCAAGGAAGCAGCGACTGGGAGGAAGCAAGTCTTTGAGGAAAAAAAATTGGAAGTACAGCTATGGTTTTGTGGCCAATGTCTCACTCGTGGCATATGTTGGATCTTGGGAATTTCACTTTATTGCTAAGTTTACCAGTTCGACTGTTGGGATTGTCAACAAGAAACCAAGCAAAAACCAGTGCCGGCTTTGGCATGTGAGTAGTTGTATGTTGCATACCAGGTTTTCTTTGACTAATTGAAAAGTGCAGTGTGGAGACAAGCCCTTCAGCCCATCGAGGCCACACCTCTTCACTAATTATATGTTATCCCACTTTCGTATACACTCCCTACGCACAATAGGTGGTCACTCCACCTTTTTCTGTCTAACTTCCGGGAAACTAGTCCTGATTGTCCTCATAAGGTCCTAAGGAATAGAAGAGGAATTAGGCCATTCGGCCCATCAAGTCTACTCCACCATCAATCATGGCTGATCTATTTCTCCCTCCTAACCCCATTCTCCCGTCTTCTCCCCATAGCCTCTGACACCCGTACTAATCAAGAATCTATCTATATCTGCCTTAAAAATATCCACTGACTTGGCCTCCACAGCCTTCTGTGGCAAAATAATTCACAGATTCGCCACCCTTTAAATAAAGACATTTCTCCTCATCTCCTTCCTCAAAGAACATCCTTTAATTCTGAGGCTATGACCTCTAGTTCTAGACTCTCCCACTAATGGAAACATCCTCTCCACTCCATCCAAGCCTTTCACTATTCACATCGGAAATGTCCTCATTCTTCAGGGAACGGGGGTTCCCCTCCCCTACTATACATGAGGCTCTCACCAGGGTCTCTTCAATACCCCGTAACACTGCTCTCTCTCCCCCATCCCCCCCACTCGTAACAAGGGCAGAGTCCCCCTAGTCCTCACCGTTCACCCCTCTAGCCATCACATACAACAAATAGTCCTCCGACATTTTCGCCACCTCCAACGTGACGTCACCACTCGCCGCATCTTCCCATCTCCCCCATCCCCCCCCATCTGCTTTCCGCAAAGACCGCTCCCTCTGTAACTCCCTGGTCAATTTTTCCCTTCCTTCCCGCACCACCCCCTCCCCGGGTACTTTCCCTTGCAACCGCAAGAGATGCTACACTTGTCGCTTTACCTCCCCCCTCGACTCCATTCAAGGACGCAAGCTGTGACAGAGGTTCATCCGCACCTCCTCCAACCTCATTTATTGCATCCGCTGCTCTAGATGTCAGCTGCTCTACATCAGTGAGACCAAGCGTAGGCTTGGCGATCGTTCCGCCAAACACCTCCGCTCGGTCCGCATTAACCAACCTGATCTCCCTGTGGCTCAGCACTTCAACTCCTCCTCCCATTCCGAATCCGACCTTTCTGTCCCGGGCCTGCTCCATGGCCAGAGTGAGCACCACCGGAAATTGGAGGAGAAGCACCTCATATTCTGCTTGGCTGATTTTTACCCTAGCGGCATAAACATTGACTTCTCCAATTCCCCGTAGCACTTGCTGTCTCTTCCCCATTTCAGCTCTCCCTCAGCCCTCGGGCTCCTCCTCTTCCTTTCTCTTTTCTTCTCCCACCCTACATCAGTCTGAAGAGGCGTTTTGGCCCGAAACATTGCCTATTTCCTTCACTCCGTAGATGCTGCTGCACCCGCTGAGTTTCTCCAGCACTTTTGTCTACCTTCGATTTTCCAGCATCTGCAGCTCCTTCTTAAACACAATATCTTGTGAGAGCAGTTGGGGAAATTAGATATTTGAAGTGCATTAATGTGTAGATTTAATTCATTTTTTTAAATTAAATTTGTTAAATTTTGCATTTTGAGGCTCAAAGTGACTGTTAAAACTGTTTGCAAAGCTGTATCTCATTGAATTGTTTCCTGGTGGGTTGTGTTCAGAAAGAATACAAAGATTTAAATCTTGCAGTGAGGAAGAGCAATATTTATAAGGTTGCCAAGGACAATTGATTTCACAGAGACAATCAACTTGCTCATTACAGCAGACACACACACAGTGTTATGGACAGGCATGAGAGTAAATAAAGACTTGGTAATTGGTAAAGGTCAAGCTGAAAATGGATGAATTGGAAGCCACAACTGCAGGACAACGTTGCCACCGGCTTGTGCCTTACACATACAAAGGGTGGCGCTGCGGCAGAGTTGCTGCCTTGCACTGCCACAGACCCGGGTTTGACCATGTCTATGGGTGCTGTCTGTTCTGGAGTCTATATGTCCTCTCTGGACCTTGTGGATTTTCTTTGGGTGCTCTGGTTTCTTCCCACATTCCAAAGACTTGTAGGTTAATTGGCTTCTGTAACTTTCCCCTAGTGTGTAGGATAAAACTATTGCGACCTGGACTCGGTGGGCTGAAGGGCCTGTTTCCACGCTGTCTCTCAGAACAAAGACCCACATTTATTTTCTGAACAACCAGTCATTATTTTGGTATAGATCTCTGTCCCATCTCTCATATGCCTCTGTAATCATGTATTGTCTTTCTGCTGACTGGTTTGCCTGCAACAAAAGCTCTTCACTGTACCTCTGTAGGTGACAAATAAACTATTGACAAATAAAACGTGACAGTAAACTAAACATCAACTCGCTCTTCCTCAATCCTGTCAGCGCTATCTCGAGAAATTAGTTGGCTTTTCCAAAGCAAAACTATGAGAGAATGGGGAAAAAACAGTCCTCTGCTGAGTCTTTACAGTGACAGTTGGAGGATTAGTTGTGTTAACTGCACCAAGCTGCCTCTAATGCAATGGATTAAATGCTTCCTCTACTCTGCACTAAGTGGCAAAAGAAATCCAGTTGTCAATCATTTAAACAAGTGAGGAAAGGCTCACTGATTTTGTAATCCTCTTCAAATCCAGTCTGTATCCCCCGAGGACAGATCGGATCTAGACAAGTAGTGTGAAACGGAGTTACCCATAAACTAGCTTTTCATAAGAAATCTACGTATCTATCATGTTAGACATTAAAGTCTGTACAATCCTATGAGTGGTAAATCACAATGCGCATATATATATATATCAGATTTCCATCTCCCAACACTGACTCGTAGGTAATTATTGTTTACCTATTTGTTGCTGTGCAACTAAATCCAAAACAATAAAATAGTCAGCGATAGATGCCTTCAACTTGCAAACATGTATGCAATGATATCTTGTAGAGTTTATTACAACCAGTTTATTTTTAGTATGTAAAGGAGCAGATTTTGAATGTATGTCAATGTGATCTCTTGCCTTAACAGGAGAAAAATAATGTTGTCAAAACAGGATAAATCACTTTCAATTTATGTGGGGCATCTGAAGTTGGGTTATTAAATTTGCAAATATAGAATTGGTATTCCCATGTATGTGTTAGTAATCCTCGGTGTCAGCTCATCCTGTTTAAAATGTTGTTTAGTTTTGTGATACAGCATGGAAACAGGACCTTCAGCCCACCATTATCACCTGTAATGTGTCTGAATCTCAAGGACATAATTTACTGATAGTTTAGGTAAACAGAGTCATACAAAAAGACTTTACAAGCAGTGGCGTGAGTGAGGAAAAATGTAATGTAAAAAAAAAAATTCCTGGATAGAATTAAGGTCGCAGATTCCGAAAGCTACACCACATGGAAACGGGCCCATCAGCCTAACTCGTACTTGGCCATTTGAAATAGTCCCATTTGCTTGCATTTGGCCAATATCCCTCTAAGCCTGTGTGTAAGAAAGAACTGCAGATATTACCCTTTTGTAATGGCTTCCTCATCATAGAAAGTACAATATTACGGTTTCAGTATTGATTCACAATGATGAAACGCGTATTGGAAACTTGGTTTTCTCTCTCTCTCTCTCTCTCTCTTCCCTTCTCTCTTCCCCCCACCATGTTCGATATCATCAGCATGAGGTTGTGTAACAGGTCCTCACACATGCTGATGACACCACAAAAATAGTTTTTTTTGAACTTGACAATGTTGACGACTGAATTTCCTTCATTATTTAATGTTTCAAAACATCGATTGATTCAACGATACGGCCCTTCGGCCCATCGGGTCTACGCTGACCATCGATCACCTGTTCACACTAGTTCTTGGTTATGCCACTTTCGCATCTATTCCCTGCACATTTGGGGCAATTGACAGAGGTCAATTAACCTACAAACTTGCACGCCTTAGGGACGTCAGAGGAAACTGATGAGTTTGCAGGGAGGACATGAAAACTCCACACAGACAGCGCCCGAGGTCGGGATCGAGCAGCAGCTCTACCAGCTGCACCACTATGCCACCCTTAAATGTGGGAACAAATATTTCCTACTGCTAGTTTTTTCCTTACACATTTAATGCACACAGCAAAATGTTTTGTCACCTCCAATGTGATCTTAAACCTAATAATTTATTTTGATTATATCTTGATGCTTCAAATGTAATCAATTTCCTTTTATGGAGGGTTGAATATAGCTTAGTTTCAGCAATATTTTAAATTGTTGCTCCTGTTTAGTTGGTAATATAAATCTATTCAATCTTTAATGGGAGTCTCTGCTTATCTAGAACATGCCAAATATATGATTCTGTACCTGGTGCTGCATTTGCAGATGCAAGATGTGGGTGGCACGATGGCTCAGCAGTAGAGACCCGTGTTCAATCATGCGTTTGGGTGCAGTCTGTACCGAGTTTGTACGTTCTCCCCGTGACCTGCGTGGGTTTTCTCTGCGATCTTCGGTTTCCTACCACACTTCAAAGACGTACAGGTTTTCAGGTTAATTGGCTTGCTATGAATATGAAATTGTCCCTAGTGTGTGCAGGATAGTGTTAGTGTGCGGGGATCGCTGGTCGATGCAGACTCAGTGAGCCAAAGGCCCTGTTTCTGCACTGCATCACTAAACAAAAAATAGATCTCTAAACGTATTACTGCATAATTAATCCTGCAAACAAACCAAGGCAAACTCAGAGCCAGTTAGTTTTGGCCAATTTTTGACTCCATAAATATTGATGTTAGGTAGCAGGTGGACATTACTGCACCAGATCTGTGGGTGAGTGGCTTCGTGTTCCAAAGGGTTGTGTTGGAAGGAACTGTGTGGATGCTGGTTTATACCGACAATAGACACAAAATGCTGGAGAAACTCAGCGGGTCTGGAGAAAAGGAATAGCTGACGCTTTGGATCGGATCCCTTCTATCCAAACCCAAAGGATTGTATTGGCCTTATCCCTGTTTTAAAGCCTGGAATGAATATTGCAGCCCACACTGGCATGATGGCACATTGGCTATACGCATCATAAATCAATAATGAGCCTGAAATGTCTTTGTATGCCTTCTAGACAGTTTAGCTGCTGGTTTAAAAAGAAAAACACTTTCCCTTCCATCACAGTTTTGTAAATAAATATCAAGTTTTATTTTCAAGCTTTAGATGCTCACACGATGCATCCCAGCCCTCCCTTACACCCCAACATCCCAGACTGAGCAAAACATGTATCTCTTGCGGAAGATAGACACAAAGTACTGGAGCAACTCTGCGGGTCAGGCAGCATCTCTGGAGGAAAAGAAGAGGTGACTCTTCTTGGCCCGAAACGTCATCTGTTCCTTTTCTCCAGAGATGCTGCCTGACCCATTGAGTTGCACCAGCACTTTGTGTCTATCTTCGGTATAAACCAGCATGTGCATTGCCTTCATACACACTTATCTCTTGCCCACCCAATAAATATAACAGCCTTTTGCTTGAATTGTTCAGCTGTGCTCATTTACTGAAACTTGGAAATCTTTCACACAATTGGATATCCAGTGGACATCATTCTAAGCTACCTCGTCTCCATTTAGGCAGAAATTTGGTGAACCATCTTGATAGCCCCTAGTCGTCCTTGTCTGAAATGTATCTATTTATTGTATTTGGTGAAACAGCAAAGGACCTGCTGACAAAGTGAAGGCATATTTGAAGTGGCTAAGTTATTAAATGTGATTAAAGCCTACTTCAACCTTTCAGTGCCCACTCACATACTGAGGTTCTCTGGAGGCCAACTATTTATATTCAGAGAAGTGCAATAACTTATTTACAGCTGGCCTAAAACTAATCCTCCCTCTGCTTTGAAATTTAAGTCAGAAGAAAGCATTGAGATATACTTGGTTTATTTTTCTCCTTTCTCCCCCTCCCCAGAAGTTTGGTTTTCTCTAATACTTAGCCTGGTGGTACAATTCCCTACCACATATCCCTCGCCACTCTATCCATTCCTTCAACCCACCACAACATAATCCTTTGTCCCCATGTGATAAAAAACGACAGGTCACCAACACTAAATGGTGGGAATTAGAGATACAACGTGGAAACAAGCCCATCGGCTTACTGAGTCCGCACCGACCAGCAAGCCCTGCATGTTATTGCCAGGCAGTAATTTTAAGTTGAAAAACAAATTGAGAGTTGCACAGAGACTCAACAAAGTCACGCAGTGGCATCTGTGAATAGAATTGTCTGGAAGTATAAATACAGTCAGTTCTTTGTTAACATGTCATCATCCTCCCCTCCTGGATGGATGTATGCATGGATAGGACAGGTTTAGAGGGATATGGGACAAACACAGGCAAGTGGGACTAATCAGGCATGTTGGGCTGAAGGGCCTGTCTCCACGCAGTATGACTCCTGGATGTTGGTCTGGATTTGGACAATCTCCATCCCACAACAGGCAGGTAGGGCACTAAGGGAAGGGGAGTGGAAGGCGTGTGACGTCACATCCTCTTTAAGGAGTGTTCCTCTCCCGGCCACAGGCAAACGAGCCACAAGCAAGATCAACTAAGGCTCATTGGACCATGTATGTGTGGATTTTGTATGTTCTACCTGTGACTGTGTGGTTTTCCTTCAGGTGTTAAGGTTCCCTCCCCCACATCCCAGAGACGTGTGGGTTTGTAGATTAATTGGTCTCTGTAAATTCCCCCTAGTGCGTAGGGAGTGGATGAGAAAATGGAATAACGTCGAACTAGTGTGAAATGGGCTGAAAAAGGCCTGTTTCCATGCTGTTGTTCTAAACCAAATTGAACTAAATTAAAACTTATGTGGCATTGATGTTTGAAATTAGGGACCTCAGCTTGGACCGGGTGAAGTGAATGTTGATTTTGTTTATACATAGTCCCCCCTATTTCAAGGCACCATAATGTTTGGGACACAGCAATGTCATGTAAATGAAATGAGTCATGTTTAGTATTTTGTTGCATATCCTTTGCATGCAGTGATTGCTTGAAGTCTGTGATTCATGGACATCACCAGTTGCTGGGTGTCTTCTCTGGTGATGCTCTGCCAGGTCTGTAGTGCAGCCATCTTTAGCTTATGCTTGTTTTGGGGGCTAGTCCCCTTCAGTTTTCTCTTTAGCTTATAAAAGGCATGCTCAATTGCATTCAGATCAGGTGGTTGACTTGGTCACTCAAGAATTGACAATTTTTTAGCTTAGCAAAACTCCTTTATTGCTTTAGCAGTATGTTTGGGTCATTGTCTTGCAGTAGAATGAACCACCGACCAGTGAGTTTTGAGGCATTTATTTGAATTAGTGCAGATAGGATGTGTCTATACACTTCAGAATTCATTATGTTACGACCATCAGCAGTTGTATCATCAATGAAGATAAGTGAGCCAGTACCTTCAGCAGCCATGCTTGCCCAGCACATAACACCCCCACCCCTGTGTTTCACTGATGAGGTGATATGCTTTGGATCTTGGGCAGTTCCTTTGCTCCTCCATACTTTGCTCTTGCCATCACTGATATAAGTTAATCTTCATCGCATCTGTCCACAAGACCTTTTTCCAGAACTGTGGTTGTTCGTTTAAATACTTCTTGGCAAACTATAACCTGGCCATCCTATTTTTGTGGCTAACCAGTGGTTTGCATCTTGCAGCGTAGCCTCAGTATTTCTGTTCATGAAGTCTTCTGCGAACAGTGGTCATTGACAAATCCACACTTAACTCCTGAAGAGTGCTTCTGATCTGTCGGACAGGTGTTTGGGGATTTTTCTTTATTATAGAGAGAATTCTTCTGTCATCAGCTGTGGAGGTCTTCTTGGCCTGCCAGTCCCTTTGCAATTAGTAAGCTCACCAGTGCTCCCTCTCTTCTTAATGATGTTCCAAACAGTTAATTTTGGTAAGCCTAAGGTTTGGCTAATGTCTCCAACAGTTTTATTCTTGTTTCTTATTCTTGTCTCATCATGGCTTCTTTGATTTTCATTGGCACAACTTTGGTCCTCATGTTGATAAACAGCAATAAAAGTTTCCAAAGGTGATGGAAAGACTGGAGGAAAGATTGGGTGCTGAGAGCTCTCTTATACCTGCATTAAGGAGGCATTTAAACACACCTGAGCAATTACAAACACCAGTGAAGCCATGTGTCCCAAACATTATGATGCCCTGAAATGGGGTAGGGGACTCTATAAACACAGCTGTAATTTCAACATGGTGAAACCAAAATGTATAAAAATACCCTTTAATAAAATCTGAAAATGTGCACTTTAACCACATGTGATTTTTTTTTTCTATTACACATCTCAAATTGTGGAGTTCAGAGGCTAATAAATAAATGATGGGTCGTTGTCCCAAACATTATGGAGGGCACTGTACATTCAAATCATTTGACTGTAACAAAGTTCTTTGCATTTTACTAAGTGTCTGATGATGAAAGGAAATTAGTAACTTACTTCCTCTATTGTGAGCGCGGGATGCTGTCAGAGTCTTTGACTTTGTCATTTTTAGCTTAATCTCTGCATTCACAAATCATGTAGTGGTTCACACCATTGTGACTTCCACTCAGAATAAAAGGGCGTATCTTTAGAAAGGAGATGAGAATTAATTCATTAGTCAGAGGGTGGTGAATCTCTGGAATTCATGGCCACAGACGGCTGTGGAGGCCAAGTCAGTGGATGTTTTTTAAAGCGGAGATTGTCTGATTCTTGATTAATAAGGGTGTCAAAGGTTAGGAGAAGGCAGGAGAATTGGGTTGAGAGGGAAAGATAGATCAGCTATGATTGAATGGAGGAGTGGATGCAATGGGCCAAATGGCTTAATTCTGCTCCTACAACTTATTTATCAGGGAGGAATATTCATTGACTTTATCGATGAGGATTAATATATGAGGTCATGCTATTTCAATGATGATTAGAGAAGATATCACAATTTTCTAGTGATTCTAGAAATAACATTTAAGTCTGCAGGTGAAATATTGTGCTGATTTTACCTCTTGGGATTTTCTATAGTGTTTGATTGAAGCTCCTGCTACAAAGCTGTTTTCACTAGATTAAATAACGCCAATAGAACTCTGCAGTTGTGTGCAGATGTCAGTGTTATCGAACTCCCATAATGTCTTTTGCAATCTTAACAAAAATCTTAATATTTTCCATTCCATCAAGGAAGGGACATAAAGCGTGAGACAAACCAAGAAGCAGAACGTAGGCTGCTAGAGAACTCGATGGATGGATGTGGACCCTGGAGTTGAAATCCACAGTAAATTGCACAAGAAGTTAGTTAAGTTCATAAATCGTACGCTAATGCCCCTCTCCCACTTAGGAAACCTGAGCGGAAATCTCTGGAGACATTGTGCCCCACCCAAGGTTTCCGTGCGGTTCCCGGAGGTTTTTGTCAGTCACCCTAATGGTCGAAAGTGGTTTCCGTTTTAAAAATCGGTAATTTTTTAGTCGAAGCCGGTTGCGATGCTTGTTGAAGATGGTTGCTGGAGGACAAAAACCTCCGGGACCCGCACGGAAACCTTGGGTAGGGCGCAAAGTCTCCAGAGGTTTCCGTTCAGGTTTCCTAAGTGGGACAGGGGCATAAGGCTCCACAAGTGCCCTGCTGCACATTCTAATCCTGTCCTGTGTGTTCAGAAGTTTGAGATCATTTTAACCAGTTTTCTAACTCCAGAGGATCCAGCCAACGTGATGCTCACTGGAATTGCTTGCAAAAGGGAAAGGGATCCCAAAGGAATCGGCCCTTAGCAATTCCTTCGCATTCACCCAGTCCCCAGTACAAGCACCATCCTGCCACTTAACCAGAATATATAAGGGCTGTGTGGTGCCACAGCCGGTAGATCCTCCAGGTTGGATCCTGTCCTCGGGTGCTGCCTGTGTTGAGTTTGCGTGTTCTCCCTGTGACTGCGTGGGATAAGCCAGTCTACTTCCGCAGTACAAAGACGCGCGGGTCAGGAGGGTAATTGACCACGGTAAATCGCTCCCTTGTGTGTAAGTGAGTGGTGGAATCGGTGGGAAGTTGATAGGAATGCAGGGAGAATGAAATGGGATGAATGTAAATGGGCAGTTGACAGTTGAGCTCAATGGGCCAAAGGGCCTGTTTCACTGCTCTATCATTCTATCTATGTAACTAAAAATGAATGAAACGTTGCCCAATAAGACTTGGAAATCCAAAGGTGTAGTTAAAGATAACTTTTACATGTGTGCAACAGAGAGCTTGCTGACCGGTTGCATCGTGGCTTGGTTCGGCAACTTGAGCGCCCTGGAGAGGAAAAGACTACAAAAAGTAGTAAATACTGCCCGGTCCATCATCGGCTCTGACCTTCCTTCCATCGAGGGGATTAACCGCAGTCGCTGCCTCAAAAAAGCTGGCAGTATCATCAAAGACCCACGCCATCCTGGCCACACACTCATCTCCCTGCTACCTTCAGGTAGAAGGCACAGGAGCCTGAAGACTGCAACGACCAGGTTCAGGAATAGCTACTTCCCCACAGCCATCAGGCTATTAAACCTGGCTCGGACAAAACTCTGATAACTAATAACCCATTTTACTTCGGAGTCACGTGAGTGACTACGTGGAGAAGACCCCGCCTGGCGCATGCTCGTCATTACGTCGACGCATGTGAAGCTCCGACAGGGTGGAGAGCGCAGCTCCCACCAGCCTAAGTTTAACCCGCAGGTAAGTCGCTGTTGAACTTTCTTGCTAGTGGGTTTAAACTCTGCTAGAGTGCTGATGTATTTTGAATTTTTTTTAAACTCTGTAACTCTGGCTCGAAATACGGAGCCAGCTAGAGTGAATGTATTTTGAAACTGCGGTAATTGAATAGAACGCGCTGGAACTGCACTTTCCGATTTAGATCGGATCGGGAGATAAGGGCTGCTTTAAAAGCCGGCTCCCGCTATTTACCGCTATTTAGAGCGGGTTTGGAGATAACTACTGTGATAAATGCCGGCTCCAAATACCCAGTAAGTGTAAAATAAAGTCTGCTCTGAGTATATGTTACCAGATGCAGTTTTCTTTATGGAAATGTATGTAACCCTGTGTGATACTGAGGTTAATACAAATATTCTGCAAGCAGAATGTGCCTGTCAGAATTACAATTTTAAACATATATGGTTTATGCACAAATACAAAACAGTAAAGAAATAACTCTCCTCCAAGGGAGGACAAAAATGTGGGGGAGGCTGGAAATGGAGAAAATGCTCCACACTTGACTTAGTCAAGGATTCTTGACCCAGGTATTCCTGTTAGGCAGGCTCCAAAGGAGTTTCCATACGCTGAGTATGGTGCCTATGAAAATGGGATTCTGATTCTCCGGTACCTAGGTTAGGTCTGGATGAGATCCCTAGAGCAAGATAAAATGCTCCAAATTCTAATCAGTCAAGGGTTCTAAAGACCCATGAGATTCTAAGGCAGGCTCTGAAGGAGTTTCCATACACTGAATATGGTGCCTATAAAAAAAAAAGAGAATCTCATTCACCAGTGCCTTGATTAGGTCTGGATGAAGTATTTAGAGCAAGATAAAATGCTCAAAATTCTAAACAATTAAGGATTTTAAGGCCCATGAGATTCTAAGGCAGGCTCCGAAAGGAGTTTCCATACACTGAGTATGGTGCCTATGAAAAATGAGAATCTCATTCACCAGTGCCTTGTTTAGGTCTGGATGAAGTCTCCTAGAGCAAAGACTCGGGAGTACCAGGGCAGGATGAAACTGACCCTGAAGCTGGTGTCCCTACTTATGGGTATATATCAGAGCACAATAGAAACGCTCCGGGTGTTCCTGACGTAGCACCAAGTTTTGCTATATCGGTATGGACTGGTGAGGCTATGGATGAACCTGGCGGCCAACATTATTTAGTTTCTCACCTACTTCAAGAAACTGTTATGACTGAAACAGTAAAAAATATATAAAACACCCGTCTATTGTGCCTCGCTCAGGGTGCCAACAGTAACTCAGTAATGGGGCACCCATGAGTGTAAAGATGCGAGGACAGGAATTGTGTTCCAGCATGTCCTCTAGCTGATATTCAGTTGTCATCACTGCATTTGGGGAAGACATACATGGGTCGATAATGTCCAATACTTTTAAGACATGCTTGCGTTAAAGTCTTACTCTGCAATGCATATTCAAACCCAATTGTATGATGAAAATTGCCATTTGGCTAATATTATACCCAAAAAATGCAGGATTATGTGGGCAAGCTATAACCAGATTTATGATTGATGAAAAACTGCCCAAACAATTAAGGATATTTGCCTTATAAAACTTCTCATCCCTGCTTTGAGAAAACAAACAGGTTGAATACGAACCCCGATATTAAGAGAAGGAGATCTTCTGGTTCATTTACGGAAGTACAGAAACGTCATTCCATCACACATGGAATTTCTGGGAAACAACCTCTGGTCGGTTGTAAGATTGCAATTGTTTTGTAGTTCTGCGTTCAATCTGATTGGCTTGGTGTTTGAATGTACCAGGAACTTGTCAGGTAGAGCTAATATATCCCAGACACAAGTATGGGGGTTGCAGAGTCATTCTGGGACTCACAAACTTAAATTTATAGTTCAGTGTAGGCAATTTAAAAAAAGTACACTTCAACACTGTAATGAAGGTGTTATCATAAGGTTGCTATATGGCTATTATTAGACCTAAAAAAGATGCCTTATTATTCAGGTACTGAAATTAATTGGATGGGTCAGCTGAAGGAATTACCTAATGGGTTAAATTCAGCCATCAGATTGCTCACACAATTATTGAAACCAGCACTGATGTTAATGAGGGCACAGAATCACATTGTAATGACTTATCTAGAGGATATGTTAACTGTAAATGGAAGACAGCTGAAGAACTGGGTTCAGCAACCATAAGCCTATTGAAAGGCTAAGGTTCTGTACATCCAAACAACATGTAAGTTACAGGCATCCCAAACAATTGATTATCTGGGGTGTGTCATTAATTCAGTTGATATGTCAGTAACTTTACCAACAATTAAGGTTGGGGGTGTTACAAATGCCTGTACTTGTCTTGGTAAAAAACATTATCCCACCATCCAAGAAGTAACTACGGTTACTGGTAAAGTGATAGTGGTAAAGTAAAGTGACAAAAGTCTGCAAAGACCAGAGAATAAGCATAAAAAGTGTGCAGGTCATTGATTAGGTTCATGCAGTTACCAACTAAAAAGGTTGAGCTGAATTGCAATGATGGATTCTCAATGTTGCACAAGTTACTAGAAGTAAAAATGTGCTTGTTCAGTAGTCTTCAGTGGTATTACAGACTGATGGGAGTGCTCTCGGATGGGGAGCCAAGGACAGTTGTGGTGGTCGATGTTCTGTCCAAGACGATTTAATTCTCCAAATACATGTTCAATTACGAGTAGACAATACCACAGCTGTGGGAGAAGACAATATTGTGGTAAGACAACAGATCTCGAAAGTTCAATGACAATACAGAATGAATGTTAAAATTCAAAAAGTTAAAAATAAAAAAAAGATTGTCACACAGTATGAGTACCAAATCTTGATCTGTAGTGTCTGGATTAAACCTCCAGTGATCTAAATGTGTCTCATGGGAGCCAGCCCAAGGAGCATTAGCGGTGGATGCATTCTCGCTACATTGGGGAAGTATAGTCTTTTATGTTTTTGCCATTTTGCCAGATTAAGCAATGTGTCACCAAAATAGAGCAAGTCTCCGCCGCAGGCGTTTGGTGGTTCCAAACTGGTATTGCTTCTCGGCCTTTTGGCTAAGATCAAGTGTAGTATCTGTTCTTATCAGTTTAATATCTGATATGTCCCTTATCTAGGGACCATTACTAGACAGCCATTGTTCCCATTGGTGCTCAGAATGATGATTCAGACATTCATGACAAATCCCAGGTGCAGTAATTGTTGGTACATCCAGTAACAGCAGAAGTCATCCATTACATGACCGTATTAATTGTTAATCTGCAGGTTCTGATGGAATGTCGGATAGGACCATGGATGTCATAACTGCAGCTTGGAAATATAGCACTAAGAAACAATATATGTTGCATATAAGGAATGGGAAATCTTTTGTATACGGTCAGATATATTTTATCATACTGCAAACATATCGGATGTATTGGAGTTCCTTGCTATGTTGCACCTGAGTTATAGTACCATTAATTGAGCTCAGCGTGCTTTGTCCTCCTATTTAGGACAATTTTCAGAACGACAATTTATCGGGTCTCATCCGTTAATATGCCGATTTATGAGAGGAATTTTAATAAAATCATAGCAAACCCAGATATACAGAAATCTGGGATGTCAGTATAGTTCTCACATTGCTTCGGCAATGGACTCCAATTACGTCACTGTCTTTTCATAAGTTAATATTTAAAGTGGTTATGCTGATGACATTAATATCAGCACAATGAGTACAAACATTACAAATGTTACGGTTACATTGTATGCAGTTGTCTGTAGATAAAATGACGTTTTATGTCAATGATCTAAGCAAGCAAAGCAAGCCAAAAAAGGCTGGAACCAATGTAATCTTTAAGACATACTCTGTCAACTAGACATTGTGTGTGGTTAAGCATCTGATTTAATATATATTGAATTAAGAGTCTCCGAGATTGTGAGACACCAATGTTCATTACCCACAAGAAACATAGAAAAAAGTGACAGTACAAACTATTTCTAGATGGATAAACAGGTTCTGGATTAACTGGAGTAGACACTGATGTGTTTAAATCTCATTCCACAAGGGCGGTATCAATGTCCACGTCAAAGGTGCAGGACATGCCGCTCGACCAAATTCTGGAGACCGCAGGATGGTCTAAAGAAGAACTTTTCTAGATTTTATGATAAACCTGTTGTCACAATGCCAGGGTTGCACATGCTGTGTTGGGTTCTGTTCAAATTGTTTGCTTTGTTGCATATCATTTGTTGTAATTTCCCCTGGGATAGAGGGGTTATTACTTTTCTTTTTATTATTATTATTAAAATATTAAAATATTATTGCATAATTTCAAGCAATATATATTATTTACTCACTACTGTGTAAACTCAAGCAGTGTGTCGTATGGAATGATCTACGGCATGAAAATCACAGAGCTTCAAAATCTTCACGTAGTCACTCACGTGACTCAGAAGTAAAATAGTAAGATTAAATGAGAACTTACCAGTTTGAAGTTTGATCATTATTTTAGAAGGAGTTACGATAAGGGATTACGTGCCCTCCACTCCCAACCCTCATAAAATAAATGATCATCTGGTAGTTCTAGTCTATGTAAGCCTTACTATTTTACTCCAGCTATTGGTTCTGTGTTTTTCACGCCGCTGCTTTGAAGTATGCCGAGCATGCGCCAGGTGGGGTCTTCTCGACGTAATCCCTCATCGTAACCACTCATAAAATAACGATCAAACTTCAAACTGGTAAGTTCTCATTTAATCTTACTATTATCTGTTATTTGTACTTTATTAGTTTATTTATTCATGTGTGTATATATTTATATGTGATATATGGACACACTGATCTGTTTTGTAGTAAATGCCTTCTATGTTCTGTGTACTGATGCAAAGCAAGAATTTCATTGTCCTATCAGGGACACATGACAATAAACTCACTTGAACTTGAACTTGAAGGTTTGACTATTTTTATTTATCAGGTAGCTTTTGCTGTTCACTTCAATGGTTTGAAGTCTGAAGAAGAAGTCCTTGCCCAAAACGTCGCCCATCCATGTCCCCATAGATGCCGCCTGACCCACCGAGTCACTCCAGCACCTTGTGTCTTCTCCCAAACCAGCATCTGCAGTTCCTTGTGCCTCAATGGCCCACAATGCCAATGTATAATCTAGCTCAAAGTCTTGTCATATTGCATTGGGCGTGTTCTTCTGAGGCAGTGCTGTGGTGCTGGGAATGACTTGCCTCCACTTCAGTTTTGAGCCTCTCATTGGCCTCCACTCAATGAGGCCAATGTGAGGCGTATAGACTCAGCCGCAGTTGTAGCAAAGATGCATGAAGTGGCAGGCGCACGCGAACTTAGAACTCCTTCTATTATTTATGTTCAGCTTCTACATGTTCCACACAAATTGACTCAATGTTTTCAATGCCAGCCTGAATACTCATTTTCTATTTTGAGAGGTCAGAGGCTAGGGATTCCATGAGTTGGTGGGATGTTTGACCTTTTCAAACCACTTCAAGAATGTATTTGACTCCTTTCCTCCACCGACTGGAAATCTCTTGACAGAACTTGGAATAGAGTGTCTGTTTCAGGAGTCTAATGAGGGGAAGGCAAATGGCCCAGGCCATCAAAGCTGATCATGTGCAATTAGGGTCTCAATGCTGATCCCACCTACTTTTGGTTGATTTTTTCTTCCAATATTTTTGGAGAGTTTCCTGGTAAATAAAACTTAAACTAAGAACAATGCCTTTACATGAAGTTGTGCATTAGACTTTAGACTTTAAAGATACAATGCAGAAACAGGCCCTTTGGTCCAATGGGTTCTCGCCCACCAGCAATCGCCCCATATACTAACACTATCCTATACTCTAGGGGCAATTTACTATTTTTACCAATGCCAGGTAACCTACAAACCTGTACACATTTGGAATTTGGGAGGAAACCAGAGCACCTGTAAAAAACCCACACGGTCACAAAAAGAACGTATAAACTCCGTACTGACAGTGCCCGTAGTCAGGAATTAATCCATATCTCTGATGCTGTAAGGCAGCAACTCTATTGCTGTGCCACTGTGCCTCCTCTTTTTGTTTCAGTATTTTGGTAGCAGGATTATACTGATACTGTAAATCGAAAGGTCACCAGCGCAATCATTTCCCCATGTTGTTGTGTTGCCTGATTGGAACACAGTAGATTTTGTATTAATGCTACCAAGGATGTGGATTTAAACAGAAGTTACCTCTTCTTCCTTGTTTAACCTGAAAGGGGTTAAGTAAGCATATTGTAATCTTTGAAATCGAGTGTTACTGATCTACTGTATTAAGTTGTGCAGTGTTAAAGTAAACAGTTGATGGGGTTGGAATTAGAATAATAAAGTTAACATTTTTATTGTTACTCTGGCAACCTTATTGATTATCAATACAGTCCTGTAAAGAGGATGATAGAAAACTGAAGATACACAGAAAATGTTGGAATAACTCAGCGGATCAGGAGGCATCACTGGATAAAGTGGATAGGTGCCGTTTTGGGTCCAATACGTCACCTATCCATTTTCTCCAGAAATACCACCCAACCTGCTGAGTTACTCCAACATGAAACTAGAAAGGCTGGGGGGAGGGACTCGGGTAGAGGGGGGCTAGGGGACAGGGTGTGGGGCAAGAGGCAGAGAAGGGAAGCACTCGGACCCAAAATGTAGGCGAGAAAGAGGAAAAAGATAATAGACAGAGAATAAGGGATGGTGGGTTTCTAAAATGTGTATATTTTAATGCTAGGAGCATTGTAAGAAAGGTGGATGAACTTAGAGCCTGGATTGCCAACTGGAAATATGATGTTGTGGCAATCAGTGAAACATGGTTGAAGGAGGGCTGTGATTGGAAACTAAATATTCCAGGATTTCGTTGCTTCAGGTGTGATAGAATTGGAGGGACCAGAGGTGGAGGTGTTGCATTGCTTGTCAGAGAGGATATTACAGCAGTGCTTTGGCAGGATAGATTAGAGGGCTCGTCAAGGGAGGCTATTTGGGTGGAACTGAGAAGTGGGAACGGTGTAGCAACACTTTTAGTGGTGTATTATAGACCGCCAAATGGGGAGTGAGAATTGGAAGAGCAAATATGTAAGGAGATAGCAGATATTAGTAGTAAGCACAAGGTAGTGATTGTGGGAGATTTCAATTTTCCAAAAATAGACTGGGAAACACATTCTGTAAATGGGCTGGATGGTTTGGAGTTTGTAAAATGTGTGCAGGATAGTTTTTTGCAGCAGTACATAGAGGTATCGACCAGCGAAGGGGCAGTGCTGGACCTCCTGTTAGGAAATGAGGCAGGTCAGGTGACGGAGGTATGCGTTGGTGAGCACTTCGGGACCAGTGATCACAATACCATTAGTTTCAATATAATTATGGAGAGAGTCAGAACTGGACCTAGGGTGGAGATTTTTGATTGGAGAAAGGCTAACTTTGAGGGAATGTGTAACGATTTAAAAGGAGTGAATTGGGACACTTTGTTTTATGGGAAGGATGTAGAAGAGAAATGGAGGATCTTTAAAGGGGAAATTGTAAGAGTACATAATCTTTATGTCCCTGTTAGGTTGAAAGGAAATAGTAAAAATTGTAAAGAGCCATAGTTTTCAAGGGAATTTGGACACTTGTTTTGAAAAAAGAGAGATATTTACAATAATTATAGGAGGCATGGAGTAAATGAGGTGCTAGAGGAGTATAAAGAATGTAAAAAGAATCTTAAGAAAGAAATTAGGAAGGCTAAAAGAAGATATGAGGTTGCTTTGGCAAGTAAAGGTTCCCCATGGAAGGTTGGTTAAGAAGGTTCAATCTTTGGGTGTTAATGGCGGAGTAGCAAGATGGATTCAACAGTGGCTGAATGGGAGATGTCAGAGAGTAATGGTGGATGGCTGTTTGTCAGGTTGGAAGCCGGTGACCAGTGGGGTGCCTCAGGGATCAGTGTTGGGTCCACTGTTGTTTGTCATGTACATCAATGATCTGGATGATGGGGTGGAAAATTGGATAAGTAAGTATGCAGATGATACTAAGATAGGTGGTGTTGTGGATAATGAAGTAGATTTTCAAAGTCTACAGAGAGATTTGGGCCATTTGGAAAAGTGGGCTGAAAGATGGCAGATGGAGTTTAATGCTGATAAGTGTGAAGTGCTACATCTTGGCAGGACAAATCAAAATAGGACGTACATGGTAAAGGCATTGGTAAGACCAATTCTGGAGTATGGTGTACAATTTTGGTCGCCTAATTATAGGAAAATGTTAACAAAATAGAGAGAGTGCAGAGGAGATTTACTAGAATGTTGCCAGGGTTCCAGCAACTATGTTACAGAGAAAGGTTGAACAAGTTAGGTCTTTATTCTTTGGAGCGCAGAAGGTTAAGGGGGGACTTGATTGAGGTCTTTAAAATGATGAAAGGGATAGACAGAGTTGACGTGGATAAGCTTTTCCCATTGAGGGTAGGGAAGATTCAAACAAGAGGGCATGACATGATAATTAAAGGACAGAAGTTTAGGGGTAACGTGAGGGGGAACTTCTTTACTCAGAGGGTGGTGGCTGTGTGGAATGAGCTTCCAGCAGAAGTGGTGGAGGCAGGATCGATTTTAACATTTAAAAGTAAAGTGGATAGGTATATGGATGGGAAGGGAATGGAGGGGTATGGTCTGAGTGCAGGTAGATGGGACTAGGGGAAAACAAATGGTCGGTACGAACTGGAAGGGCCGAGAGGGCCTGTTTCCGTGCTGTAATTGTTATATGGTTATATGATTATAACATTTTGTGTCTATCTTTGGTATAAACCAACATCTGCGGTTCATTTTTATTACATATGGCAGAAAACTGTCCTGCCTGTTTAGATATTCCCTGCACCATGCTTAGTATCTGCATCGTAAATGTTCTTAGTTAATGACCACTCATTTATAAAACAATATATGTCGCCATAAAGCGCATATTCATAACACTATACATTATCTGGATGATTTTTGTTCACTGGTTATTGTTCTGTTCATGTAATGATATAATAGATGAATGGACTGGAGAGGAATGCTGCCTTGGCAAATGCAAGCACGTTTAAGGTCCATGATGTTAACGATAACATTTGCTGCATCAAATTTCCACATGTGAACAAATCTTTTTAACGCGCATCGCCTCTGTTTAGTGGTCGATTCATGTTCTTTATGCTAAATATACGGAAGAATGGAATGTATTTTTATTGGATGAAATTAACTATGATGGGGAGCGTGTAGCGTCATTGAGGGAAGATTGTGTAGAGTTTGACATTCAAAGGTCACGACCGAAATGTAGTTGTTCCCACAAACTAAATCCTAATTAACAGCATACACAGAACGCTGGCCCTTAAGTGACTTTAAATGTGCTGTTTTGAGAAGGTTTTGTTCAACAATGTTCACATTTCCCTCTACAGTTTTTGTTCCTTTACTTAGCACTACACTTATTTGCTTTGATATTTTAGGCACGTTACTGACATCTTGAATGTAATAACCTGCTGTGATTCCTGAATATTAAAAGTGGCTGATTATGTCAGTGATCATATTAACATAATTATATGGTATCTGTAATTCTTTGTAATGAACTGTTGGTCGACTGGGGTTAAATTGACTGATTGCACATATGTGTGTGCATATATAAATATATATATATATATATGTGTGTGTGTGTGTGTGTGTGTGTATACATATACATATGTTGCACATAATGCCCATAAATAAAAGGAGAAATATGTTGTTCGGTCAAAATGTGTCCCCTTTTGTGCCATATCCATTACAAGAATAGTTAATATCATAAGAGAAAAATATACATTATTTAAGAAATAGTTCAGCCATGACGACAGGTTGGTTTAGTTTAGAGATAGTGTGGAAACCAGCTCTTCAGCCCCCGGAGTCCATGCTGACCGGTGATAATTCATAGACTGGTTCTATCCTACAAACCAGGGGTAATTTACAGAAGCCAATTAACGTTCAAACATGCATGTTTTTGCAATGTGGGAGGAAACACACATGGTCATGGAGAATGTACAACGTCTTTCAGATAACACCCATAGCGAGGATCAAACCTAGGTCTCTGATGCTTTCAGGCAGCTACTCTATCACTGCGCTAATGTGCCACCCCAATTTTGAACACTACTTTATTCTTTGGACATTATTAACCCTTGATACTTCCTGCGATGGTTTGTGTGCCTATCTCCTTGCTCTATACTTTTACTTCATACTATCAATCGTTTTTCCCTCATTGCCATCATAAGGGAATTGTACTGGAATTGGCCATCTGCCTGCATATATGAGCAAAAATCAGAGCTGGAAGAACTCAGCGGGCCTGGTAGCATTGGTAGAAGGAATGGACAGACAACGTTTTGAGTGGGGACCCTTCTTCAGACTGATTGCGGGGGGGGGGGGGGGGGGAAGAAAGCTAGAAAAGAGAGGCGAGGTGAGATAAAGTTTGGTGGGTGATAGGTGGATACGGATGGGGGGGGGGCGGTGGCGTGGTGATTGGATGGAGTGACAAAGGCTAGATTTGAAAAAGAGACAGAAGGGTGTAATTTAAGCAAAGGAACGCAGGATTGAAATGGATTGAAAACCAGAGAAAAGGTCTGGTGGTAGTGGGGAGGAATAGATGGGGTTTGGGGGGGGTGGGGGGGAGTTGCGCTCACCAATGCTCACAATCTACCTCATTGTGGCCATTGTATGTTTTTGTTATCTGCAAAGTCCCAGCCGCTGTAATGCTATAACAATGTAACATTATAATGCACTCTGCAAGTTTCTCCTTGTATTGCCTACCATACTTGGTGTGTATGTATATATGTGTGCCCATACGTACATACATATACATGTACGCACTATATATAACAAAATGTATGTGTACACACACACACACACACACACACACACACACACACACACACACACACACACACACACACACGTCTCTCCGTCCCTCCCCCATCCTAGTTCTCTAACTAGTTCTACTGTCCTGATTAAATGTAACTGATTTTATGCTGCATTGTCACCTTCCCGTCAGCTAATAATGAGATATTGTACATTCTTTATCATATGCTTTGATCAGTTATTTTCACACCTCATCCATCTATATCTCTAGACTCCCTTTCCCCTGACTCTCAGTCTGAATGAAAAAGAGTCTTGACCCGAAATGTCACCCGTCCTTCTCTCCAGAGATGTTGCCTGTCCCGCTGAGTTACTCCAGCATCTTGTGGCTATCTTTTGAATATTTATATATGTGTGCACATATGTATGTGTGCACAGCCATATATCTATGTAGGTACATATATACATGTATGTTGTGTGCGTGTGTATATATGTACACGTGCACCCACACCCTGTATGCATGTAGGTATGTGTGTGTGTGTTGTCAGGAGTTGAAGTAGCTTGACTGCTTATCAGCTCATCTGAAGCAATTCCTTGGGTGAAATCAGGGAGGATCCTTGTCCCAAGGCAGCACTTCAGGAAAAAAAAGCTAGAATTAAAAATGTGACTTCTGCAATCTCATGCTTGACTGATTCTACAAGGACATCACAGTGCCTTTTATAAGCAGTGAGTTTGCCATAATGATGTCAGTCTTTTAAATAGTTAATGTGATTTCTTTTGGGTTATTTTCCTGAAGTAATATCCAAAACAAGGAGTTGACGATAGTTAACACGATGTTGTGGAGTCTTAGATGACATGAACTACTCATTCGGCACTTTAGTGCATTTATAAAACATAATTGAATATTTATTGTTCAACTGTCTTGACAGGAACTCCCAACCATCAGTACTAGCAAATGGATGAGAGAATTTCAAGAAAATATATTGGTAGCTAAGAGTGGCAGTAGTCTAAAGAATCTTCCTGAAACAAAACATTCCCTAGCCAAGTCCTCCATCGATGCTGCCTGACCCATGAAGTTAATCCGGCACTTTCGTGTTTTGATGGTGGGCGTAGGGTTACATTTTAAAATTGTTGTCAACATCACATAAGTTTAAAACTGACCAAATGTTTCAACAAATTATTTGCACCGAGTCTGTTTAACCCAACTCACGCTCTTCTCAACGGCCAATACCACTTTTATAAATATTTCTTCCACACTGACAGCAAAGTGAAAATTAGTTTACTCACAATCAATTCACACAATTTTATTCCGTCTTAATAATTTCAGAAGCACTACATTCAGAATTCCCAATGGTGTTGTACGGGGTTCAAGTTCGGATGAAATTTGTGCAATTATTTTGTATTTTAGTTATCTTTGCATGATGGCAATTAAACATTCACCTCCAAGTATAAAAATTATGATGTAATGATTGGAAAGGACACTCTAAATCATCAGCCATGATTGAATCGTGGAGAAGACTTGATGGGCCGAATGGCCTAATTCTGCCCTTATATCTATGAGCAACACGGTGGTGTAGCGATAGAGTTGCTGCCTTACAGCACCAGAGACCAGAGTTCGATCCTGAATACGTCCGTACAGAGTTTTTACGTTCTCCGCATGGGTTTTCTCCCAGATCTTCGATTTCCTCCCACACTCCAAAGACGTTCAGGTTTGTCGGTTAATTAGCTTGGTGTAAATGTAAAAGATTGTCTCTAGTGTGTGTAGGGTGGAGTTGATGTGCAGGGATCTCTGGTCGGCGCGGACTCAGTGGGCCAAAGGGCCTGTTTCTGCGCCGTATCTATAAACTAAACTAATAAACTTAAACATTACTCTGCCTCCACTCAAATTTAAACCATCACAACCTAGGAACTACTTAAATACCTGGAAAATATGTTTGTGCCACATTGATGACTGTGGCGTATCATCTGGTTGCCTTGCAGAATGGAAGCAAGGTGGGAGGAAAAATGGACGTCTGAGGAACTTCTGACAGTTCATTATTCTTTCATTAATTATCGTGTTCCTTTGAATTACTGACTCATAATCATGCAAGATTTTTCCAAAGGCAAATTACTCATTTTTGACACTGACGTATTAAAGATGAAAATTGTTAGTGTAACATTTTCACTGGAAGGTGATTTATAAAGGCAAACATGGAGGATTTCCTTGCTGCCCAATCTTCATATTGAACGATGAATAATTAATTATACGCCTTTCATTTTGTTAATCTAATTTAGTTGTGTTGTGCAAGAATAATTACAGATGAAAAGAGTAAATATTATTTCAGCACTCTGGAAAAGAGTCCCAATCCTCCGCAGATCCTTTTTGACCCGTTAAGTTCCTCCAGCATGTTATCTTTTGCTCAAGATTCCAGCATCTGCAGTTTTGTGTGTCAAACACTATTTCTAATTGTTCTAATGACGTCAAAGAGTTACAGGGAGAAGGCAGGAGAATGGGGTTGAGAGGGAAATATAGATCAGCCGTGATTGAATGGTGGAGTAGACTTGATGGGCCGAATGGCCTAGTTCTGATCCTATGTCTTATGGTCTTCTGCTCTTGTGAAAATAATGACCCGTTTTTATGTAGCGCCTTTCACAGCCCTTTCAAAATGAACACTGCACTGTCCAACCAATGGACTCTTGATGGCATAGTGGAAATAATGTATGAATGATTGGGGAAAAGCTGTCTGGATAATGTTTAAGTCCTTTCTCTTCACTATTACCATTTTTCTCATTCCTCTTCCTGCTTCATCATTCCATAGTCCTGCCATTTCAGTTGCTTTTGAAGTGTGGTTACTGTTATAGTTAAGGAATTGCATCAGGCTATTTGCGCGCTGCAAGCACTCACAAACTGTAACCTGTCAAAGATCAGATAATCTGTATCTGTAATGAAGAATGACATTTTGGCCAAATTACACAAAGCAAAAATGAAATACTAAAAACCAAATAGTTAGTGATTCCCAATCTCCCAATGAAAACAGAGTGTAATAAAATGTGCTTTTAGTTTTAACTAGACTAAGTGGGACTCGTTGGGTCCCAGTATCACACGGGAGGGCTTGTTCCCCAACGCAATATTCCACCTCTCCACCAATTCCAATATTGGTGGCCAGTGGGGGGGAGGGCTTTCTGGAGTGCTAGTATGGGTGTTGTGGGCTGAAGGGAATGGTTTCCAGAGGGCGAATATGAACATTGTGGGCCAAATAGATTTGTGGGCTGGCGGCTCAGTCACTCAAGCCTGTTGTGCTGGCAGCTCACTCACTCACGGTTGGTGGGCTGGCAGTTGACTCACGGCTATTCCTTGAAATTCCATTTCAAGCAGGTGCAAGGTCACCAAATTCAAGTGCAGTTTCTTACCATTTCAAACTGGGTGCAAGGCCACAAAAGACAGCGAGTCGTGACCTCTCGCTCGCCATCTTGCAGAGACTGAACCACGCCTACACTTCTGTGTTTTATAGTCCCTCCCCCCTCCCACCAGAAGGGGCGTGGCATTCATGGTGTGATTGACAGGAGAGAGAATCTCAACATATTTTAAACACTAATAATTCTTTTATTTTTAATCAATGGGAAAAGTCCTCGGCACCTGAGGAGCGGAGGGGGACTCTGAGTAAGATGGCCAAAAATCACAGCCGTACGTGGTAGTGTTGTTTCTAAAATCAATATAAAGCACACACAGGAAGTGGTCATTAGACTTTTAATTATATAGAAGGCAAGGCAACTCAAGGCAACTTTAATTAGGCATTTAATTAGGCAAAGGCAACTTTAGCATTTCCAAACCAAAAGCAACACCAGCTTTAGCACATTTCCAGGCATTTAGCATTTAAAAACCAAAGGCAACACAGGCATTTCCAAACCAAAGGCATTTTTCAAACCACATTAAGGGCACTGACAGGTCAGTAAAACCACTCACAGTTTAGTAAACATGTGTTGAGTGTTATTCACAGTTCAGACTGAGAGACATGACCCTCTCCACTCCCCCAGGACTCACTCAACACTGGGGTTTTATAGTCCCCTCTGGAAGGGCGTGGCCTTCAGGAGATTGTGAAAAATCCTCTTTGTTAAAATCAATATACAGAACAACAGGAAGTGGTCAAGATCAGACTTTAATAATATAGATATTAAAGATAGAGCATGGAAACGGGCCCTTCAGCCTACTGAGTCGATGTCAACCATTAATCACTTATTCTATGTTATTCCACTTGCTCATCCATTCCCTATGTATCAGAGTTTTTTCCATAGAGGCCAATTAGCCTATAAAAAACGGCACATCTTTAGGATATGGGAGAAAAACGGAGCACTCAGACGGAACCCACGTGGTCACAGGGAGAGCATGCAAACTCCATACACACAGCACATCTGTGATCAGGATTGAACGACCAGCTGCGCCACTGTGCCACCCTCTTGAGACTGAAAAAGTTTGCAAAAATTCCTTTGAGGTGAAAGAGATGTGAAAGCGTTGAAGGCAGAGTGTCAGATGATGTGTGAATGATTGAAGCAAATCATCCCAATCCCCTCTTCAATCAATTAATTAGTTTTCAAATATTTTGCATTTATTTTAGACAGATCATTAAAAAAAACATTTTTAAGAAACTAAGTTCACAGAAATATCCTACTTCATCAATAATAGAAGGAATTCACATACTTAATACTGATGTAAATAGCAATTGAGAGGCTTCAAATGAATGATTTAAAAAGGCCAGTGTGTCCCTGATGGGTCCAGAAAGTTCTGGCTATGCAAACTATTTCAAATCGTTGCTCATGACATGAGCCCTAATGCTTGTTAAAAGAATCGCAATCAAATCGTATCAAATCAGCAAATTTGCGTATTTCTGTAATAGCACCGTAAATCCTCACTGGCTTGCACAATGCACTCGAGTTCAAAGCCTTTCAGTATTCCCTTCCACTTCCAGCATTCTTAATGTTAGCCCTCAGGTGGTGAAGATGCTCTTTTGAACCAAATTAGTCCCTTTTTGCATTTAAGGAAAGCTCCCGGTAATGCGGTCTGACACCAGTTATACAGACTGGTGGGTTTAAAAACATGATTATTTCACGGAACATATTGTGGCGCTATTTCTAGAAGCTTTTAGTCGCACTCCCATTCAGTGGTAATGGATTTTGGCTCTGTAACTTGCTGCAGGAATAGGAGCTAAACAAAATGTTGTATATCCCCATTCCTATTTTTAACATAACCATTGACTTCCAGTGGAATATGGATAAACAATTCAAAAGGACTTTAGGGAATAATTCAAAACTCTAACAAATACGTAGATTCCATCACCACAGTGGGTTGAAGCTTAGGAGTTGAAGAGTTCCCCCAGTCTTTTCACTCTTTGAATTTTTAATGCTTAGCAAAGAAGCACAGATTGTGAAAGCCTTCAGGACTTAGTTCACCATGATGTTACTAGCTCAATATCTCACTACTGCTTTTTTTTGCCTGTGGCTGTCCCTTTCACGGGAACCTGTCCAATTCTCCCGTAAAGATATTTTTGGAATCATTCCCAACCACATTTTATGGGTTGCAATTTGTTGATCTCGGCTTATCTGAATGATTGAAATTATTTCTCTCTCAGCACAAGATTCTTGAAGATCTCTATCAGATCTTAGTTGAATTTTATTGTCATTTGTACTGAGGAAAGTGAAAATAATTTTGTTGCAAGCTATCTAGTCAGCATGATTATAATCAAGTGATCCAGTTTGCAGACACGGGTTAAAGGGTATAACGTTTAGTATAAGATAAAGTCCGATTAAAGATAGTTCAAAAGTTTCCAATGTGGTGGATGGGAGGTCAGGACTGAACCCCAGTTGGAGAGAGGATAGTTCAGTTGCCTGATTATAGCTGGGGAGAAGCTGTCCTTGAAATTGGAGGAATGCATTTTCAAACTTCTGTACCTCTTTCATAATGGCAGAGGGGAGAAGAGGGAGTAACCGAGGTGAGACTGGTCCTTGCTTATGCTAGTGGCCTTGCTGAGGCAAATTAAATTTAGATGGAGTTAATGGAAGAGAGGTTAGCTTGTGTGATGGTCTGGGCTGCGTCCATAACTCTCTTTAATTTCATGCGGTCTTGGATGGAGCTGTTCCCAAACCATGCTGTGATGCATCCCAATAAAATTATTTAGCTGTCGCATCTGTAGAAGTTGATGAGGGTTGTTGGGGGCATGCCGAACATCCAAAGAACAGACTTCTAAGGAAGTAGAGCTGTTTATGTGAGTACTTGACCATCGTTTCAATGTTTCCGGTCCAGGACAAATTGCTGGCGACATTTCTCCTGAAGTTTTTAACCATCTCTACTTCAGCGCCCTCAATGTATACTGCGATGTGTGTACCACTTTGCTTCCTGAAGTCAATCACAATCTCCTTTATCTTGCTGACATTGAGGGAGTATTCGTCTTGACACCAGGTTACGAGATTCTCATTTGCCTTCCTTTACCCCGTCTCATCATTATTTGATATTCGGCCCACTACGATGGAGCCATCTGTGAATTTGTAAATTGAGTTAGATTGGTAATTGGTTGCAGGAACATAGGGAGTATAGAAGGGGGCTGGGAACATATCCTTGCAGGGCACTAGTGTTGAGGTTTATCGATGAGGATTATTTGTCACCTATCCTCACTGATTATAGTCTGTTAGTCAGGAAGTCATGGATTCAGTTGCAGAAGTGAGTGCTGACAAGCTTGGAGATCCATAAGTTTGCCGATGAGCTTGGATGTGATAATGATATTGGAAGCAGAGCTGTCATCCATCATTAGGAGTCCGACACTGGTGTCTTTCTGATCCAAATGGTCCAGGGATGAGTGTTGGGCCAGGGAGATGGCATCAGCCATGGACCTGACGAGGTGCGAAGGCAACTGCAGTGGATCCAAGTTGCTTGCTAGGCTGGATTTAATGTGTTCCATAATCGGTGGCTCGATGCACTTCCTGATGGTGGATGTCAAGGCCACTGGACGGTAGCTATTAAGACATGAGGTCTTACTGTTCTTTGACACTGGGCTGATCGTGCACTTCTTGAACCAGGTGGGTTCCTCGGAACGGAGTAGGGTGACATTAAAGATATCCGTGAACGCTCCCGCTGGTTGGTCCGCACAGTTCCTAAGGACGCGGCCAGGGTCTCCATCTGGACCAGTTGCTTTCTGTGGGTTTGCCCTCAGGAAGACCGATCTAACTTCTGCAACAGTGACCTGGGGAAAGGCATACTTGTCTCTACTGTCATTGCCCTGTTGGCCCTTTGTTCAAAGCAACCATAGAATACATTAAGTTAATCGGGGTTCTCTTAACTGTCTGCTTTCCAAGGGGAACAGTTCCAACATCTCCACATCACTGAAGGCCAACATCACTTGTAATATCCTGGATGAATTTATCAATGCACAAAGCCATTTTTTCCTGATGTGTAACAGCTGTGTTTACTCTTAATCCTCTGCCTGGGGCACAACCAGTTCTGGCATAATCTTGTATATCCTCGCTGAGGATTTTGAACCTTCCCATAGATGTGCTAGATGTTTGTAGTGGTTGATCATCAAAGGTCCAGCAGAACTCTAGCACAACACTCTCCCTGCAGTTTCTTTGACAAGCAAAAGCAGACATTGAAGACGTTCTAAACTGCACCCTACATGTTTTGGCTAAAGCTGTAATTGCAACAATATTTGTGGCAGATATAGTAAAAAAATTACTTTAAGAGTAGATCAATACCTTTACATACAATATGTTCCATACACACATTATGAAAGTGTTCTCCCCCACCCCCCTTCATTTCACTGTATTGATAGTTTTATTCAATTTGAATCTTGCATGAACTTTAACAACATAGAGCTACACTACAGGGAAACTACTCTTTGGCCCAATTCATCCCTGAGAACTAAATTGCTTATCTGAGCTATTCCCACTTGCCTGCATGCAGTCCATATTTCCTCCCAACCTTTCCTATCTCTGCACCCATCCAAGTGGCTATTAAATGTCCTGATTATACCCACCTCTAGTACGTCCTCTGGCACCTCATTATATTAGGCACCATTCTCTACGGGTCTCACTTGGTTTAAATTTTGGCTTTACAAAAAAATCAACTTTTCAAGCTGACTTCTGATGCAAATTGATTTGCAGACACGCTGTTCCAGGTGAACGGAGCCACTTGTTTTTGAAATGTTAAAAATGTCAGCAGATTCTTATTTTTGACCTAATTGTGCCAGTGACTTTATCCATCATTTGGTCTTTGCATTGCCTACAAATTCCCAGCTGAGGCAGAAGTCAATTAATCCATCTCGACAATTCCAATTATTGCAGTTGAGTGAACTGCTGGAGAGTATTGGAGAGCAAACTCTAGTGACATGCACAGGATATGCATTTAACCTCTGCGCAGGACCTTGCAATGATGGCACAACTGACACATTTACTTGGATGGATTTTCACAGAAAGAATTGGCTAAATGAGTAACTTTCTTAATGAAAGCACTTCAACTTGTACATTACTGAACAGTTTGGGGAAATAATAATCGCTGGAATGATTATCGCTTATAATTCCTCAGGGACTATGATAAACTTTCCACAAACCAAAAATGTTATGATAATGTTACTCCAATATCGGGGTTAGATTTGGGGGGGGGGGGGGTGTGGCGGGGTGGGGGGGGGGGGGGGGTGCAAGAAAGCTGGAAGAGTGAAGTAACAGGGCACTCGCACCTTCTCTCTTTTCATCGCTGGCCTTTGTCCAAACTATCAAACCCCCCCCCTCGCTGTATCCACTGTTTTAAGGAGTATCGGGTGCTCTATATATTAGGCTGGTTCAGTGCTGCTGTTTTTAAGCTCCGAGTTGCTGAATTCAGGGTTCCTTTCATTCACTTGAAGTTAGCTGTCATTTGCATGGTGAATTCATCAGGTCATGTGGTATGAAGCATCTCGTATTTTGCTTGGGTAGCTTACAGCCCAGTGGTATGAATATTGATTTCTCTCACTTCGGGTAACTCCGGCATTCCCTCTCTCTCTATCCCTTCCCAACCAAGTCACACTAGCTTCTCGTTTTCGTCCTCCAAACAGCGAACAGTGGACTGTTTCCTTTATCATCGTTACTTTTTTGCGTATCTTTCATTCATTGTTCTTTATCTCTCCACATCACCATCTATATCCATCGTTTCCCTTATCCCTGTCTAACCAGTTTAAAGAAGGGTCTTGACCTGAAGCATCACCCATTCCTTCTCTCCAGAGATGCTGCCAAGCTCACTGAGTTACTCCAGTTTTTTGTGTCTATCTTCGGTTTAAACCAGCCTCTGCAGTTCCTTCTTACACAGGGCATGTTAGATGTTGATCTTTGAGGGACTTCATGGAACGAGGAGAGAATTCCATATTAAGTACACATCTTGGTGGCCCATGCACACTTTGGCAGCATGGCATGGATAGGTCTACAGGCTATCGCCTTTTGATTGAAAGCTACAGCATGGAAACTAAGTTCATGCTGACCATGGATCACCCATTCACACTAGTTCTATGTTGTCCCACTTTGACATCCACTCCTTACACATGCAGAGCAATTTACTGAGGCCACTTAACTTACAAACTCGCATGTCTTTGGGATGTGGGAAGAAAGTGATGCACCCAGAGGAAATCCCAGTAGTCACAGGGAGATCATGCAAACGCCACACAGACAGAATCCAAGATCAGGATGGAGGGGGCTACCTAGAACAAAGGGGGGATCCGGCGGGGGACACATATAGGATGAAGGGGAGACATGAAGGGGGCCAATTAGAATGAAGGGGGGTCCTGGCAGAGGGGAGTTGCTGCCACGTGGCAGGCAGAACATGGGGAAGGAAGATACGAGTGTTCGGTCGACTCCTGTAACTTTTTCTGCGCCGGGCGACAATCGTGTACTGCAATATGATTTTACTGGGTTTTATGCAAAAAAAAAGCATTTCACTGTACCAAGGTACATGTGGCAATAAAGCATAATTCATTCTTTGAACCTGGGCTTCTGGTGCTGTGAGGCAGCAGCTCTACCAGCTGCACCATTGAGCCACACTATTTTCTGGCTAAAAGCAAGAGTAGTGTAGTTCTCAATAAGTTATTTTAAACGATAAGCTTTGTCGATGTAAAACAACTGAAAACTAATATAATACAATTGGGAGAAGCTTTCAAGTGTGATTCTTGCCTTATTGGGTGCCTATTGAGAGATGGTTAATTTTTATCATTCTTAGTAATATCTTCAATAGATTTTCAGATCTGAATCTAATTATACATCCTTGCTGATAGTCTGATGGATAATCTAAGATTGTGTGTTAAATAACAGCTTTGCCTTGATTGTGTTGCCTTGTTCTACAAGGTCACCACGCCTGTTGGAGTCTAATTTCACGCACCAGGAGCCCATTACTGAAGACGCAATGGCCATTTGGGTTAAAAAAAAATAACTAGAAGAAAAAAAAGTTCTGATTCATTTCATAATAATTGACATGGCAACATCTATAAAATAAGATGTAAGATCCATGAGTACTAATGGCATACGGATTGTGGAGCTGAATGTTACATTATAATAGTTCAGCCATGAGTGAGCTGGATGTGATGTACAAGGAGATATTATTAGCACGCTTGAGAAAGCAATAGCAGCAATGCTGGTGTACCTGTGAAATAAAAGCACGTTCAGATGCTAGTACTTTGCCTTAATGTTTTCTGTGGCCTTCTGCAGTATTACATTGAAATCCAAAGCTATCCCTCATAAACTCCATCTGTTCAGAAAAGATGGAGTCAGGATTTGGAGTCTTATTTTTTAGGATTTTTTTTTTCGGGACCTTTTGCAATCTAATAGTAAGATTAAACGAGAACTTACCAGTTCGAAGTTTGATCTTTATTTTATGAGGAGTAACGATGAGGGATTACGTGAAGAAGCCCCGCCTGGCGCTGGAACGGCATACTTCAAAGCAGCGGCATGAAAAACACAGAACACAATAGCCGGAGTAAGATAGTAAGGCTCATCATAGATTTAGAACTACCAGATGATCATTTATTTTATGAGGGTGTGGAGTGGAGGGCACGTAATACCTCAGCGTTACTCCTCATAAAATAAAGATCAAACTTCGAACTGGTAAGTTCTCGTTTAATCTTACTATTTTACTTCGGAGTCACGTGAATGACTACGTGAAGATTTTGAAGCTTCTGTGTTTTCCATGTCATAGAATTCTTCCATACGACAGTCCGGCTAGGTCAACACATACATGAGAAAAACCAGACTAGTTTTAGTTCTTTCCATAAATCTTTTAATGATAAAAGAACATATAATAACCCTCTTTTTACACCTGAGGGAACCATTACAAAGTGAAAAAAGATATAAGTGATAACATAATTGATAATATCAATCAATAGTGAACCCAACACCGTGTGTCCAAAGCCTGTCATTGTGTGAACAGGTTTATTGTAGAACTTTGAAAAAGTTTCTTCTTTACACCACCCTGCGGTTTCTAAAATATGTTCGAGTGGTACGTCCTGTAACTTCGCCGCGGATGTAGCTGCTGCCCTGGTGGAGTGAGATTTGAACACATCAGTGTCTACTCCTGCTAAAAGTAACACCTGTTTTAACCACCTTGAGATTGTTTGCACTGAAGCTTTTGTGTGTGGTTTCTTATGCGTAATCATTAATGTTTTTTCATCTCCTCGAAGAGTTTTGGTAACTATTACATAATGATTCAAATGTTTAACTACACACAACGTTGGATCAATGGGATAAGCTTGAAACATTACCTTCGCTCCAGTTCTCCCTGGTCTGCTTTGTTTGATCAGATCGTAAACATAGAACACAATGTTATCTGCAGTCACATGCATACAGTCTAAACGTAACATTTGTAATGTTTGCACCCTTTGAGCTGAAACCAATGCCATTAACATTACTAATTTAAATGTTAACCTTTCCAATGACAAAACTTCGATTGGAGTCCATTGCCTAAGTAAAGTAAGTACAATGCTAACATCCCAAATTTCTGTATATCTTGGTTTGGGTGGATTTTTGTTAAAGATTCCTTTCATAAATCTGGATATTAATGGATGTGATCCAATTGATTTCTGGTCAGAGATTTGTCCTAAATAAGATGATAAGGCACTACGTGCACTATTAATGGCACTGTAACTTAAGTGTTGTTCAAAATGCAACTCGGCAAGGAACTCCAATATGTTTGCAATGTTCACAGTATGATAGGATATATTTGACTGTCTGCAAAAATTTTCCCATTTCTTTATACGTGTCATATATTGTCTCTGAGTGCTATCTCGCCATGATGAGACTATAATATCCATAGTTCTATCCGACAATCCAAGCTCCTGTCGTGGTCTGGTCAAAACCTGCAGATTATCAAATTCATATAAGCATGTAATGGATGAATTTCTTTGGTTACTGGTTTTATCAATAAATCACTGCTGCTAGGAATTGACATATATGGTTCTTTAATCATGTTTAACATCAATGGGAACCATGGTTGTGTCGGCCAATTTGGAATTACCAATAATCCTGTGGCAGAATCTTGTTCTATTTTCTTCAGACATTGCTGAACCAGAGCAAATGGCGGAAAAGCATAAAAAAACATATTTCCCCAGTTTAGTGAAAAAGCATCTACTGCTACTGCGTCTGGATCTGATTCCCAAGACACATATTTAGGCAATTGATGATTTAGTCTTGATGCAAACAGATCAATGTCTGGTAACCCATATTGAGTCACAATTTTACTGAAAATTACTGGGTTCAACATCCATTCTGTGTTGTCTTTAAACATCCTTGATCTATTGTCTGCCACCACATTGTATTTACCTGGGATGTAATTTGCCGAAAATCCAAATTTGGTGGTTAATACACCATTGCCATATCTGATTGACCAAACAATCACATGATACCGATCTGACTCCACCCATGTGATTAATATATGCAACAGCTGTTTTATTGTCTAATTGTATCAGTACATGCAGATTCTTTTTTGTAGAACAATATGCCTTCAACCCATAAAATGCACCCAATAATTCTAAATAGTTAATACCATATGTTTGGAGAAACATTTCCTCTTGGACAGTCCATCTGCCCCCACAGCTGGTGAATGTATCTGTCGCCCCCCCATCCGAGAGCACTAGCATCTGTTTGTAAAATTACTTCAGGCTGTTGTATCAGAATGTTTTTAGCAGCTTGTGGGACATTTTCAATCCACCATTGTAATTCCAATAAAGGTTCTTTTGTTAATTGCATAGGCCTATCAAAATGGCCTGCTCTCTTTTTTAGAGCTCTTATTTTGTGCCTTTGAAGGTTTTGGTAATGGACCAAATTCTACTGCAGGAAATGCTGCTACTAATTTACCAATAACCTTTGCTACTTCTCGGATGGAGGGATAAGGTTTGTGAATGAGACCCCTACAGGTCACTAAAATATCATCAATCTTATCTGTTGGCAAAGTTACTAACATAGTAACTGAGTTAATTACAAACCCCAAATAGTTAATTGACTGTGCTGGCTGCAGCTGGGACTTAATTGGATGAATCAAGAAACCTAACTTCTCAAATAAAGTTTTAGTTGCTGAAACTGATTTTTCAGCTGATTCCTGATTACTATTGATGATTAAAATGTCATCCAGATAAGCCATAATGATGTGCTTTTGTGCTCTTAATTGTGCTAAAGCTGGTTTCAACAGCTTTGTAAAGAGCCTGGGAGCTGAACTTAACCCATTTGGTAAAGCTTTAAATTGCCACAGCTGTCCCAGCCAATTAAATTTTAAATACCTTCGAAAGAACTGATGTATTGGTACTGAATAGTACGCATCCTTTAAATCAATTGTAGCCATATAACAACCTGCTGATATCAAATGTCTTGCAGTGTTAAATGTTTCCATTTTAAAATGTTTATTTTCGACAAATTTATTAAGATTTGTAAGGTCCAGAATAATTCTGCAACCACCATCTTTTTTTATTTCTTGGGAATATATTTGACACAAATTGATGCTCATGTTCAACAGTTTTTTCAATAACACCTTTTTTAAACAATTTGTCAATTTCCACATTTATTTCTGCCTCTTCAATTGCAGAAACATGAAACCATAAGCAGGTTTATTTTGTACCGGAGAATTAACACCTTTAAATGTAATAGTAGCTCCTGAAACTGTTTGTAAAATAAACCGATCAGATGTGATGGCAAGCCATTCATCATAAAACATTTGTAATCTCCCTCCAACTGGAGATTTGTCCACAGTTTCTTTAAGCATAGAATACATTTTTTGTACCTCTCCATATGAACGTGGTGGTCTCCTTCTCCCTGTATACGGGTGAACATTAGGCTGGGTCGGATGATAATATTTTCTCATCATACTCCTGCCTCTGTTTCCAAAATCAAATCCCCTTCTTGACGAAAAATACCTTTTTTGTCCAAAGACGAAAGGTCTCATGTGGCTAATAGATTTAGCCTCTTCATCCATTTTTCTTATTTGTTTAGGCAGGTTTTCTCCAAATAGATAACCAAGAGCTTGAACACCACTTGATCGACACAGACCTGCAAACCTTGGATGAAATATGGGCCGAATCGCAATTTTCCTCATACAATTAATTTCATAGAAGGAATTGCATAATAAGCCCAAAGTTTCTTTTTGGATTTTACCCATCTCCAACCCCTCCATTTGCCTTCCAAAAGCAGTAATGGCAGCAGAAATCAATTTGAGGATTCTTTGAAATCTTATTTCTTGTCCTCTCATGCCTGTAGTCATAGGCGTCCATATAGACGGATTAACTGTAGGTACCTTCAATGAGGTGCAATTTTCCGGTGTTTTATATAATTCTGCTGTTTCAATCATCACAGAATCTTGAAGTTGGTGAGATACCATATAATTAATACTGGCAGCTAGGTTTTCTTCCATAGCCTCACCACTTCCTTCAGGTATAGCAAAATCTTTTGCCATCTCAGGCACATCTGGCCTTCTCTTTTTTATTCGTGGTGTGCACTCATAATCCACATCACCACTTGCAGGGTCTGTCTTTTGCAGCCCTGATACACTTGGAATTATATCCAATGAGACTTCCTTCGCCCTTAATCCTGGGTCCGGAGTTTCAAATTCCTAATTTGGCACATAGCCATATTCTGTATATTCAAACCCCTCAGGGTCATTTTGGGAAACTTCTGGGTACTGTGACCCTTGTCTCATTATATTTTGGAGCACTTTCTCCATATGTTCCATTTTTAGCCATATGGCTTTATTATCCGGAGGACTTTCATTATCAGAGTCATTATCAGAAACCACGGGCCTCACGGATTTCTTTTTACATTTTCTAGGAACATTTTCCTCCGTGGTTTGTATTTCTGGAGAGATTATAGTCTCACTAACGGGTGAATCAGCGGCCACCGGTATCGGAACCGGATCCGCACTAAACTCTTGTCCCGTTTCTTTAGCTTCACCCCGGGACGATCTTTTTACCCGCGAAACTTTCCTTTGAGACTTCTCCATTTTTCTTTTCCATTTATCTGGCTAAATCAATACGCCAGCGTGACTCTGATTTTAACTTTTACTTTCTCTTTTGCTGGTTTTACCAGTGTAACGTCTTTTTTAGAACGTCCCCACTTTTCCTTACACTTACCTGCGGGTCCGTTCCGGCTGCTGCGAGGAGCTGCGCTCTGCAACTCTTGCTTCTGCCGTCAGCGTCGACGTAATGCCGTTCCAGCGCCAGGCGGGGCTTCTTCACGTAGTCACTCACGTGACTCCGAAGTAAAATCAAGTATCTATCTATCTATCTGCCTTAAACATATCCACTGATTTGGCCTCCACAGCCTTCTGTGCCAAATAATTCCACAAATTTACCACCATCTGATTAAAGAAATTCATCTTCATCTTCCTAAAGGAACATCCTTTAATTCTGCGGGTATGACCTCTAGTCCTAGACTCTCCCACTAGTGGAAACTTCGACTCTATCCAAGATTTTCACTATTCAGTACGTTTCAATGAGGTCCCCTGCTCATTCTTCTAAACTCCAATGAGTACACGCCCCAGTGCTGTCAAACGCTGATCATACGTTAACCCACTCATTCCTGGGATCATTCTTGTAAACCTTCTCTCAACTCTCTCCAGAGCCAGCACATTCTTCCTCAGACATGGTGCCCAAAATTGCTCTCAGTACTACAAATGCAGCCAACCAGCGCTTTATAGAGCCTCAGCATTACATCCCTGTTTTGTATTCTAACCCTCTTGAAATAAATGCTAGCATTTAGGATTTAGCATTTGGTGAAGCAGCATTTAGAGTATTGTCCTCAGTTTTGGTCACCATGTTATGGGAATGATGATGGAAAGGGTGCAGGAGTAATTTATGAGGATGTTGCTTGGACTCAAGGGCCTGAGCTATCGGGAGAGGTTGAGCAGGCTAGGGGTTTATTCCATGAAATGCAGGAGGATGAGAGGTGATCTAATGCAGGTGTATAACATCATGAGAAGAATAGATAAGGTAAATGCAGTCTTCTCCCCAGAGTAGGGGAATTAAGAACCAGAGGACATGGGTTTAAGGTGAGGATGGACAGATTTAATAGGAACTTGAGGGGGAACTTTTTTACACAAAGAATGGTCGAAATATGGAAGGATCTGCCGGAGGAAGCAATTGAGGCAGGTACTATCACAACTTTTAAGGAACATTTGGACAGGTACATGGATAGAGTGGATTTAGAGGAATACGGGCCAAATGCTGGCAGGTGGGACGAGTGTAAAAGGGGAATGTTGGGCGGGGTGGCTGAGTTGGCCGAAGGGCCTGATTCCATGCTGTAAGACTCTATAACTCTGGGTGCAGAGGAGATTCACTTGGATGTTACCCGGATTGGGGAGAGATTGGCATAGACTGAGTTTGTTTTCCCTAGCTGACGGTAACCTGATAGAGGTATATGATATTATAAAAGGCACAGATAGGGTATATAGATTCGATCAATCACACGAATGTTGGGGCTTGTAATGCGTTTGGGTGTCCATAAGTCAGGCCCTCTTAATCCAGGGAGGGCTTGTAATAACCCAGTAGCAACAATATCAGATCTATATAAATGATATCTGATATCAAGGGTATACGTAGTATAGGGCAGTGCCTCTATTGCAGTGCAGATCTATAATGGAATATAAATGCAACATCACTATGGATGCTCTGTTACAGTTGCAGCTGTTGTATGAGAACAAGAATGCAAGTGAAATTGTGATCCATACATTAACTGTAGTCAATGCAGTGTGCATGAACAGACACTGAAAGGTAAGGAAGATGGACACACTGTGCTGGAATAACTCAACGGGCCACGCAGCATCTGTGGAGAAAAAGGATGGTTGACGTTCTGGGTAGAGACCCTTCTTGAGAATGAGCTCTTCTGCAGTCTAATGAAGGGTCCCAACCTGAAACATCACCCATCCTTTTACTCCAGAAATGCTGCCTGACCTGCTGAGTTATTCCAAGCACTTTGTATTTATCTTCGGCCTAAACCGTCGTCTGCAATTCCTTCCTGCTCTGAAAGTGAGGATATGGGTGAGATGAGAAAATGGAATTGATCCACAGTTGTCTCACTACCTTGCATTAGGGGTGCATGGGTATGGTGTGTTGGGACCTTTTCAAACAATGCAAGTAAGCTTCTGTGAAAGGGGAATACAAGCTTCCTAATACAGGCTAATGACGTGGGTTTGCGTATCAGTTCTGAACATTCGGTAGATACAATGACATTTATGTTTATATTACCATTCACGTAAAGAGCTCTTTAACAACATCACCCATACCCCATCTTTTCTCCTTTTAGACTTTAGAGAAACAGCGCGGAAACAGGCCCATTTGGCCCTCCGAGTCCTCACCGATCAGCGATCACCCCATACACTAGTACGATCCTGCACACTAGGAACAGTGGCATTTTTACCAAAGCTAATTCACCTAAAAATCAGTACGTCTTTTTAGAGTGGGAGAAAACCCACACAGTCACAGGGAGAATGTACAAACTCCCTACAGGCAGCAGCCATAGTCAAGATCAAACCAAGTTCTCGGCCGATCGAAGGCAGCAACTTTACTGCTCTGCCACTGTGCCACCCGAGACAAGAGGTGTCTATTCTATTCTGTCTACTCTATTCATAATTCACGTGGAAATGAAAGGTATTAAACATTCCAGGGGTGGCATGGTGGCGAACAGCAGAGTTGCTGCCTTACAGCAGAGGAGACCTGGTTTCGATCCTGACTATGGGTGATGTTTGTATGGAATGTGTATGTTCTCCCGTTTGTTGTCTCCAGTTTGTTGTCTCTGGTGTCTTCCCACACTCAAGGTGCTGTAGGTTAATTGACTTTGATTTAAAAAAATTCTAAATGATCCCTAGTGTGTAGGATCGTGCTAGTGTGATCGCTGGTCAGTGCAGACACAGGCCAAAGGGCCTATTTCTGCATTGTACCTCTAACAAAAAATACCATAATTCTTTCACTTCACCTGCTTCAATTGAAGCATTAAGCCGAGTATCATGGTTTCTTGCTGAAATACAGAAATGTTTTGCCTACAGCCACAGTATGTACACCTATTGAAACAGTTATGAAAGAACTCTGCTAACACGTCTGAACCTTGTTCAACTAAATTTATTTTTTTTTGGACGTCGAACGGAAGCCATTGTATTGCAAACATCACCATGGCACGAAGCCAAAGGAATGCAATTTCAAGCGAAACAAGTGAATTTATGTTCTTGCTGCTTCGAGCAAGTCAGTTACTCGGAAGTGAGAAATGGGGACCGCAGAAGAGATTTGTGGACCCCGCGAGACACTGGCATGAAATTGGCGACAAAATCCAAAGTGTTGCTATAGATCAAAAGGGCTCTGCTGAAGATGAGCCAAGACCAGAGGGAAGCAGATGAATGTGACAATTATGTCCAAGTTGGATCCTGCGCAGGTATCAGGAAATGACAAATTAAATCTAAACAAGCCCGACAAAAGTACAGAACAGAGTTCGAGTCCAGAGCCAAACTGTGAAATTCAGACTCCAAACCCATGAAGAGAACAGGAAGATTCTGAAAAGTGGGTTATTATAATTTTAAAAAAGACCATGTTATGGTATAAATGGAATATATCATAGTTATTTGTATCATATTGTTAATTATGTAAAGGAGTATAGATACAATTATGGATCTTGTCAAATAAAAGAAAACAGTTTTGTTTATTGTCATGTATACCGGGGTACAGTGAAAAGCTTGTTGTTGCGTGCTAACCAGCGAAAATACATTACATGATTACAATCAAACCATCCACAGTGAACAGATACATGATAAAGGGAATAGTGTTTAGTGCAAGATAAAGTCAGATTCAAAATAGTCTGAGGGTCTCTTATGCAGTAGGTAGTTGCTCAGGACTGCTCTCTAGTTGTTGATAGAATGGTTGAGTTGCCTGATAAAAGCTGGGAAAAAAACTGTCCCTAAATCTGTGTGTTGTGGTGTGCGTTGTGGAGTAGTGTAGGTTTGTGCTTATCTATGTAAGGACATGGAGTCATCTTTGGAAAAAAGTGTGACAAGGCCTATCTAGTTCCTATCAGTCTAACACTGAATGGAACAAATAGGCTTATTCAGAAGCTTGGAGACAGGACATTTATTATAACATGCAAATAAATCTGTATATCCCACCACCAATCATATTCTCCTATCCCCACCACTTTCTACCTTCCGCAGAGACTGCTCCCTCCGCAACTCCTTGGCTCACTCAGCCCTTCCCACCCAAACCACCTCCCCAGGTACTTTCTCCTGCAACTGCAGGAGATGCAGAATACACTTCTCCCTATACCTTCTCCCTGACCTCCATCCAGGGACCCCAGCAGTTATTCCAGATGAGACAGAGGTTCACCTGCATCTCATCTACTGCATCTGGTGTATCCAATGTGGCCTCCTATACATTGGTGAGACCAAACATAAACTTGTTTAGCCGAACACTTGTGCTTGGTCTGTCAAGGCCTACAGAATCTCCCACTTACAAATCATTTAACTCCTCTTCCCAGTGCTTTCTGTCCTGGACCTCCTCCATTGTCATTGTACGATCTCCCCGTGACCTGCGTGGGTTTTTTCCAAGAAGTTTCCTCCCACACTCCAAAGACATACAGGTTTGTAGGTTAATTGGCTTCGTAGATGTAAAAATTGTCCCTAGTGGGTGTAGGATGGTGTTAATGTGCGGGGAACGCTGGTAGGTGCGGACCCGGTGGGCCGAAGGGCCTGTTTCCGTGCTGCATCTCTAAATTAAACTAAAAAAATAAACTATACTAAAGGCCATGAATTAACAACCGATTCCTGAAATGCCCAGCATGTCCACGAGGTTGAAACATTGTGCTTCATCAAAGCTTGAATCAGTGACACTAGAACTAAAAATTATTTTGCCATTTATTTATTCAGTGGATTGATGGATTTTTTTTTAATGTGTATGTTCTCTGTAGAATTCTCTGACATGAAGGTGCAGACAAATTGCTTGAAGGCTGTTCTTTTAAGGATGTTAAACATCCTTACAGCCGACATAACAAAGAGAGTTGGAAACAAGTAGATGTCTAAATGCTCACACTTTATTAAGTTCACTATATTCTGTCATCTTGAGATGTCTGATCTTGATTTCTGCACATTTTTCCTGGACTCTGATTTATTGTCCAGGGTTTTCAGTTAACATTCCCTATAGCCTGTTTGTTGGTGGGCCTTTAGGAAAAATTGTACGGAAGTCTGGAGAATTCTGGGCAAGTTGCATTTTGACTACTTCTGGCATCGGGTAACAGAGGCCAGTGGAAGATCATGAAGAGACATTCAGCCCAGCCCACTCTGTCAATTTTTCCTTGCCATTTGGTACCTGGCGTGATTTCACGATCTCTACTCTGTCAGTTATTCTTCACCAAAGATAGACACAAAATGCTGGAGTATTCTGCTGATCAAGCTACATCCCTGGAGAAAGGGAATAGGTGATGTTTTGGGTCTTCTTGCTTCTTTCATCAGTACTGGGAAACTTTGAGAATTGGATGAGAGGTTTGCTAAGAGGAAGAGGTTTGGAGATAGATGCGGTAAATAGAAGCAGATGATTGAGAATACAAGAGAGAGAACATATAACAGTGCTGGATATGTGTACGAAGGAAATGCAGATGCTGGTTTAAACTGAAGATGGACACACAATGCTGGAGTAACTCAGTGGCAAAGGCAGCATACCTGGAGAGAAGGAATGGGTGATGTTTCAGGTCGAGACTCTTCCTCAGACTCGGTCTCGACCCAGAAGGTCACCAATTCCTTCTCTCTAGAGATGCTGCCTGTCTCACTGAGTTACTCCAGCATTTTTTGTCTATCTACATTGTTGGAAATGTTGGATATGGAATACCACAGGTTGTTTGAAATAATAACTAGAAGAGAATGCTGGAAATGTCCAGCAGATCAGGCAGCATCTGTGGAAAGAGAAATATTAAGTTAACATTTGCAGTTTGCTGGAGTAAGGCCAGTAAGTAGCGAGGCCCTATTCATTACTCTTTCAAATAGTCAGATTTTAACAAATGTTGTTAATTTTTCTATATTTCTTAATATATTTGTCTTGTAATTATTTAGCAATGGTTCCATCTATACCTTGCGCTGCCTCGGCAAAGGCCACAGCATAATCAAGGACCACTCACCCCGGACACTCCCTCTTCTCCCCTATCCCATCGGTTAGGAGATACAGACGTGTGAAAATGTATACCTCCAAATTCAGGGACAGTTCCTTCCCAGTTGTTATCAGGCAACTCAACTGTACTCTCATTAGTTAGAGTGTGGTCCTGACCTCCCATGTACTTAATTGGATACCTTTAAACTGTCTTTAATCTGACTTTATCGTGCAGTAAATGTTGTACCCTTTATCTTTCTTCTGTGCCATGTGGATAGCTTGATTGTATAGTCATTCCTCTGACTGGATAGCATGCCAAAAAAACCCTTTTCGCTGTACCATGTATTATTGAACATGTCACAATAATAAACTGCTAGTCGGCTGCCCTGCCAGCAGCATGTTCGTTATTTTGACTTTTTTTGTTTTTTTTTGGTGTGTCCAATGTTGGTTTAGATGTCTCTTGGTGTATCCTGTGTGGGGGTGGTTGGGGGGGAGGGGGGGAAGGGGGTACCGCTTTTGGTCGCCTCCTCGACGGAGAAGTTACTTTTTCCATGTCGCCTCCTTCACAGCCGAACAGCATGGATTGGAGCGGCCTTCCCCGGAGTCGGGCCCGGAGTGTTTCAGCAGCGGGAGCAGCGTGGAGTTTTCCATCACAGAGCGGGTGCGATCCCTTGCCGGGGGTCACCAGAGTGGAGTGCTCCGATCGCTGGCCTGGTGACTTTGGCATCATGGGGCTGTGGACTGCGGAGCTTCTAGCCGCGGGCGTGGCATGGACTTATCAGCCGGAGTCTGGGTCCCTTGCCAGGGGATCGCCGGAGAAGAGCTCCGACCACCGGCCTGCGGCCTATAACATCCTGAAGCCACGGTCTCCGGTAGGAAAGTGCCGTTTCGGGCACTCCAAGCTGCGCAGTGTGTTTGACGTCCAGACGTCGGAAGTTTGATCATCCCGACGAGAGGGCCTGTACATCAGGCCTCTGTAGCGACGACTACAGAGGGTGTTTGGCCCCGACCACAGATGAACAAAGGAGGAGGATTGACTGAACTTTGTTGCCTCCCACCACAGTGAAGAATGCTGTGGTGGATGTTTGTGTTAAATTATATTGGGTATTGTTGTGTTCTTTTTAAGTGTATCACTGCTGGCAAATTCATTTCACTGCATGTGACAAATTCAGGTGCATGTGACGAATAAAATTGACTTTGACTTTGTGGTGTGTCCCAGTCAGTGAAGCCTATTTACCAATATTGTGTTACTCATACTGGTGCTGACATGATCCCAGCACAGAAACAGGTCCTTCGTTCCACCAGCAATCCCTGTACACTAGCACTATCCTACGCACTGGGGACCATTTATAAATTTTACCAAAGCCAATTAACGAATAAACCTGTAAGTCTTTGAAATGTGGGAGAAAACCGGAGCACCTGGGGAAAACTCGCGTGGTCATGGGGAGAACGTACAGACTCCATATAGACAGCACCTGCAGTCAGGATGGAACCCGGGTCTGTGCCACTGTACTGCCTCTTTGTCTTTCTTCAGTGTTAACCAGCATCTGCAATTCCTTCCTAATCCACCAGCTCAGATTTTAGCAGGAATCCCTCTTCAAGTGATTTGATAATGATCAATTTTTTTTTTTAAATCTGAAGTGGCGATCATGAAGGAAATAACAGATTGCAGCAAAGTTTAATCAGTTTCACGAGTAAACCTGTGTCAAAGCGCTTCTCAAATGAAATAAGGCCTCTTTCAGTAGCTTTGAGTGATTGGCCAAATAAGTATCGTGGAAACTGATACATCCATCAAGTGGTCACGTCTAAACATCCTAAAGCCAATTAATCACACGGGCCCGTGGTGGTAAAGCAACGCGTGACCCAGCTAGCAGACCAGTCTCGCCCAGGTCACTCCCTCTTCTCCCATCAGGCTCTCAGCGCCAGAGACCCAGGTTCAATCCTGAACTCAGGTGCTGTCTGTGTGGAGTTTGCACATTCTGCCTGTCGTAGGCAAATGGTGAACTGATATTACGTGATGAGATAACACAAGCTCATAAATTAGAGTAACAAGAGTAGGCCATTCAACTCGCCACCTGTTATGCCATTTAATATTCAGATTAAACGAGAACTTACCAGTTCAAAGTTTGATCCTTATTTTATGAGGAGTTACGATGAGGGATTTTGTGAAGACCCCGCCAGCACGCATGCGTGACATTCTTCAAAGCAGCGGTGTGAAATCACAGATAGTAGAGTTGACTGAAGATAGTAAGATAAGAGAACTAACATACCAGTTGACCATATTATAGAGGGTTGGGAGCGGAGGGTACGAAATCCCTCAACGTAACTCCTCATAAAATAAGGATCAAAGTTTGAACTGGTATGTTCTCGTTTAGTCTTACTATTTTACTTCGGAGTCACGTGAGTGACTTCATGAAGATTGCAAAGCTCTGTGATTTCGTGCCCTGGGAAACGAGTTCATGCTCACACACTGCCATAATAACCAATGGAGGAAGTATGTTAACGTATTTCAGATTTGTACAGTGCTGAAAAACAAACAATGTATTATTTAACAATAATAATAACCCCTACATTCGGGGAAATTATAATACAGTACTTAAAATAGTGGTCTGTACAGATATACCCAGGCATGGCCACAGAGGTTTGTCCAAAACCACGTTGGCGAAAACAAAGTTGTTTCATTAAGACCAACCCGCTGTTACAAGGGCGTGGCCCATGGTCGGACATCTTCATCCTCTGCAACGATGCAGCTGCAGTCCTGGTGAAATGATATTTTAAAATATCTTTGTCCACCCCTGCGGCACCTAACACCACCCTGAGTCATCTTGATATGGTCTGCACAGTACTCTGTGATGAGGATGTTTGAACTTATCAATAGAGCCATGTCCGTTCCCCTGAGATTATTGGTGACCTCCAGTTTAATGTAGGTGGTGGTTCACTAAAAGCATAGGCCCTCGTCTATCTACGGGGATAAGCCAGGAACTCCAAGTTGAGGCCAGATGACCCAGGCCTGTTTTGTTAGGTAACTCATAAATGTGAAAGGTTACTTATTTTGGGATGTTACATGGTGTCCAGTCTAGTTTGTGCAGAGACTGGAACTGCTGTCCCGTTATAAGTGTCGTCAGCATCACTATTTTATACGTGTTAGTGAGAGGGACGTTGCTGGTGGCTGGTGACTAGGTCAGGACAATGCCAATATCCCAGGTCCGGGTATATTGAGGCCTGGGGAATCTTGTGTTAAAATCCCCTCATGCGTTTTGACACCAGAGGGTGAGGTACTCCTCCATGGTGTTCTAGCTCCTATCCCAGGTATGAGGGTAGGGCACTTTGAGCAATTGATGGCATTATAACTCAAGCCTTCATCGAAGTGTAGACTTACCAGGAACTCTAGCACAACCGCGATGTGTCTGTCCTGGTATAAAATACCTCACATTTTTTTGATATGGGTGAGGTACTGTTTCCTGGTGGACTCTCTGCATGATGCCGCGATGATATTCATGGTTCGGTCCGACAGCCCAATTCCAGGAGAGGTCTTTCCCAAATTTCTCACCCAATGGGTTCATTTGGTCATGGCACGGATGACTCTCCCTTGTCATAGGTGTACCAGCAAACTCGGGTGTTTGTAGATTGAAATCCACTGCTCTTACCATGTCTCGAGTCCCCACAGGGTACCATGCTGAGTAGGCCAATCGGTGTATTCCCAAATCTACCTGATGTGGATGTGGTTGAATTTTCCGCAGGACCCGACATAAGGCAGAAAATGTGACGGAAAAATGCATAAGAAAACAACCCCCCCCCCCCCCCCGCCCCCCAGTGTAGCGAGAAGCATGCAGCGCTAAACTGCCGCCCATCCTGTGTCTGAAACTCATCAATCAAGCATACGTTGTAATCTGGCTGATTAAGTCCCTTGATGTACAACAATCGCTATCTGGCTTTCCATACTGACCTACTATATGTCAGTAAATGACTGGTGGTCCAACATCCATTCGGTGGTTATCATTGATTTAGCATGACCTGATGTTTGATATCTCCAAATGCTTTCGTTTCTATGCAACCAGTTGCCAGATTGTATTGATCAATTCATCTACAAGAAGTAAGGTTAACTCCTGTATTCCAATCTCCCATCCCCACACGCAACTGGAGGTTGGTGTTGGCAGTACTCTCCACAGCCGTGAGTGCTCTGGCGGTCATTTGTGACACTGTAGCTTTATGGCCCCTTGTAGATTTTGGTATGTAAGAGATCTCATCCAAATTGTCTGGCTGGGAAAAAAGGCACCGCGAGCTTTCGAATTACCCTGGCTATTTTGCCGAATAGAATGTTTAACGCACCAAACAATGCTAGTAATGCTCGATAGGAGCTATGTTTGCAATCTTGTCCTTTGACCTAATCATGCCGATGCGCTATTGTCTCTATGGCGAGGTCTTATTGCCGTGTTTGGGCTTGCTCTCCCTGAAACAGAGTAGAGCGGCTGTGCACAGCTGGTTCTCCACAAAACCCGCGAAACTTGGGATTATTGTAGGTCCGGATGGAGCCTCTACGTCCTGAAGTAAGTTGATCTCAATTGCACCATACTGGAGCAGTGCGCAGACAGTTATCCTGTTGCTCCTCCTGACATAATCTCCGTCTACTACCTGGTAAATCTGGTAACACCCAGGCCAGTAGTTTTGAGGAATTTGCCGCAGGCACATTGAGAAAACTACTCGGATTCTGAGCTAGACAGTAAATTGATTGACAGTAATTTAAAATGGCTGGCCTGGTTGACAATGTAGCCCCTTTCTGTTAGGGCATCACAATTTGGATGCCATCCCGATAGCTCCTCTTTCTCTTGGCACCCCATAGCACGTTGTGTTTTCCCTGCAACACCCCTTCTTCAGAGTCAGCCCCAGACCTACTCCTGTATGCTCCCCTGACGAAGAGGGTTGAGTCATCTATTGGGGCAGGCCCTGTAAAGGGTACTCCGTGGTCTGCTAGGAGACCCACGTAACCGACTCGCTGCAGGAGTGGGTACACATTGAGGAGCTAGCTCTAAGCGGGATTAGTCCGACTGGCCGTCTGCTACCCGCAAACGGCGTGTCTCCAAGCCAGACCCTTCCGGGTCAACGGTATGCTTGCCCCACTCCGGGTATCGATTGTGCCGGCAGGTCCGATGTTCCTGGTGTGACGGGCTGCGGCGTTTGGACTTCGGAGCTCCGTGCCTCTAGCCTTCGTAGTACCTCCGAACGGTGAGTCTCCCGAGGCCGACCCTGCCTGGGTCAACGGGCTAGCGCCACTTCCTGTACGTTCCGCCAGTCTGCGGAGTTCCCGTGTGGTGCTGCGGTGTTGAAGTCGGGCTGCCGCACCTGCCCTCGCTACCTGCGAACGGTCGAGTGCTCAAGAGCCCAGACCCTGGCCGGGTCAATTGGCTTGCCTGACTTCCGGGATTTTGTAGTGATTTTCCGGGTATTGCGGTCCCGCGGTCCGCAGTCTTTTGCGGGCACCCGTAGCCTTGCGTGTGGTCCTCTTGCCCCACAGAAGTCCCTGAAAGAAAAACCCGACCTCAAGGTAGTCGTTTCCCTTACCTGCAAGTCCGTGTCCTAGTTGGAGGAGAGACGCGTCGACCTCCCTGCCCTGTCGCTCCGTTCGTTCATGGCTGTCGACGATATGTTCCGCCATCGCTGCTGGCGGGGTCTTCACACGGAATCACTCACGTGACTCCAAGATGAAAATTAGGAATTATTTTAAAGCTCTTTTACTTAATGCCCTTGCCTATACTCAATCCCAATTCGCCAGAGTTCCTTAAAATCAAATATCAGTTTCGCTAGCAGTCCCCAGGGAGAAAGTTACAAAGGTCCACCCCTTCTAATGAAGTAAGGTCCTCGTTCTGTCCTGACGGGGGTTTAAAGCCTTTGAAGCTGAGACTTCTGACTCCGTAACCCCACCAAAGAGTCATAAGTGATATACACGTTGAATTAACTGTCCATAGAATTACATTCTCGTAATAAAAACCATTATTACGGTGACGTACTCCCAAACAGCAACTGACCTCAGTCACTGAGTAAATTTTTTGGGATATTTAATAAAGAAAGGACACACAGTGCTTGAGTGAACTCAGCGTAGTTCTAGGCCAGCATCTCTGGAGAATGTGTATAGGTGACCTTTTCGGTTTATAGAAACCTAGGTGCAAGAGTGTAACCCATGTCGCCCTTCGAGCCAGTACCAATCAGTATCAATATGATCCAGGGCTGTTCAACTAATAATCATACCCTGTTCGCTGCTATTTCCCCCAGATCCCTTTGATTCCTTTAGCCCTAAAGGTCTAATCGACACTCACTCTTGAAAACATCCAGTGTATGGGCCTCCACTGCCTTCTGTGGCAGAGAATTCCACAGATGTGCAACTCTCTGGGTGAAGAAGTTTTTCCTCATCTCAGTCCTAAATAGCCTACCCCTTTCTAAACCTGTGACCCTTGTTGTGAGAGACTCGCCCAACATCGGGAACTTTTTCCTGCTCTAGCCTGTCCAATCCTTTAAGAATTTTATATGTTTCTATAAGATGCTCCAGGTGCAGTCTCACCAGGGCCCTGTACACCTGCAATAGGACCTCCTTGCTCCTAAACTCAAATCCTGTCGAAATGAGAAGGCCCCATTTTCAAGTTGGCGTCCTGTGTTGCAAAATCCATTTCAGTAGATTTTTTCCAATCGTGTTTGTGATACAGCAAAGAGTTTGAGCTGCCCGCTACCCTGTGGTCTCGAAGTGTCGATGCTAACGATCGGAGGTCTATGCGTGACGCCTTTTGTTCATAACAGGCTGGGCCGGTTTTGACAGAGTCATGTAACAGGGATTGGAACCACGAGTGTATTTGAAGTTGAAGTTCTTCCTGCACAGTTTGGTACTTACCGTTTGCTGTAAGGACACGCGCTAGTGATCAATAATTTTTTCCACTACTTGCACCTACAAGAGATCTTAGCCTCAGGCGCAGCTATTAATCTGGTCTAGCCCTTTCTTAGACTTTCAAGTTCGGGAGGGAAGTTCAAGTCTATGGCATTAATTTTCAATGTAAATATTTACAATGATCTTGAGTTCTATTATGCAATATGGAATGTGCAAGTGATGTCTTTAGTTTTTCATTGATAAGTCTTCAACCACATCGTGCATTGGTTGACAGCTGTGTTATTTATTAGTCTTAGTTTTGGTATAATTTAAAGACACTTTACGTTTAAAGGATACAAGCATGGAAACAGCTGTAGGAAAAAAATGCAGACGGCTGGAGTTTACAATTGACGGTAGACTCAAAATGCTCGAGTAACTCCGGGACAGGCAGCAACTCTGGAGATAAGGAGATGGGTGACGATTCGGGTTGAGACCCTTCGTTCAGACTGGCGCTCTCAAGTCTCTACCAAGGAGGTCTTTGCGCCAATCCTGGATCACGCCATATCACTAACACTATCCCTAAACGCATTAGTGAAGACAAAATTTATACTATAGTTATGTCACCCAAAGCAAATGAGGGCCCTAAGACAAAATTATATGTCATTGCAGTGTGGAAGAAACATGAGCTCCCGGTGGGAAAAAAACCCACCCAAGTCACTGGGGAGAACATACATAACACCATACAGATAAACATGCCGCAGTTAGAATCAAAACCCGATATCTTCTGGCTGTTGTAAGGCGGAGCAACTCTACCATTGTGTCACCGTGCCGCCTTTTCTTGTGTGACAAAAAGCATGTTTTAGTAGCATATATTAAAGAAGCTGGCCATTTTTGTTCATACTACCTTCCAACGTGTATTGATTGCAGTCTAGTGAAGTGAATATCATTAGTGGAGCAGCCAATACTTTGTTCGTCCTGCCTTACACACATAAGATTGAGAAATGAACTAAGGAAAGACAGCATTAACAGGAGCTCTGAGAAAAGGAGTAAGTGATGTATCGCAGGGCTCTCGCTTAACTTTTTTTTCCCTGTTGCCAGCGGGGCAACCTAGGCAGTTATTTATTAGGTTGCAAATGACAGTTTTTCTAGGTGGAGTCATTTAAGACGGTTTGTAGCCTGACGCTGCGAGATAATGTCTCTCCGACAGAGTGCGCGTAGTTACCAGATCAGAATTAATGCTCAATGAAGATTTCACAATATTATGTTCAAGAAGGAACTGCAGATGCTGGAACTCGAAGTGGTAGACAAAAGTGCGGTTGTAAACTCAGCGGTGCAGCAGCATCTTGGGAGGCGAATGAAATATTCGAACGTTTCAGGCTGAAAACCCATCAGTCTAAATAGTCGTTTTGCCTATTTACCTTCGCTCCATAGATCTGGCCGCATCCGCTGAGTCTCTCCAGCACTTTTGGTCAACATTCACATATTATTTCTCTATTCAAATAATTCACAAACTAAACATATTCACACAAATCCAGACCCCAAAAATGATATATAGCCCACAATGAACATGCAGGCAAAATGATAATACAATATCCAACCTTTTTTACACATTGCAATTATAATGCAATTTCTCTATATAGTTGTCTTTCCACTTTCCAAACAAAAATTAGGTTGCGGGATTTTCAACAAAATGATCACTCCCTGTGTCAATAAATCCTGACCAGGCACACTCAGATTATGCAAGCATGTTTTCTATGTGAAGGACCAAAACTACCAGACATGGCCATAGCATGGGTCGTTATTGCTATTGGCACCCTGAGTAACACTCTGGCTTCCCCAAATAAGTTTATCCATTAACAAATTTCATATATCTAGAGTTGGCACGAAATTTCTAACAAGGCATTTTAGATAATAGTTGTTAAAACCGAGACTATACCCATCCGACAGTTAAACATTACAAAAGTCATTAGACAAGATGATGGCGCAAAGGACATAAACTGCAGCAATAGTTTATTTGTAAGTATGTTTAAACAGGCGTCAAACAAATAATAAACAGTGGAGCGGATATTAAAACACTTTTGATTGCATTCCTCTATCAAACTTAGTCAATGTCGCTAAGAAGACCATGGAATCACAATAGGGTCAGGCGGTGTGTGATATCAGTTGCTGGTGGGTGTTTGCGAGTGTGGGGGGGGTTAGAAGCAATCGGTGCGAATGGATGGATTGAGGCAGGAGAAGCTTTAGTACATGTTCGTTGGAATATAGTAAAAATTGTGAGAGGGGAGAGCACAGTGGGTATAGTCAGTGGTGTTGAATGGGGATCCAGACGGGCATCGTGATGGGGGTGGGGAGACAACAATACAAGCTGTCACAATGGGGGTAAGTACAGAAGTGTACTGCGCGTGGGTAGATACCCAACCTGCTGAGAAAGATAACATGTTTTGCTTCAGGGTTGACGCCAAGCATGCTATATTTGGATGCTAAGGGTAATAGACAATGGTATTTTGTGGTCGAGCACCACTTCCTCGAACTGTTCCCACCCCCATGGGGGGGTGAGTCAGGACAGTTGGGTGGATCCGGGAGGGTCTGTGCAGTGATGACATGGCCGGCAGGAGAATCGTGTATGAATGCAATGGAGGGGGGGTGTTCAAGACAGTGTGGGCAATCGCGGAGGGTCAGTGCAAGGATGAATGGGAAGATCGACTACAGGATGATGGAGGTGGGATCACTACTAGGTATATTAGGGAGTCCAGTACAGGAAATAACATATGGGATCATTACAGGATGAATGGGGGATCATAAAAGATGGCATGGCTAGATCACTACAGGATGGATGGGGGGGGGGGGGGTATGGTTGCAGGGTAAATGGAAGGTGGGTCAGTACAGTGATGAATGGGTGGATGCAGTGCAGTTATGACTAGGGGGAGGGGGGATGGGTGAGCAGTGTCAGGATGCATAGTGTAAGGGGGGACCGTCCAGGGATGAAAATGGAGTACGAGTGTAGAGCAGTGATGGGGAAGGGCCGGTAGACAATCCATGCAAGGTGGTATAGGGTGATGACTAGACTTGGGGTGTGGGGTTCGATGGTGAGGGGAGCACAGGGGGATGTCAAGTCGATGTACAGACTAGATGCGAATGAATGGGAATACAGGTAGCAGGATGGAGAGGAGGGGTCCCAGGATAAGTGAGGGTGGAAGGTTGGCATAACGAAATCGATAGAGGCGTGAAGGGGAAGTGAGCGCAGAGGATAGAGGGAGGGAGAGGAATTCCAGCGCTCCTCGGCCAACATCGCCCGGCTGGCCATTGGGCCGACCCTGTCCAACGCCAGAAGTATGCCGACCACTAAAGGAGTGTGGTTGGGCACACACGTCAGCCACCGGGTTGTGTGCCTCCCCTCATCCGCCAGCTAGACAAGTGTATGTAGGCGGGTGCCGTGAGCGGGGTGCAGAGCTCGACAGATCCTATAGCTAGAGGATCATTGGTGCAGCTGCATTCAGAGGGAAAGGAGGCCTCCGCGCTCACTCTCTCCCTCCCTGGCTGTAGCAAGTACGGGGGGTTTATTGAAAGCGCCGTTGGGAGCGAATACGGCCGCAGTCCTGCAAACCCGTTAACGGCACTATTCAATACAACCCCCCTTGCAACGCCGAGGGCCCGAGGAGCAGAGTGGAGAGGGAGAAGGATGAGAGATGTCTCCATCCGCATGGGCGGGGTGCGGGAGGAAGGCGTGTGCCCGGCTTTTGCCGCTGTTCTAGATCCGGTCATTCGCTCCGACCCTTCGTCACCACGCAGCCTAGGTATCTTTGCCCGCAATCAAAGATACTAGAGGAACACAAGTCTCCGCCAGCTGGTCGACAACGAAACGTCCACGCTCCTATTCTCCAGAGAGGCTGCCCTGACCCGGATTACTCCATATTTTTGTATCTATTGAATAAACTGTTAACTTGCTTGCCAACCGGGCAAAATGAGTCCGGCGTTAGGTTGCCCGGCGGCACTTATGGGGTGGAGTCATGGCACCCGGGCAACCGCTAATTTCGAGCCCTGTATCGGGTCAGATACCCCCAAGATGTTTCCAGCCATAATTCCTCCCCAAGAGATGCTGCCTGTCCGACGAGTTACTCCAGCAATTTTGAGTGGCGTATCTTCGTTAAAACTAGCATCTCCTTCCTTCTGCATATTAGAGGAGCTCTTTGAGGCTTTAAACATTGTCCGTGGCACATGCACATCGTTAGTTTTAGTTAGTGATACATGTGTGAAATGGCCCCTCTGCCTGCTGAGACCATGCTGACCATCAATCGTCACAATTATCACTAGTCATATGTATCCCACCGTTATGAATCCTACACACTGGGGACAAATTGGAGGCCATATTAACCTAAAAACCCACACGTCTTTGGAAGTCTGGTAGGAAACCCATCGTGGTCACAGAGAGAGCATGCAAACTTCTCACACAGACTAGCGCCTGTATCTCTGCTGATGTAGCAGCAGCTCCTCTGCCTGCACTGCATCCACTGCAGTGTAGGAATGAAACTGGGATTTAATACCATCTGAAACAATAATTAACATGAACTCACCCACAAATTCCTTGATGTATCGTTGCTTTTTTTGCATATCTACCATTACATTCCCCTAGGTACTGCCTATAACGCTCATTCCTCGTTCCCATACTCTCAGTCTGAAGAAGGTCTTGACCGAACCTATTCCTTTTCTCCAAGTGAAATGCTTGCTGACCCCTGATTACTCAGCTTTCTGTGCCTGTCTTCAGTTTAAACTAGAATCTGCAGTTCCAGAGTTTACAGAGGAACCCGAGCCAATTTGAATACCATTGTTTCACTTAATGTTCACTCTCCTTTACCAACTGGGTGAAATCCCCACGCCTATTCAAAGGGATCATCCTTGAATCATTGATCTTTCCTTGCAGTTTTTGCTGAAGAATTTCTTCCAGTCCTTTCTGAAAATGTACTGGTTTTCTGCAGTTGAAGAAGTCTTTGGGGAATGCAAGCCTCCTGCAGAATAACTTGCTGTCGACCTTGACAGCTCTACACATATCAGTTGCTAGCAGACTTTGAGCGTTTTCCCCATTGAACAGAAGGAAGACTCGGTAGTGTCATGAAAAGTAGCATAGGTTGATTTCTTTAGCTAGAGTGTGGTCAATCAGTGGAATTCATCGCCACAGACAGCAGTGGAGGCCAACTCATTTTTAAAGCTGAGATTGATATGTTCTTGATTAGTACGAGGAGAATGTTGAGAGGGAAAAATAGATCAGCTATGATCAAACATGGCAGAGCCCAACTCAATGGGCCAAATGGCCTAACTCTGCTCCTTTGTGCAGGGGTGGCACAGTGGCATAGCAGTAGAGTTGCTGCTTTATGGCGCTAGTGACCCAGGTTCAATCCTGACTCCGAGGGGTCTTGTCTATACGGCGTTGTACGTTCTCCCCCCGACTGCATGGGTTTTCTCTCCCGGGTGCTGCCATCTCCCTCCCATGCTCCAAAGACGTACAGGTTTGTCAGGCATAATTGAGCTTCGAGATAAAAATGTCCCTAGTGAGGAGTACGAAGTGTGAGCACTGATCAGGTTGGGGAACTCGGATGGCCAAAAGGACCCTGGTTTCTGCGATTGGCTTTAAATCCAGAATATTAATAGGAAACGTGCTACCAGAACCTTGAATCGACCGGAGCCATATGAGAGGATGATGTTGTGGTAAGAGATGTGGACATTACCACCACGACCATTATTATGCGCCTGAAATCTGCAACCATCTGTCAACTACAAATGCTGAAATACTGGGGTAGGGAGAGCACACTTATGAATGCTTGTTAGGACGGCTGGGAAGATGGAAATTTTTGCAAAATCTCTCTTGTGTACAGGGAGGATCATTGAGGTCCTCTAGTTCAAGGTAACTGACACTACAATCAGATTGCCTTTAGATAGAGACCAAGACCCACATTGACAATGAAAATAATCAATCACTCCAGCTGCAGCTGCGCCATTTAAGTGGACATGTTTCCACGTGAGAGGATTACACTTGCTCAGGCGCCCACAAGAAAAAATGACATAGGGCAGTTCAGATCTTGCCCATTGTTTGCTGGGCGCTCGGGTCTACACTTGTCAATATCTTCATTTTGCAGCCATTTGCAGTACTTGGTTTTGTCTTTGAGGCATGGAGTCAAACTCAAAGCAATTTTGATTCAACAACAAAGGCTATAGGAGATGGGAAAGATGAGGGTGGTGGACAAACCCACAGAGACATGTCGTACCAACATAAGTACACGGGGGAAGTGAAAGGAGAAAAGCAGCTTTTAATTTCATCATCAATGGATAATTTAAGGCAGTACTTAATTGGCAAGTCAAATTCAAGAAGTCATAGTCATGGGTCCCCAGATCAGACAAAGACATTCTTGTGCTTTGCTTCAGCACACGAAATATATGGGCATGACTACAGAACATATCAGTGAGACCATATACATTCAATAAAATAATATACACACATGAAGTAAATTGAACAGATAAAGTGCACAATAAACAGATAATGGTCTATTAAATTCAGAATTTGTTTCATTGTAGTCTAATAGCCTGATGGCTGTGTGGAAGCAGCTAATTTCTGACTCTGGACGTTGCAGTCCTTCCAGGTATCCTGGTACTCTACCTGAAGGACTAAATAATAATTGATAGCAATTGTTGGTGGGTGGTGATTTTAGGTGCGCAATGAATTGATACAGTGAGACAGTTTGATAAGGCTTGCACTTGAGGATGCATTTCCCGACCTCGATTATTAGATGTGTGTGGAAAATTGATTTTCTGGCAACAATGTATGCCAGGTTGTTGCCGAACTAACTCTTTGACATCTGACCTTCAGATAAAGACCTGTTCTTCTGACACCTGATTCTTACCTTGACTCCTCCCAGCTTTCGTACATTCGAGAAATCTCTCCCCCCTTTCGCATGGTCCCCCGCCATGTCATCATGTATTGTCCATCAACATGAACTTTCTTACTAATGGATGAGGCCTGCTCAGATGTATCCACCAGTCCACCAGCATTGTTTGCCTTTGATGGTTGATGCTATGAACATTATAAATTTGGAATGTCAGTGTGCGTGTCAGCCGTTGCACTACAGCACAGCTAATTGACTAATTGAATAATTACTTGGGGGGGGGGGGGGAGGGGGGGGGGGGGGGGGGGGGGGTGAGAAAGATCAATATTGTACTGTAATTATTTCTGCACTCCCGGTTGGTGTAGGGCTAATTACATTTAGCCCCCAATTAATCAATAAAGATGTGCAAAGATAAGGAGAGGTTTTTGTGGTAAATTATGGGAATTGTGGTTCAGAATGTGGTATTAAAAATTCCAACGTGATATATATATACAACCGAAGTTGAATAATCATCCCACAGTTTCATATACTAGCTAGTTGCACTTAAAGTTTCCATACTCGTCTAAAAGGGAAAGAGTTTTAAGTTGCTTCATAAAAAATGACATACTGTATGTATTTCAAAAGTTAAAACTAGGCAAAGAGGACATTTCACAAATATTATACTGCCCCTTTCTCGTCAACCCCAATGGCACATTAACATTAAATAGTGATTAATCCATTTAGAGTATTTAAGGGTTTCTGGAGAAAGAACTATATTTAATAGATTTTATTAATACTGGCCAATAATTATTGTGCCATAAAAGCTTTCACAATCCCACTCAAAATTGTGCTGGCCATTTTCCACATAACTGCAAATACAAAGTTTTATGTAGAATGTTAAATGAGACAGTCAAACCTGTGAAAGAGAATATTACTTCCATATTCGTCAGGATGTCTCTTTTATACTTTTCAATGCCCTTGGGATTGAAACAAACGTACATGTAATAATGAAGCATTGGAACTTCAGGTTTACTGAGAGTAAGAATATTATACTGTTAGATAATCATAAAAGACCTTCCAAATAAGAAAAGATAAATTTTTTCTGCTGACGCAAGGAACTTGAACTGAAAAAATTGTGATAAGAGAATGAATTGTGGACATTTAATGTGAAAGATATTGAATCGTCTTTCCCATTATTTATTTCTTATCCATTTAACACTGTCGTGCATTTTGACTATGTCAATTTTTCAATGTTGCTTTTAAATTTTAACATTACCTAATTTGCTGCAGAATGATCTAAAATTGACCCTCAATAACATGCAACCAACCAATGTAGGAGAGATGTTCTCAAGTTGGAAGGGTACAGAGAAGATTTAGGAGGATGTTGCCAGGGCTAGAGAGTCTGAGTTACCGGGAGAGGTTGAGCAGGCTGGGACTCTATTCATTGGAATGCAGGGGAGGATGAGGGTGATCTTAGAGAGGTGTATAAAATCATGAGGGGAATAGATTGGGTAGATGCACTGAGTCCTTTCCCAGAGTAGGGGAATCAAGAACCAAAGGACTTGGGTTAAAGGTGTTGCCGGAAGCCGGAAAGATTTAATAGGAATCTGAGGGGTAACCTTTTCACACAAAGGGTATGTGGAATGAACTGCCAGAGAAGGTTGTTGAGGCAGTGACTATTGCAATGTTTAAGAAATAATTAGACAGGTACATGGATAGGACAGAGGGATATGGGTCAAATACAGGCAGGTGGGTATATTATAGATGGGACATGTTAGGTCGTGTGGGGCGAGAGTTAGGCCGAAAGGCTTGTTTCCACACTGTATGACTCAAGGACTAACCTTTTATTGCTTAGTTCAATTGAGCTTGTCTATCCAAGTGAATGGTTGACGTTTGTAGGCCTTTTGAGTGGGATTACAGAGTCCGTGTAATCTGAGTAATGGCATCACTCATATTCACAGATTTTCAACGTTAATTGGAAAATATGCAACCCGTTCTGTAAATATCTGTTCAAAAATACCTTTCAACCAAATGAGATGCCTTCTGTCTGAGGTGATTTTATCTTTGCATAAATCTGTTAACCTATTTATTTTTGAATTAGACACTTTGCTAGTACAAAGTTCATTAAAATGGAAATGCTTAATAATTTTAAGTCAAAGTAATTAATTCCTCAATATAACATCCTGTTTTTCTTTTCCCTGTACAGGGCATGGTGATGGGATGAACCACAGATTCAAGAGAGGTACTGTATTTTAATTGGTTTTTAAATGTTCTGAAGTAGATTACAGCTTGCAAACATTTACATCAGCATAATTATTTTGAAATTTTATTTATCTGGCAATTTTGTCTTGCAACAGTGCTATGGGCAAATGCAAACATTTTAATTAGTTGTGTCTTATGGTGGCTTGTTTCCCCGTCATTAATGCTTGGGTTTAAACATTTGCGCAAGGGCGTAGCCTTGCGTTCCATGGATTGTTTTAGAGATTATTGGGAAGGGGGCCCCCTTTTCCCCCCCTTGCTCGAACCCCTGATAGTTGCATTGTTGACTGGCATTGCAGTCACATGGTTTAGTTTGTGCTTTATGGAGCAGGATCTGGTGGGCATGTTTTCTTTGCTCATACTCATTTATTGCATTTACTCTGGATAATCGCAGTTGGCTAGATGTCCCATCAATGACAATGAACTGTATAATAAACCGTCTGAATAACGAGCCTCTATATAGCGGATATTGGATATAATGGACCGAGGCTCCTGTTCCACCGCACCACATCTGCCAATTAAAGTTATAGACTTGTACAGCATGGAAACAGGCCCTTCAGCCAACTTGCCCACACCAACCAATATGCCCCATCTACACCAGTCCCACCTGCCTGCATTTGGCCCATATCCCTCTAAACCAGTCCTATCGATGCACAGTACCTGTCCAAATGTTTCTTCAACGTGATGCTACCTGCCTCAACTACCTCCTCCGGCAGCTTGGTCCATACACCCACCGCCCTCGGTGTGAAAACGTTACTCCTCGGTTTTCTATAAAATCTTTCCCCCCTCACCTTAAACCTATACCCTCTGGTTCTCGATTCCTTTACTCTGGGGAAGAGACTCTCCGCCTCACAATTACCCAACGAGCTGACACCAAGTGATGGTAGCTTCCAGTTGCGGGAGGGGAGAGAGTTACAGGGCCTGTCCCCGGTGCACTGCGTGTAGGACACTGCCTGTGGCTCCCCGGCCTGTGAATTACTGTTGTTTAACACCCCGCCCTCCCCCATACATCCCGTTTATTCCCTCCGGCCTTGGGTTGAACTTTATCCCCCCTCACTCGGTTATAGCGGACTATCGGCAATAACAGACACCATCCCTCCCACCGTGGGCCGTTATTTTGAGGGTTTACGGTAATATTTTAATCCTTTACTATATCCGTTTGGGTGACCATTTAGTGAAACTGAAAGCCACGGAATAAATAGGATATTATCAATGTTCAATATTTGTTTTACCAGGTTTAGTTCCTAGACAGAAAATTACACACAGTGCTGGAGTAACTCAATGCATATCTGGATCTACATGTCTTTTTTTATATATAAACAAGCATGTGCAATTCCATGTTTCTACTTGTTAAGGCATCTCCTGCACAACTGCTATGGTAATGATCAGGCTTTTCATGAAATACCTTTTTTTATTTTTACTGAAACTAATCGCATTTATAGAGATTGAACATTATAATAAATCTGTTCATTCATGCTGTATACTTACAGACTATCATCATTGAGAATCAACTTGCATTTGTTAGTCTTTATAGTCTTCATATTTGCTTTGAGTGTCCAAATACAGGTATTGTGGGTTGTCAATACAAGTAAGATTATAGTGATGCTGCAGTTTTGTTTCCCACTGGTATATAATCTGACACAAAGGGAGTTCTACAATTGTTCTGTTTCTTGGAATTCGTGACAACGAGAGCTGTCAATCTCTGTATGTATGATGCTAAGTGCAGAGCTGACATGTAATTCCATTAACAGGCAGGTTGACAGTCCAGCAAGTGTTTAGTTTCGGTTGGAGATACGGCACAGAAACAGGCCCTTCGGCTCAGTGAGTCCGTGCCGACCAGCGATTTCTCCCTCCCCCCCCCCCCCCCCCCCCCCCCCCCCCCCCCCCCCCCCCCCCCCCCCCCCCCCCCCCCCCCCCCCCCCCCCCCCCCCCCCCCCCCCCCCCCCCCCCCCACACACGCACGCACGCCAATTTACTATTATACCAAGCCAATGAACCTACAAACCTGTACATCTTTGGAGTGTGGGAGGAAACCAGAGCACCCGGAGAAAACCCACGCAGCTTCATGGGGAGAATGTACAAACTCCATATGGACATCGCCCATAGTCAGGATCGAACCCCGGGCCCCTGGTCCTATAAGGCCGCAACTCTACTGCTGTGCCACTGTGCTGTCCTGATGAGGTACTCACGAATTGTTGGTACAGCTTAAGTACCTGCTTAAAAAAAGCCTTTATGGTGGAAAGTGGGGCAGTGAGGGAACACTGGGTAGGATGTGAAAATAGATTGGGGCTTTATCTCGTGGAAGGTTTAGCCAAATTGAATTGCTTTTAAATAAAACCCCAATTGTAGATGCTCATTGCCGATAAATTCAGGATCAGGTTAAATTGCAAAAAACACAAAGTGCCGGAGGAACTTTGCAGATCAGGCAGCATATCTGCTGTTTCAGGTCGCACCCTTCTTCGAGCTGATTGTAATATGGGGTAGAAATCTGGAAGAGGTTTGGATGGGACGAAACCTGGCAAGTGATAGGTGGATACAGGTGAAGAAGGGTTGATTGGTAGATGGATAAAGGCAAGGGATAGAGAAGCAGACAACGTTTGTGAGTAAGGGGTGAAGAGATGTGAAATGTGAGGCTTGTGGAAGAAATTCGAAAATATTTTGAAATTGGAAAATGTTTTTTGTGAAATAAAAAATATTTTCTGTCAAAATAGAAGTGACCCGATTATTTATTTCCTATTTGCCATTCAGCTCCCTGTCCATAAAGTACATTTTACCTCAATCCCATGTGGTTTAATTTTGCACAGTAATCTCTCGTGGAAGTATTGAAAGCTTTCTTCAAGTCCAAATTTACTTTCACTCTCGTTCCCTCTGTAAGTTACATAGTTGAAAACTACCATTGCATTCTCAACAGATACAGGTGATGACGCTTTAGCTTTCTGAATTTTGGAAGATGTTTCTTCTTGAAAAATAATCTACTGCACAAATTAAATAACAATTATATATCTTAGACAATGAAAGACTTGGTGAGATAACACGGCTGAGGAGAGTACAAAGAAACCTCTTCCGTTTTGACAACTTCGTCTGCAAACTGCTTCAAGAAAGGCTGACATCTCAAAGAAAACACTGTTCAGCGGAGGATGTGTGCGCTGAACACTGGCACATCACATCAATGGTGCCAGAACAAAGGATACTGCCTTAAAGACATTTACTAACTTCAATTCCTTGTGCACATTGGACTTTAAGATTTTTATCTGAGTTTATAGATCAGATTCTGCGATCAGTTTATTTCCATGAAAACAGAACATTTCCAAAGAGGATTTCAGTGTAGGAGTAAAGAGGTTCTTCTGCAGTTGTTTCGGGCTCTGGTGAGACCACATCTGGAGTATTGTGTACAGTTTTTGTCTCCTAATTTGAGAAAGGCCATCCTTGTGATTGAGGCAGTGCAGCGTAGGTTCACGAGATTGATCCCTGGGATGGCGGGACTGTCATATGAGGAAAGATTGAAAAGACTAGGCTTGTATTCGCTGGAGTTTAGAAGGATGAGGAGGGATCGTATAGAAACATATAAAATTATAAAAGGACTGGACAAGCAGGAAAAATGTTCCCAATGTTGGGCGAGTCCAGAACCAGGGGCTGCAGTCTTAGAATAAAGGGGAGGTCATTTCAGACTGAAAAAACTTTTTCACCCAGAGAGTTGTGAATTTATGGAATTCCCTGCCACAGAGGGCAGTGGAGGCCAAATCACTGGATGGATTTAAGAGAGAGTTAGATAGAGCTCTAGGGGCTAGTGGAGTCAAGGGATATGGGGAGAAGGCAGGCACGGGTTATTGATAGGGGACGATCAGCCATGATCACAGTGAATGGCGGTGCTGGCTCGAAGGGCCGAATGGCCTCCTCCTGGACCTATTTTCTATGTTTCTATGTTTCTATGTAACATCCATACATTTTAAAGTGATGTAAAAATTAATTGCAATGGGATCGGAATTTGTCACAAATTAAGCCACCATTGCATCTAATATTTCATCAGATTTATATATTAAAGCTTATTTGCATAATGATTCATTTTTGTTGATGCAGTATTGGAAAGACTTGAAGTGGGTCCAGGTGATGCTGTTTTTGAAGGTGGAGGAGGTGGTTCTGGAAATGTGTTCCTCCAAGTAACATGTCTATCGATTATTAACAGCTATGCTAAATTTATAGTTAATCACCACTTTCTATCGTGCCACCAGTCCCACAGCTGCTGTTTCTAGTTCCTTGTAATTTTTATAACTCGTAGTTTGTATCTGCCTTCTATTCAGAGAGGATGATGACCTAAAACTGATGCACTTTGCTGCTTTAACTGATATCACAATGATTTTGCCAGTAAGCCTCTCTCCACTCTTACAGAATGATACCCAGTTTTCCCACAACTTCCACCCCCCCCCCACCCCCACCCCCACCCCCACCCCCACCTCCCCAATCCTTTCCGCTCATCATTTTAATTTCATGTTTCATGTATTTTGTGTTTTTATGACTGTTGGCAAATCAATTTCCCTCCTGGGATAAATAAAGTTCTATAGTATCATATCATAAAGCCTCTGCCATATCAATGATTACATAATCACTCATGTTACACTTCTCTATAATCCTGTCGAGGGAAGTATTTACAGTCCCCATTTTTAATGTGGAGGATAAATTGTATACACTCACCAGCCAAGTTGAGAACTTTGTTATTACAAATTTAACCTGTTCAGTGCCACCCCCGAGTATGGTCACGGCCAAATAGTGGGGCAAAATACTTGGCAGTGAATAGGTGAAAAATGGGTTCAAAATATAAGGTCTATGCCAATTAAACAAGTCTAGAAATTTGAGATCAGACTTGGAACAAATAGAAAAACAGAAAAAATACAGAATTTTTGGGGAGAAAATTTCAAAGATTCATCATCATCTCGGTGAAGAAATTTCTTATCTTTCAATTCCTTCTGCTCAATAACCAACCCCTTTTTCAAAGCATCCCTGTCTGTACATCCATGATTTCGACATTCAACCTATAAACTCCAGAGAGGCCAGGTGTATGGACATGGACCCATATAGCAAGGAAACAGGTCCTTTGGCCCAACATGTCCATGCTGACCAAGATGCTCCTTCTAAGCTAATCCCATTTGCCTGCCTGGCCTTTATTCCTCTCAACCTTGTCCTGTTTAGATTGAACTTGGAAGCAGGTCTTTCAGTCCCCTGAGTCTTGTCGAGTCTTGTCTTATGCCACTTTCTCATCCACCCTCTACACGATTTACAGAGGTCAATTAAGCTACAAACCCACATGTCTTTAGGATGCGGGAGGAAACCCACGCGGTCACAGGAAGAACATGCAAACTCCATAATAGACAGCACCCGAGGTTAAGATCATTCCCAGGTCTCTTGAGCTGTGAGGCAGCAAGCAGCTTAACCAGCTACACCACTGTGCCTCCCATGTCTACGGCACCTAATGTTCCCAAGCTGTCTTCTATTTGCAGTACTCATCAGGCCTGCGCCTGCTTAGCTTCCAGGATTAGCCATATTCAGGCTAGTTTGGTGCTAATGGTACTATAACAGCATCTAAAAGACACTTGGACGGGCACATGGATAGGAAAGGTTTAGAGGAATATGGGTGAAATGTAGACAAATAGAACAAGTTTAAATGGGGCAGCTTGGTTTGCATGGACGATATGGGCTGAAGATCCTGTTTCCATGCTGTATGACTCTACGACAATTATTACTGGCTGTTCATCTATTGTACTATTAACATAGAAAACATAGAAAATAGGTGCAGGAGGAGGCCGTTTTGCCCTTTGAGCCTGCACCGCCATTTATTGTGATCATGACTGATCATCCACAATCGGTAACCAGTGCCTGCCTTCTCCCCATATACTTTGATTCCGCTGACCTCTAGAGCTCTATCTAACTCTCTTTTAAATTCATCCAGTGAATTGACCTCGACTGCCTTCTGTTGCAGAGAATTCCACAAATTTACAACTCACCGAGTGAAAAATTGTATATTTGTGATTATTGTATATTTATTTGTGTGTTATTGTGCAAGGAGCCTGTTGAGCTGCAGCAAGTAAGAACTTCATTGTTGAATGCTGTCAGAACAATCTGGTGAAACGCTCGCAGCTCTTGTCTACGGCTCCTTAGCTCTATGATGCAGTCTATTAATGCAAAGTGCCTGTTACATATCCCCTTTATATTTTGTGGGAGGAAAACTAGGAAGGTGTCAGAGAGTGCTATTCTCTCTTTCCATCTTTCCATTTACTCCCTCTTTCTAAGCAATGCTTGTTATCTGAATGCTAAAGACCAAACTCAATCCATTGATTATGTACAGGTGTGTAGGATGTGTTTGTGTGTGTGTGTGCGCGCGCGATATATATATATTTATATATATAATGGATAAATTCCGAGAGGAATTCCTCGCCTTCAACTGTTAAATCAATTCCGTGATTGGGATAATTAAAAAAGCATCTAATATTATTCTGCTCTTTCTTAGGGTCATAGTGTAATGCAGCAATGAAACAGGCTCTTCAGCCCAACTAATCCTTGTTGACCCATCTAAACTGGTTTCATCTGCCTACGTTTGGCCTATATCCCTCGAGACCTTTCCTATCCGTGTACTTGATCAAGTGTCTTTCAAATCCTGTTATGGTCCCTGCCTCAACTACCTCCTCTGGCAGCTTGTTCTATATACCCACCACATTCTGTGTATCAGGGAAAATCCTCTGGATATTTTTCCCAACACATAAAAAAAACTAAATGTCTTAGGTTCGTAACTAGTGGGAAAAATTGAGGTTGAAAGTTATTTTCTGTGATTGAGCAACAGATACTAACGTAAAAAGATGTTATTACACTCCAGAAGTAACGAATGATTTAAAATGTAGATTTGTGTAAATGTACAGAACAATCATGAAAAGCCTAGTAGGATCTTAAAAAAAAAATGAGATGAAGGGCTAATAAGGATGGTTGTTGATGGAAGAACGTTGGTCAGGACACTGGAAGACTAATGCAGACTCCTTTAGGGTGGCACGGTGCTGTAGGGGTAGAGCTGCTGACTTACAGCACCAGAGACAAGGGTTTGGTCCTGACTACGGCAACTGTGTGTATGAAGTTTGTACGTTCTCCCTGTGACTGCCTGGGTTTTCTCCGGATGCTCTGGTTTCCTCTCTTTTTCCAAAAATGGGCAAGTTTATAGCTATTTGTCAGAAGGAACTAAAGAGGCTGGTTTATACTGAAGATAGACACACAATACTGTAGTAACTCAGCGGGACAGGCAGCATCTCTGGTGAGAAGGGTCTCGTCCCGAAACGTCACCGCTCCCTCTTTCCAGCTATACTGCCTGTACCGCTGCAATACTCCAGCATTTTGTGTCTATCTCCTATTTATAGTTAATTGGCTTCTGTAAATTGTCCCTAGTGAGTAGGGTGGAACTATGGGATGGGTGGTGGCTGGTTGACACGGACTTGTTGGGCCAAAGGGCCTGATTCCACGCTGTATCTCTAAACTAAACCAAACTAAAACACTTCATTTCCTGCCAGAATGTTGGGCTCAACTCACAGATCTCTTCGAGAGGTACTGTGCCTGACCATGTTGCTTTCCACCAACGTTGAACTTGGGTGTCAAGAAGAATAACACACTGAAGCTGTAGCGAGAATGACACCGAACAAAGAAAGCCTGCACTAACTCACAATAAGGAAGGCAGCTGCGAAGAATGGTTTTTGTCAAAACGGGTCACGTTTTCAAGCAGTCAGTGTCGGGCTCAGTGAGTGATGTCCAAGCTGTAACATCGCTTGTTTTTTTGGACTGCCATTAGGAAAAAGGCCTGAACTGCACAAGATGCACATTAAAACGTATTTTTCAGGCAAATGGGTATTTTGCATAAAACTGGCTCTTGCTAACAGAATGAGTGAAATCTTCACACCTGACAAAAGTACCCTCTCTCCCTCCTCCCCCCTCCCTCTCTCTCCCCCTCACTCACCCTCCCCCACTCCCTCATCCTCCCCCTCCCTCACCCTGCCCCCTCCCTCATCCTCCCCCTCCCTCGCTCTACCTACCCCCTCGCCCCACCCTCCCTCCCCCCTCCCCCCCACCCTCCCTCGCCCTCCCCCCACCCCTCCTGCGATAATGCTGCTCATCTGAGAAAAGACTTGGTTTAATCTCCACCTTCCTTCCACGCCTTTAAAAGAAGCAGTCTGATTTATTCATGACTTCAGCCTTCCCAGTACATAAGGGCATTAATAAAAATTCCTATCTGCCTGACAACAGTCTTGTTGGAATGCTCTGCAACGGGACTTAGGCATTGGGAGTTTTCATCTTACACAAATGAATTTAACAGACTTACCACATCAGTTTCTCACTCCGAAGTGTTCATTTTTCCACTCTGCCTCCCACATCCAACCTTTGTAAAGGCTGTTCATACAACTAGGTGTGTAAATATGAATCTCTGAGGTAAGCCAGGAAAGACATAGTTTAGTTTAGAGATACTGCGCGGAAGCAGGCCCTTTGGCCCACCGAGCCCACGGTGACCAGCGATACACTCGGTTGCTATCCTACACACTAGGGCCAATTTACAATTTTGCCAAAGCCAATGAACCTTCAAACCTGTACGTCTTTGGAGTGTGGGAGAAAACCGGAGTTCCCGGAGAAAACCCACACAATCACGGCGAGGATGTAGAAACTCCGTGACGACAGCACCCGTAGTCAGGATCGAACCCGGGTCTCTGGTGCTGTGTGACCGTGCTGCCCTTGACAGGCCAGTATCATCCTAGGGTAGGGAATTGAATGGAGCACCACCATTGAACAGAAATGTAGTTTGTTGGAATCCACGTAAACAAAAATTAAAAACAGTCAGAGGGTGCTCTAAAAGCAGCCAGAGGGTACGATGAATGTTTTATTTCCTGACTCCCCAGAGCCTTTCCAATGCCCAGATAGCATTTCAGGAGAGTGATGGAATATTCCCTTCACGGGATGCATGCTTTGCATCTTCCAAGAGAAAGCAGCTGCTTGATCAGCACCTGCTTAATCAGCACCTTTGTCACACAAAAAAAGAATCATTCCCCTCCAGCGCAGGTGAAGTATATTATTCTGGAGTTACACACCGGGATGTTCCTGGCAGCGGTTCCCAGTAGAGGAAGGAATAGATCTAATTAGCCTTTAGACTTTAGAGTATCAGCACGGAAACTGACCCTTTAGCCCACTGCGTCCGCACAGACCAGCAATCACCCCATCCAATTACGCTTTCCTACTCACTTTTACTGAAGCCAAGTAACCTACAAACCGAAGATAGACACAAAACGCAGGAGTAACTCAGCGGGTCAGGCAGCATCTCTGGAGGAAAGGAATAGGTGATGTTTCGGGTCGAGACCCTCCATCAGACTTAATCAACCTACAAACCTGTATGTCTTTGGAGTGTGGGAGGAATATTAAACACCCGGAAACCCACGCGGTCACAGGGAAAATGTACAAACTGTGTACAGTCAGCCCTTGTAGTCTGGATCGAGCCCGGCGCTGTAAAGCAGCAACTCTACCGCTACCCCAACGTGCTACCTCAATATGTTTGTTCGGGAAGATCATTGCTAATCTTTCATCCTAGCATCATCTTCACACACTGTCTCACTCTACTTTAATTCCTTCAGTTACCAAAAACGTATTAGTGTTTTCCTTGAATATATTCAGTCACTGAGCATCCTGGGTCCTGTGGAATAGAGAATTCCATAGAATTCCAACTTTTTTAAATGAAGAACTTTCTCCTCATCATGGCCTGAAATGGACTATCCTTTTTTGTGACCCAGGTTGTATTTTCCACAGTCTGGAGGAACTGCAGCTAACTGGTAGACACTTGGTAGATTTTGACAAGGTTTAATTACATCTATATAATATATATATTTAGGATAGAGAGATATATTGTGTATTTTTATATAGATAGATAGATAGATAGATAGATAGATAGATAGATAGATAGATAGATAGATAGATAGAGAGAGAGATATCGATATGGATATGAATATATATATATATTATAAACAATGGCCCTTCTCCCCTTGGAGATGTGGATTATTTTTTATACCTTTATTGTCATCTCTGGTAATGCATGTTCCATGTAGAGAGCACATCCAAATGCTACTTCTGTGCAATTTACACATAGCCTGCTAAGGAAGCTGCAAGTTTGCAAAGAATTACGTAAAAGCGACAATATTTTGGAAACCAACAGATGGGAGTTTTGCCTCGTTTGTTCCGTGTATCTGAGAGGGAAGAATAATCAAGTCAAGTCAACTCAAGCCACTTTTATTTCTATAGCACATTTAAAAAACAACTCTCGTTGACCAAAGTGCTTTACATTGGTGGAGGTACTAACGTTTGTAAAATAGTTTGTAAAAGGAGAAACAAATACCACTGGTGGATGGTAGACACAAAATGCTGGAGTAACTCAGTGGGACAGGCCGCATCTCTGGAGAGAAGGAACGGGTGACGTTTTGGGTCAAGACCCTTCTTCAGACCACGTGTGGATGTTTCTGTGGGCAGGGAACACAGATTGAAGTTAATCGATAGCAAGTGGGAAGTTGTTAAAAGTCTTTGAAACTTATCAAATAGTGAAAGGCTTGGATAGAGTGGATGTGGAGAGGATATTTCCACTAGTGGGAGAGTCTAGGACTAGAGGTCATAGCCTCAGAATTAAACGACGTTCTTTGATGAACTAGATAAGGAATTTCTTTAGTCAGAGGGTGGTGAATCAGTGGAATTGTAGGCTGTGGAGACTGTCACTGGATATTTTTAAGGCAGAGATAGATAGATTATTGATTAGTATGGGTGTCGGGGGTTATGGGTTGAAGGCAGGAGAATGGTGTTAGGAAGGAGAGATAGATCAGCCATGATTGAATGGCAAAGTAGACTTGATTGGCCGAATAGCCCAATTCTGCTTCTATCATTTATGACCTTATGAAAGGAGAAAGTGGAACATATTTTTGAATATTGAAAAATAATTAGTGGTGGATAGACAGTAGCAATTTACAACAGTTACAACAGAAATATGAGAAAAATGAAACCAGGGAGTGGGATTAATTACAGAGGTCTTTTCATGGAATTGGCACAAGTATCGGAGGTTGTAGCCTTCCAGCTCTTCTGTAAAAATCAATATACATCTTGTTCAATTTGGCTCCCTGAATTGATTCTACCTATTAACAGTATAGCATCCTATTAATTTTTTTGGTCCCAAAGCGTATTCTTAGTAAAGATGAGGAGAGTTTCTCTGGGAACTCTTGTGATCACCCTTTGCACATTCAGCAAAAGATCTAGCCACGTTGCTTTAAATAGTCTTTTTTTTTCTGGCAATCGGCAAAACTGGTCCGAACTTAAACCTTTTGGGATGTTTCTGTGTATCTTTAATCAGTCATGTTTTTTGCCCTGTAAGTATTCACATTGAGCCACACCTTGCTGTCAAAGCACAATGAGACTAATACGCTAACAATGACCTGTTGCCTTTATCATTGCCACTTTTTTTGCATATCTTTCATTCATTTGTTCTATCTCTCTCTCTCTCTCTACATCATCGTCTTTATCTCTCGTTTCACTTTCCCTGGACTCCTCAGTCCGAAGAAGGGTCTGGACCCGAAACGACACCCATTCCTTCTCTCCAGAGATGCTGCCCGTCCTGCTGAGTTACTCCGGCATGTTGTGTGTATCTAAGACTAATTCGTATTACTGTTGCAGCAGCTTTAAGTGAAATGAAGACGCAAGGGACTGCAGATGATGGATTCCAAAAAAAAAAGACAGAAAGTGCTGGAGTAATTCAGCAGGTCAGGCAGCACCTCTGAAGAACGTGACATCCATATTCTCAAGAGATGCCCATGCTGCCCTGACCGGCTGATTTACTCCAAGAGAAGAGAGTCTGAGTATTTTATTTCCATATGTCCCAGACAGAACAATGACATTCTTACTTGCAGCAGCATAGCAGAATATATAAACATAGTACTCTGTGATTTTGAATCTTGATTTTGTATCTTATCTTGTATCTGATTCACAGTTTGGCAAGGGTTCCAACAGTCTGCTGTATAATGTTTGACACCATCGCTGATGAGAAATGTATCTCCCTATTTCCCTCACCATTAAACAAAAATGTATGGTAATACTGCATTTAGAAACAAGAAACCGCAGGTGTGGTTTAATTCACACAAGGTGTGTGTTAAACTGGAGTAAGTCAGCAGGTCAGGTAACATCTCTGGAGAACATGGATAGGTGACCCTTCTTCAGACTGATTGTGGGGGGATGGATTGTAGTGCTACACTTGCATTTATAGAACCAACCAAAGCTCAAGTCTAGTATCTGCCAATCTCAACGTCCTTTTAATGATATAATGGGAAGTATTAATTCCTGCCAGTAAACATTTCTGCCACTGAGAAGATGATTGCCAGTATTTGCGTCTTATTGTGTATAGATATTGGTCTCCCATGTTGCAGTTATATAAGACGTTGGTGAGGCCGCATTTGGAGTATGGTGTTCAATTGTGGGCACCAAGTTATTGGAAAGATGTTGCCAAGCTGGAAAAGGTACAAATAAGATGTTGCCAGGACTGGTGGGTTTGAGCTATAGGGAGAGAGTATGTAGGCTGGGGGTTTATTCCTTGGAGTGCAGGAGGATGGGGTGATCTTATAGACATGCATGAAATCATGAGAGGACTATATTGAGTAGATGCACCGATAGAGGACCAGAGGACGTAGGTTTAAGGTGAAGGGGGAAAGATTGAATAGGAATCTGAGGGATAACTTTTTCACACAAAGGTGGTGAGATGTTTGGCACAAACTGCCAGAGGAGCTAATTAAGGCAGGGACCATTGCAACGTTTAAGAAACAGTTAAACAGGTACATGGATAGGACAGGTTTGGAAGATTATGGGCCAAACTCGGGCAGGTGGGACTAGTGTAGCTGGGACATGTTGGTCCTGTTTCCGAAGAGCCGGTTTCCATGCTGGACGACTCTATGACTCTATTTCTGTAGAATTTAATTGTTATTTGATATTTTAAAAATATATTAAATCCTTTTAACGTTTAATCTTTCAATTCAGTCTTGTTTCTATCTTGATTGGCAATGATTTCATGCTCATCAACTTTCCCATTTTCTGTCTCAGCCCTGTTAATTTTGCAATCATCCACTCTGATAAAGTGAAGCATGATTGCTTCTCCTGTCAATTGGTCCCTGATGCTTGGTTTTCTTCGATGACTGTATCAGTGTCCGCTTTCGGCAGACTCAAATTAAAATCTTATGCCTAAATTCATGAGAGCAAGCTGAACCAATGTTAAATATCATTATGGCAATGTGGCGCAGCGGTAGAGATGTGGCCTTGCAGCACCGGAGACCCCGCTTCGATCCCGACTACGGGTGCTGTCTGTACGGAGTTTGTACTTTCTCCCCATGACCATGTGGGTTTTCTCCAAGATCTTAGGTTTCCTCCCACACTCCAAAGACGTACAGTTATGTGGGTAAATTGATTTGGTACAAGTGTAAATTGTCCCTAGTGTGTAGGATAGTGTTAATGTGCGGGGATCGCTGGTCGGTGCAGCCTCGGTGTGCCAAAGGGCCGGTTTCCGCGCTGTATTTCGAAACTAAACAAGTGGCTACCCACTATGGCAAATTAAGGTCCAACAGATCTACTTGTGGGGCACAGGTAGATGGGGTGGCCAAGAAGCCTTTCGGCCCTTTGGCCTTCATCAATCAGAGTTTTGAGTCTCAAGAAGGGTATCGACCTGAAATGTCACCTATTCCTTTTCTCCAGTGATGCTGTTTGACCCACTGAGTTACTCCAGCTTTTTGTGTCTTTCCTTGGTTTAAACCAGCATCTGCCGTTCCTTCCTACATATTGAGTATTGAAGAAGGGTCTCGACCCAAAACGTCACCGATTCCTTTTCTCCAGAGATGCTGCTGTTATTCCAGCTTTTTGTGTCTATTGAGTAGAGAGTTTGGGAGGTCTTGTTACAGTTCTACAGGACATTGGGAAGGCTATGTTTAGAGTATTGTGTTCAGTTTTGTTCACCCTGTTATTGGAAAGATTTGTTAAGATGGAAACGGTGCAGAAAAGACTAACAAGGGTGTTGCCAGAACTCGAGTGGCTGAGTAATAGCGAGAGGTTTGGACTGTATTCCTTGCAACGCACGAGGATGAGGGGTGATCTTATAAAGGTGTACAATACATCAGTAGTAAAAGAAATTACAAGAAATAACCTGAAATCTAGATCATATTTAAGGTGAGGCGGATGATTTATTTTTACTTTTTACACAAAGAGGGGTGGGTTACCAGCTGCTGCAGTACAGGTACTGAGCCCATTTGAGGCATGGACCTTTGGCAGCACTGGATACAGCTCTCTAATTGTCCCTTCCTTGGGTATGATGGTAAGGTCAAGCTTTGTCACTGACTACCTGTATTTTGGCAAAGTAATTTTCTCCCTGATTTTTCTCTGCAAGATCTCTCACTTTACTCATGTCAGTTGGATTCAGGGGGAAAAACGTTCAAAGTGCAAATGCAGCACTAGGCACCTTTTTTCAGGTCCCTCCAGAGATATTCGATCGGGTTCAAGTCCGGGCTCTGGCTGGGCCACTTAAGGACATTCATAGACTTTTCACAAAGCCACACCTGCGTTCTCTTGGCTGTGTGCTTAGGGTCGTTGTCCTGTTGGAAGGTGAACCGCTGCCCTAGTCTGAGGTCCTGAACGCTCTGGAGCAGGTTTTCATCAAGGATCTCTCTATACTTTGCTCCGTTCATCTTTCGCTCAATCCTGATTAGTCTCCTATTTCCTGCCACTGAAAAACATCCCCACAGTGTGATGCTTCCACCACCATGTTTCACTGTGGGTATTGGCCAGTTGATGAGCGGTGCCTGGTTTCCTCCAGACGTTACACTTGGCATTGAAGCCAAAGAGTTCAATCTTGGTTTCATCAGACCAGAGAATCTTGTTAGGTGCCTTTTGGGGTGTTGTGTGCCTTTTACTGAGGAGTGGCTTCCATCTGGCCATTCTACCATAAAGGCCTTATTGGTGGAGTACTGCAGATATAGTTGTTCTTCTGGAAGGTTCTCCCATATCCACAGAGGAACTCTGGAACACTGTCAGAGAGACCATCGGGCTCTTGGTCACCTCCCTGACCAAGGCCCTTCTCCCCCGATTGCTCAGTTTGGCCGGGCCACCAGCTCTGTGAAGAGTCCTGGCGGTTTCAAAGTTATTCCATTTAAGAATAACAGAGGCCACTGTGCTCTTTGGGACCTGCAATGCTGCAGAAATTGTTTTATACCCTTCCCCATATCTGCGTCTCGACACAATCCTGTCTCAGAGGTCTACGGACAATTCCTTCATCTTGGTTTTGGTTGTTTTTTGCTTTAACATGCACAGTCAACTGAGGGACCTTATATAGACAGGAGTGTGCCTTTCCATATCATGTACAATCAAGTTAATTTACCAGTTGTGGACTCCAATCAAGTTGTAGAAACATCTCAAGGATAATCAATGGAAACAGGATGCACCAAAGCTCAATTTTGAGTGTCATAGCAAAGGGTCTGAATACTAATGTAAATGTGATATTTCAGTTAATTCTTTTTATTTACTTGGCAAAAATTTCTATACACCTGTTTTCATTTTTATACTATGAGGTATTGTGTGTAGATTGGTGATTAAAAAAAAAAAATTTAATCAATTTTATAATAAGGCTGTAGCGTAACAAAATGTGGAAAACGTGAAGGGGTCTGTATACTTTCTGAATGCACTGTAGGAGAGTCTTGGATGATAGTGGGGACTCTCAAAGCAAGAAGTAATTGGAAGAATGATTTCACTTGATTATTCCATAATGTGAACTTAAATCTTGCTGAAGGTATGCAATCTGATTTTAATGCTTGCATCCACTAATAAATAGTTAGCAGTTTCTTTTCATAAAACATAGCACAGTACAGCACAGGAACAGGCCCTTTGGCCCACAATGTCCACACTGAACACATTGCCAAGTTAAACCAACCTGCCTCCGCCTGCACTTTATCCATGTCGCCCCATTCCCCACACGCCTCTCTAAATGCCTTAACTTGCACTCCCAAGAATTCAAGACTGCTTTTGTCACATAGTCATACAGCATGGAAATAGGCCCTTCGGCCCAAAGTGCCCACATCGACGAACATGTCCCATCTACACTAGTCCCACCTGCCTGCATTTGCCCCATATCCCTCTAAGGATATCCTATCCATGTATTTGTCTAAATATTTCTTAAACATTGTGATAGTACCGGCCTCAACTACCTCCTCCGTCAGCTCATCCCATACAACCACCACCCTTTGTGTAATAAAAAGATACCCCTCAAGTTCCTATTAAATCTTTTCCCCTTTAATTTAAACCTATGTCCTCTGGTTCTTGATTCCTTTCCTCTGGGCAAGAGACTCTGTGCGCTTACCCAATCTATGCCTCTCATGATTTTGTACACCTCTGTAAGATCACCTTGATCCTCCCTCTCTCCAAGGTACAGAGACCTAGCCTGCTCAACCTCTCCCTATAGCAGGTCTTCGAGCCCTGGCAACATCCTCGTAAATCTTCTCTGCACCCTATCCGAGCTTGACTATGTACTGGCATGATGGAATTCTTTGCTGCATCTTGCTGCATCCACACAGGCACTTTGGATGCAACAACAACAATAAATAAATAAATTGTTATTTCTACAAAGTATAACCTAGCCCATGATAGCATAAAAATTAAAGTACGCAGAGCTACCATAGTAGTGCATAGCCTGATGATAACAGTGAGTAGAGAGTATGGCCAAGTTTGTGTGGGACTTAGCTGATACTAGCTGCCTTCTTGAGGTAGCATTTTCTGTGGATCCCATAAATGGTTGGGAGGTCAGTATTTGTGAAAGCCGGGCAACATCCACCACTTTCCGCAGCCTCCTTTGTTCTTGAGCATTCAAATTCCTGAGCCAGGCTGTGATGAGCCAGGCTGTGATGAGCCAGTCAATATGCTCCCCACCATACTTCAGATTTTACACTTTAGAGATGCAGTGCTGAAACAGGCCCTATGGCCCACTGAGTCTGTGCCGACCAGCGATTACCCCAAAAATTAGCACTATCCTACACGCTGGGGACAATTTTTCCCCGACAAACCTGTGCGTCTTTGGAATGTGGGAGGAAAAGTGAGCATCTGAAGAAAACCCACCCGGTTAGAGGGAGAACGTACAATCTTCTTCCAGGTAGCAGCCGTAGACAGCATTCAACCCAGGTCACTATCACTGTCAGGCAGCAACTCCACTGCTGCGCCACTGTGCCGCCCCGTACACTTGTAGACATTTGATTGTGTATTTGGCAACATCCCAAATCTCCTCGAACTACCAGGGAAGTAGAGGCTGGGGTCCAGAGATGCTGCTTGATACCAAAGTCTCTGCGATTTCCATCACCTTTGGTTTCACTGACATGAAATATCCTGCCCATTATAGTGATGGTTGATGAACACACTGTAGCCATTATTACCTCTGGCATCTCCAATTGGCATGCAAGTCTTTGAGCACCATCCAATAAGTTTATATCTTGGCCTGGCAGCACTGATCTCAGGCGATAGATTCTTGATGCTTTAAAGCCCACGGATGGGTAATATGACCATAAAAACGTTTTTAAACAGGATAAGGTTTCTTTATCCGTGTTTTGAGAGCAGAACTGTAGTTACAGGACCAAGAACAGTACCAGTCTAAATCGAGCAATTGAAATATCGGCCCCTTCATTGCCGATCAGCATTAGTCACAATAAATCACAACAAACATTTCCAAACATACACTGCAGATCATTTAGCATCTTTAATACTGTTAATAACTATGTAAATATGTATTTAAATAAATCTAAATTAGTAATGACTTCTGGGAAGTAATTAATGACGGGAATTTCGTCAAATACTTTTAATTGAGGGCAGGGTATACATGATGAATACATTGCCTAAAATAATTGAAATGAAATGAATGTGAGTGTAATTTAGATGCAGATTAGCATATTGAAGCAAAATATTGTAATGGTCTTGGGATGCCAGAATATTTATTTACACAAAGGGACAATGTGAATCTTCAATTGTATCAATATGCATCATTCGGTTTAGCATGGATTTCTGCATTCAGAGAGCCAGCGATGAATAAATTTGACTCATTCATGCTAGAAGAGTTTTGAATTTCACATAGTATTGAACTTTCCAACTTATCTTCTTAGTTCAAAAATGAAAGACTTTCCATCTTTAAAGAAAATAATGTTATTCCCTCCTCGGAATCTACCTGGAACGTTGCTTATTCACACTTGTCACCAAGCATATAACATGCCCTAACCCCGACCCCTCACGTGAAGTTTGCAAAGGTGGTCATCAATGCTATTGGCTTACTAAAGAAGCGGAGACATTTAGCAATTGCAGTGCCTTAAAATGGCGCCTAGAATGAACCCTTGGATTAAAGCAGTGATGATATCAAAACCAAGAGTCCAATCTCAGATCGTGGGGTGATAACTCATTTGGGTGCTTCCCTATCACTTTAAATGAAGTTCCCTATTCAAGGCCTACCCCAGCACTAGAATGAAGTAGAAGATTAAAAAGAATGTAGATACAAAGAACTGCAGATGGACACAAAGTGCTGGTGTAACTCAGCGGGTCAGGCAGCATCTCTGGAGACAAAAGACGGGTGACGTTTCAGGTCGAGACACTTCAGACGGATTGTACCAGGTGGGGTGGGGAACTGGCAGCAAGAAAAGACCAGAACAAATCAAGATGACCTCAAGCAAGGAGGTTCCCTGATAGGTCGATTGTTGGCTAGGGATGGTGTGATCCCAAGAGGGATACATGATTGCGAACTATGGAATTCTCGACCCAAAACGTCACACATCCTTTTTCTTCAGCGATGCTGCCTGACCAGCCGAGTTACCACAGCTCCTTGTGTCTTATTTTTAGATTCAAAATTATGTCTGACCAGTCTCTATGTACATGAACCCTGTTGTTGGAAGGAAAGCTTGCACTAAGTTAGGTTTTCCGTGCAGAGGAGGATATCGACTTGCAAAGAATGTTTCTAGTAATGGTAAAGTCCAGAACCAGAGGACATAGCCTCAGAATAAAAGGGCATGCAGTTAGAATGGAGGTGAGGAGGAATTTCTGTAGCCTGAGGGTGGTGAATCTGCGGAATTCATTGCCACAGACAGCTGTGGAGGCCAAGTCATTAGATGTTTTTAAAGCAAAGATTGATAGGTTCTTGCTTAGTAAGTGCATCAAAGGTTAATGGGGGAACAGAGGAGAATAAAGTTGAGAGGGAAAAATAGACCAGCCATGGTTGAATGGCAGAGCAGACTCAACGGACATTCTTGCTATTGAGGGAGTGCAGCGTAGGTTCACAAGGTTAATTCCCGGGATGGCGGGACTGTCATATGCTGAGAGAATGGAGCGGCTGGGCTTGTATACTCTGGAATTTGGACGGATGAGAGGGGATCTTATTGAAACATATAAGATTATTAAGGGTTTGGACACGCCGGAGACGGGAAACATGTTCCCGATGTTGGGGGAGTCCAGAACCAGGGGCCACCGTTTAAGAATAAGGGGTAAGCCATTTAGAAAGGAGATGAGGAAACATGTTTTCACACAGAGAGTTGTAAGTCTGTGGAATTCTGTGCCTCAAAACGTGGTGGAGGTCAGTTCTCTGGATACTTTCAAGAGAGAGCTTGATAGGGCTCTTAAAGATAGCGAAGTCAGGGGGTATGGGAAGAAGGCAAGAATGGGGTACTGGTTGTGGATGATCACATTGAATGGCGCTGCTGGCTCAAAGGGCTGAATGACCTACTCCTGCACGTATTGTCTATTGTCTATTGACCAAATTAGCTAACTCTGCTCCTATGCTTGATGGCCTTTTATTCACTTTGGAGAAATATTTCAGGAGACCCAATGTAATCCTCAGGGTCAGACACGGTGAGATAACTGAAAGGTTGGATATAATTCACAATCCAAACTTAAAGTAGGTGAAAGTGAATGTGCCCAAATCTTGATGTATACCTTGCATAACTTTTGAAATTTGGACTGAGAAGATGAGAGTGAGAAAGGGATTTCCCCACCGAATTCCGAGCTATTGTTAATCAATGTCAACATAACCAACACCGTCAGTTCATGACTTCAACTTTGGATGATGTGAAGAAGGGTCTCGACCCAAAACATTGCTTATTCATTCCCCAGATACTGCCCGATCTGCTGAATTACACCAGCACTTTGTGTCCTACACAAGATTCCAGCATCTGCAGATCCTTGTGTCACCATTACACTTCTGACTCTCAGGAACATTTCGCATTTCTTTCGCTGTGTCTCATGCAGCATTTGACAACTCTAACCAACTAATAGCCTAAGTGGGACCCGTTGGTTCCCAGTCACACGGGAGGCCTGGTCCCGCAACGCAACCCATTCCCCAACGCAATATTCCACCACTCACCCGTTCCCCCAATGCAACCCGTTCCCCCAACACATTATTCCACCACTCACCCTTAGCCCCTAACTGCGCAGACGCGGCTCATTTCCCCTCATCCCTGAACACTCCCTCCCCCTCCTCTTCATGTGTGGGAGGGGAGGGAGGGAAGTGGGGTGTGTGGATGGGTGGGGGGGGTGTTGGAGGGGAAGATAGGATGGGGTGGGGAGGGTGCGGCGGGGGGTGGGGAGGTGTGTGGGGTGGGAGGGGTGGAGGAGGGGAGGGGTGTGTGTATGGGAGGGAGTGTTTATGGAAGGGAGTTGTGTGTGTGTGGTCGGTGTGTGTGTGTGGGGGGGGGGGGGTTGTGGGGGGGAGGGGTGTGCGAGCGGAGGGGTTGTGTAGGAGGGGGCTGTGAGTGGGGGTAGGGTTTGTGGGGGTGGTGATTTGTGTGGAGGCAAGGGGGGTGTTGTGGTGATGAGAGGGGTTATGGGAGGGGTTGTGGGGGGAGGAGCCAGAGAGGGGACCAGAGGGGTAGCGGCTGGAATTGGCGGTGCGATGGGGACTGACAGCGGCCGCCGGGATCAGAGTCTCCGCTTTCTGTTTGGCGACATCTCCGACTCCGGGTTAGGCTGGCTTTCCGACTGGGTTGGGTCGGGTCTCCGACGCCTGGGGCGGGGCAGCTGCTCGGGGCGGGGCGGGGCTGGGCTGCTTCGGGTCCCTCTGAAAGACCGGTTGGAAACTTCCGCCGACCATCCTTAGCTCCAGTAAAGATGCGATGGCGCAGGAAGGGGTGGACCGTCACGGGGAGTGACAGGGGAAGAGACTAATCCGCACGGCACTGACTGGCAGGAGAAGAGATCGATCTGCGCATGCGCGGTTTTTAAGATTTTTAAACCTCGCTAACTTTTAGGAAATTCAACCGATCGGAACGAAACTTGGTGAACTCACAGCACAGGAGAACGTTGAGTGAATTGGCGAAAAATCGTAGCGCTATCGCGAACCGTCTTTGCGCAAATAGAAAGACCGCCAAATGGGAAGATAACAAGATCAGAGTTTTAGTTATGTATAGATAGAAAGGTAGATTGTGTGTTTAAATTTTCTTTCAGATGTTTAAGTCGGCCTCTCACACACTAATTCCTCTTTGCACCACATCTTATAGTCATAGAGTCGTACAGCATGGAAACAGGCCCTGCAACCCAACTACACCCACCAACATGTTCCACTTGCCTGCATTTGGCTCATTATCTTCTAAACCTTTCCTATCCATTTTAATAACAAATTAGAAACATAGAAACATAGAAAATCGGTGCAGGAGGACGCCATTTGGCCCTTCGAGCCAGCGCTGCCATTCATTGTGATCATGGCTGATCGTCTGCTATCAATAATCTGTGCCTGCCTTCTCCCCATATCCCTTGACTCCACTAGCCCCTAGAGCTCTATCTAACTCTCTCTTAAATCCATCCAGTGATTTGGCCTCCACTGCCCTCTGTGGCAGGGAATTCCATAAATTCACAACTCTCTGGGTAAAAAGGTTTTTTACACCTCAGTCTTAAATGATCTCCCCTTTATTCTGAGATAGTGGCTCCTGGTTCTGGACTCACCCAACATTGGGAAATTTTTTCCTGCATCTAGCTTGTCCAGTCCTTTTATAATTTTATATGTTTCTATAAGATCCCCTCCTCATCCTTCTAAACTCCAGTAAATTGTTTCTTAAACGTTGCTATTTTCCTGTCTCAACTATTTCCTCCGGCAGGCTCGTTCAATACACCCATGTCAATATGTGTGAAAAAGTCAAATTCCTATAAAATCGTTCCCTCTCCACCTTGAGAACCCTCTGGTTTTTGATTCCCCTACTCTGTGCGTCTACCCAATCTATTCCTCTCATTATTTTATACATTTTAATTCTTTTACTTTGTAGTTGTGAACTTTTACAGCACAGAAACCAGCCCTTCAGCCCACCTTGCTCATGCCGACCGTTTGGCATATTGTAGCAATGTTACAAAATTTTGAGATTTTAAAAATCAAGTCTGCAATTTATCCCATCAGATAAAGCATAAAAAGAAGTTTAATTTGACACCTAATTTACTTTCATATCTTCAGTGTTAAAAAAGTTATGGCCATTTTCATACACGGAAATTAGCATCTTGTTCCTCTTTGTCTTTCCATTGACTTAACTCAAAAGCTGTGATCTAGGACAGTCAAAAGCCCATAACTTTCTTAAAAATTAAGAGAACCCAATGAGACTTTCAGTTATTATAGATTGAAGCATTCTGAAACAAATCTTACTTGGATGACCTGAAATGAAAGCATATAATTAGTTAGTTACCTAATTGTAGCTAATTACAAAATTCAATTACTAGATCTAAACATCTATCCATTTCTTAAGAAAAGATAAACATTTTTAAATTACCTAAGTGTCCAAATAACATTCACACAATAATTCACAATATAACATGATATTTAAATCTAATTTTCATGAATTTATAGGCCAAATGGAAGGAATTTAGTGTTTAATTCCTGTAAATTAATGGCCATTTAAATCAACTTGCGAGTGGGTTTTAGTGGAATGCGGTGGATTAGAACGTTGCGGTTTGCGGTGAAGTCGGCAGGAAAAATACTGCTGGTTCGTATATATTTTTTGTCCCCATTTCGCAATATGAAAATGTGATTAAATGCTTCCTAAGAAGCATGTTTCTAAGTAAAAATAAACTGTGTACTTTATTTTCTCCCCTACGTAAAATCCTTCCCGTTGTCGGCGCTCACGGCTTTAGAAGATGATTTTTAAATTACTCTAGCTAATAAATAATCTAGCGTAATTTTAAAATGCCTTCATAAATCAAATGTCAGAGCGATTTTTCTTCAGCAACGAAATCCCCTGACATGGATTGATTTGCCATCTGTAGAAAAACGGCACTTTAAACACGCCCCCCTCTGAAAGGCGCCAACGTCACGCACACGGGGAGTGGCAGAACTGCAGTGCTGCTCAAGGTAACTTTTGTAACATACCTACATATTGGGCTACTCCCATTTGCTTGCATTCACCCTATAACCCTGTCAACCCTTCCTAACCATATGTTGCTTCTTCCCACTGCTTTTTCCTTGTTTAACATTGCATGCACTTCTTTTATATTGTGGCAGAACCATTTTGCTGTGTATCTGATCACATCCATAAACTCACAAGCCGTGCTCAAACAGTTGCTATACAAGGGGGGGGGGGGGGGGGGGGGGGGGGGGGAACAGTGGAGGGATTCTGGTAACATTGCCCTGTGAGCAAGTCAATTAATACAGTGGTCCAGACAGGGCTCTAAACAGTGAAGGAGGGAGGCATGTGGTTGCATTCCAGTGCAGGTCATCCACATATTTCTGGCTGCCCTTTGTTCACCTCAATAAAATCCATCACTATTTCCAACCGTGCTCATGAGACAGCCATTTATAATGGATGATCCCTGCTTCCCATCCAGCTTGTTTTTTATACCTTGATCTTTTTTTGAACCAGCAAGAATGTCTATTCCTGGAAGCCTATGGACAAACTATTTCCTTCTGTGGCTGCAGTGAGCCACTGAAACTTGCCTGGACACTGATTCAGATCTTGGCATTTGCTCTGCACATGGGATGCTGTCTTCTACGGCAAAGAAGGAATTAAAAGAGTACCCCTGCAGTGTGTGCAGCGTTGGTATGATGGCCACTCATTGTGTGCTGGGGAAGATACAATAGGAAATAATGACGTGCAACGAGACCTGGGTGTCCTTGTACACCAGTCACTGAAAGTAAACATGCAGGTACAGCAGGCAGTGAAGAAAGCTAATGGCATGTTGGCCTTCATCATGAGAGGATTTCAGCATACGAGTAAAGAGGTCCTTCTGCAGTTGTACAGGGCCCTGTTGAGACCGCACCTGGAGTATTGTGTACAGTTTTGGTCTCCTAATTTGAGGAAGAACATCCTTGCTATTGAGGCAGCGCAGCATAGGTTCACGAGGTTAATTCCCGAGATGGCGGGAATGTCATATGGGGAAAGATTGGAAAGACTGGGCTTGTATTCACTGGAATTTAGAAGGATGAGAGGGAATCTTATAGAAATATAAAATTATAAAAGGACTGGACAAACTCGATTCAGGAAAAATGTTCCCAATGTTGGGGGTCACAGTCTAAGAATAAAGGGGAGGCCATTTCAAACTGAAATGAGAAAAAATGTTTTCACCCAGAGAGTTGTGAATTTGTGGAATTCTCTGCCACATAAGGCAGTAGAGGTCAATCCACTGGATGAATTTAAAAGAGAGTTAGATAGAGCTATAGGGGCTAGCGGAACCATGGGATATGGGGAGAAGGCAGGCACGGGTTACTGATTGTGGATAAACAGCCATGATCACAATGAATGGCGGTGCTGACTCAAAGGGCCAAATGCCCTGCACCTATTTTCTATGTTTTGTATGTTTCTATATACGTGTACTTGTATTTATACATATACATGTACTTTTGCATATACATGTATGCGCACATGCACATACAATTGCACACGCACTCGCACACATACATGAACCTATACATAAACTTGTACATGTACTTATGCATATACATACACACACAGATATACTTATGCATGTACATACACACAAAAGGACACACAGGTCCTTTTGCAGAGAAAACTCCTAGCATTACACAACGATCACACCGCTTATTAGTTTAAGAAAGAACTGCAGATGCTGGAAAAAAGCGAAGGTAGACAAAAATGCTGGAGAAACTCAGCAGGTGAGGCAGCATCCATGGAGAGAAGGAACGGGCGACGTTCCTCACTTATTAGAGTGTATGCATGTTGAAATCCTTCCAGTTCAAACACAAATGTAGAAGCAGCTTCGTCTTCCATTTGGGTAGCATTCAACCCAATTGTATGAACATGGAATACAATTTTACGTAATCCCCCCACCCCTAATCCCCCCTCCCCCCCACCGGTCCCCTTCCACATATATATCCCTTCCATTGGTTTCACATTTCACTCCTCTCCTTTTCTTACACGCTTTTGTCCCCTTTTCATCTCTCGCCCTTACCCATCCGTCTACTAATCAAATCATGTTCCCTCTTCGCACCTGTATCCACCTATCACTCAGCTTAGAGATACAGCATGGAGACAGGCCCTTTGGCCCACTGAGTTCATGCTGACCATCGATCACCTGTTCACACTAATTCTGCGTTATCCCACTTTCTCATCCACTCCCAACACACTCAGTACAATTTACAGATGGCCAATTAACCTACAAGCCCACACATCTTTGGTATGTTGAAAGAAACCGGAGCAGCCGGAGGAAGCACACGTGGTCACAGGGAGTCGCACCCGAAGTCAGGATTGAACATGGGTCAATCAGCTCTACCAGCTGCACCACCGTACCATCTTTACCCTGCCCCACCTCTTTTCCAGCATTCTATACCCCCACACTCCAATCAGTCTGAAGAAGGGTCCCGACACAAAATGCCACTAATCCATGCCCTCCAGAGATGCCATCTGACCCGTTGAGCTACCTCAGCAATATGTGTGTGTTTTTAACCACTGCAAAGGTACTTTGTCACGACTATATTTTGTGAATGAGTTTTCCACTATGTGGGACTTTCACAATTGGCTGGGTGACTTCATCAGACTTTAAAATTTACTTCCTACACATCTGGGACGGACGTGGTTTTGCTCAATGGCAAAGCAAATGCATGACAAATCGGGAATATGACGCAAATTATTGGCTGTTGTTTGTATTGTGTGCGCAGCAAGGATTAACAGCCCTGCTAATATATTGAATTGTAGTTTATTTTACTTAGTAGATATTTACACAGTTAGTAGTACATACTGGTAGCATAGGTGGTGAGAGCAGGTAATGAGGGGGACACCAGAACCAACTGTTGAGCCTTTCTGAGGTGTTGTGGACTCAATGAAACACCAGTGAAGGGAGGTGCCCACTTGATAACCCCAATGATATACTGGCATCTACATGCTGCGATTGTGTTGTCTTACAGTTTACATGTGTAAAGGCTTCTAAGGTTCACATGTAGCATTGGAATTGGTTTTCTTGCTGAAGAAGAAATCTTGGCTGGGTGGATTTGCAGAGGTCCCAGGGCCAAACCACATGGATCATACAGCCAACAATGATGGAAAGAGACAATATCTACTGGAACTGGAGAGGACAGGGGTTCCTGAAATGGGCCAACCTTGACTGTCAAGCTTGCGTGTTTGTTAACGCGTCGATAGTGCACTACTTTTTATTTATTTATTTATTTAATTCTTTATTTCGAACAGAATAAAAGAATAAAAAGCAAGTGTGAAACACCATACAAAAAACAAAACAAGAAACATAGAAACATAGAAATTAGGTGCAGGAGCAGGCCATTCGGCCCTTCGAGCCTGCACCGCCATTCAATATGATCATGGCTGATCATCCAACTCAGTATCCTGTACCTGCCTTCTCTCCATACCCCCTGATCCCTTCAGCCACAAGGGTCACATCCAACTCCCTCTTAAATATGGCCAACGAACTGACCTTCTGTGGCAGAGAATTCCACAGATTCACCACTCTCTGTGTGAAAAACGATTTTCTCATCTCGGTCCTAAAAGACTTCCCACTTATCCTTAAACTGTGACCCCTTGCCCTGGACTTCCCCAACATTGGGAACAATCTTCCTGCATCTAGCCTATCCAACCCCTTAAGAACATTTATAAAGTGTCATAAACAATATCTATAAATAAATGAAATTGTATGTGTCCGAAAAGGAGCAGGAAGAAGCCAAAGCTTATTAATTCCCACCCCTTATTCAACTGCTTATAATTATCTTATACAAATTTAGCAGCTACATGTACACCATATGTACACCAGCAGCTATATGTGCACCAAATTATTTACATTTATACACTAATCACTACTGAATATGTAGCTAGTTATTGTCCTATATCGTAAGTGTGTATAGGTAGTTTAGGTATTACTTTGGCATTGGGCTTGGAATTCTTGGTTGAGCACCTAACCTGGTGTTATAGCCTTGTGCTCTAACAGTAATTTATTGTGGAAATGCACAAGTGTTTAATATCATTGAAAAGCAGCTTAACTGAAAATGACAAGATAAATGTGACTCCATTCTCACAAGCTCCTGCCTTGTTCAATTTTGGTCTTAAAGCAATAGAACAAGCAAGCCTTTAGAGAGTTTCCATAGGTTGCTTTCTGTTCAGTTCAGTTTCAGTTTAGTTTATTGTCCCGTGTACCGAGGCACAGTGAAAAGCTTTTGTTGCGTGCTAACCAATCAGTGGAAAAACAATACACTATTACAATCGAGCCATACACAGAGTACAGATACATGATGAGGGGTTAACGTTTAGTGCAAGATAGAGCCAGTAAAGTCCGATCGTTACCTCTAGTTGTGGTAGGATGGTTCAGTTGTCTGATAACAGCTGGTAAGAAATTGAATCTGGAGGTGTGTGTTTTCACACTTCTATACCTGAAATCACAGCTCTCTGTCACTATCTAGAATGAATATATGTGGAGATTATCTATTAGTAGTTACAGTTAGTTCTTTACAAGAAGATCACGCCAGTGCTTTGATAGCGTGGTTGAAAATCGCATTGTGTTAAAGACACCTCCAGGCAATCACAACCGAAGGGATGGTAGGAAATTTGTTACCTCCCCTGACAACTGTTGGTGGTTAGAATGATTTGTGAACGTCCTTGAGGGAAGTTAGTATTTCATTTAAATGGCAACTCCAAGGGGCCTTGATTAATTTGTTAACAGCTACCATAAAGGCCAGGGAAATGCTGCACTCCATCAACAAGATGAGACATGAACCATGGAATACGCACTGGTGCGGAATGCACTTGATCTCTTAACATAGAGAGAAGCAGATCCAATCAAACCTGTTTCCTGTCATTGCTTTAAATAAAGCACACCATTGATTAATAATAAATGTATTTCATACCTTTTGGATGCAACTTATCCTGGTGTGGCACAGTGCCACAGAGTTGCTGCCTTACAGTGCCAGAGATCCGGGTTTGACCCTGACTACGGGTGCTATCTGTGCAGAGTTTGTACGTTCTCCTTGTGGCCGCGTGGGTTTCCCCTGGGTGCTCCGGTTTCCTGCCACATTCCAAAGATGCAAGGTTGAAAGAATGGAGCGACTGGGCTTGTATACACTGGAATTTAGAAGGATGAGAGGGGATCTTATGCAAACATATAAGATTATTAAGGGATTGGACACGCAAGAGGCAGGAAATGTGTTCCCAATGTTGGGGGAGCCCAGAACCAGGGGCCACAGTTTAAGAATAAGGGTAGGCATTTAGTACGGAGATGAGGAAAAACTTTTTCACCCAGTGAGTTGTGAATCTGTGGAATTCTCTGCCTCTGAAGACAATGGAGGCCAATTCTCTGGATGCTTTCAAGAGAGAGTTAGATAGAGCTCTTAAAGATAGCGGAGTCAAGGGATTTGCGGAGAAAGCAAGACCAGGGTACTGATTGTGGATGATCAGCCATGATCACAGTGAATGGCGGTGCTGGCTCGAAGGGCCAAATGGCCACCTCCTGCACCCATTGTCCATTGTTTATTGTTTATAGGTTAATTTGGTATAATTGTAAATTGTTCCTAGTGTGTAGGATAGTGCTTGTGCACCTTTTTTAAAATATTCATGTAAATGTAGTCCGACTTGTTAATAAAAAATGGCAACAATTCTTAATGACTTAATTTTAAAAATCCTTAATATTAACTCTGAAATTCCTCATCCGCGTTGTTCAGTGGGCTGAAGAGCCTGTGTCCCTAACGTTTAAAAGTGTCCAATTGAAGCCAGGTGTTTTGAATCAATAGACAATAAACAATAGGTGCAGGAGTGGGCCATTCGGCCCTTCAAGTCAGCACCGCCATTCAATGTGATCATGGCTGATCATCCACAATCAGTACCCTGTTCCTGCCTTCTCCCCATTTCCCCTGACTCCGCTATCAAATTCACAATTATAATCTCACATAAACAACCGCTGGATTCTTTAGCATGTGCCAATAAATTTAGTCTCCCGTTGAAAGGTTGATGATACGACAGCAATTTTTTAAAGTAAAAATTCAAAGTTAGCCACCTTGGATGGCAAGAGATAGACGGATGCATATTTCTGGGCCCAGTGCTGGGCAAGGTACAAGTTACCCTGATGGAAATACTGGCTCTGCTGCAGAAACCACTTTGGGATTTTAGCGTGTAGGGGCTTGGGGTTTGTGTTTTGCTTGAGAACAAAGATTTAGAACTGATGTTCACAAAATTGGTTATCTGTCTGGAACAAACACTGGAAATCAGTAAAAGAAACTCAATGGACTCTAGAACAAAATTAAAGTCAATCTGTAGGTGATGGTTCATCTAAATATAAACGGTGGAATCAGGGTCACCTCTGAAGTGGTGAAATTGCATTTCTTGGATCATATGAGATTTATTTTAAATGTAGAAGCACCAAGGGACACACAAATCAATACTGCATTGCGATATGTTTAATATTTGATAAGGTTGGCAATCAATTATGAAGATTAGTTTGGTCAGAGATGCCCTATTACTCTTGATTTGAACTACCGAAGGCAATTATCACCTCAGACTGCTAATTTAGAGTATAAAGTTCCATAAGTTGTGGTTCAACACAATGAGGGCAACACTGGGATGAGTAATTGGATAACGAGTTCACAAAAAATACTGCAAGAATTATAGAATATTCCCAGAACAAATTATTTGTATTATAGAAGTTATTATACTAAAGACCTTGGCTTAGCAATATCTCAATGGAACGGCAATTAAAGGAGTAAAGGGCCTGTCCCACTTGGGTGTTATTTGCGCGTCATTTACGCGACATAATTTGCACATCGCGACGCACAACGCGCACGTCGTGACGCGCACATGGCGTGCATAACGCGCATATGGTGCGTGGTGAGACGTGGTGGCTTAGGCAGTGATGCGCGATCATGCGCAGCACCCCAGGAATTTGGGATTCACAAAATCTTCGCGCGCCACCAGCGTGAAGCGCAAATGACGCCCAAGTGGGACAGGCCGTTAAAATTTAATTTGAGAGAAAATGCTGGAGACACGCAGTAGGTCAGGTAGTATATATGGAAAGAGAAACGGAGTTATCATTTAAGGTTGAATTTGGAGCTTAAATATTAATTCTGTACCTCTTTTCACGGACATCACCTGACCTGCTGAGCATTTCTAGACTTTTGTTTTTGTTTCAGCGTTCTATCATTTGCTGTTTATTTTTTTTTAATTTTCTTGAACATTTTGTCCCAATTTGTTAATTTAAATTTGCATGTACTTTAATATTAACTCTGAAATTCCTTATTAGGAATCTAAACCTGGAATTTCGATGAGAAACAAAAATGGACATGAGCCTTTTTTCCAGCATGACTTGGGCATAACAAAGATTTTCTGCATGTTTTGAAGTGTGCACACCAATTTCCAGCTCAAAAGTGGATTTGGCAATTCCTGCTACAGTGGATCCCATTTCCTCACTCACGCACCCCATCGACATTGGCTTGAAGACAAAAATTGAAACAAAGCTTTGTTGTTTTTTTTTTCATTTGCTGCAAACCAAACCTCACAGCCTGAGCCATCATACATGATTTAGAGGGTTCCAGCTTGGACATTGATTTTATTGTCAGAATTTAAGAGATGGAAGGAGAGATAGGCCATTCAGCCCTCTGCGCCTATCTGTACGATCATGTCTGATAGTTTATTTCAGCACCACTTTCCTGCACTAACCCCACACCTCTCGATTCCCATGATATCTGAACATCAATCAATCTCTGAGTTGAATGTACTGAATAACTGAACCTCTGCCGTCCTCTTGTTAGATAATTCCAAAGATTCCCTGTGAAACAAGGAAATGCAGATGCTGGTTTATACCAAAGACAGTTTGCAACCGTTGCACAATTCGCAATTTTTCTGTCCGTGAGCTTAACAGCACTTTATCCTCTTGCTCCCACACACGTTTCATCTCTGGCATTTGTCCAATAGTCTGCCTATCAAATATTCTTCTCACCTGTGTTCACCAGTTACCAGCTGTGCTCTCTCCTACCTCTCCCCTCTTCCAACATTATTTTCTCCCCCCCCCCACAATCAGTCTGAAGAGTTCTGACCTGAAACGTCTCCTCTCCACCTTCTCCAGCTGAGTTGCTCCTGCATTTTGTGTCTATCCAAAGATTTGCTACTGTCTGTGTGCAGAACTTTCTTCTCAACCTTGTTGTTACAAGGGATCAGGTTCAGGGATCTGACTTGTAGAACAGAAAAAGGCTCACCTTTAGTTTAGTTGCAAATCAGATTTATTGGTAAGAGGGAGAACAAAAACAATACTTGTCTCAGTGTGCACGGGGCCCATTTTAAAGCAGCACAACTCTCTTGGCCTCCTGTCCATGGCACTGATCGCGACCCAAACCCTCACGTAAAGGCACTAACTTATGGCTCACTAACTCATCTGTTGAAATAGCTGCTGTTAACTCATTGGATATTTTCAAGAGAGAGTTAGATTTAGCTCTTAGGGCTAAAGGAATCAAGGGGTATGGGGAAAAAGCAGGAACGGGGTACTGATTTTAGATGATCAGCCATGATCATATTGATAACAAAACACTACCGACTGCAGACGTGCATCCCAAAGCTTTAAACATAGCTCTACCGGCCACAGACTGCACAAAAGTCTTATTACACCTGTTTAGACTTGCAATGCTTTACTTTTGTGAAAGTGATGCCCAGTTTTAGATATGTAGGCATGAACTGCAGAAGCTGGTCCAACCAAAACGTCACCTTATCTTTGTCTCCAGAGACGCTGCCTGACCCGTTGAGTTACTCTAGCAGTTTGTGTCTATCCTTAGTTTTAGATACCCTACTTCTTAGAAATGGGAAAAACCATGACAGTAATTTTTGAAAATCAAGATAACACAGGTTTATCTGGAGAAAATGGATAGGTGTTGTTTTGGGTCGGGACTCTTCAGAATGCATAGGTGACCCTTCTGAAGAAGGGTCCCAACTCGAAACCTCATCTGTCCATTTCTCCAGAGATGCTGCCGGACCCGTTGAATTATTCCAGCAATTTATGACTATGTTTGGTATAAACCAGCGTCTACAATTCATTTCTGTGAACAAAATGCAGCATCATTTAGCACATCAGAAATGTGTGTTATCCAATTTTTAGGCACTGGGTTCTGAGGCAGCATGTTTTTTGATGGTATTATTGTTAATATTTAACTTTTTTTCTTAGCCAAATACCCTGCGGTGCACTATAGGACGATAGACAGAGAGACGTGAGATTTTTTTTTATGAACAGGCCAGTCAATCCTTTGTGCAAGATCAGTTCACTTAGAACAAACCAGACCAGTAATTTTTGTCTTTCTGCTGTTCCATTATTGACCCATTGGTCTGTTTCTATTTCTTGTCAATTTTTGGAATGAATGTAAAGAAAATCAGTAATGTTTATGACCTGTAGAGTTTGGGTGTTAATTTAACTTAACTTGACATAAACCTAAGTTGAATACCTGGGTTTCCTCCAGGTGCTCCAGTTCCCTCCCACATCCCAAAGATGTGCAGGTTTGTAGGTTAATTGGCCTCTATGAATTGCCCCCAGTGTATAGAGAGTGGATGCACTTGGGATAACATAGAACCACTGTGAATGTGTGATTGATGATCGCCGTGGACGCGATGGGTCAAAGAGTTGCATCTTTCAATTAAAAAAATTAACTTGAGCTTAGGGCCAACATGGTGGCACAGCGGTAGAGCTGCAGCCCTACAGTGCTAGAGACCCGGGTTCAATCCTGGCAACCGGTGCTGTCTGTACGGAGTTTGTACATTCTCCTGGTGACCACGTGGGTTTTCTCCGGGAGCTCCAGTTTCCTCCCACATTCCAAAGACGTACAGGTTTGTTGGTTCATTGGTTTTGGTACAAATTGTAAATTGTCCCTAGTGCTTGTGTATGGGGATCGCTGGTTGGTGCAGTCTCAGTGGGCCAAAGGGCCTGTTTGCTCGCTGTATCTAAACTAAGCTATCAAGGGTTAATGCGTGAAATGCTCACTACAATAGAGTGGAAAAGAGGATGTTTGTCTAAATAATTAAAGATATGTATCTGAGCATATTTCTACTGAGGATAAGATGATTAAAAAAAAAACACAAGTCCTTTGTCAATGGCAAATAATAATAGAAAAAAGAAAATCTTCCAGAAGAATAGTTCGTGACAATCAAGATTCTTTTCTGTACTGTGGTGATTAAGGAAAGGAATGTCAAAATGAAGGTGAACTCACTCAAGACATAACTGTTCATTAACTCAACTGAATGGAAAATAAATTGCACCAACTTCTGGATTTGCATATTTTTTTCTCCATTAAATTTAATTGGAAAATCCTCGCCCCCTTCATAGCGCTGGGGCTTAAAATACAGAAAATCTTGAAATTATTCAAATGATAGAGTCTTCGAGAGATGCAGCAGAGAAACAAACTCTTCAGCCCACCAAGTCGGTGCTGACTTTCAACCATCCATTGGTATATTAATATGATGTTAATTCCTTCATATTAACTCTCTCCATTTTCTCATTAGCTTCCCCCAGATTCTATACCACGCCTCTTCACTGGGGGAGATTTACAGAGAATAATTAACCTACCAACCTGCATGAGTCAGGGATATTGGAGGCAACTGCAGCATGTAGCCCAAGACCATAGGGTTACAGGGCGAAACATTCCATCTGCGCACTGATGAAGGGTCTCGACCCAAAATGTCACCTATTCCTTTTCTCCAGAGATGCTACTCGAGCCGTTGAGTTACTCTAGCGTTTTGTGTCTATCTTTGCATCCAAAATCAGAATTGAACCCAGGTTTCTGGCACTGCGAGGCTGTAGCTCCACGAGCTGTGCCAATGTGCCATCGTATGACTTCCTGAATAATTTGTACTTCAGCTCAATACAAAACAAATGTTGTTTTAACACCAGAGGCACCAGAACACTATTAGCAGCCAGTAGATTAAAAACATGACTGAATATTAACTGCACTGTGGCACGACGGTAGAGTTGCTGCCCAACAGTGCAAGAAACACTGGTTTGATCCTGTCTGTACAGAGTTCATACGTTCTTCCTGTGACCTACGTGCGTTTTTTCCGTGATCTCCGGTTTCCTCCCACATTCCAAAGTCATGCACGTTTGTAGGCTTGTTAAAATTGTAAATTCTCCCTAGTTTGTAGGATAGTGTTAGCATGGGGGGGGGGGGGTCGCTAGTCAGCGTGGATTCGGTAGGCTGAAGGGTCTGTATCTGCGCCATACCTCGAACGTTTGGGGAAAAAAACATTCTACCCTCAAATTCTATTCGATTTGGACCAAAGCTACTGTTGTTTTTTACGTCCCGCTTTCATTTTTTATTATAATGCCATCTGTGTCACTTTTTAGCCATTAGACCCAAATTGACATCTATTCCATGGTTAGTTTTTTTTTCAGTCTGGTTTTTAATGTCTTTACTCGTCACAGCTCCCAAGAATAAGTTTATTCAATGAGTAGGTGAGCCATATCATGTGTAATACTTTCATTTTTCTCTCGAGGAAATTCCCAAGTTGATTGCCAAGAATCAAGAGTGATTATTTGTCAATTGTATCGACAATGGAACAATGAAATTCTGGTGAAGTGTGAAAGTGTGAAAACACACACCTCCAGATTAAGGGACAGTGTCGTTCCAGCTGTCATCAGGCAACTGAACTACCCTCATTATAACGGGCCATGGTGGAGAAATGGTGTCTGTTATTGCTGATTGTCTGCTATTACAGAGTAATGGATTAGCTCCAACCTGGTGGTCACTCTGTGAAACAACGAGTTGTTTTCCAATGCAAAGTTATTTTTAACATCTAAAATGTATTTTTGTTGCAGCAAGCTAAAAAATACTAAAGGCTGTTTGTGACATTGTTTAATAGACTATCATTGCACAAGCAGTCGAAACAAACAACTGTTTTAAACCAGAGATAGACGAAAGTGCTGGAGTAACTCAGTGGGTCAGGTCGCATCTCTGGGTGATGTTTCGGGTAGGGACTGAAGAAGGATCCCAACCCATAACGCCACCCATCCTTTTTCTCCAGAGATATTGCCTGACTCACTGAGTTACTCCAGCGCTTTGTGTTTATCATGTACACAAGTGTCGATCAAAGCAATTGCTTGTCAATTTCGATGACCTCCTGCAGTGTAACTGGCAGTCTGCGTTCTTAAAGAGACGGTGATGTCCGATTACCGTAAACAAAATCCATTATAAAGGGGTCCATGATAACATGGGTCGACTATACCGAAAGAAAGACAGTTGTGTGAGTTGGGGGAAGATGTTGTACTAGTTGGTGGGCAGGGAGGGGACAGGCTTGTTTGTTCATGCATTGGACCAACACTAATGAGCTGATTGCCCTCCTTACATGCTCCAACCTCTCCAGTCATCCACGATTCTCCAGGAGACTCAAGATGCACTTTTTCTCATTTGTGGGACAATGCCGCGAGTAAACCAGGCGAACCAACACAGGACTATTTAACAATCTTTTGCGGAGGTAGAATAGATCTTGAAGCTTCTTGGAACCCAGCCTTCTCGGGAGTTGACTGTCACGTTAATTTTTTTCACAAGATCAAATGTCCACCATGATCAAGGTGCTGCACAAAATACTGGTTTTACTTTCACTTAATTTTAAGATACTGCGGTGATTTTCATTTGAAGTCCTGATGAAGGAATAGATAGCGTACTAACATTTGTCAAATTTAGTGCATTGCCATCCAATACCACTGATCTTCCAAAAAATATTCTTTCAGCCCAAACTTCAATGTGTTTATCATCTGAAATTCATCTTAATTCCTAATGTTTCCATGTATTACAAAGGCTAATATCTACATATAGAAGATTTTGCCAAACAGTTCAATGTACATTGTACATTGAATTGAAAAAAAACATAACCAGGAGAATAAGAACAGCAATGGTTGAGGAGTGTCTTGACAGAAGTAAATCAAGTTATGAGAGGCATAGATAGTGTTCTCAGTCGGAACCTTTTCCCCAGGGTGGAAATGTCAACACTAGAGGGCATAGCAGTAAGGTGAGAGAGGGAAAGTTTAATGGGGATGTGAGGGGCAAGTTTCTTTTTACACATAGTGGCAGGGGCCTGGAATGCACTGCCAGGGCTGGTGGTGGAGGCAGATACAAGAGTGGCATTTTTGAAGTGCAGGGAATAGAGGGATGTGGATCATGCACCAGCAGAAGAGATCAGTTTAACTTGGCATTATGTACAAACATGTACAAACATTATGGGCCTGTGCTGTTCCTGTGCTGTTCTGTTCTATGTGAAGTATTCTGAGATCTATTAAACTTAATATGTGGGCATAGAGTAAAGAAAAAGTGGATGTGTCTACTATTTATGTTCTTGCATCAACTAATTAAAAACCTGGAAATGTCTGAGATCACTGAAGGTGACTTGGGATATGGCAACTGCAGAACCATAAAAATAATGCAGCTGTCATAAAAATGAGGCAGAAGTAGTGCACGGGACGTAACTAAGGATAATTACTAAAAATAAACAATGGAGAAAGAATTGAATTGATGAGGATTTGTAAAGTGGACTTTTTTTTTGCAAATGGAACAGTCAGTACTTGGTATAATTATATACTCGACTTTGAAATGCTGCTAGACAATTATACCAGAAAGTGAGATCAGGGAATTAAACAAAGCATAGTGAATTACAAAGAAACTTGGAACAAACGGGATAACAGTATGGTTATAAATATCTGCAGTATAAGCAGGAGAATAGTGACAAAGGCAATTCTATAAAGCCTAATGGATTTTTTTTTTTTAAACTTGACCTAACATAGATTAAAAGTAGCATTTAATTTTTGCTAATGACGGAAACCATGATTAGGGAAATTGCTTTGAGAAGGTAATGTAAAACTGCTAAAAAGAACGGAGGCAGAGAAAATAAAACATGGGGAAGGAGAGACCGAATAGTTTTACATAAGATTAGTTGAGTCGCGTGTATCGAGGTACAGTAAACAGCTTAGCAGTCAGTGGAAGGACTATACATGATTATAATCGCGCTATCCACAGTGTACAGATACAGGGTGGAATGGTAGCGCAGCGGTTGAGATACTGCCTTACAGCGTCAGAGACCTGGGTTCGATCCTAACTATGGGTGCTGTCTGTACAGAGTTTGTACGTTCTCCCTGTGACCTGCAATGGTTTTCTCCGAGTCCTCAGTTTCCTCCCACACTCCAAAGACGTACAGCTTTGTAGGTTAATTGGCTTGGTGTAAATGTAGAAATTGTGTGCAGGGTAGCGTTAATGTGCGGGGATCGCTGGCTGGTGCAGCCTTGGTGGGCCGAAGGTCTTGCATCCACGCAGTATCACTTAACTAAACTCAACGAAGCATAATGAAGGTAATAGCCTTTAGGGCAAGATAAAGTCCAGTAAAGTTGAATTCAAGGTAGTCCGAGGGTCTCCAAAGAGGTAGATAGCAGCTAGGTCAGAACTACACTCTAGTTGTTGATAGGATGGTTCAGTTGCCTGGTAAAAGTTATTAGGAAAATCTTGGAATCCATTACTGAAGAAGTGGTACCAAACATTTAAGAAATCATGATAACTTGTATTTAGCTTGGAAATTCTAGCTATCCTGCCTTGAACTGCTAGCATTTCTTGGCACAAGTGTAAGGTGCAGGGCACTTGCATGAATTTGCTGAGCTCAGCCGGTTCAATGCCATTGCAGGTGAGCTCCATCTTGAAACGGTTCCAAAGGATTCCAGCTGGGCAATCTGGTCACTCAGCCCGTGCTACCTTACATCTCAGGCAGCATCTGCCACTTTGTTGGATTCAATAGGAAATGTGGGGTCTGTGGTGAAGAAAGTTAAGGAAAATGGAAAAAAAAAAGTTTTAATTATTTGCATTTTGCCTACAGTTTTTCATTATTTCAGAAGTTAAGAGCATTTTATTGTCATATAATTGTGTAATTTTATCATTGTCATATGTACCGAAACAGAACACTGAAATTCTCAGTGTAGAAATAAGGAATTGCAGATGCTGGTTTACCAGGAAGGGCACAAAGTTAACAATTTGAGGAGGTTTATTCTGTTTTTTGCAGACAAGTAGGTAGTGTAGCGTGTCAAGTCTTGACTGTACCATGGGTGTGTCATGTGGTAAAGATTTGATATATTGTTGAACCGACATAGTCATTCATTGCGAGTATGCTGCCTCCAATAAAGGGTTTGGTTTAGTTTAGAGATACAGCGCGGAAACAGGCCCTTCGGCCCACCGAGTCTGCACTGACCGGCGATACCCACACATTTATACTACCCTGCACACACTAGGGACAATTTTACACTTATACCAAGCCAATTAAACTACAAACCTGTACTTCTTTGGAGCGTGGGGGAAAATGGAAGGTCTCGGAGAAAACCCACGCGGTCACGGGGAGAACGTACAAACTCCGTACAGACAACACCCGTAGTCGGGTTCGAACCCGGGTCTCCGGTGCTGCAAGCATTGCCTAACACTGCGTCACTGTGCCGCCCCTATTCAGTTGATAACTCTGGTTCTGTTGTAGCCTTACATAGGCAGCAACTGAAAGAGTTTAAAGGCACTAAAGGTGTGAAGGGAAAAATGTTAAATGACGATTGTCTCAACAGATTTTGGAGAGTATTTTGTGAATTGTTATAAATTAAATTTGATGGAAAAGTTCAGAACATAAATATAAGCCATGCACTATATCTGATTAATTTAGTAACACCGAAAAACATTTGCTTCAAAACATTTCGTAGTGCTAAAAAGTTGACATGTTCTATCATTAATGGGATGTCTTCAGGATACAGAGAAAAAAAAACAATTGGAAGAAAACACATTGCAGCAGTTACCTGCCGGGGAAATGTTGACACAGATTTGCAGCACTGCGCCTCCCTGAGCTGAGGCAGTTGCATAACAAGTGATGGCAGTGTCACCTTCCCTTGCACTAATACAGCTCTGCTTCTGAAGAAGGGTCTCGACCCGAAACGTCGCCTATCTCCTTCGCTCCTTAGATGCTGCTGCACCCGCTGAGTTTCTCCAGCTTTTTGTGTACCCCAGCTCTGCTTCAAGTTGCTCATTCCTGATTCTCCTTTTAATTGCTCACCCAAATCAAGAAACATTTGTGTGCTGCTTGTTCCGTTGTCAGGCCGAGAAAAATATTGACTCCAGCGCTCTTCGCATTTTGATTTTGGCAAGATGTTACTCGGTTTGTTTTGTCCCTCAAACCACTTTCGAACCTTTGCTCCTGTAAATGCAATTGGACCAAGTTATGTTGAAGAGCAGATTCTGCAGTGCTGGGGTGGTAGAGAAATCTGCTCATGGTTATTGATGGAGAACAGGATTCACCACTGTGTTTGCGACTTGCTGGAAGATGTCTGCATGGGGTGGTTATGAAAATATCTTTGCTCAGCTTTTAGAGTGATTTGATTACTGACTCACCCCTCCCACTTCAAAAAAAAAGGCCTACTTTATAGGAGGCAGTATTTGAATCTGTTGTTATTGTTGTTTCCAGAGATGCCACCAGAAGCTACCTCGTGCTGGCTTTTACCAAGTTAGAGAAGCATTAATTGCCCTGCAACTGCCGGGACCATAATACTAGTTACATGGACTGTGCACCCCTCAGGGTTATTCTGCCATTCTAACATGCAATGGCTGATCTGTTGCATTTAAGTTAGCAAATAAAAGTCAAAGACTTCTTGAAAAATATGTGACATCCAATTCAACGGCACCAAAGATCCGGGTTCGATCCTGGCCTCGATCCTGGCCTCGGGTGCTGTCTGTGTGGAGTTTGCACTTTCCTCCTGTAAACATGAGGGTTTCCTCCGGGTGCTCCGGTGGCCTCTCACACCCCAAAGACGTGCGGGTTTGCAGGTTAATTGGCGCCTGTAAATTTCCCCTAGTGTGTAAGGAGTGGATGTGATAGTGGAATAACATAGATCTAATGTGAGGTGGACACAAAGTGCTGGAGTAACTCAATGGGACAGGCTGCATCTCCTTGCAATCTGAAGAAGGGTTCTGACCCAAAATGCCACCTATTCCTTTCCTCCAGAGATGCTGAAGATAGACACAAAATGCTGGAGTAACTCAGCAGGACAGGCAGCATCTCCAGAGAGAAGGAATGGGTGATGATTCGGGCCGGGACCCTTCTTCAGACTGAGAGGCTGGGGAGAGGGAGTCTAGAGATATGGAAAGGTAAGGTGTGAAAACACCAGATCACCTGTCTCCTACAGCTGTGCCTGCAGGTCCATGTAAAATCACCCTTAACCCTGAGGGAAGGAAAAGGAAAAGCTAAAGGGGATGTACGTTGTCCTTGGCAGTCGTTTGTGCTTTATGGTTCTGTGTTAGGGAGCCATTTTTATTTATATTTATATATGTTTTATTTATAACCCATGACATCAATATCCTAACTATTCCAATTTGTAATATAAACCCACTTTCTGATAACAGACTCAAAAAGCTAGAGAAATTCAGCAGGTCAGTCAGCATTTCTGGAGAAAAGGAATAGGTGACGTTTTGGTTCGAAACCCTTCTTCAGACTGAGAGTCAGGGGAGAGGGAAAGAAGAGATATGTAAGGTATGTAAAAGCACATAGAACAAATGGATGCAAACAGACAAATCCAAGCCAGCAATGATGAACAAGAAATTCTCCAGAGAAGCTGCTTGGCCCGCCACGTTAGTCATGCTCTCCATGTCCATCGTCGGTGTACACTAGCATTGGCATTTCCCTTCTACACACGCTCTTCCCTCTCTGGTTAAGAGGCCACATTTAAACGTTGGTGAGGCCTCATTTAGAGTATTGTGTTCCGTCTGGGCACCATGTTCTAGGAAAGATGTTGTCAAGCTTGAAAGGGGACAGAGAAGATTTACGAGGATGTTGCCAAGACTAGGGGGTCTGAGCTTTGGGGAGAGGTTCAGTGGGCTGGGTCTCTATTCCTTGGAGCGCAGGAGGGTGAGTGGTGATCTTATAGAGGTGTATAAAATCATGAGAGGAATAGATCGAGTAAATGCACAGAGCCTCTTGCCCAGAGTAGGTGAATCGAGGACAAGGGTTTAAGATGAAGGGGGAAAGATTTAATAGGAAACTAGGCAAAACATTTTTAACACATAGGGTGGTGGGTATACGGAACAAGCTGCCAGAGGAGATAGTTGAAGCAGGTACTATCGCAATATTTAAGAAACATTTAGACAGGTGCATGGATAGGACAGGTTTGGAGGGATATGGCCCAAACGCAGGCAGATGGGACTATCTCTCTGCATATGGCCCAAACGCAATCAGAGGCAAACGCAAAGTGCTCGAGCAACTCAGCGGGTCAGGCAGCATCTGCAGAGAGAAAGGATGGGTGACGTTTTGGGTTGGGATCCTTCTTCAGACAGATTTTCTGATAGGTTGTCAGCTTCACGAGGAGTGATTGACAAAAGCTCTTGTAAACGCTTTCAAAAGGAAATATTATAAGAAGTTGTGGAAGGATTGAAATAAATCCCTGATGACTGAGTTGTGACGGACACAATACCTTCTGTTCCTTCTTCATCTCTAACTCTGTGTGACACAATTTTGATAACAATGAAAGCTCTATTTTTGCTAAAACTTTAATATGACATGACTCGGCAACTCAAATACTTTAAGCCAATTTAAAAGGGACCCTGTCAATGTTGTCACTTCAGGTCAATTGTTATCCTACATCCCCAGTCGGGAAATATCTTGATGTTGAGTGAATTGTGTTTGATGAATTTCCCTTGCCCAGTGTAGGGGAATTGAGAGCAAGAGGACATAGGTTTAAGGTGAAGGGGGGAAAGATTTAATAGGAACCTGAGGGGTAACCTTTTCACACAAAGGGTGGTAGGTGTATGGAACAAGCTGCTGGAGGAGGTAGTTGAGGCAGGTACTATCGCAACGTTTAAGAAACATTTACGTAGGTACATGGATAGGACAGGTTTTGAGGGATATGGGTCAAACGCAGGCAGATGAGACTAGATGGTGTAGATGGGGCATGTTGGCCGATACGGGCAAGTTGGACCAAAGGGGCTGTTTCCACTCTGTACGGCTCGATGACTCTGAATTGTTATTTGTTTCCCCCCTCCCAATCAATTCCATCTTAAATAAAACCTCGGAATTGATGGTGTAAAGAAAGATGACGTTTGGCCCATCAGGTTTGTACTAGCTCCAAGCAATGCTAGCCTCCAAATCCCTGATCGTTATACCTAGCCCTGCAAATTATTTTGTTTGAAGTACCTATCTAATTCCCTTTTGAAAGCACTGATTTCCTCCATTTTCTGCCCTATCTTCTAGCACCACTCTATCTTTCAAAGAATCTCCAAGAATTATTACAGTGCCTATTAAACCATGTCTCAGTACTGAGCCATAATTAAGGAATAGGGAGAGCAGGATCAGTGCTGCTGTCTCTCTCTGCACTAGTGATCTGTCCATAAATGCACATGCTTCCCAGGAAACTGCGGCAGTGAGGCACCATTAACCATGTAGACTTTAAAGATGCAGCATGGAACAGGCCCTTTTGGCCCACTAAGGCCGTGCCGACTGGCCATCACCCAGTTCACTAGCACTATCCTACACTCTAGGGCCAATTTACAATCTTTACCAAAGCCAATTAACCTACAAACCTTGAACAACTTTGGACCGGGGGGGGGGGGGGGGGGGGAACCGGAGCACCTGGAGAAAACCCATGCAGTCACAGGGAGAAGGTGTAAATTCCGTACAGGGAGCACCCGTAGTTGGGATCGAGCCTGGATATCTGGGGCTGTAAGGCAGCATCTCTACCGCTGCGCCACTGTGCTGCATATTTGGTCAGAGGTCTTCCACTGGAGACAAATGCAATCAAACAAATGCAATTGTTCCCGATGTTGGGGAAGTCCAGGACAAGGGGTCACAGTTTAAGGATAAGGGGGAAATCTTTTAGGACTGGGATGAGAAAAACATTTTTCACACAGAGAGTGGTGAATTCTCTGCCACAGAAGGTAGTTGAGGCCAGTTCATTGGCTATATTTAAGAGGGAGTTAGATATGGCCTTTGTGGCTAAAGGGATCAGGGGGTATGGAGAGAAGGCAGGTAAGGGATACTGAGTTGGATGATCAGCCATGATCATATTGAATGGCGGTGCAGGCTCAAAGGGCCGAATGGCCTACCCCTGCACCGACTTTCTATGTTTCTAAACCCGAGTAGGTGGATATTCCATGTTTTAAGAATGGAACATGTTCCGATACATTGTTACCCCTTCTGGAGGTCAAGCTTGGGAAGTGGTAGCAGGGAATGGGGTGAACTCCGAAGGTGAGGCAATGAAAGGTTGGGGGGGCGGGTGTGAGGATAGACGTGTGTAGGAAGGAACTGCAGATGCTGAAGAGAGATAGAAAATGCAGGAGTAACTTAGCACGATGGGCAGCATCTCTGGAGAAAAAGGATGGGTAATGTATTGGGTCGAGACCCTTCTTCAACCTGAACGTCACCCATTCCTTCTCTCCATGTGAGGACAGGAAGCCAGCAGGTCACAAGGGTAAATGTGTGGACTCGGTGGAATCTTGTACCATAAGATGCTAAAAGCTTTAAATATGCTTTCTTGGCCACTTTTACATAACAAATGGTGTCTGCCAATAAACTGTATGTGATAGGATTAGGTGCTCTCAATAACGAATTAACAAATAGACGCTAATAAGAAGAATTGTGAAGGATGTAGACACAAGGAACTGCAGATGCTGGCTTACAAAAAAGACACAAAGTGCTGGAGTAACTCAGCGGGTCAGGCAGCATATCTGGAGAATATGAATAGATGACCTTTCTGGTCTGGCCCTTCTTCATTCTGAAAATGTAGTCTGCATTCACAATGACCTCTGTGCCCTTAAGTGCTTGAACGCATTGTTAGCAAGTGCCCTTGCATTTCTCTTCTTGTGTTTTCAAGTAATCAAACCTGCCTAACCCAATTTGCAGCTCGGATAAACTGGGCTACTGTTTGATCATAGCTTTCTTTTATTGCTGATCACGTTTACTTTTAAAACTCTCAATGAAGCTCTGGAGATGTTACAAACTGCAAATGCTGGAATCTTGAGAAAAACACAAAGTGCTGGAGTACCTCAGGTGGCACGGTGGCGCAGTGGTAGAGTTGCTGCCTTACAGCGCCAGGGACCCGGGTTTGATCCTGACTATGGGTGCTATCTGTACGAGTTTGTACATTCTCCCCGTGACCTTGAGGGTTTTCTCCAGGAGCTCCAGTTTCCTCCCACACTCCAAAGACGTGTAGGTTTAGTGGCTTCAGTAAACATTTTAAATTGTCCCTGATGTGCCCGATAGTGCAAGTTTACAATGGTGATCGCCGATCGGCATTGACCCGGTGGGCCAAACAGCCTGTTTCTGCGCTCTATCTCCAAAGCTAAAGTCTAACTCAGTGGAATAGGCAGCATCTGTGGAGGGAATGGACGGGTGACATTTGGGGTCAGGACCCTACTGTAGATACAGAAGTTTTAATCTGCTGCAGCAACATTTATTAACTTGTGTTGGACCTTGTGCTTTTCCATAAAGAAAATGTATTTAACTTGGTGTTTGGTTAGGTTTAGTAAGGGAGCAGATATTATATCATTTACCTGAAGAAGGATCTCGACCCGAAATGTCACCCGTTCCATCTCTCCAGAGATGCTGCCTGAGTTACTCCAGCATTTTGTGTCTACCTGCAAATCACTGCTTGTTCTGCTTCCAAGCTCCTGATAATGTTTCTGGAAAAACATGCCAACGGCATCTGCAGTCAGTTACTCTGATCGTGGCTATTTTTACAAGGAGTTGGACAGTTTAGGCAGTCATCTTGTATAACAAAGTCACATTATGCACAAGGCAAAGTAAATTCTCCCCAAATGTTGTAATGTGTTTCAGATAAAGAAAGACGTGTCTTATTTATATGAATTGCTGGGTGTTTTATTTTTGTTTGCTTCATTGTGGAGACTTGCAACTAGATGTAAAGCCTTTCAATAGCCCTTTTTTGTTCTGTGTGTTAACAAATCTAATTCAAGACTTTATGACATGGATTTGTGCATGAACTTGCGCATTACCTTTTCCTGAGCTTCTATCAAAGCAGGTTCCTCTTTGTTGCACTGGCTCAGCTATTCAAGATTCTGCCTTTGAACCACAGGGAATATACAAGATCACAGGCTTGGACTGTTAGTTGAGGTTTGCAGCTTGGAGTTTAAGTGATTGAGCTACCATCAAAGAATAAATTGCTATCGACCAGTAGTTTAGTTTAAGAGATACAGTGCGGATACAGGCTCCTCAGCCCACCAAGACCGTGCCAACCATGATCGCCTGTTTATACTAGTTGTACCTACAGACTAGGGACAATTTACAATAGCCAATTAACCTACAATCCTGCATGGCTTTGGAGTGCGGCAGGAAACCAGCGCACCTGGAGAAAACCCACTCGGTCATAGGAAGAAAGTACAAACTCCATACAAACAGCACCCATCGTCAGGATTAAACCCATGTCTCTGTCCCTCCCACACATGTGTTTGTAGGTAAATTGGGTCGGTAAAAATCGTACATTGTGGTAGTAGTATTGGATGGTGCAAATATATGGGGATTGCTGGTCAGCATAGCCCCGGATGGCTGAATGGCCTGTTTCCAAGCTGCATCTCTAATGCCCCTGTCCCACTAAGGCGATTTTATAGGCGACTAGGCTGTCGCCACATGGTCACCGGGGTATTGCCTGTATGGTCATGAGAAGTCTCCCCAGTCGTCAAAAGAATTGTAGCGTTTTTCTGGTAGCTGCTGGATTTTGAAATGTTCAAAACGTTTCGGCGACAGTCGGCGACAGTCGGCTTGACGCCTACGAGCTTAGCCTGTCGTAGGTTGCCGCCAGGATGGCGTAGGTTGTCGCCAGGATGACGTTGGTTGTCGCCGTTGCTGACTTCAGTGAATTCCATTGGCGATTACCTACATCAACCTACGTCAACTGGCGACAGGTACCGGTGACTGAATTGTCTTACCGTGTCGCGGGTGGACGTAGGTTGTCGTAGGTGTGGTCATGGGTGGACGTCCTAATGGTCGCCGGTTGTGGTAGCTTGCCGAAGCTTGACGTCGACTAGGTAGTAGATTGTTGTAGACATTGTCGTAGACATTGTCGCAGGGGGTCCAGTCGATGGTTTTTTGGCGACCTGCTACGACTCTAACAGTCACTGGCAGTCGCGGAAAAAATTGCCTAAGTGGGACAGGGGCATTAAGTCTAAAGCTACTACACTCTCATACTTGTATCTGCTTTTGCTGATACTCTGGAGTTGTTGCAAAGTGGCCAGAAAATACCCTTTCTGTAGACTTAGACATTATTCCTGGTCAGCCTTTGCAAATTATTTTAGAAACATAGAAACATAGAAATCAGGTGCAGGAGCAGGCCATTCGGCCCTTCGAGCCTGCATCGCCATTCAATATGATCATGGCTGATCATCCAACTCAGTATCCTGTACCTGCCTTCTCACCATACCCCCTGATCCCTTCAGCCACAAGGGCCACATCCAATTCCCTCTTAAATATGGCCAACGAACTGGCCTCAACTACCTTCTGTGGCAGAGAATTCCACAGATTCACCACTCTGTGTGAAAAACACTTTTCTTGCTACACCTGCATTATAACCAGGCGAGTGCCATCTATTTAAAAAGGATTTTCAAGTTGCACATCAGAAAGAGCTCCCTTCTTCAGATAAAGAGTTGGGAATTATCTCTTTCGGATATTCAATGTCTGGACCCAAATCTAACATCCACTGACTTGGATCTAATGGAAATTGCCTTTAGAAATGGGCACCTGGTTTTAGAATTCTTCATCCTGCTGCAATATCCTGTCTGTTGGACTTTCAGTCCTTCTCTGTTACCTCCTGGATCATAGTTATAGAGTTATACAGCATGGAAACATGCCCCTTCTGCACTAGTCCCACCTTCTTACGTTTGGCCCATATCCCTCTAACCCTATCCATTTACCTGTCCAAATGTTTTAAACTTTGTGTTAGTACCTGTCTCAACTACCTCCTCCAGCAGCTTGTTCCATATACCCACCACTTTTTCTTTTTTTTTTAAAAGTTGCCCGTCGGGTTCCTATTAAATCATTCCCCGCTCACCATAAATGTATGTACTCTGGTTCCTGATTCCCCTACTCTGGGTAAAAGACACTGGCCCTTTACCCTATCAATTCCTCTCATGATTTTATACACCTCTGTAAGATCACCCCTCCTCCTGCGCTCCAAGGAATAAAGTCCTAGCCTGCTCAACCTCTCCCTATAGCTCAGGCCCTCGAGTCCTGGCAACATCCTCAGTAAATCTTCTCTGCACCCTTTTCATCTTAACAAAGTTGTTAACTTTGCTCCTTGGTCCTCTCAGTTTACCTCGAGTTCCATTTTTGGTTGCTGATGCTAAGTCGACATGGGCAAAAGCTGTCACCTCCCCAGTTTCTTGGAAAAAATTCTGATGCATTAACTTTATTGAGTTTGAATTCCCCACCAGCCATGGTGGGATTCGAACTCCTGTTTCTCTGTAAGTGATCCACTGACATAACCACCACACTACCATCCCCCTGTCTATTCATGATGGTGGTGAGCAGTGGCCACTCAGATCAGAGTGTTTGTTCCTGTTCAGAATAATTTACGCTGAATTTGATTAATATCCACAATTGTCTCTTTCAAAATTACATTTTGTTGTACTTGACACTAGACAATAGGTGCAGGAGTAGGCCATTCGGCCCTTTGAGCCACCACCACCATTCACTGTGATGGCTGATCATCCACATTTGGACTGATGGTGGTTTATAACTGACAAATTCTCAGTATGGATGCATATAGTACTTATGGATTTGTGAAATATTAGAATTACTTAACAGTCACATAAGCTGTTCATAATTAATGGGAGCAGAATTAGGCCATTTGGCCCATCAAGTCTACTCCGCCATTCAATCGTGGCTGATCTCTCTTTCCCTCCCAACCCCATTCTTCGGCCTTCTCCCCATAATCCCGGACAATCTTCCTAATCAAGAATCTGTGAATCTCCACCTTAAAAATACCCAATGACTTGGCCTCCACTGCCATCTGTGGCAATGAATTCCACAGATTCATCAGCCTCTGTCTAAAGAAATTCCTCCTCATCTCCTTTCTAAAGATACGTCCTTTTATTCTGAGGCTATGGCCTCTGGTCCTAGACTCTCTGACGAGTGAAAACATTGCCTCCACATCCATTCTATTTGGGCCTTTCACCATTCGGTAAGTTTCCATGAGGTCTCCCCTCATGCTTCTAAACTCCAGCGAGTACAGTCCCAATGCTGTAAAAAGCTTATCATATGTGAACCAAATCATCCCTGAGATCTTCTGGAGGTTTGCAGAGATTTTGATCACAAAATTGTGAATAATGATCGCCACAATTCTTATTTCTGAAATTCATATTTCTAAGATATAAGTTGAGAATACTTGTGTGAATTCCCTTTACCCCTTTGCCATTTTAAAATGTTTCTGACATTTAATGAAATAACTATTCTCTGATCGGAACCTGTTTATGCCTTGTGGATTTTATTAGCATTGCCTTTCCAAACCTGCAGTAACGGCTTAAGCTGGAGGCATGAGGAAACAATAATCTCTTGTTCAAAATGTTACAAGCAGGTGCTTATATTTATTTGTATTTTTCAAATGTATGGTGATCAGGTATCTCTTTGAATCTCCTGATAGCTGTTAACTATACACCCTCACAAATCCTTTCAAAAATATATAGAAAACATTGTTGCCTTTGTCTCCTTTTTACGCTATATTAATAATAGATAATTTGTGATTTTCAGAATTTGGCAATTTAATTATAAAGCATTATATTTCGGGCCTACTTGCTCAGTGAGAAGGAATCAGCTTAAAAGCACAATTTTAGACACAATATGCTAATCGGTGTAACTGTTTATTTAACTTATTTGCGTTAAGAAGCAGTCGATGTACACGATCTTGCATCACAGAATTTAAATTAAGAAATTAACTAACACCATATGACGTAGGAGCAGAATTAGGCCATTCAGCCCATCGAGTCTGCTCTGCCATTCGATCGTGGTTGACCATGGTCAGAAATTTGATCACTTTATATGGAATTAAGAAATACTAATGTGACACTTGCTTGCTTAGTTGATTGTAGACAGGCCTCTTAGTCAGACAGTTGTGAGTTCATGCTTTAATGACTAGAATACACTGTCTTCCATGACACTTCAGTGCATTGTTGTTTGGTCTATCACTGGCATTAACCTTCCCACCATTGAAGGGATCCACAGAAAGTGCTGCCTCAGGAAGGCAGACAATATCTTCAGTGACCAACACCACCCTTAGCCATGCTCTCATCTCACTGCTTCCAACTGGAAGAAGGAACAGGCGCCTGAGAACCATGACCTCCAGGTTCACAAGCAGCTTCTTCCCCTCAACCATCAGCTCTGGAACCACAGTGCACAACCCTACCCACGGCCATGCCTCAGCAATGAACTGTTATGAACTATAGGTTGTATAGGTTGTAGGTTGTACTAGTGCTTTGATTTGCACTTATTGCATGACTCCTAGTATTACTGATATTATTGATTACCTAGTATAACACAATTATTGTGTACTTATTTGCGGTGTTAGTACGTAAATGTGCCTGTAAATCTACAACATGTAACAATTTCATTATTCAGTTCCCGGTGCATATGCCAATTAAACACAAATTACTCTTAATGGTGTAATCGTACCTACCTCCACAGCTTCTTCTGGCAGCTCATTCCATACACCCACCACCCTCTGAGTGAAGAAGTTATCCCTAGCAAAAGTCTTTCCTCTCTCACCTCGAACTATGTCCTCTATTTTTAGACTTGCATACCCTGGGAAAAATACCTTATCTGCAGTGTGGAACCGTAGATAAGGTGTTACCTTATCTACAGTGTATACCTTATTATAGGTATTAACTGTATACATTTTTATGCAGTGTGGAAAAAAAAAACCTTTGGCCCACTGAGTCCGTGCGGACCAGTAATCACCTCATACACTAGCATTATCCTACGCTAAGGACAATTTACAATTTGAAGAAGCCAATTAACATACAAACCTGTATGCCTTTGTAATGTGGGTGCAAACTGGAAAACCCACACGGTCACAGAGAGAACTCCGTACAAACTCCGTACAGACAGCATCCTAATGATTTAAAAAAACTCTCAAGGTCTTCCCTCAGCCTCCTATGCATCAGGGGAAAAAATCCCAGCCTAATCCTATCTCCTTGCAATCCAAGCCCTACTATCCCAGTAACATCCTCATGAAAATAACAAAAACATGTTTAGAACGAGAGCAAAGTGCAGTGGATGCTGGAAATCTAAACTTTTTAAAATATATACTTTTTTTTACCCTTGTTGAGAAAAGTTGAACAAAGTTTCAGATCAATGAACTTTCATCAAACCTGATGGATTTATCTGATTGTTTGTGGGAAATTGTGATTTGATAGAAAATACATTGACGTGGTCTTTGGGCTGTTTGACGGCAGGGATTGGGTGGCATTACTGCCGTGGCAATTGTTGCTTTCCGTTGTGAAATATCAACATAAAAAGGACTTGGGGAAAAAGATCAGCATAGGTTTTGGAATTAATGGTGTTTATTTTAAAAAAAAATGTAATCAGTCAGTCTGAGAAGATTGATAATGTAGCAGAGGAGGGATTGTGATAAATTCTCCAGGGGGAAATCTATTTTTATGAAAATAGCATGCGAACCCAGATAACTCATAAATAATTTTTTTTTTAACAAGAAGGCATTCCGGTAACCTGAAGGCTGATAATTCCGGGTGATGTATATCCCGGAGGGAGGCATTGTACACATCTAGTCATGGTACGGTTTGGCGAATGTGAACGAAGGGAAAATCAAGGCTTTCTGCAACGACAATTGGTGACAGTCAGCCTCCTGGTCCTTGTTGTAAATGCAATATTACTGTGATGTATTCAAGTATGATGTGAGCACGATTCCCATCCCAGAATGGAAGTCCAAACAATCAATCTATTTTATGTTCACTTCATTGTGCCAAATTCCTAATTCCAAGCTTAACATTTAAAGGTCAGCACAGGCTTAAAATGCCCTGGAGTATTTGATTTTTAATGCCTTGTTCATTGAAAGCGGTTTGCCATCTTCATCTGGAATCTTGGAAAGATTTGAATAGCTTTGTGCGAAAAGCAGGATTTTGCTTCCGTTGTTTCCGTTGATTCTTTTGATTAAATTTCGTAACTGCAATGCAATAAATTTGAAAAATTCAAACCGGGTTTTAAAATGGAATCTGCTGCCATCAGCAAGTCTCCGAGTGCTGCGGTGGATGTTAAGAATGGAGATGAGGAGGAATTTCTTTAGCCAGAGGGTGGTGAATCTGTGGAATTCACTGCCACAGACAGCTGTGGTGACCAAGACATTGGGTATTTAAAAAATGGAGGTTTCAAGGTTCTTGGTTAGGAAGGGCCTCAAAGGTTATGGGAAGGAGGCAGGAGAATGGGGTTAAGAGGGAAAATTAACTCAGTCATGATTGAATGGCACAGTAGACTTAATGGGCTGAACGGCCTGAATAAATAAATCAGCCATGATTGAATGGCAGACCACAAGTTACATTTGCAATATTTGTTACACAACACCAAGATCGAATGACAAAGTGTCATGCCCAAGAAGGTGCAGAGGTCAATTCTTCATCTGAATTTCACAACTAGGCTCAAGGTGGCACCTGTGGTTTTTAAAAGTTGATCACAAGCCCTAACGTAAAAGAACATCAACTCCACAAAGACAGAAACATAGAGCATAATCTGAGCAATGTCCCTAGAGCTGACTGGCAGGTAACAGCTGCATCTCTGCACTGCCCCAAGTAGAAAAATGTCTTGAGTGGCACTCATTTCCAATCAAGATGTGACAAGATCATCACAAAAAAGTTTACAACCTCAAATCATGGCAATTCTGAAGAACAGCAGCAAGCATCCAGTACAGATCCAGGTGGAAGGAACGATGGGACCCACCAATCCAAGGAACAAATAGCTCATCACTGAGCCCGGAGCAGAAGACTCTGATTTTATGCATCGTAGGCAATGTGAAGCCTTCAGAATTCAAGCAGGCAGTGGACGATGTCGCCAGTGCATACTGCTGTACATACAGAAGATACTTGATTACTCAAAGCTAAACCCAAGTTTAGAGATACAGCATGGAAACAAGCATTCCAGACCACTGAGCCCATACTGACCATTGATTACACACACACTTGTTCCATATTATTCAATTTTCACATCGTACCCACTGTTACCCAGTTTACGCAGACCAATTAACCTACAAACATGCATGTCTTTGATGAGTGGGAAGAAACTGGAGCACCCGGAGAAAACCCACGTGGTCACAGACAAAACTCTGCACAGACAGCATCCATAGTTAGAATCGAACATGGATCTCTGGCGTTGTGAGGCAGAAACGCTACTGTTGCACCACCGTGCCACCAAGTCACAGAACACATGCCATCAACTTCCACGCCATCCGTCCACCTCGCTCTCCAGGATGCCATTGGCTAAATTGGCAGATGGGACATCCAAGTGCAAGGCTTTCCATGTTGTAAAATAAAAGCCAAACAACAACATTGATCCTTTCTCAACATCACAGCTTATGGATGGGAAATCCCGAGTGCATTGCACCCATGGTATTTATTTTGAGGAACACGTGCACATGTGTCGTGAATCCCAATCATTCAGTACTTTTCACCCAAATGGTCATACAGCGTGGAAACAGGCCCTTTGGCCCAACTAGCCCACACTGACCAACATGGCGCATCTACACTAATCTCACCTGCCTGCGTTTGGCCCATATTCCTCTAAACCTGTCCTATCTATGTACCTGTCTAAATGTTTCTTAAACAATGGTCCCTCCTTTGGCATCGCGTTCCATACCCCCACCACCCTTTGTGTAAAGACAAGTTACCAGCTCCTGTTAAGGCCACTTTTCCTGCTTTGATGCTCAAGAGATTTACTGGAAGTCAAAAAAGGCAGCCAGCATCATCGGAGACACACACCACCCCGGCCACACACTCATTTCACGCCTGCCATCGGGAAGAAGGTACCGGAGACTAAAAGGGGGTCATGTGGCACCATCTGGCGGTGCCAGTTATAGATCAAACCCTCGTCATTAGGAACGGTCACGTGACTGAGTTTAACGGGAGTTTGGGAGTGAAGATCATCATCAGTCCACGGGTGCATCCTACTGCAGCAGCAGAGACCTTGCTAGAGCTCTGACTCAGCGCGTGTGTTTAACTGTTGTAATTGCCAATAAAGATAGTTTTATTCACGATGCATGAATTACTACAGTATGTGTGTATCTATCTATCTGTCTGTCTGTATTTGTGTATGTGTGTGTGTATATGCACATATATATGTACATATACCCACACTGAACTTTTATTCTCGTTTATAATATTGTTTACAGTGTACAATGTTTACATATTCTGTCGAGCTGCTGCAATTTAAAATTCCATAGTTCCATCTGGGACATTTGACAATAAAACACTCTGAACACTTGGCGTGCGTTCCTGATGTGTGCACAGGTCCTGCGTTGGTGCAACCTGCATTGTTGCAGGCTGGGCTGACATGACTGCTGCGGCCAGTTGCATTGCCGACAACAGCCAGGCATTCGGTTTCAAATTGCGTGCTGGAAGTGCAGTCACTTTTCACAATTGATTTTGCTCTTGAAGTCAATCATGTGGTATATTTAAAAGAAAGTCATGTAATTGTTTATCCAGACCACAGCCCCGAGTGAAATGCGCTGTCTTCATTTTGGATTCCTCCTTTGATCTGTGTCCGTGTAAGTTGGGACTATCTCCTCAGCTAACCTGCAGTGAACGCTGGTTGTATCTTTCAGCAGTGTGATACATCAAACACCTAAATTAATATTGAATGAGGTATTTCTCTTAGAATAATAAAAGAGACTGGAATTCAGTGCAAGGACCCTGGGCTGATTAAATGAAAAGGTTCTTTAGATAAACATTAAATTGGCTTTCAGACATTTTCAGTGTATGTAAATCACTTGTGCCAGCTCGACTGGAGCTAAATTAGTGTTTCCTGTGAAAAATACTCAAGTTCTTGGTTTTTATCACAATCCACTTACTGTTTTTGAGCATTAAGGACATTAAGAGTTACAAATTTATGTTTGGTAACAGGATCAGAATGCACGTGATAAAATAAAATCCCAAATAGTCTAGTAGATTTGACTTGGTTTTAGATAAGACTACCACTGGACTTCTCTGTGGTTCCATTTTCCAGGTAGATATTCTGCTATACCTTTGAAGATGTTATACTACAGAGGGGCAGATCCCATGTTTGAATTGATGGCTTCTGGGTAGATGGAAAATTTAGTTAAATGCAATGAACTGACTTCTACAAAGCGTGACTTTCTGTGGACATTCTGCAATAGATTGTCTGGAGGGCCGAATCTGTGTAATATAAAAATAAATGGATGTAATTTTTTTTAAAATGAGAATTGTCCTGAATATCTTGCAATGGCTCATTCGTGACACTGCTTCAAGAATGTGCTCCCTCAAATCTAGCTTCACTCTTTAATGAACAAACATCAAAGGATTCCTCCGGCAATTATGTGATCCCTCAATTATTTAAACTGAGTACAATTTTTCTACCACAGAACTTGGAAAGATACAAAATGTGGAAAGTGTGTTCAACCTTCCGCTTTCTATTTTTGGAGCAAAATAAAAGCCAAAGTGCAGAAAGGTTGAATGAAAGCAGATCTGGGTCTCGGCCCAAAACATCACCCATTCCTTCTCTCCTGAGATGCTGCCTGTCCTGCTGAGTTACTCCAGCTTTTTGTGTCTACCTTCGATTTAAACCAGCATCTGTAGTTCCTTCTTACTAATGTATAGTTTAGTTTAGTTTAGAGATATAGCGCGGAAACAGATCCTTTGACCCACTGAATCCGCGCCGAGCAACGACCTCCGCACACTAACACTATCCTACAGACGAGGGACAATTTACAATTTTACCAAGCCAATTAACCTACAAACCTTTGCAGTGTGGGAGCACTCAGAGAAATCCCATGCAGGTCATGGGGAGAACGTACAAACTCCATACAGACAGCACCCGTAGTCAGGATCGAACCTGGGTCTCTGGCGCTGTAAGGCAGCAACTCTACCGATGCGCCACCGTGCCGCCCACTAGTAGTTTTCTAATGGAAAGGTCCCTTGTAAAAACATTTTTAAATCCCCCCATTTTTTGGCAATATAGTTCATACAAAACAATTGGAGAGCTCTCCACTTGCTTGGGCTGGTGTTATGTCTGCAGGCATGAACGAGTGTTTGAGAATCAACATCATTGCTTGATTACAAACCTCAATAAATTATTAAAACCTGCAGTGTTACAGGAGGAACATTTGTTAGAAGTATTACCATTTTTTGGATTTCAGTGTGCTGCTTTAAATTCAAAATGCCATTAATGCTGGTGGTGATGCATCTTTAGGATTTGTAGCGATTTTGGTACTATTTGTTTAATGAACGTATTTGGCTTCAGTTTGCATTAGGCAGGGATGAAAAGCAGAAGAGGACATAGCTGTGTCGTACCGATTAGTGAAAGACCTGGATAGAGTGGATGTGCAGAGGATGTTTCCATTAGTGGGAGAGTCTGGATTCAGAGGGCACAGCCTAGGATTAAAAGCATGTACCTTCAGAAAGGAGATAAGGAGGAATTTCTTTAGTCAGAGGTTGCTGAATCTGTGGAATTCGTTGACACAGACGACGGTGGAGGCCAAGTCATTGGGTATTTTAAAAGTGGAGATTGGCACGTTCTTGATTAGTAAGGGTATCAAAGATTGTGTGGAGAAGGCAAGATGTAGGTCAGCCATAGTTGAATGGTGGAGTAGACTCGATGGGCTGAATGTTCTGCTCCTATGAACTAATGTAGACCTCCCCTCCCATAAAATAATTCCCCCTTCATGATATCAGCGATGCAGGGCTGCCAACATTGGGTGAGAGTTGAAAATGAGAAATTGCGAGGGAGTGCAGTGACCAAGCCCAAGGGAATGTAGCGACCGAGGGGGAGGGGGGGGAGCTTTTGCATTTTTCAGCTTGTAATTGTGCAATCTGGTGCATACTGTATCAGTCTTTTAACTTACACTTGAATGCAACATTTATGCTTTAAATTGGATTAGGTATGAATAAGGTTAGGCTAGATTACATTCCTAATTACATTCCACAGTAGTGCCAGGCTCTGATCAACAGGTGCAGCACATGAATGACCTTAGTATATTCATGAATGGAAATCAGCAGTAATCAAATTGAGACAATGAACACAGTTAAGGTGCTGTCCCACTTGGGTGACCTAATTGGCAAGTTTAGAAGAGTTTAAAAAAATGACATGTTGAAGACCTCCTTCGACAATGGAGAAGACCTCCTTTGACTATGTTGAAGACCAGCTTTGACTAAATGCAGCTGGCTGAACATGCGGAAGAGCTGAATAGTGGAGAGTGAAGACAACCTGCTTCGATCGCCTTCGACCTCTCTTCGTCCTCCCTTCAACTATGATGAAGACTATCTATGACTACCTTCGACTACCCCTGATTACCCACGACTAACATGGCGACCTACTATGACCTTGTACAACCTACTATGACTAAACCGACGAGTAAAAAAAGTATCAATTTTTTCCATGGCAACCTTTTTTTACTCGCGGGCGTTTTTTAACATATTGAAAAAAATGCAGCAACCTAGCTGAGGCCTCGAGTACGCGGAGACCACTCTCAAGTATGAAGGATAATTACGAAGACCATATGCGACCTCGTGTCGACCATGCTGCGATTATGAGTCAAGGGCAAACTCGCCATAACTCGCGGATTAGGTCGCCCAAGTGGGACAGGCCCTTTAGTCCTGTACGGGGAGCATTTCCATCTCCCCCCCACCCCCCCCCCCCCAACCCCCCGGGAATGCGTGCCGGCCCAGGTGCTATGTGTCCAGCTAGGGTCCGGGAGAGGTGAGGGTCAGGGACCCGGGGGTCTGGGGGAGGTGAGGGACAGTGACCCGATGGTTGGGCATCAGAGCGGAGCCTTAACCCGAGGTTCATCCCCGCAGCTCGAGAGACGGCACCGACGCCCCCTACTCACCCGATCCGCACCAGGCTCCGGGCCACGGTTTAAACTCCATGGGGTGTGGACAGAGTGGCCGATGGACACAGAGCTGCCGGAGGTGAGGGTGGGGGGTGTGAGCGGTGCCTCAGGGGTCGGTGCTGGGACCACCGCCATGTCTCACCTATCACACCATCTGCACGGGAATGTGTAGTTTAGTTTAGAGTCTAATCATCCAGCGAGCTGGATTGGACCCTTCGCGGGCCGGTAGGTTGACAACCCTACTTTAAACCAATATCCCAGGTAAAAAGACTATACATTCACCTTACATATTCCCCTCATAGTTTTTACTCATCTCAAATTTGCTTTATTTTGAATTAGTGACTTTATTTTTATTTTTTATTTGAATATTTTTAAATATTTTTTTGAGGGTGAGAAATTCTGTGATCAGCGTGAGAGTGTGAGAATTTCATGAAATGCGTGATTCTCACGCTCAATGCATGAGAGTTCGCAGCCCTGGCAATGTGCATTTGTAGCTCTCCTAGTACGGTCAGATTTAATGGCCAGAGATGCTGCCTGACCAGCATAGTTACTCTAGCTTTTGTCAGATTTAACCTTCTGTGGATGGTCCTGACCCTAAGGCAGATGGAAGGCTGTTTCCCAGCAGTTTATTGATTACAAGCGAGTGCATGGGCAATCCACTGAAGCGTCAGGTGATATTTAAGGAAAGGCTTCTGGGCGATTGACAGATAAGCATTGTTTGATTCATGGGGGAGTAACCTCCAGCCTGATTGTTTGTGAGACAGCTCATGTTTCTGATTCGGCTCTCAAGGGCAAGACACGGGCACTGATTGTGAACAAAAGGAATTGAAATCGGGCTTCTCATCCTCGTTACTTGTGCACCGAGTAATGACAATGCCAGACATTGTGTGGTGCAAGCTTATTTATTCATGGTCCATTGTGAATGAAATTGTAATGGCTACATTTTGTAGCCGCTGATGAAGTAACAGAGTGGTTGCTGGCCTTGAGTCAAGTAGCTCACCCAGGTGGAGTGAGCGCTAAGACACGCTTGCTTCTCCCTTTCCAATGCCATTTGCTGTTAGGCTCCATTACAGGGAGAAGTCCAAGGAGATGTTATAGGTTCCTGTGGAATAATCTGTGGAGTTATGGGAGTGGAGGAAGACCCATGGAGAGTGGCCAGGACAACCGATGCGGATGAGAAGGTCACGCAGGAATTTGTCACTAGAGCAGCACCTTACAGCGTCAGAGACCCAGCTTAGATCCTGACTCTGGGAGCTGCCTGCATGCTGTTTGTACGTTCACCCCATGACCTGCGTCCGCTTTCCTCCCACACTCCAAAGACATACAGGTTTGTAGGCTTGGTAAAATTGTAAATTGTCCCTAAGGTGTGTAGGATAGTGTTAGTATGCGGGGATCGGTGGTCGGCGCAGACTCGGTGGGCCGAAGGGCCTGTTTCTACACTGTATCTCTAAACAAAGATCATCACCACTAAGATCAAGGCTCCTTTAGACTTTATATTTTTAGACTTTAAAGATATCACATGGAATCAGGCCGTGCGGCCCAGCAAGTTTGCGCCGACCAGCGATCACCCTGTACACTAAACTACAAACACTAAGAATTAACCTGCAGACCAATACATCTTCGTAGTAGTAGGAGGAAACCGGAGCACCCAGAGAAAACCAATGTGGTCACAATCGGAACGTACAAACTTCCTACAAGCAGCACCCGTAGTCAGGATCGAAACTGGGTCTCTGGCGCTGTAAGGCAGCAACTCTACCACCCTTAGCTTTGGCTCAGGTCAGGTTGGGCCGTTCAATAAACGTAAATAAGCTTCAACACTCCAGTTAAAATCTGCTCCCAATTCAAGGTCCCTGCCACTTGAGAATTGTGGTAAAACAAAATGGTGCAAGGAACGTCGGTCAGGAATGTTTGCAAACTGATGTAACTCTCTGTCCCCAGCAGCCTCTGTCAATAGGCACATTACATGGTAGATAACCAGAGGACCAAGAGCGGATTTCCTCATACATGCACTAAAAGCCTGAGTACATAGAATAATTGGGCTTTAGGTCAGGCTTATATGAACAGTGCATAAAGCACTGCTCAAGGCAAAAAAGAGCTTCTGCCTTTGTCCTGTAAGCAATTCTCTATCCATAGCAATGGATAGAGGACTTGAGGATATCCAATTCTATGCCCCCTTAATTTGTTAGTAGAAAGCATAAACTAGAGAAAATGTTTTGCCCATTACAATTGATCAGCGCATGATGCCATCTTGTCACTTTTTTTCCCTTGTAGAGCTGACTAATGTGTGCCAAGTTTTGCCTCTTAACTGTAAAGATCATTTAAGACACATCTGAGGGAGCAGCTTTGTGGCATTGAGCAACATCAAGACTGGTGGTAAATTAAAATTTGATATACAAGTCACAATAATTATTTGAGGGAGGAACTGCGAGTTCAATACTGATTGCACATCTTTTAAGAGTGGAGCTGAGAAGCATTTCAAAGCATTTCAAAATGATGGAACTTGATCATAGAAAATAGGTGCAGGAGGAGGCCATTCGGCCCTTCGAGCCGGCACCGCATATCTATGCAGCAGTAGGCAAACATTTTGGACTTCGTGTCAACTTTTTATATTTCAGTTTACATCCAATTATCAAATGTGTGCAAAATACGATGCAATTTTATTTAGATGAGCAGGGGACAAATCCCAAATGTAACATAAAAGGTTCTAGTGCCACAGATGGGATAAGCTAGCAAGGTTGGTAAACTACATGTCAAGTGATAAATCACTGGAAATTTAATGCTTTCTTAGATCACTAAAACAAAACTAATTTTCAGTTTCTGTTTTACATCCTGTGACATTTAAGTGTGATTTTTATTTTACAATTAGCTAAGGGAAATAAAGAAACAGTGGTATAATTAATGTTGTGCAGTTTGTAAAATCAGAACTGCATCAATAAGGAATTTAATTTAGTTTATTTTTGAGATACAGCATGGAAACAGGACCTTTGGTTCACAGAGTCCGCGCCCACGCAGGTCACATGAAGAACATACAAACTCCGTACGGACGTTCCCCGTGGACAGGATTGAACCCGGGTCTCTAGCGCTGTACGGCAGAAACTCTATTGCAAAGCCACTGTCCTTCTGTAGTCCAAGAAAGCCATGGCTTCACCTGACCACCTTGGTTATTACCAACTAATTTGTTCATTTATAGCCCTCGTGTGCCAAATATATGGTTGTGAATTTACTCGGGTAGCATTCTCATACTATTGCAATCTAGGCTGCACTCTACTCTTTGGCTGCTGCTGGTGCTGGTTATATCTGCTGGATAGAGAAAGGCACCACCTTTCTTTTATCATTGGTGCAGGCTTTGATTTATTCATTTGCACATCCTTCATTCGTTTGCTTCTATGTACCTTTTCATATCCCTTGTTTCCCTCACCCCCTGACTCTCAGTCTGAACATGAGTCTCGATCGGAAACGCACCTATTCCTTCTCTCCAGGGACACTGCCCGGTCCGCTGAGTCACTCCAGCTTTTTGTGTCAATCTTCAGAGAAAAGTAACTGTTCTTTTCAGAGGTAGACACAAAATGCTGGAGTAACTCAGCGGGACGGGGAGAATCTTTGGAGAGAAGGGATGGGTGACGTTTCGGGTCGAGACCCTTCTTCAGCATCTGCAGTTCTTTCCTACACTGTTCTTTTCAGAGTCTGTGTTGAAGAACTGGAAAACTAAAATACAGTAAACACTGAAGAAGATTGTCCACAGCTATTAGTTTATGGTGTTGAAATAAATCAAGATCTGTTTTGATTTTATTGAGGGGATTTATACGTGTAGTTTGCTAATCTTATTTCACAATCTGGTCCATTTGGAATTAAAAGCACTGGTTTATGGTGACTGAATAACTCAAATTGCATTTGAATTACATGAGTTGCCATTAATTTGACCGTTCTGTTAATTTCTTCTGTGAAAATTGCTGACAGTAGTTTTGAATTCCTGGCATGCTGGAGGAGTAATTTGTTCAATGAAGACATTTATATTGTGGAATGAGCAAGCTGCCAAAATTATGGAGCACTGGTAGTTAGTAATTTATTTTTAAAAATTCTAGGAGTTTGTCTGTCAGCTTAAAACATTGAACAGTTCAACAAGCTCTTCAGCCCACGATACCTGCGCTGACCGTGATGGCAAATTAAATTAATACGATCTGCCTGTTGATGAACCATATATCTCCATTCCTTGCATGTTCATATGCCCATCTAAATGCCTCTTAAAGGTCACTGTCGTACCTGCTCCACCACCACCCCTGACAATATGTTCCAGGCACCCACCACCCTCTGTGAGGAAAAAAAAAACTTGCCTCATACATCTCCTTTAAACTTTACCACTCTCAACTTAAAGTTTTGCCCTCAAGTGTTTGATATTTCTACCCTGCGGGGAAAAGCCCCTCTAGCCAACCTAAACCACATTATTTTATAAACGTCAATCAGGTCACACCCTTCACACTCCAGAGAGAACAATAAAAGTTCATTCAACCTCTCCTTCACGCTAATGCTCTCTAATCTAGGTAGCATTCTACTCAACGGCTTCTGCGGCCTCTCCAAATCATCAACGTCCTTCCTGTAATGGGACAACCCAGATTGCGTATGCTACTCCAAATGTGGTGTAACCAAGGTTATAGAGCCATAGAGTGATGCAGGGTGGAAACAGGCCCAACTTGCCCACAGCGAGCAACATGTCCCAGCTACATTTGTCCCACCTCCCTACGCTTGGTCCATATCCCTCCAAACCTGTCCATGTACCTGTCTAACTGTTTCTTTAACGTTGGGATAGTCCTAGCCTCAACTACCTCCTCTGGTAGTTTCTTCCATACACCCACTTCCTCTGACTCTCGGCAAAAAATCCACTCCTTTATCCTTAAGTGATCCTCCTGCTCTCTCTCACGAGCTACTCTCTCGTTTTTAATGTATGAATAAAATATTTTGTGCATTTTCCTTGATCTTACTTACCTAAGACTTTCCATGATCCCTTTAGGCCCTGCTGATTGCTTGTCTGAATTATTTCCCGCTTTATTCCTGAAGCTCCCTGTCTCATTTCACAAGATCATAAGATGCAGCAGCAGAATTAGGTCATTTGGCCAACCAAGTCTACTTCACCACAGATGATATATATTTCCTTCTTAGACCCATCATTTTGAGGCCCTTTCAACCTTACAGCGTTATAGCTTCTGAACCCTTACATTTTCTTTCTATTTTACTACATTTACAACAGCTTTCCTCATCCAGGTTCCTGTTACTTGTCTTTCCTCCTCACTGGAGTATGCAGGCCTGAATTCTGATCAATTGGCCTTCAAGTGACTCCTTCATGCCTGATATGGATTTACCCAGAACTATCTTAAAACATCAGGAGTTGTGATCACTATTCCCAAAATGGACTTCTACTGAAACCCCTATCACTAGAGTGGCGGAACTGGTAGAGCTGCTGACTCTCAGTGCCAAAGATCGTGGTTTGAGACTTATCTCGGGTGCTGTCTGCGTGGAGTTTGCACGTTCTCCCTGTGTCCATGTGGGATTCCTGTGGGTGCTCTAGTTTCCACCCACTTTCCAAAGATGTGCAGGTTTGTAGGTTTTGTAACTTTTGGACATACTAAAAAAAACAATAAAAGTCGAAACAACGAACCCACTGCAGGCGAGGCAGCTGACTGACAGCGCCACTGGAACCGGAACCTTTGCAAGGGAAAGTGCCAGGAGAGGGGGTGGTTTGGGTGGGAAGCGACGAATTGACCAGGGAGTTACGGAGTGAGTGGTCTCTGCGGAAAGCCAACAGGGGAGGAGATGGGAAGATGTGGCCAGTGGTGGGATCCCATTGGTAGACAAAAAAGCAGGAGAAAATCAGTGGGTGAGGCAGCATCTATGGAGCGAAGGAATAGGCGAGGTTTCGGGTCACGACCTTTCTTCAGATTGATGTCGGGGGGGGGGGACATGAATAGGAAAGGAAGAGGCGGAGACAGTAGGCTGTGGGAGAGCTGTGAATGGGCAGAGATGCCAAGTGTCCCGGATTCGCCGTATTTTATCCCGGCGAAATAACCTTTTTACGGTGTTCCGGCAGCCAAACATGCTGTTACGGAACACCGCCGCGCCGGTGTTCCTCCCGTGGTGAACGCCGGCACCATGTGTCCCCGGTTTGCCGGCCCGCGCGATCAGTGGCACTTTGCCGGGCCCTAGTGTCCGCGCCTGCGCAGTTGGGGAGGGTTGCCGGGCCCCAGTGTCCGCGCCTGCGCAGTGGGGGAGGGTTGCCGGGCCCCAGTGGCCGCGCGTGCGCAGTGGGGGAGGGTTGCCGGGCCCCAGTGGCCGCGCGTGCGCAGTGGGGGAGGGTTGCCGGGCCTGGCGCCATTTCGAGCCACGCCACGCCCGGCCCAGAGCCCGGGCGGCGCCGGCCCACGCGATCAGCGGCACTTTCTTGCCGCCAGCCGGCCGCTCGCGGCAGCCCCATCACCGGGCCTCCCCCCCACCCCCACCCAGTGCGCATGCGCAGACCCGCCGGCAACCTTGCCAAGTGCGCATGTGCCGCACCCGCCCGCCGGCAGCCCGCTGATCTGCACCAGTGCGCAGGCGCAGACCCGCCGGCAACAACCCCAAGTGAGTACGGAGAGAAATGCATTTAACCCCATTTGTTACGGACAAATGGGTTGAATGTTACTGTGAACTAAATTTAGGGTTGGCATCTCTGAATGGGAGGGGAAGAAGGGAGAAAACAAAGACTACCTGAAATTAGAGAAGCCAATGTTCATACCGCTGGGGTGTAAACTAGCCAAGCAAATATGAGGTGCTGCTCCTCCAATATGCAGTGGGCCTCACTCTGGCCATGGAGGAGGCAAAGGACAGAAAGGTCAGATTTAGAATGGGAGGGGGAGTTGAAGTGTTGAGCCACTGGGAGATCAGGTTAGTTATTGCAAACTGAGCGGAGATGTTGTGCGATGCGATTGCCAAGCCTGTGCATGGTCTCACCGAGGTTGATCATACCCTGAATAATCCGACCACATTTTTGTTTGGAAGTGGAAAGAAATAATATAAATTGCATTCATTACAACGTGTTGGGACACTTTGTTTCATGGGAAGGATGTAGAAGAGAAATGGAGGACATCTAAAGGGGAAATTGTAAGAGTACAGAATCTTTATGTCCCTGTTAGGTTGAAAGGAAATAGTAAAAATTGGAAAGAGCCATGGTTTTCAAGGGAAATTGGACACGTTTCGAAAAAAGAGATATATCTACAATAATTATAGGAGGCATGGAGTAAATGAAGTGCTAGAGGAGTATAAAGAATGTAAAAAGAATCTTAAGAAAGAAATTAGGAAAGCTAAAAGAAGATATGAGGTTGATTTGGCAAGAAAGGTGAAAGTAAACCCAAAGGGTTTCTACAGCTATATTAATAGCAAAAGGATAACGAGGGATAAAATTGGACCATTAGAGAACCAGAATGGACAGCTATCTGCAGAGCCAAAAGAGATGGGGGAGATATTGAATAATTTCTTTTCTTCGGTATTCACCAAGGAGAAGGATATTGAACTCTGTGAGTTAAGGGGAAAAAGTAGGGTAGCTATGGAAACTATGAGATTCAAAGAGGAGGAAGTACTGACACTTTTGAAAAATATAAAAGTGGATAAGTCTCCAGGTCCTGACAGGATATTCCCTAGGACATTGAGGGAAGTTAGTGTAGAAATAGCAGGAGCTATGACAGAAATATTTCAAATGTCATTAGAAACGGGAATAGTGCCGGAGGATTGGCGTACTGCGCATGTTGTTCCATTGTTTAAAAAGGGTTCAAAGAATAAACCTAGCAATTATAGACCTATTAGTTTGACGTCAGTGGTGGGCAAATTAATGGAAAGGATACTTAGAGATAATATATATAAGCATCTGGATAAACAGGGTCTGATCAGGAACAGTCAACATGGATTTGTGCCTGGAAGGTCATGTTTGACAAACCTTCTTGAATTTTTTTGAAGCGGTAACTAGGGAAATTGATGAGGGTAAAGCAGTGGATGTTGTCTATATGGATTTCAGTAAGGCCTTTGACAAGGTTCCCCATGGAAGGTTGGTTATGAAGGTTCAATCTTTGGGTGTTAATGGCGGAGTAGCAAGATGGATTCAACAGTGGCTGAATGGGAGATGTCAGAGAGTAATGGTGGATGGCTGTTTGTCAGGTTGGAAGCCGGTGACCAGTGGGGTGCCTCAGGGATCTGTGTTGGGTCCACTGTTGTTTGTCATGTACATCAATGATCTGGATGATGTGGTGGAAAATTGGATAAGTAAGTATGCAGATGATACTAAGATAGGTGGTGTTGTGGATAATGAAGTAGATTTTCAAAGTCTACAGAGAGATTTGGGCGATTTGCAAAAGTGGGCTGAAAGATGGCAGATGGAGTTTAATGCTGTTAAGTGTGAAGTGCTACATCTTGGCAGGACAAATCAAAATAGGACGTACATGGTAAATGGTAGGGAATTGACCAATTCTGGAGTATGGTGTACAATTTTGGTCGCCTAATTATAGGAAGGATGTCAACAAAATAGACTGAGTACAGAGGAGATTTACTAGAATATTGCCTGGGATCCAGCAACTATGTTACAGAGAAAGGTTGAACAAGTTAGGTCTTTATTCTTTGGAGCGCAGAAGGTTAAGGGGGGACTTGATTGAGGTCTTTAAAATGATGAAAGGGATAGACAGAGTTGACGTGGATAAGCTTTTCCCATTAAGGGTAGGGAAGATTCAAACAAGAGGGCATGACATGTGAATTAAGGGACGGAAGTTTAGGGGTAACGTGAGGGGGAACTTCTTTACTCAGAGGGTGGTGGCTGTGTGGAATGAGCTTCCAGCAGAAGTGGTGGAGGCAGGATCGATTTTAACACTTAAAAGTAAAGTGGATAGGTATATGGATGGAAAGGGAATGGAGGGGTATGGTCTGAGTGCAGGTAGATGGGACTAGGGGAAAACAAATGATCGGCACGGACTGGAAGGGCCGAGAGGGCCTGTTTCCGTGCTGTAATTGTTATATGTTATATGTTATATGGTTAACGTGCAAAAAGAGTTGAGATACTGTATTATAATTTTGCTGCATGTCATTGTGGTATATATCATATCTTGATTGGTGAATATGTTTAGTTTGAAGCAGAAATAATGTGAATGCTCCATTGAGCATAATTCTGAATGGTAACTACGCACTTCGTTCAAGCATATTATCGCACGCGTCATGCAAGCCTTCTTAAATGACCACCTAAACTGTCATTTGGCAACCTAAAAAGCTGCCAAGGTTGCCCGGCTGGCAACAGAGAAAAAAAATTAAGTGAGAGCCCTGCAAGGTGTATGATATTTTTGACAGTCATAGGCCTTTCTTACATATGCTGCCACAACGCACTGTAGTCTCTAAACAACCCTTCAGTAACTTTCCTTGCCCTCCATTTCAGAATAATTGTGTTTTAAGCCAATAACTCGACACTTGCACCGGCAATAAATAAATAAATAAATAAATAAGCGTAGCTTTCCAGCCCATTATCCCATTGGCCATGCTCACTGCAGATGGTCAATCTGGTGGACCATCTTGCTCTAGTCGTGGGGTGGGGGATTGGGAGGGGTCTCACAAGTGGAACAGCCTGGGGCCTTGCTTCATCTAAATCCAGCCCTGACTGTATGTTCTCATCTAAATCATTGAGGTTGATAACAAACAGTAACAATCCCAGCACAGAAACCTGAGGCACACCACTAGTCACAGGCCTCAAGTCCGAGAAGCTATCTTCCACCACCACCCTCTGCTTCCTTCCATGAAGCCAATTTACACTCCATTCAGCTATCTCTCCTTGGATCCCATGCAATCTAACCGTCCAGAGCAGCCTACCATGCAGAACCTTGTCAAATGTCTTACTAAACTTCATGTAGACACCATCTACACCTCTGCCTCATCGACCATTTTGGTCATGTCTTCAAAAAACTCAATCAGATTTGTGAGACACGACCTCCCACGTACAAAACCATGCTGACTATCCCTAATCAGCCCATGCCCATCCAAATGCCTGTATAACCTGTGTCTCTGCATATCACATGCCAGGCTTTACCCAACCCCCATCTCCCTTTTCCAGCTTTCTTCCCCCTACTCCATCAGTCTGAAGGCCTACCATTCCCCACCAAAACATTGAATGGCCATTCCCTCCACAGATGTTGCCTGATCCACTGGGTACCTCCAGCACTTTGTGTTTTTTCTCAAGCTTCCAGCCTCTGCGATTCATAGAAACATAGACATAGAAATTAGGTGCAGGAGTAGGCCATTCAGCCCTTCGAGCCTGCACCGCCATTCAATATGATCATGGCTGATCATCCAACTCAGTATCCCGTACCTGCCTTCTCTCCATACCCTCTGATCCCCTTAGCCACAAGGGCCACATCCAACTCACTCTTAAATATAGCCAATGAACTGGCCTCAACTACCCTCTGTGGCAGAGAGTTCCAGAGACTCACCACTCTCTGTGTGAAGAAAGTCTTTCTCATCTCGGTCTTAAAGGATTTCCCCCTTATCCTTAAGCTGTGACCCCTTGTCCTGGACTTCCCCAACATCGGGAACAATCTTCCTGCATCTAGCCTGTCCAACCCCTTAAGAATTTTGTAAGTTTCTATAAGATCCCCTCTTAATCTCCTAAATTCCAGAGAGTATAAACCAAGTCTATCCAGTCTTTCTTCATAAGACAGTCCTGACATCCCAGGAATCAGTCTGGTGAACCTTCTCTGCACTCCCTCTATGGCAATAATGTCCTTCCTCAGATTTGGAGACCAAAACTGCACGCAATACTCCAGGTTGTGGTCTCACCAAGACCCTGTACAAACTGAAGTAGAACCTCCCTGCTCCTGTACTCAAATCCTTTTGCTATGAAAGCTAACATACCATTCGCTTTTTTCACTGCCTGCTGCACCTGCATGCCTACTTTCAATGACTGGTGTACCATGACACCCAGGTCTCGCTGCATCTCCCCTTTTCCTAATCGGCCACCATTTAAATAATATTCTGCTTTCCTGTTTTTGCCACCAAAGTGGATAACCTCACATTTATCCACATTATACTGCATCTGCCAAACATTTGCCCACTCACCCAGCCTATCCAAGTCACCTTGCAGTCTCCTAGCATCCTCCTCACAGCGAACACTGCCCCCCAGCTTAGTGTCATCGCAAACTTGGAGATATTGCCTTCAATTCCCTCATCCAGATCATTAATATATATTGTAAATAGCTGGGGTCCCAGCACTGAGCCCTGCGGTATCCCACTAGTTACTGCCTGCCATTGTGAAAAGGACCCGTTTACTCCTACTCTTTGCTTCCTGTTTGCCAGCCAGTTCTCTATCCACATCAATACTGAACCCCTAATACCGTATGCTTTAAGTCTGTATACTAATCTCTTATGTGGGACCTTGTCGAAAGCCTTCTGGAAGTCCAGATATACCACATCCACTGGTTCTCCCTTATCCACGCTACTAGTTACATCCTCGAAAAATTCCACAAGATTCGTCAGACATGATTTACCTTTTGTAAATCCATGCTGACTTTGTCCAATGATTTCACCACTTTCCAAATGTGCTGCTATCCCATCTTTAATAACTGACTCTAGCAGTTTCCCCACTACCGATGTTAGACTAACTGGTCTGTAATTCCCCGTTTTTTCTCTCCCTCCCTTCTTAAAAAGAGGGGTTACATTTGCTACCCCGCCAATCCTCAGGAACTACTCCAGAATCTAAAGAGTTTTGAAAGATTATCACTAATGCATCCACTATTTCCTGAGCTACTTCCTTAAGTACTCTGGGATGCAGCCTATCTGGCCCTGGGGATTTATCGGCCTTTAATCTATTCAATTTACCCAACACCACTTCCCGACTGACCTGGATTTCACTCAATTCCTCCTTTGACCCACAGTCCCCTGCTATTTCAGGCAGATTATTTATGTCTTCCTTAGTGAAGACGGAACCAAAGTAGTTATTCAATTGGTCCGCCATATCCTTGTTCCCCATGATCAACTCACCTGTTTCTGACTGCAAGGGACCTACATTTGTTTTAACTAACCTCTTTCTCTTCACATATCTATAAAAACTTTTGCAGTCAGTTTTTATGTTCCCTGCCAGTTTTCTTTCATAATCTATTTTTCCTTTCCTAATTAAGCCCTTTGTCCTCCTCTGCTGGTCTCTGAATTTCTCCCAGTCCTCTGGTATGCTGCTTTTTCTGGCTACTTTGTACGCATCATCCTTTGCTTTGATACTATCCCTGATTTCCCTTGTTATCCACGGATGCACTACCTTCCCCGATTTATTCTTTTGCCAAACTGGGATGAACAATTTTTGTAGTTCATCCATGCAATCTTTAAATGTCTTCCATTGTATATCCACCGTCAACCCTTTTAGAATTAATTGCCAGTCAATCTTGGCCAATTCACGTCTCATACCCTCAAAGTTACCTTTCTTTAAGTTCAGAACCATTGTTTCTGAATTAACAATGTCACTCTCCATCCTAATGAAGAACTCAACCATATTATGGTCACTCTTGCCCAAGGGGGCACGTACAACAAGACGGCTAATTACCCCTTCCTCATTACTCAAAAACCCAGTCTAAAATAGCCCTGCTCTCTCGTTGGTTCCTCTACATGTTGATTTAGATAACTATCCCGCATACATTCCAAAAAATCCTCTTCCTCAGCACCCCTGCCAATTTGATTAACCCAATCTATATGTAGATTGAAGTCACCCATTTATAACTGTTTTGCCTTTGTCGCACGCATTTCTAATTTCCTGTTTGATACCATCCCCAACTTCTCTGCTACTGTTAGGTGGCCTGTACACAACACCCACCAGCGTTTTCTGCCCCTTAGTGTTTTGTAGCTCTACCCATACCGATTCCACATCCTCCAAGCTAATGTCCTTCCTTTCCATTGCTTTAATCTCCTCTCTAACCAGCAACGCTACCCCACCTCCTTTTCCTTTCTCTCTATCCCTTCTGAATATTGAATATCCCTGGATGTTCAGCTCCCAGCCTACGTCACCCTGGAGCCATGTCTCCGTGATCCCAACTATATCATAATCATTAATATCTATCTGCACGTTCAAGCCTCTGCGATTCCTTGTGTCTTCAACATAAAAGCGGTGTGTGCTCTAACTGAAGGCTAGAAAATGGATGATATAATATGAATACAATAGGACTGACACGTGAAAGCAGAGCTGTGAAAACAATAAACCTGATGTGATAATGTTACACCGTTATAGTTATGCGAGGTGCAGAAAGGCAGAGCAAAGGAAGTAAGTGCCATTCAAAGACAGATTGAGAAAAAATTATAATCCAATTATCCATAGTGGAAAACTGAACATTTTATTCATATATTTTTCACTTTACAAATCCGACCATTATTCCCAGCACTGATGCAGTGAGATTCACACAGTACCAAGGTTCAATAACCATGGACTTATCCACGCTTAATTTTGTGAACAAAAACTTGATTAGATGACAGCTAAGTGACTTGTATTATTGCAGTCATAATATTGGAAAACTCCCTGTGCATGGCAACAGGTTTAACACATTGAAGGTTAACGCGAGGAAGCATGGACCAGTTGGTTCAATGGTGTTTTATTCCCACGTGTGCACTGCACAGTGAAATTCCTTTTGCGTAGATCACACGTGCACGAGTCGCCATATTATTGCGCCTTTTACAACAAAGTCCAGTCCACGCGCTAGAAGTACTGGGATGCTGTCTGGTCCAGGTAATCCCCAGGCTGCTGCAGAGCCTCCTCTGTCGCCCTCGACTGGCTGGGTCCGCGAACTGACACCCCTCTCCTGGCCTGACCATCTCTGTGTCCCGGGGGCTCCTCCTGCAGCCGACCTCGAAGGCGATGGAGGCAATACTTCTCCTACCGGCCACTCCTTGAGTCCGTCATCTCCAGCGGCTCCCACCTCCTCGGTTCTCCGATCTTTAGGGCCAAGCTCATTAGCCTCTGAGCTTTTCCCCCCTTCATGCCGCGGCCCGCTGAGTCTTTCTCCTGGTGGTGGGGGGCTCGACAGCTTCCCCCTAGAGGCCAAGGCCCACTGGGTCCCCCTTCATCTGGCTCCGCATCTCGGGAGCCATCTGCCACCGCACGGCCCATTCCGGGAGCCTTACCGGTAGTTGGTCCAAATAGACATCCTCACTGTGTAGGAAGGAACTGCAGATGCTGGTTTACACCAAAGATAGACACAAAACACTGGAGTTTCGAGAGATGCTGCCTGTCCCGTTGAGTTACTCCTGCATTTTGTGTCTTCTCTGCTGCTTCATTGCCACATCCTGTCTTTCAGATGTTTCACTTCTTTTGCTTTAGCGCTGAGTGAATGATAACGAGTTAGAGTCATTAGGGAGATAAGCAATTCCTGTCATTTAGCAAACTGAACAACGTGAACTCTAGCGAATGTTATACAACAGACAAACGATTCAGCAGACAGTGGAGGGTTAACAGTCTTCTGCCTTTGTGAAGCCTTCCAATTATCTAAGCTGAATTCATATTGTTACCAAGATAGAAGCACAAAATATAGTTAAAGCACCAGTCAGTGTGCTTGTGTGGAAGCAATTAGCGGTTATATATCTTGAGATGGTTACTAGTTTGGTGGTATTGGAATGATAAAGTAGCATGTAAAGCAGAAATGAAATGAGTTCAAGACCTTCAACGGCAGGTTTTTGATTAATCCAAATTCATCTTCTTGTAATACCTAGTGCTGTTCATGAAGTTTTCAAATTATTGTTCCTATGCATACATGGTAAATGGTGACATGAAACAATGAGAAATTCTTACAAATTGATTTGACAAGCCGAGTACCAAATGAAAAGTCCAGGAAGCAATTCAAGTTGGTGGATTGCTTACGACAGACTACTAGTCATGTTATCCTGTACTGAGAATGATTTGCACGTTTCATTGCAAAATCATAAGGTCCCTGAAGAGGAGTATGGTTTCTTGTGATTCTGGAACTGAATGAGACAAGCAGTGAAGAGAGCCACCAAATATGTACAGGTTTGTAGGTTAATTGGCCTCGGTAACATTGTAAATTGTCTCTAGTGTGTAGGATGGTGCTCGTGTGCGGGGATCACTGATCAGTACGGATGCGGTGGGCCGAAGGGCCTGTTTCCGTGCTGTATCGCCAAAGTTTAATAGGGCCCTGCTTACAACGCCAGAGATCTGGGTTCGATCCTGACATTGGGTACTGTCTGTACGGAGTTTGCACATTCTAATTTTGCACACTAATCTCTTGTGTGGAGCATTTCTAGACAACATGGACAGGTGGCTGTTTCGGCTTGGGAAATCTTCTTCAAACTGATAGCAGGGGAGTGGGAAAGAAAGCTAGAAACGACGGTGGGTGGGACAGAGCACGGCCCGTAATAGGTGAACACAGGGTAAGGGGGCTATTTGATAGGCAGATTGTTGGAGAAAGGACAGGGCTGAAAAAGACAGGTGTGAGCCCAAAAGGGATAAAGAGTTGCAAATTGTGAAGCTCGGGGAATAGAAAAGTTGAGAATTGTGTAGCCACTGGAAAAATGTTAAAAAGCTCACTTTTTGATTTGACCGCAGTTTCTTGTGTCACTAATCTTTAATGAAACTGAGAAAATGTTACCTTACCATCTCGTTGCTTTCCCTGTTCAATCTATTCTGGGGATAAGGGAGAGACATGGAGTTGTATGATTTGCATGAGCGTTGCAGCGATGTGCATGAATAAAACATTGGCACTTGGTAACCATAGATTGGTTAACAATATCGCATTATTCTTGTATTAAAACTAGCAGAGTAAGGTGTTGGCCCTTTGGCTCTTTGCAAGCCTGTCCTTGGAGAACAATGCGTAGTTTATTGTATCTGATTAATCATTAGCTCTGTGCAAGAATGCATGAACCACAGAGGCCAAGCAACAGCACCTCAATTAATTGCATTCCTAATGGGGAGAGACTTTCTTTCTATGTCAGTGCAAGCTATTTATTTTTAAATAAATCCCAAGAAATTGAGGTAAAGGGAATTAAAGGGGAGGAATGATTTCAAAGATCAAAATGCTATGATGAAAATTAATTTCCAGAATGCAATGAAGCGAAGCATATGCGAAAATCAATTGATATTTGGAATCACTGCTTCTATTGTGTGTTTTATGTTATTCAAGAAGTCATAACGTTTACTAATTGGAACTTGAATACCTTTGAAAGGGCTAAAATTTGCATGGTTCAGAGAAAGAGAGCAGAATTGGTACTTTCCAGATCAGTGCTCTTAGCTACTAATAAGCACAGAAGTGGGGCAGTGAAGTGGAAAAGATGAGCTTGCTGTCATCATGTGCGGCTGGACAAGGACAGCTTGCAGGAATTTTAGTTTAGTTTAGAGATACAGCGCAGAAACCAGCCCTTCCACCCACCGAGTCCGCACCGACCAGCAATCCTTGCACCTTAACACTATCCTACACACACTAGGGACAGTTTACACATACACCAAGCCAATTAACTTACATACCTGTACGTCTTTAGAATGTCTCCAATGAGGTAGATGGTGTCTCCAATGAGATAGATGGGGTCTCCAATATAGCAGTAGGGTCTCTAGTTAGGTAGACTCTCCAATGAGGTAGAGGCTGCAATGATAACATATAGCAGTGTATTATATTATTATGTTATTATATTAACATATAATAATATGTAGTATCGGGAAACATCTCTACTTCCCAAAACCCAAAATACAGGCTAGTTATTGGAGATTGCCAAAAGCAAGACTTTGAATCAGGAATCGATTATGGTATTCTTACTATTGTATACCGAATACCTCTATTAAAAATGTCTTGGGATATTTTTTCATGTTAAATGTTGAAATGATTATTGTTCCATTCCTTAAGGATACCCAATAAAAATAAGGAACTGCAAAAACCGGGCTGAATTTTTTTCCGCCTTCTTGATCCCAGGAGGGTGATGTTAAAATGCACTCAGTTAACTGTTGATTGAATTGAGATCCTTCTGATCCACACAGCCCAGTAGCACACCATGGAGTGCAGTTGCAGTACAATCTATTATTGCAGACTTTTCACACGCTGTGAATTGCAACTCGGCAAGTTAAAGCAAGATCCTAAAACTGTCACTACAATTTTATTCACTGAGACTGATGCTGTTGTCCTTGGAGAGACCGTGCAGGTGAAGCACTTTGCTGCAAAATCACTCAAACAAAAGCCCATTAGTCCTCAAAGTAGTACAGCCAGTCCAGCAGGGAAGCTTTTATCACATTGTCATTGAAGGAGATCTGTGGACCTGGTGCTGTCCGATAAGGGAAGGGTTTTCAAATGCGCATTCCATGTGCAGAATGAGGATTTTTCCAACTCACGGAGGCAGTCATCAAGATAAAAAAGAAAATGACGTCAAGTGAAAATTTAATATGGATTTATTTTGTGGAGAAATCAGATTTTAGCGATAAATTGCATCCAGCAACGAAAGATGCTTATGGATGTGACTATTTTTCTGGGTTATCTTAAATGGGCAATGTATATTAAATAATTAAATTATCCCGTAAAGAATATTAGTTATAAAATTAGAAGTAAAGAACATTTGTTTTTTATTTAGGGAAAAAAAAATGTTGGAGGAATTCAATGGGTCAGGCAACATCTGTGGAGGGAAATGGACAGATGATATATTGGATCAGGACCCTTCTTCATACCGAGAGTAAGATTCACTCAGATGGTGGTAGTGGGTTCACCTGAACTATTTGCCTGTTCTTGTTTGCCAGTGTGGCACTCGCTCATTCTCTGTGTCGTGCTGCATGGTCCCCATCTCCTGAAATGTGCCGCACCAAATGATCAACATCACTGATGGACAACTGACATGAAGTAAACTGACTGTTTACTTTAGTTTAGAGATACAGCAGGGAAACAGGGAAATTCAGCCCACCAAGTTTGAGCTGACCAGCGAACACCCTAAACACTAGCACTCTCCTACCCACTGGGGACAGTTTACAATTTTTACCGAAGCCAAGTTAGCTTACAAACCTGCACATCGTTGGTGTGTGGGAGGAAACCGAAGCACCAGGAGAAAACACACCTTGTCATGGGGAGAACGTACAAACTCCGTACAGAAATCAACCAGAGTCAGGATCGAACCTGGGTCTCTAGCGCTGCAAGGCAGCAACTGTGCCACCACCTGTTGTTATAGGTTTCTAAATCCACAACTTGAGCTTTCCCAGCTTCCTGCAGCAGATTGCCAGGGATACACTAGGCACAGCGGTGCAGCGGTAGAGTTGCTGCCTTATAGTGCCAGAGACCCGGGTTCAATCCGGACTATGGGTGCTGTCTGTACAGAGTTTGTAAGTTCTCCCTGTGACCTTGTGGGTTTTCTTCTGGTTTCTTTCCGCACTCCAAAGACGTACAGGTTTGTTGGTTGTGCAGGAAGGAACTGCAGAACTACCGAAGATAGACAGAAAATAGGAGTAACTCAGCAGGACAGGCAGCATCTCTGGAGAAAAGGAGTGGGTGATGTTTCAGGTTGAGACCCTTTTGTGGGTTAATTGGCTTTGGTAAAATTGTAAATTGTCTCTAACGTGTAGGGACACTAAAAACATGGACTTTGGTAAGTTGTGGATATTGAGGAAGGTTGTCAAAGTACATAGCAGGACGTAGATCAGTTGGAAATGTGGGCAGAGAAATGGCAAGTGAAGATGAGCACAAGTGTGAGACATTGCATATTGGGAGGTCAATTGCAAGAGACATGTAGACACTAAATGGTAGAACCTTTTGGGCATTGAGGGATCTCTGGGTGTGAGTGTTTCAATCACTGACAGCGACAACACAAGTGGACAGGTTGGTAAAGAAGATATGTGTGTTCTTCCTTCTTCAGTTGGGGCATTGAGCACAAAACCTGGCAAGTCATGTTACAGCTGTGTCAAACTTTGGTGAGACCACGTTTGGAGTACTTCAATAGACAATAGGTGCAGAAGTAGGCCCTTCGGGACAGCACTGCTATTCAATGTGATCATGGCTGATCATCCACAATCATGCAATTCTAGTCGCCTCACTATGCGGGGTGAGAAGCTGCACAGACGGAGAAATTATCAATTACATGGAAGAAACGCTGCTTGCTTTTGCCTCTCAATTTAACTTAATATCATTAAATGTTATTATTTTGCCACGGGATGAGAAAGATTTGAGGCATTTTCCATTGTGTATACGTTGGGCTGTTAAAGCCTTAAACAACTATTTTAATTACTTTTGTGGGTTTGGAGCTATATTCCCCAACTGACCACTTCTACATCGGTGTATCATTACTAAACTATGCTCCATTAGTGCTCTTGGAAGTCGTTTCAAGAAAAATGATTTTGAAGCTAAATTACAAGATTATTCCATGCTTGACCAATCATGCCTTTATCATTCGAACAGTATCTTCAATCATGAATTAGTGGGTCTATTAATATTATATGAGAGGCTGAAAGCTCATAAAATTCAAATGAATGATTCCAGATTTAATTAATTGACAAAAAGGAGTGAAATGTCAATGGTAGAACCTTATTAAGTGCTGTCAGCTATGTGTTGTAGTCTTTAACAAAAAGATAGCAATCGCATCCTTTGAGAGTCTGGCTAATAGTTTCACGTTAAAAGCACCATTCTTTTTGCAGAATCAATCTTTTGCATTTGTCATTTTCATTACAATCGTGTTAAAAATGGCAGCACAATAAACATACAAAATTCCTTCAGCTCATTGAATTTTGACATTTACATGCCAAGCCAACAATACATCAAAACAAGAGACACAAAATGCTGGAGGACCCCAGCGGGTCAGGCAGCATATCTGGAGAACATGGATATGGCTTCCTTGTGCCCCACCTGGACTCTCACGTTTTTCTCCCCTCTCCCTCCCTTTCCACCTGCATCCCTTCCTCAAGCTTCAATATTCACAACTCTGCAGTGCTTTTGTCTCACACCCTTCTGTCTTTTCATTTCTGGCTTTGTACAACCATCTGCCTAACACCCTCCCCCCCCCCCCTCACTTGTGTTCCCCTATTACCTGCCAGGCTGTGCCTGCCCCTCCTCTCTTCCAGTTTTCTTCCTCCCCCCCCTCCAATCAGTCTGAAGAAGGGACCCAACATGAAACGTCACCTATTCATGTTCTCCAGAGATGCTGAAGAACCACCAAGTTACTCCAGCACTTTGTGTCTTTTTTTGTAAACCAGCATATGCAGTTCCAGTCTGAAGAAGGGTTTCGACCCGAAACATTGCCATTTCCTTCACTCCATAGATGCTGCCTCACCTGCTGAGTTTCTCCAGCAAATTGAAAATCATGTTAATAGTTCATGATTCTTTTTGGCTGCAAAGAAACTCTTCAGATGGAATATTTTTGCTTTTCCCTTCGTCCCAATTGATAGACACAAAAAGCTGGAGTAACTCAGTGGTTCAGGCAGTATCTCCAGAGAAAAGGAATAGGTGACGTTTTGGGTCGAGACCCTTCTTCGGACTCTGAAGAAGACCCGGGTCCGATCCTGACCAAGGGTGTTGCCTGTATGGAGTTTGGACGTATTTGGAAAGGTATGCTGATGTGATTGGACATAGTTGACACCACACTTTGGTTATGTCTTTTTCTTCAGTAAACAAGCACAAGCCATGGATTGAGACATCCTACCATGGAGTGATTACGGAGAACAACAACATAGTGTTCCTGGACCCTCCTCTGGTCGCTCTGGACAAGGATGCACCAGTGCGTTACGCCGGTGAGTTGTAATTCCATTAGTATTCCCAAATGCTGAAGCTCGTGTTATATTTCATTGTATCCACGGGACTGTGATACACGATGACTCTTTTCACGGTACCGATTCTCTTTGGCGCCTTGCGATGACGGATGTCACACTTGCGACAGGTCCATCTTCTGTTGGAAAGAAACAAATTGATTTGTGGATTTTTTGGCAGCTGCTTTGAAACAGAATGAAAAGTATTCACACTTACTAACAAAGAATGTTTAATTTTAGTGTGGTATAAAACTGTTTAGGGAACTTCAGCATCTCTTGTGGTCAATTATGTACATCTGTCTGTGGAGCACTATTGAAAGGCATTTGGATCAATGCCATTGTGATTGTGGCAATGATACTGTTAGGGTAGTTAGTGCGAATGATTTATGCTGGTGCAATTCGAAAACTTGAACTGCCATTGAAAGAAATGGCAATCTGATTCTAGCCTGATGGCTATATGATTATAGGGGGAATAATTAGAATTGCTGATTGCGTCAATAACAATTTACATCATTAGCATGTTTACTAATACTTTTGACTTCTGGGTCATGAAAATAAATTAGCCTTTACTGAACATTTTGATTGTTAACGACAATACGGCCCTATGGTTTGGAATGCAAATCATTATAAAGTTTTTTGGAGGATGCCTGTAGTTGCAATGTATCTCTTAGGTTCCAGGTTGTTGATACAGCTTTCCATATAGGCTTAGGGAATGAACATTTCTGTATTGAACTGTTGAGTTGGTAGTTGTGGACATCAAACACTATTGATATCCAGTAGTATTTTTAACACTTAACCAATAATAAAGTTTAACATTGTTTAAGAGGGCATATTTTCTCACTTGCTGGCTTCAGTTAATTAGTACTTTTTATGACCCTAAGAAAAGAAAATTAGGATCTCTGATTTTATTGTACATTGATAAGAAGGTATCAATGTACAATTCCATATTCCATATTCAAGTAAATGGAATAATTTTACTTTTTCCTGTAGTGTACTGGAGATTTGAGGAAAATTAATTCAGATGGAAGTACCTTTGTTGAGTTTATTTGCGTAGAGTTTTTCTTTCTATAGATTGATGGCTCCAGCTGGCTTTTTCAATCAGTGAACCATGTACATTGTTATTATGTGGCAGACGGCTGTCTTTTTACTTGTCCTTTTCACTGCTTCCTGCTAGGACATGTTTTGCCTAGTGTGACATTCATTGGTTCCAGTATTGTCTGGAGGGTTTTGTCGGTTCATCTGAAATCATCAACTGCTTTTAAGTCACACAACCCTGATGCATTATCAGAAAGGACTGTAAATAATGTAAAAGTCTGATCTATATGCTTCAATACATGGAAGAAAATGTGAGATGCAATGTTATTTTACATTGTTGTTTGTATGAAGGAAAATGTTGCATAAATAATTGAAAGTATTTAATGGTTTCTTATTCATGAATAGAATACTCATGTGCTGCGCATAAAATTATTTAATTGCTGCGTGAACTTTTTTATCACTGAATTAAATGCTACATTTGGCAAATCAAACACATTTAATCTAATTAAAATATAATAAAATTCTGTGTTTATAATTACACCATCATAACTATCATCATGCAGGTATTTACAAAATATGAACAAAACTCTCAAAAGTTTTTTTTTTAAACAAATGTTGCAATCTGACATGAAAACAGGAATTAATGAAAATATAGCAGGTAAAACAGCATCTGTGGAGAGAGATACGCTGTCTGTTTAACTCGTTATCACCTATCCCACAGCTACCAATGAACCATTGTGGGCTCCACCTCTCCTCAATCATCATTGCTTTTTGCATATCTTTCATTCATTTGTTCTATTTGCCTTCTATGTCTCTTGTTTCCCTCTTCCCTCTCAGCCTGAAGAAGGGTCTCGACCCAAAACGTCACCTATTCCTTTTCTCCAGAGATGCTGCCTGTCCCGCTGAGTTACTCCAGAAATGTAACTATTCAAGTCAGTGGCCTTTGAACAGGAATTAGAAATCAAGCAAGTTTTAAGTTTCAGAGAAGATGGGGTTGAGGGGACATAAAAACATAGAAACATAGAAAATAGGTGCAGGAGTAGGCCATTCGGCCCTTCGAGCCTGCACCGCCATTCAATATGATCATGGCTGATCATCCAACTCAGTATCCCGTACCAACTACCCTCTGTCCTTCCTCAGATTTGGAGACCAAAACTGCACGCAATACTCCAGGTGTGGTCTCACCAAGACCTCTGATCCCCTTAGCCACAAGGGCCACATCCAACTCACTCTTAAATATAGCCAATGAACTGGCCTCAACTACCCTCTGTCCTTCCTCAGATTTGGAGACCAAAACTGCACGCAATACTCCAGGTGTGGTCTCACCAAGACCCTGTACAACTGAAGTAGAACCTCCCTGCTCCTGTACTCAAATCCTTTTGCTATGAAAGCAGATCAGCTATGATTAAGTCTTTGCCACACGTTCTTATCCTCTTCACCCAATACAGCCATTCCCTCCTTATTACATAGAAACATAGAAAATAGGTGCAGGAGTAGGCCATTCGGCCCTTCGAGCCTGCACCGCCATTCAATATGATCATGGCTGATCATTTAACTCAGTATCCTGTACCTGCCTTCTCTCCATACCCCCCTGATCTTCCCACAAGGGCCACATCTAACTCCCTCTTAAATATAGCCAATGAACTGGCCTCAACTACCTTCTGTGGCAGTGAATTCAAGAGACTCACCACTCTCTGTGTGAAAAAAGTTTTTTCATCTCGGTCCTAAAGGAATTCCCCCTTATCCTTAAACTGTAACCCCTTGTTCTGGACCTCCCCAACATCGGGAACAATCTTCCTGCATCTAGCCTGTCCAAACCCTTAAGAATTTTGTAAGTTTCTATAAGATCCCCCCTCAATCTTCTTAATTCTAGCGAGTAGCCGAGTCTATCCAGTCTTTCCTCATATGAAAGTCCTGACATCCCAGGAATCAGTCTGGTGAACCCTCTCTGTACCCCATGGCAAGAATGTATTTCCTCAGATTTGGAGACCAAAACTGTACGCAATACTCCAGCTGTGGTCTCACCAAAACCCTGTACAACTGCAGTAGGACCTCCCTGCTCCTATACTCAAATGCATTTGCTATGAATGCTAACAAACCATTCACTTTCTTCACTGCCTACTGCACCTGCATGCCTACTTTCAATGACTGGTGTACCATGACACCCAGGTCTTGTTGCATCTCCCCTTTTCCTAATCGGCCACCATTCAGATAATAGTCTACCCTCCTGTTTTTGCCACCAAAGTGGATAACCTCACATTTATCCACATTATACTGCATCTGCCATGCATTTGCCCACTCACCCAGCCTCCTAGCATCCTCCTCACACCTAACACTTCCCCCCAGCTTCGTGTCATCCGCAAACTTGGAGATGTTGCATTCAATTCCCTCGTCCAAATCATTAATATATATTGTAAATAGCTGGGGTTCCAGCATTGAGCCTTGCGGTACCCCACTAGTCACTGCCTGCCATTCTGAAAAGGACCCATTTCTCCTACCCTTTGCTTCCAGCCAGTTCTCTATCTACATCTATCATCTTGTTTCCTGGAGGTATCTCACCAAAATGACCGCACTTAATCTCAAGCACATGCAGAAGATCCTCGTGCCTTGCAAAATCACGGGAAGTCGCAGAACAATTTACAGTTAATAAAACACATTTTTGAAATGAAGTTGTGTTATGATGTGGGATTTAGCAGCAGCCAGTTTGTGCATGTCATAATTCCACAAAGAGCAATTAAATGCCAGTGTAATCTGCCATCACGGATCCCACATCACAACATAGTCGACACTTCAGAAATATCCCTTTGGCTTGTAACTGGTTTGGGACAGCTACCATAATCTTGAGGTCATGAAAGGCACCAGATAAATTCAAATCTTTATTTTCATTTCTTGATGTTGCTTGAGAGATAAGCAGTGATTCACAACCGAGAGGAGCTCTGCTCTTTTACTTTGAAAGGCCAGCATGGAAATGTTTACGTGCATTTGCAGGGAAGATGAGGTTCCATGGTGCTGTATAGTCACAGTGCCAATGCACAGTAGAAATCATTTCATACAAACTGTCCAGCAGAGTATTCCCATACCAAAGCACAATCCTCCATATTAGCAAAGTGTACTCCACTGAGCCCGCATGCAAGAAGCGCTATGTTTTGCCGTCATTTTCAAAGTCCAGTCCACACTCTCGCTCTTATGAAGGTGCCCGATCCAGGCAAGCCCCAGGCCCCAAGTCCCACCTCTCTAAATAGCGATGTGGTCGATCGTGCCATGAAACCTCTACAACCCACCTCTATCGGACGTACATTTGCCTTTTTTTCCATCCTCACTGCTCAACATCTGCTGCCAAATCTACACATCTAAGCTTTTTCCTTTTCTTAAGCCGCCTTCCAGTTTATTGTCCAGCCTGTGGGACAGGACCTAACCACATCTGATATTTATTGGTTGTAGGTTAGGGTGACACAGTGGTGCAGTGGTAGAGCTTTAGAGCACTTACAATGCCAGAGACCCGAGTTCGATCCCGACTATGGGTGCTTGTCTATATGGAGTTTGTACGTTCTCCCCGTGTTCTCCGAGATCTTTGGTTTCCTCCCACACTCCAAAGACGTACAGGTTTGTAGGTTAATTGGCTCGGTATAAATGTAAATTGTCCCAAGTGTGTGTAGGATAGTATTAAGGTATGGGGATCGCGGGGCGGGGCGGACTTGGTGGGCCAGTGCCTGTTTCTGCGCTGTATCTCTAAACTAAACTAAAAGTCATAATCCTGGATATGTGATAAAGATAATCCTCTCAATTTACTCACATATCCTCATATTATTGGAGAGCCCTTTGCATGCTCAAGGTGTGTCTTTGCAATTGTTGGTCTCCTTGCCAAATGGACCACCCAGTTATATTTCGCTGATAGCACTGGTCTTAATTAAATACATGAATTGTCAGGCTATATCAGTGAGTTTTTAACACATTCATACGACGACAATTATAAAAAAAACACACCTGATTGGATACCGGAGGACCAGTTAATTACAAAATACACCAGATTAAACACCCGGTTTCACTCAGAGAGTTTGAATTTGTGGAATTCTCTGCCATAGAAAGCAGTGGGGGCAAATTCACTGGATGCATTTAAAAGACAGTTAGATAGAGCTCTGGGGGCTAGCGGAATTATGGGATAAGGGGTGAAGGCAGGCACGGGTTACTGATTGTGGATGATCACACTCGAAGGGCCGAATAGCCTCCTCTTGCACCTATTTTCTATGTTTCTATGTTTTGACATGGATCCTCTTTGCCAAAGGTCATTGATTTTTATGACTTCTTCGAAATGTCAAATAATCAGCTTCACAGATTTAGACTTTAGAGATACAGCGTGGAAACAGGCCCTTCTGCCCACTGAGTCCGCACTGACCAGCGATCACCCCGGACACTATTAACTTACAAACCTGCATGTCTTTGGATGGTGGGAGGAAACCGGAGCGCCCGGGAAAAGCCTATGTCGGGAGAATGTACAAACATCACGTTGACAGCACCTGTAGTCAGGATCGAACCTGCGTCTCTGGTGCTGTAAGGCAGCAACTCTACTGCTATGCCATAGTGCTGTTATTATTTGCCGTCTTGATCCCAGATCTTATTTAAAGTAGCAATTTACATTCCCAGCTTTTGAACATGGATGCAGAGAGGATTTACGAGGATGTTATAACCATATAACCATATAACAATTACAGCACGGAGACAGGCCCTCTCGGCCCTTCCAGTCCGTGCCGACCATTTGTTTTCCCCTAGTCCCATCTACCTGCACTCAGACCATACCCCTCCATTCCCTTCACGTCCATATACCTATCCACATTACTTTTAAATGTTAAAATCGATCCTGCCTCCACCACCTCTGCTGGAAGCTCATTCCACACAGCCACCACCCTCTGAGTAAAGAAGTTCCCCCTCACGTTACCCCTAAACTTCTGTCCCTTAATTCTCATGTCATGCCCTCTTGTTTGAATCTTCCCTACCCTCAATGGGAAAAGCTTATCCACGTCAACTCTCTCTATCCCTTTCATCATTTTAAAGACCTCAATCAAGTCACCCCTTAACCTTCTGCGCTCCAAAGAATAAAGACCTAACTTGTTCAACCTTTCTCTGTAACATAGTTGCTGGAACCCTGGCAACATTCTAGTAAATCTCGTCTGTACTCTCTCTATTTTGTTGACATCCTTCCTATAACTAGGCGACCAAAATTGTACACCATACTCCAGAATTGGTCTTACCAATGCCTTGTACAATTTTAACATTACTTCCCTACTCCTATATTCAATGCTCTGATTTATAAAGGCCAGCACACCAAAGGCTTTCTTTACCACCCTATCTACATGCGATTCCACCTACAGGGAACTATGCACAGTTATTCCTAGATCCCTCTGTTCCACAGCATTCCTCAATTCCCTACCATTTACCATGTACGTCCTATTTTGATTTGTCCTGCCAAGATGTAGCACTTCACACTTATCAGCATTAAACTCCATCTGCCATCTTTCAGCCCACTTTTCCAAATGGCCCAAATCTCTCTGTAGACTTTGAGAATCTACTTCATTATCCACAATACCACCTATCTTAGTATCATCTGCATACTTACTTATCCAATTTTCCACCCCATCATCCAGATCATTGATGTACATGACAAACAACAGTGGACCCAACACAGATCCCTGAGGCACCCCACTGGTCACCCGGCTTCCAACCTGACAAACAGCCATCCACCATTACTCTCTGACACCTCCCATTCAGCCACTGTTGAATCCATCTTGCTACTCCGCCATTAACACCCAAAGATTGAACCTTCTGAACCAACCTTCCATGGGGAACCTTGTCAAAGGCCTTACTGAAATCCATATAGACAACATCCACTGCTTTACCCTCATCAATTTCCCTAGTTACCGCTTCAAAAAATTCAAGAAGGTTTGTCAAACATGACCTTCCAGGCACAAAATCCATGTTGACTGTTCCTGATCAGACCCTGTTTATCCAGATGCTTATATATATTATCTCTAAGTATCCTTTCCATTAATTTGCCCACCACTGACGTCAAACTAATAGGTCTATAATTGCTAGGTTTATTCTTTGAACCCTTTTTAAACAATGGAACAACATGCGCAGTACGCCAATCCTCCAGCACTATTCCCGTTTCTAATGACATTTGAAATATTTCTGTCATAGCTCCTGCTATTTCTACACTAACTTCCCTCAATGTCCTAGGGAATATCCTGTCAGGACCTGGAGACTTATCCACCTTTATATTTTTCAAAAGTGTCAGTACTTCCTCCTCTTTGAATCTCATAGTTTCCATAGCTACTCTACTTTTTTCCCTTACCTCACAGAGTTCAATATCCTTCTCCTTGGTGAATACCGAAGAAAAGAAATTGTTCAATATCTCCCCCATCTCTTTTGTTTTTTGTTGATAGGACTGGAGAGCCTGAGCTATATGGAGAGGTTGAGCAGGCTAGGACTATTCTTTGGAGCAGAGGAAGATGAGGGGTGGTCTTATAGAAGTGTACAAAATCATGACATTAATAGATCGGGTAGACACACAGAGTCCATTGCCCAGATTAGGGGAATCAAGAACCAGAGAATGTAGTTGAGCCTGGTGTTATCGCAATGTTTAAGAAACATTTAGACAGGTACATGGATAGGACCGGTTTTGAAAGGTATGGGCCAAATGCAGGCAGATGGTATGTGTAGATGAGACATGTTGGGCCAAAAGGCCTGTTTCCATGCTGTGTGACTCTATGACTCAATGTGTATCTGCTCATTATTCTGGGTGTTTAGCAATAACCTCTAGGTAACAACATAAATACAGATAAGGAGTACAAAATAAACTATTTGATCATGGTTATCACCACAAGGCCTAATGGCTAATGACCAGGAGCAGAGTGTGGCAACCATTTGCTCTTCTCTTTTATCTTGGGACCCAGAAGGAAATTGAGGTTCATTTGTCTTGTCGTCTCTGGGCAAAAGAGAATGATTGATTAGAAGCCTTAGCGATCTCTCTTTGCTGCATCACACCGTGATATTTTCATTAATTAACCTATTGCAGGGAATATCAGCTGTAGCTTTTTTGTCACAAATTATTATGCTCTTTTAAGTACCATTACATTTATTCCAATGGGCTTCCAAGTTCTGGACATTTTCTAAGAAGTCTGCCAGTTAGAATCTCAAATTATTTGTTTTATTTTGTACGGTTTAATAAGAACACTATATAATTATAAGAATTGGAGCAACGTTAGAGCGTTTTTCTTTTCTAACTGGATATTTTCAAATTTGGATCAAAGTAAAATTGTTACAACTTTTCAAACTACCTACATTTCCAAAACGTTTGCTATCAGGAAAATGACTAAGGTTAACATTGAGTGTTAATCCAGTAAAGCTTACAATTGGCCATTAAACATTGCACAGAAAATATGAGGGCAGCACGGTGGCGCAGCGGTAGAGTTGCTGCCCTACAGCGCCAGAGACCCGGGTTCAATCCTGAATATAGGTACTGTCCATGCGGAGTTTGTATGTTCTCCCTGTGACCACATTGGTTTTCACCGGGTGCTCCGATTTTCTCCCACACTACAAAGATGTACAGGTTTGTAGGTTAATTGGCTTGGTATAATTGTAAATTGTTCCTAGTGTGTGTAGGATAGTGTTAGTGTGCGGGGATTGCTGTTTGGCAAGGATTGCTGTGGGCCAAAGGACCACGCTGTTTCCGTGCTTTATCTCTAAACTAAATTAAACTAATTCACAGTGACTATTTTTGATACAACTGAGCCATTCATTTATGCTCTAATAGTGCAAGTATATATTCAGCAGTTGGCATAAGTACACTGGCAGAAAGTTTTCATGTATTTTTTCATTTGCATACGAACTATACAATAATTGACCTTGCAGCATTTTTTTCCGTCGTTCTGCTACAAGCTAAGTCATTGTACTTGGGTTCAAGAGAGAACCAAGTCTATTATTTGTAGAGCTACTTGTTCAGACTACAGATGAGGTAAAATGGTAATCACATCAGAATTTGATTAATGCAGAGAGAGCACTCTGGAGCATATTAGTAAGGCAGAGCCAGGGAACTTCACCTATAACAATAATTAATTACTCTCTCATTTCATAGTTTGTGTTTTGAGCTAGGGGGGAAATATGAAGTAGCATGGAAATAGCCCTTCCCATAATATAATTTAAAATGTTCATTAAACCAAAATCAACATTCAGCTTTGCACCAGTTGGTGTCCTTTTAAATTATAAATGTCCAATAATCCCGTTGTGGCATTGCTAGCTAATTTTGTGGTATTGTGATATGAAGTGTATAATTCCCCAATTGAGCCAAGTTCTTTTCAGATACCCAAGCAAACTAATCAGCAAAATGGAAATTGCGGTTAAGTATGCTGGTTCTTCGAAGTTAATTGCCACTTTGACCATTGATAGAAACTTCCAACTAGTTCACTAATTGAATGCACATGGAGATTTTTGCTGAACTTCACACACCGGGTATGTCCTTCATTTGAACCTCTGTCTTTGGAGCTCTATGTCGCTGTGGTAACTGACTGATTAAAAGTCTTTAGGAAGGTGGTATTTAGTTATGTTAGCTGCAGGTTTCTGAAATATTGTTAATACATCAAGCATGCAATATGGCTCTCTGACAGCAGTAATTGCAGAAATTATGTTCATTTGCGTGCTTAAAAAGATTTTTAAAGAGACACGAAATGCAACTTTTTAAAGGTTGTCATGGTTTTTATCAGAATGAGAAGTGTAAACTGAGTTTAGTTTGGTGTTTAGTTAAAAAATACCACGTGGAAACAAGCCAGTCCACTGAGATCGCGCCGACCAGCGATTCACGCACGTGATCCTGCACACACCAGGGACAATTTACAATTTTACCAGGCCAATTAGCCTACAAACCTATACATCTTTGGAGTGTGGGAGGAAACCGCAGCACCCGGAGAAACCCCATGTGGTCACAGGGAGAATGTACAAACATCGTACATACAGCTCCCGTGGACAGGATCGAACCCGGGTCTCTGGTGCTGTAAGGCAGCAACTCTACCGCAGTGCCACCTTGAACAGATCTTTATGACTAGTCAGTCGCCTTCGGAAGCAATAATGTTTGGACTGAATTTGAGAATTATAGCAGAATATTCTAGTAGAACATAGCTAATGGGATAACAAAGGTATGAGGGAATTGATTTGAAAACTTGCAAATAAAGGGTCAAGCCCCCAGTAGAATTTTAAACATTGTTGCCGCCATTCTGCGTCCCTCCTTCTCCACATTACCCCCGCCGCAAAAGAAATAGAGCGCCAATTGAGAAATATTTTGTTTATTTTTACAGAGTCCATAATCGTTTGAATTGCTTATTTGGTGAATGATCGCAATTTGTTTGCCAACCCTTCCGACATCCCAAAGACGTACAGGGTTGTAGGTTAATTAGTGACTGTACATTGACCCCAGTGTGTAGGAATGGATGCAAAACTGTGTTAATGGAACGTATGTAAATAGGTGATCCATGTTGGTGCAGTCTCAGTGGGCCGAAAGCCTTGTTTCATTGCTGGATCTCTAAAACTAAAACTAAGAACATTACCAGTTAATGCCATTGTCCTGTTCAATTTAAACTTGTTCATGGATATGGGGTAAAGGGAATTTCTATTCGAGGATGAGATTGTGGTCGCCATGGGGATATGTTGTGGAGTATTCAGTCAAATAGGTTCTGGAGGATATTTAGTTTTATGGAGCAAAGAAAGCTGTGAGATGCATTGCAAATAACGAGGATGTTGGACATATTCAGAAAATCAAAAGGGGGAAAGAGAAACGGGACCAATTTCTCTGGTGGGTGACATGGTAGAAATAGCCAGTGCTAATATAGAAAGAGAAAAGCAGCAATGTTGAGAGAGGGTCCTGGGGATATTGAGACTGATGGTTGTGATGGGAATTGAAACAGGCAGCTTGGTCTCCATCATTCTCCAATACTGTTCTACGAACTCTTAGGTCATCCTTTGCTTATATAATTTTTAGCTTTTTTTTTAACATGCTGTCTTCCTTCATTTCAGGGACACCGCTGTTTTATAGTGTTGTTTATAAACAATATGTTGACGTTTTATCCTGTATCCAGCCCCAAACAAAAGGGTGTACCTTTGGAAAGGAAATGAAGAATTTCTTTAGACAGAGGGTGGTGAATTGATTGCCACATATGGCTGCAGAGCCAAGACATTGGGCATTTTTAAGGCGGAGATTGGCAGATTCTTGATTAGAAAGGATGTCGAAGGTTATGGGGAGAAGGCAGGAGAATAGGGGCTGAGAGGGGGAGATAGATCAGTCATAATTGAACGCCAAAGTAGACTCAATGGGTCGAGTGACCTAATTCTGCTCCAATGACATATAAATTTATTAACTTTCTCCAGCCTGAACAATGGTGTCTACTGACTCATGTGAAGACTAGTGCAATTTACTCAGGATTGTTGAATTTGCATCTTTTATCCTATTGTGCCATTTGCAAAGCAGTGCAGAAAGCTACAAAATGCAAATGCGCCAGGAATCCAGGTTCCGACCTGAAATGTCACCTATTTTGACAAGGTCCCACATTGGAGATTAGTGGACAAAATTAGAGCACATAGTATTGGGGATAGGGTGCTGACATGGATAGAAAATTGGCTGGCAGACAGGAAACAAAGGGTAGGAATTAACGGGTCCATTTCAGAATGGCAGGCAGTGACTAGTGGGGTACTGCAAGGCTTGGTATGCCACTAGTCATACCGACTAGTTATCTATATTACAAAAAGTCTGATCATGACCACATTCTGTTGTTCTGTATATTGATTTTAGAAAAAACACTGCCACTTATGGCTGTGATTTGTGGCCATCTGACTCGGAGACCCCTCCGCTGCGCAGGACAAGAGGATTTTTCCCATAGATGAAAAATAAAAGAGTTATTAGTGTTTAAAAAATGTTGAGATTCTCTCTCCTGATGGCCACGGCCCTTCCGGAGAGACTATAAATCCCGGAAGTGTTGAGTGCCTCAGTCAGTCTCTGCAAGATGGGGGAGCGAGAGGGTCACGTCTCAGTCTGAGCTGTGGATAACACTGAACACATGTCTACTAAACTGTGAGTGTGGTTTTAACTGACCTTGAGTGCCCTTAATGTGGTTTGAAAATATAGTTTGGAAATGCTAAAGCTGTGTTGCCTTTGGTTTGGAAATGCTAAAGCTGTGTTGCCTTTGGTTTGGAAATGCTAAAGCTGTGTTGCCTAATTAAAGTTGCCTTGCCTTGCCTAATTAAAGTTGCCTTGCCTAATTAAAGTTATCTTGCCTTCTATATAATTAAAAGTCTAATCTTGACCACTTCCTGTTTGCGCTTTATATTGATTTTAGAAAAAAACGCTACCACATACGGCTGGGATTTTTGGCCATCTTACTCAGAGTCCCCCTCCACTCATCAGTGGCCGATGATTTTTCCCATCTATGAAAAATAAAAGAGTTATTAGTGTTTTAAAAAATGTTAAGATTCTCTCTCCTGTCAATCACGCCATGAAGGCCACGTCCCTTCTGGTGGGAGGGGGGAGGGACTATAAAACCCAGTAGTGTGGGTGTGGCTCAGTCTCTGCAAGATGGACGAGGGAGAGGTCATGACTCGCTGTGTTTAGTGGCCTTGCACCCTGCTTGAAATGGTATGAAACTGCACTTGAATTTGGTGGCCTTGCACCCTGCTTGAAATGGAATTTCAAGGAATAGCCGTGAGTCAACTGCCAGCCACCAGCCATTAGTGAGTGAGCTGCCAGCACAACAGGCTTGAGTGGCTAGCCCAAGAATCCATTCGGCCCACAATGTAAATACTAGCCCTCTGGAAACCAGTCCCTGCAGCCCACAACATCCATACTAGTGCTCCAGAAAGCCCCCCCCCCCCCCCCCCCCCCCCCCCCCCCCCCCCCCCCACTGGCCACGAATATTGGAATTGGTGGAGAGGTGGAATATTGCATTGAGGGACCAGCCCTCCCGTGTGAAGCTGGGATCCGACGGGTCCCACTTAGTATAGTTTACAATATATATTAATGATTTGGATGAAGGGATTAAAAGTAACATTAGCAAATTTGCAGATGACACAAAGCTGGGTGGCAGTGTGATCTGTGAGGAGGATGCTATGAGAATGCAGGGTGACTTGGACAGGCTGGGTGAGTGGGCAGATATAATGCAGATGCAGTTTAATGTGGATATATGTGAGGTTATCCACTTTGGTGGCAAAAACAGGAAGGCAGGTTATCATCTAAATGGTGTCAAGTTGGGAAAAGGGGAAGTACAACAGGATCTAGGTGTCTTTGTTCATCAGCCAATGAAAGTAAACATGCTGGTATGTACAGCAGGCAGTGAAGAAAGTGAATGGCATGTAGACCTTCATAACAAGAGGAGTTGTGTGGAGGAGAAAAGAGGTCCTCCTGCATTTGTACTGGGCCCTAGTGAGACCACACCTGGAGTATTGTTTTCAGTTTTGGTCTCCAAACTTGAGGAAGGACATTGTTCCTATTGAGAGTGTGCAGCTTATGTTCACGAGGTTAATTCCCGAGATGGCGGGACTGTCATATGTTGATAGATTTAAGCGGCTGGGCTTCTATACTCAGAAGGATGAGAGAGGATCATATTGAAGCATATAAGATTATTAAGGGTTTGGACATGCTAGAGGCAGGAAACATGTTCCCAATGTTGGGGAACATGCTTCCTGCCTGAACCAAGGCCATAGTTTCCTGCCAGAACCAAGGCCATAGTTTAAGAATAAGTGGTAAGCCATTTAGAATGGAGATGAGGAAAAACGTTTTCACACAGAGTTGTGAGTGTGTGGAATTCTCTGCCTCAGAAGACGGTGGAGGCTGGTTCTCTGGATGCTTTCAAGAGAGAGTTAGATAGAGCTCTTATGGATAGCGGAGTTAAGGGAAATGGAGAGAAGGCAGGAACGGGGTACTGATTGTGGATGATCAGCCATGATCACATTGAATGGCGGTGCTGGCTCGAGGGGCCAAATGGCCTACTCCTGCACCTATTGTCTATTCCTTCTCTCCAGAGATTCTGCCTGACCCGTTGAGTTATTCCAGCCTTTTGTGTCTTTCCTCGGTATGAACCAGTATCTGCGGTTGCTTCCTACACACCAAGGGTGAGGAATGTGGGTAAATATGTAGCCAGAACCGGGATGAGAAGTGTTTGCATTATTTCCCAGGCAGTTTAACCTCATAACTGGGGAATTTATTATACTCCTGAGTAACAAAAGAAATAATGTGTTTGGCTAGTAATTGTAGTGGCATACAAATGTCCAGTCTGGCTCCACCAAACTCCTTTAAGAGATGCCCACAAACTTTTATTTGGGGAATGTTATAGAGCAGAGGGACCTCGGAATAAAACTACATCGTTCCCTGAAACTGGCGTCACAAGCAGATATGGTGGTGAAGGTGGAATTTGGCACGTTGGCCTTCATCAGTGAGGGAAACTGAGCTATAGACGATGGGACATTATGTTACTGTTGCACACGACGATGGTGAAGCTACACTTGGAATAATATGTTCACTATTGGTCACCCTGTTATAGGAAAGTGTGTGGAGAAAATTTACAAGGATGTTGCCAGGACTTAAGAGCCTGAACTATAGAAAAGTTGGGCAGGCTAGCACTTTATACCATTGAGCGCAAGAGGCTGGGTGATGATTTTATAGGGGTGTATAAAATCATAAAGGGAATAGATTGTCGAGTCTTTTACCCAGGATAGGAAAATCTGGAACTAGAAGGTATAGGTTTAAGGTTGGAGGAGAAAGATGTACTAGAAACCTGAGGGGCACTTTTATCACACACACAGGTTAGTGGGTATATGGAACAAAGCCACCACGAGGTGTGGTTAAGGCAGGTACTATGACTACATTTAAAAGACAGTTGGACAGATACATGGATAGAAAAGATTTGGGGTGATATGGGCCAAATGGCGGCAAGTAGAACTAACTTAGATGGGGTATCTTGGTTGGCATAGACAAGTTGTGCACAATGCTGTATGACTCAAAAGGTATCACACACAATAATTTGCTTCAACAGCATCACCCAATTTATTTTCCTCTGCTGTGGTTCTGCCACTGCACCTGAGTCAAGTGTCCAGTTTATGTGTATGAATCAAGGCAAGAAGTGTGGACATGTATTTGACCATAGACAGCATCCCAACAGAACTCGAGCCTGCATGCATCTGAAATCTTTCCACTTACAGCTTCTGAGTTGAATAAATAGTCACTACTCTAGACTGGAATCCGAAGGTCACAAATATAGCCCTGGCTGAATTGAACAGATTCTGTATGGAAAAAAAATTAGTCTTTTCCTTGGCCTTTATTGCTCCATAATACACCAGGTTAAAGATATGCCCAGTTAAAGGTAATATATGATAGACACACAAACAGCTGGAATAGCTCAGCGGGTCAGACAGCATCTCTGGAGAATTGGAATAAGTGACATTTCAGGTCGAGACACTTCTTCAGACTGAAGAAGTGCCTCGACTCGAAATGTCACTCATTACTTTTCTCCAGAGTTGCTATCTGACCCGCTGAGTTACTCCAGCTGTTTATGTCTATCTTTGGTTTAAAACAGCATCTGCAGATCCTTCCTAAACATAATAGAAAGTGCTAATCCCTCAAAAATACTGAAAATGTTATTCTTGTGCTTGTGCAAGTTACAGCTGATACTATCGGCAATGGGAAACGTCAAACCCTTTCAGTTGCGTGTAAACATCAAGCATTACTAGATTGGCTATCAATAGCGAGGAAAGCTCCATCTACTGCCCGTCAACGATATGCCTTAATAGAACAAAAAACTACTGGCTGCACTGATGGGAATTTTTATTTCACTTGACAGTCTTTTCTGAGGCAGAAGGGAACATTACAATATCAAGTCTGCAGGCTAAAGGACTATAAGAATGAATATTGTCCACTGACACATGCTAAGATTAGTGCAATTGTCTAAGGATGGCTGAGTTTGGATCTTTTATCCAATTGTGCGGTTTGCAAAGCAGTGCATTAAGCTCCAAAATTCAAATGAGCCAGGAACATAGGCTCTTGCGACTCGTGCAACTTCTCTTCTGAGAGAACTTTGAAAGTTCTATTTAGAAAATGTTTATTATATATTCCCTCCCTCAATAAAATAATCTGCAATTGTTTAAATTTAAAGATTGCTACGATTATGGAATCCAAAAGGTAAAGTTGGGCGGCACGGTGGAACAGCGGTAGAGTTGCTGCCTTACAACGCCAGAGACCCGCGGCTGTACGGAGTCAGTACATTCTCCCTGTGACCTGTGCGGGTTTTTCCGGGCGCTTCGGTTTCTTCCCGCGCTCCACAAGATGTACGAGGTGGGAGTTTGCAACGTTCACGTGGCCCGCCCGGTTTCGACGAATGCAATCAACCTGGCGTGCGCAATCAAATAAGATCAAATAGAACAAGTTGTCCTGCAACTTTTGGCTGTGCACGCCACACGCAAGAAGTAAAGACAGGTTTGTCGGCTAATTGGCTTTGGTAAGATTGTAAATTGTCCCTCGTGTGTGGAGGAGTTTTACTGTACGAGGATCGTTAGTTGGCACGGACTCGGCTGAAGTGCTGTATCTCTAAACTAAACTAAACTAAGTTGAAAAGCAGTCCAAAGGTAGTTGTTCAGTGACTCCAACTCTCCCGCTTTCGGCGGGGGATCGCCCGCTGAAAGGGCATTTTCGCAAAATCTCCCGCTCTCCCGCTTGAGATATAATTTCTCCCGCCAGCGGGAGAGTTGGAGTCGGTAGTTGTTACAAACAAAGAACTGCTCCATTTGCTCCATTAAAGGTATTGATTGAAAAAGCTTTTAATTCTTGAAGGGGGCAGTGATAGAAATGACATTCTAGAATTTAGCAAATCTCAACATATGATCTCCAGATTGGCTTATAGGAGTTTTTAGAACCAAGGAACCACAACATTCTACGCACAGTGAGCAGCGTAGCTGGTTGAGCTGCAGTCTCTCAGCGCCAGGGACGCAGGTTCCATCCTGGCCTTGGGTGCTGCTTGTGTGGAGTTTGCACATTCTCCCCATGACTCCAGAGGGTCTGTTTTCCCCCACATCGCAAAAATGTGCAGGTTTGTAGGTTAATTAGGGTTGCCAACTGCCCCGTATTAGCCGGGACATCCCGTATTTTGGGCTTCTTTGGTTTGCCCCGTACGGGACTGCCCTTGCCGATATGTGACTGCTGTTACTCAGGTCAAGGGGACTGTCAGGTCGGAGCGCCGCATCCGGCCCCTCCTCACTGTCCCTACGTAGTGCAGCCCATGGAGTGCAGCAACAGCGCCTCGCACGTGACCCCGTCGGTCGACAGCCCGGCCAACTGTCTGACCTTTGGACCTTCGCTTACCGCCGACACCACCACCCCTCCTTCTCATGGCCGATCATCGGTTCATGAGTTAGATGGGGTCCCAAAACTCCTCAACTGGCCCGCCGGCTGGGCTTTGTGTGCTGTCCAGCACCCGGGCCAACTCATCATTCACCCAGTCACGACCGAGTTGGTCAACGAATTGCCGTCGGTAATTTGTCCTGTATTTTGACCTTTTGTCCCTTATTTGGCAGTGAGAAAGTTGGCAACCCTAAGTTAATTGTTCTGTGTGTAAGTTGCCACTAGTGCATGGGGAGTGCATGAGAAACTGGGACAACATGGAACTAGTGTGAACAAGTGATCGATGGTCAACTTGTTCTTTGTGGAATGAAGGGCCTGTTTCCATGCTGTATCGCAAAACTAAAATTGAATAAACTAACTGACTTTTTAAACTCAAGATTAGCAATTCTGTTCAAGGAGGGAGTCACACAATGGGTGGCATCTAGTGAAGGGACCAGTTGTGAGGTGTATCTGGCCCTTAGCTCAGTAAGCCAATGTGAGTCTAATGACCGAGTGGGAGGTCTTACGTAGCCTTTGCTCTCCTTCATATTACCTCTACGTTCTGCATATCAATGTGCAGATCCTTAAGGTCAAGCTGACCACAAAGTTCTCATTAGATCTCACCAGGATGTAAGCACTCCTTAATCCAGCACTCCTTAATTCAGCACTCATTTGCCAGCATTGTAAAGCACTGCTGACAAATGCAGCCAGAGTTTTGCAAGAACCCAGACTGGCAAGATCAGCTGAAATGCCAATTTGACGTGAAATAGTAATGTTGCCTCCAGCACTGATCTCAATTCACCCTTAAAAATGCTGTGGCTTGTTCAGTTTGACTGCTTCTTGCTGTTATTGTTATTTTTGTAATTGCAACCAAGAGCAGCCATGGATAAGATTCATGAAGTGGTGGATCTGATGCCACTTAATTACATGACTGATAATGCTATAAGCTACTTAATGTCATGGAAACTGAGAAATCAAATTTTGTTTCTATAAATAGCTGCCGCACTGGAAAATTTCACAAAGTAAGCGATAATGTGGCGTAATTTGTTCATGTAATCAACGTGATAATAAGCAAAAGCATTCTGCATTATTTTCAGGAACTTTGTTCAACAGGTCCCAGCAAATGTGATTGCCCATTATTTCCGTTTAGTTTGGGTTTAGTACCAACAGTGTATTTGGGGCACATAGTTCCAGACCTCATTATTCCCTTGACTCCTGTTTAACATCCTGGCCTCATGTTAGAGCATCTTGGACAATACAGCTCACCCCCTCCTTGATACACGGGTCAACTTGAGGAGGACCCTCAGCAACAGACTGGTTTCACCAAGGTACAGCACAGAATGCTACAGGAGAGCCTTTTTCCCTCTGCCTATCAAACTGTACAACTCCTCCCCCTTCTGTCATGGGGTAGACTGACTCCCCCCCCCCCCCAATCTTTGCACATGCCCAATCCGGCACTTTGCATTCATCATTTCATGTTTCATGTATCTATTTTTTTAATGACTGTTGGCAGACCAATCTCCCTCCTGGGATAAATTAAGTTCTATTGTATTGTATCATTAACCCCCTGGTCTGGGTTTACACGTCCAGCTACAATTTGGAGGCACCTTAAATTTAACATGATGCTATCAGGTGATTATAGAATGGTACAGCATAGAAATGCAGTGGACCACAACGTCTCTGTGGAGCATGCTGCCAAATTGAACCAAAAACATGCATGGGTGATGTTTCAGATCAGGACCTTGCTTCAAACTGATTATGGCTGGGGAGAGGGGAGGAAGAAAGAGGGAGGGTGCTAAAAGTCTGGAAGATGATAGCCTGGTGTTCGGCTGTGGGGCATGGTCAAGGGGTATGTATGAGGAGGTGTCCGAGAGCTGCCGCCTGGCCTCAGCCTGGTAGAGGTCAGCCCGCCAGACCACAACAGCACCTCTCTTGCCAGTGAGTGTCATTTTAGTTTAGTTTAGTTTGGAGATAAAGCGCAGAAACAGGACCTTTGGTCCAAAGAGTCCACGCTACCAGCGACCCCCGCATATTAAAACTATCCTACACACACTAGGGACAATTTACATTTATACCAAGCCAATTAATCTACAAACCTGCACGTCTTTGGAGTGGAAAGGGAAACAAAGATCTTGGAGAAAACCCACGTGGTCATGGGGAGAGTGTGCAAACTCCGTACAGATAGCACCCGCAGTCGGGATCGAACCTGGGTCTCTGGCACTGTAAGTACTGTAAGTCAGCAACTCTTCCGTTGTGCCACCATTAATAACAATGTTGAGATTGTTACTAAGTGAGCGGAGAGCTGTGCGTTCAGAGGGAGTGAATTTAGAGTGTCTGAGAAAAGAAAGCTGGAAGAGCAGATGTAACTGCTCGTCAGGGTGTTATTGGTGGAAGACTTGCTATGCTGTGTTATCCACATTATGAAACCAGTTACAATTCAGGTCTACTTCATTGGTGTAAGGCACCCTGGGACATCCCGATGGTGTGAATTTCTATATAAATGCTAATCCAGTTCCTTTCTTAAACTTACAAATAAAATGTTGGTTCAGGCAGCGTTCAAGAATGCAACAGGCTCCCCTTGTACTGCAATAATTGGTGGTATGTTAAATAAAGTCCAGGCTAATGCAAGCAATTTTGCTGCACCATTTTACAGTAGGATGCCGAGTTCCCTTGCTAATCCATAACCAGAATCGCCATATGTGGCGTTAACTGTTTATCTCATTTGCTGCAGATTTAGCCTCGCAAGTCAAAACAATGACATCAACTCAAAAGTAATTTATTGGCTTTACTCCATTTTGTGTAGTTTCATGATGGCATTGTGTTTGCAAGTTATATTTATTCCATTCAAATGTGGAAGTCATCTTGGCTGAAGTCATCTACTGAAGAAGAGTCTCGACCCGAAACGTCACCCATTCCTTCTACCCAGAGATGCTGCCTGTCCCACTGAGTTGCTCCAGCATTTTGTGTCTTGGCACAGACTGGCTCTGTCTTATCTAATGTGTCATTTACAGCTTGGTTATGAATGGGATTTGGTGTTTTGTCTAGATTAATTTAAGATTACTACTACTGTTTAGGGATAGGGCTTTTTCTGCACTAACATAACTTTTTAAAATTTAAACTATTTTGTTTATTATGTTGTCTATGTATACTGTGCTTACAGACCCGTTATGCTGGCGCAAGTAAGAATTGAGAGCTAGTAGAGTCACACGGCATGGAAACAGGCTCAGCCTTCCAGTGCTGACCAAGATGTCCCATCTACACTAGTCCCACCTGACCGTGTTTGGCACTTAATCCCTCTAACTCTCTCCTTCCATGCTCCTGACCAAATATCTTTTAAATGTTGCTATAAATTCTCCCTTAACTACCTCCTCCAGCAGCTCATTCCATATCACCCCCAGCCTTTGTGTGAAAACGTTGCCCTTCAGATTCCTATTTTTCCTCTCTCACATTAAACCAATGTTGTCTGCTTCTTGATTCTCCCTTGGTAAAATACTCTGTGCATCTCCCCTTTCAATTCCCCTCATAACCTTGTACACCTTTATAAGATCACCTCTCATCCTCTTGTGCTCCAAGGAGTACAGTCCTAGCGTGCCCAACTCCCTGTAGCTCAAGGCCTCAAGTCCTGGCAACTTCAGGGCCTGAGAGCTAGTAGAGCTGCTGCCTCACGGCACCATTGATCCCAACCTTGGGTACTGTCTGTGTGGAGTTTGCACATTCTCCCTGTGACCGTGTGGGTTTCCTCTGTGTGCTCTGGTTTCCTCAGTTAATTTAGTTACAGTTAGATTTAGCTCATCAAGGGATATGGGGAAAAAGCCAGAATGGGGTACTGGTTTTGGATGGTCAGCCATGATCATATTGAATGGTTCAAAGGGCCGAATGGCTTAGTCCTGCACTTATTTTCTATGTTTCAATGTTTCCTCCCACATCCCAAAGACATGTGGGTGTGTAGGTTAATTGGCCTCTGTAAGTTGCCCCTAGATTGTGTAGGCAATGGATGCAACAGGTGGATAATGTAGAACTAGTGTGAAGGGGGGATTGATGGTCAGTATGGACTTGGTGGGTCGAAGGGCCTGTTTCCATGCTGTATCTCAAAACTAAACAAAGAACTTTAGAGTAGAAGATAGACGCAAAATGCTGGAGTAACAACATGGTCCAGGCAGAATCTCTGGAGAAAAGGAATAGGTGACGTTTCAGGTCGGAATCCTTTTGCAGACTGAAGAAGGGTTCTAACGCGAAGCGTCACCTTTTTGCTTTTCTCCAGAGATGCTGCCTGACCCGGTGAGTTATTCCAGCACTTTGCGTCTATCTTCAGTATAAACCATCACCTGAAGTTCCTTCCTACACACTCTTGAGCAGAAATTACTCCATGCCACAAACACAATGGTTACTCTGTCAATGGGAGAAGTATTGGATACTGTTTCGAAGAGATGTTTCAGCAATGTAAAGGCAACACACTAATTCCAGCTATTGGAATATTGCAGTACGTATATCTCCATTTAAAACAGTTAAAACTCTTTTTTGCAAATAACGGAGTTTCATCGCAATAACCTGACATTGCTAGTCCTGCTCAGATGATGCTGAGCTTCAACTCTGTGGCCACTGCCTCCAATGTTCATTTAAACCAAAGGTCCTCGCTGTCAGAGGAAGCTATATTTTGCTTCCGTCATCATTTGGCCGCCAGTAGGGAAAGGAGCAGCTTGCAGATAAAACATGCTGGGACATATCTAGTCGCTTTATTTGGCGTTGGGTTGCTGAATAATTTCCCCGGCGGTGGAAGTAGTCTCATTGAGACATGGGCAAGATTTAAGTTGCGGTTTGCGATGTTGTTGTCTGGCTGCTGTCCCCAATGGCCGCGGTTGAGATCAGAGTCGCAATCTGTCTATGTTGCTCATCTGGGCAGGCGAACTGAGTCCGAGTTCATAAGACCATACGTCATAGGAGCAGTAATAGGCCATCGAGTCTACTCCACCATTCAATCATGGATGACCTATCTTTCCCTCTCAACCCCATTCTTCTGTTTACTCCCCATAACCTTTGACACACTTACTAATCCAAAACCTGTCAAACTCTACTTTAAATATGCCCATGAGTTGCTCACCAGTCTTTGCCACCAGCTTAGCATTTGATTTCATCTCCAGCAAAACTCCTTACAGTCTGACGAAGGGTCCCGACCCAAAACGTCAAATGTCCATTCCCTCCACAAATACTGGCTGACCCGCTAAGTCACTCCCAACACTTTGTGCTTTACTCAAGATTCGAGCATCTGCAGTTACTTGAGTCTCCTCTCATTAAGTTAACTCGGATTTGGCATTTAGGTGCGAGCAACACTGAAAGTGAGTGTCAATGCCTTAATGATGCCAGCTCTAGAAGATAAAAATAGGCTTGAGTGTAAGACAGGCTTGAGTTGCACTATTATACTGGAGTTGAGATGTGGATGTTCACCGGTTCCTCAATGCCTTATCCACAGTAATGACAGGTAATAATTAACATGTGCTAGCTCTCTATATAGATAAGCCATACAGCTGATGTCAATATATTCTTCCAGCAAAAATACCAGATTTTTCACATCACTTTCTACAATAATATAGAGCATTTCATAAAGACACTACCACTCAGCGATGATGAAGTATTAACCTGTCCTGCTCAGATTAAAAAAGAACAAACTAACAATTCTATGGGTAGGCTTGAAATTGGCAATATACTAATTAACTGATTTGCATTTAAAAGATATATTCAGAAATACAAGTTGCCTCGACTGTTTATTATGCATTAAAGCAAACCTTCATAGAAATTAGTGATGAAATTGATTTTCTCAGGAGAGTATGAACATGAATTGTGGGAGAAAAGTGTTTTATTTAATTTGCCTCAGAATCTATTTTTTGAATCTTTCTGGTAATTTCAAGCAAGATGATTTTAAAGCGCAATTGTATAAAATGAGAGAAAGGAAGGGACATTCTGACGTGTGGTTCTAGACGTAGACCATGCAGCAATTAGGTAGCACAGCAGTAGAGTTTACCAGAGGGAATACAGCTCTATATTTGCCCATTGCTGCCTGTACCAACTGCTGATTATATATGTCCTGATCAGTGTTGTTCATAGGAACAGAATTAGGCCATTCGGCTCATCAAGTCTACTCTGCCATTCAATCGATGCATCTAGGACAGAAAAAACTGTGGCTTTACCCAGGTTGGCAGCGACTTCTTCCAATGTCCGCATTGGCTGGTGTGGCCATTTGATGGCAGTATGTAAATCCTTAGGGTTGATACAGATCCTTATTTTGTCTATGTTCTTCTTGACTGCTACAACCATGGTGGAGACCCAAGAGGAGGGGTCGTAGACAGGGGCTATTACATCCAGTGATTCCATTCCGTCTAATTCAGCTTTGACACGGCCCTTCATTGCATGCAGGAACGGCCGGTATAACTTCCTTGTCTGTCACAATGCTGTCTGTATTCTGTGGGAAGCCTGCCCAACTGATTGTCAAAAAGGTCTTTGTATTGTTTGAGTAGTTGTTGGGTAGGATTTTGAGAGGTCGACAGCTGATACACAGTTTTGCCAAAGAAAACTAGGTTCATATTACGGCATGCCTCATTGCCCAGAAGTGGCACTTCTCCTTTAATGATTAAAAACATTCCAAGTAGTAAACTTGAGACGCTAGATGGCATTGTAGCAAACCAGTACCCACTGGTTGCAATTCCCCCCCCCCCCACCAAATGGGTGTAACTTTGAGTTTGCTTTCAGAACAGTTTCATTATTGTGAATTATTTTGAGATTTGCCAGCGAGATTACGTTACATCTGGCCCCTGTATCTATCTTGGTGGCAATCTTGGTGTTGCTGTTATGAGCGTTGTCATGGAATAATGGTAGCCACAGAGTCGGGAATACAAGAATTTATGTTTTGGCAGTTGTGGGTCTGCTGTTTCAGTCAGTGCTTCATGGAAGAATTGGGTTCAAGTGCATAGATTGTTGTGACTGGGCTCTGTTGGCACAGGCGTGGCAGCACCGGATAAAATGGCCTTGCTTTTATAATATATATAATATTATTACCCATATCACACATCTGAGGTATGCTTTTACAAAATTGTATTCCCTTCGTTTTTACTGCCAGCAGGGGTAACAGGGGAATATTTTCTTGTATTCCCCTTTCTTGCGAACGCCTATGGACTTTACCTGTTAAAACAGCGGGGAATATAGTCTTATATTCCCCTGGTCTCACATCCGGGAACTTGGCAACGTGACGCTGCGTGGAAAATTTAGAATATTCAAACGGCAGACAGGAAGACTGCCGCGTCCATTTTGGTTAAATTTTACGTGGAAGTCCGCCGAGCTGAGATGTTCAGATTTTCCTCTAGATGTCTGATATGGGTAATAATAACAATATTGACTGTCCTCTTTCGGGAGATACGACATATATTGCCCTCACTAGATCCATATTGCCCTCGTCTTCGACTCGGGCAATATGAATCTACTTCAGGCAATATATGTCGTATCCCCCTCAAGGCCAGTCAATATTCTATTAATATATAATAGAGACAAGATTTGCCATAAGCGGGCATTGCTCACAAAATTTTGTGTGCGAGCCACCACAATTACCACAGTTGTTGACTAGATGATCAGTTAACCTCCCTGGGGGTTTAGGCGATTGTTGTGGGGTTAATGGTGGTCGTGGGGACCTATAGAAGGTGTGGATGTCATAGGCAGAGCGTGGCCCTGGTCCCAAGACTTTGGTATGAGTATCAGTGTATTCTGCAACCCGGCAGGCACGTTCAACCATCAAGTGTAAGCTCCTCATCCCGGAGTAATTGATTTCTCACCGTATCATTCAGGATGCCATATACGAGTCTGCCGCGGATGAGCACGTCGCGGTCTTGGAAGTGGCATCTGGATGCAATGCTCTTGCGGGCGCCAACGTATGATTCAACCTCTTGTTGGCTGCGGGAAAAAAACTTGTGGAGCGAAGTTGGCACAGGTCTTTGAACTTTTGGAGGAGGCAGGCTGGGTCTCTGGTGGATTCTGCTGGGGTCACAACATGTCTTACCGGATCGGTATGTACTGGGGCATAGTAGAAGTCCTGTGCCCGCAGGGCAGCCTCTGTGTCCGCCACGTTGAGGAGAATTGACGCAACGGTGTTGGGTGCAGCTGCAGGGTGGGCTGCATCAATGAAAATCCCGAATTCCTCCTCGAAGATGCGCCATCGTTCAGCAAGATCACTGTTCAATATCAAAGGATCTGGTCTGCGTAAGGAACTATCCATTTTCGATGTTAAAAAATAAACTAAAATAATTTAAGTCAAAATAGTTGGAGACGTGATTCAAGACTCGGACACCATATTTATTGGTGGCTCAATAAATAAAAACACATTCATGATAAAGTCCAACTTTATTTCGTCAAAGAGACTGGAGTCTTTGTGTAGTACCATAATACCATGTAAAGGGTGGCATGCATATTTGTGTAGTGAAGGTTATAAATGGCATGAATTAATAAGGGTTAATCTACACCTTCTAAAGGTAGGTCCTTTTATTTTGAGGTTATGGCCTCTGGTCCTGGATTCTCCCACGAGTGGAAACATCCACTACACATCCACTATATCCAGGCTGTTCACTATTCGATCGGCTCAATGAGGTCCCCCCCCCCCCCTCATCCTATTAAACTCCAGCGAGATTCAGGCAACTGAATCATCCTACCACAAGCACAACCTATTTATCTTTTTGGTGACCCTCGGACTATCCTTGCTCAGACTTTGCTGGCTTTTCCTTAACCCTATCATCCGTAGGACCATTCTCGTAAAAATTGAATTGAAGAAACAGCTGTTACCTGCATCAGGAAGTTACCTGCGTCAGGGACTTTAAAAATGAAATGCATGTTGAGCAATTATAAATCTATATTCAATTTTGTGGTGTTTGTTAACATGCTGAAAAGAACACTGCAGTTTGTATTTCCATTAATTACACAGGTTGATGTCGATCCAGTTGACAATGTCAGTAATTATATGCGGAAAGAGAGCTCACATTTACTAGAAACAACCCTAAATGGAGCAGCAAACATCTTCAAAATGAGATCAAAAGAATATGTGATGTCAACAAGCCCTGCGGGTTGAAAGGAGAAGTGTTCCACTGGAATCAATGGAAAAATACATAGATGTTAAATAGAGATGGAATAGCAAGTAAGCACTTGCAGTTAAAAAAATAAAAACTGGCTTGCCAAATTATTCAAATCTCCAAATAATAGGAATAATATTCTCTGTTGCACAACACCAATAAGCAGTCAGAAAGGAGGTAAAAATTAATATATAAAACAAAAGTATAAACATTTGTAATTATGGATAAGCACAGTGAATAGGCCTGAAGAAGGGTGGCACCAGCAATGGCTGCCTCGCCAACAGTCTGTCTGTCCCATCCTTCTTTGGTGTTTTAATAGTATGTGTTAAATATATGTTTTTAATGTTCTTTAGCTATTTGTATGTGGTGGGGGGGGGGGGGGGGGGGGGGGGGGGTGGGGGAAACTTTTTCCAATCTCTTACCTCGACGGAGATGCGATTTTGTTTTCCATATCGCATCTCCGTCCACTCTGCAGCCTAACATCAAGGAGTTGGGGGGCCTTTGCTGGAGACCGACTTCGGGAGCTCCGACCACGGGAGCCTGCGGGACTTACCATCGCAGAGCTGGCGATCCCTTTTCCAGGGATTGACCTCGGAGCTCCAACCACGGGAGCCTGTGGACTTAACATCGTGGAGCTTGCAGTCCCTGGTTAGAGATGAACCGGGAGCTCCAAGCCGCAGGAGCATCGGCCACCCTGACACAGGAGCTTTGATCGCCACGATGGGGGCTTCGAACGCTGGCTGCGGGAGCTTCGATCGCCACGATGGGGGCTTCGAACGCTGGCTGCGGGAGCTTCGATCGCCACGATGGGGGCTTCGAACGCTGGCTGCGGGAGCTTCGATCGCCCCAACAGATAATTCGACTGCCCCGGGAGATTAAAGAAGAAGATTGGACTTAATTGCCTTCCATCACACTGAGGAATGTGGGGAATCCACTGTGGTGGATGTTGATGTTAACTTTTATATAGTAGTGTGTCATGTTACTTTATTTTTAGTGTGGCTGTATGGTAATTTGCATATCACTGTACCTTAATTGGCTGAGCAGGAGAGCACCAGGTAGAAGGAAATATGGTCCATAAATGAAGAGTGGTAATGCAGGGTATCCTTCACTCGGTCTTTTGTTTATCCAGTAAACCCTCGTTTTAACAGACCCCTTTATAGCAGGTTTCACTTCCTACAAATGGATCCACCAACGGTGGCCCACGCTGCCCCCGGCTCACAAGGTTCACCAGCGAGCCCTTCTTCACCAGATGCTGCACTATCCAGTTGACGTGGCTGTTGTCGTGGCTCACGTTGTAGCCCCTGGCCGACAGCAATTTCTACAGGCCGCCACCGACAGGAGCGGCTCTGTCACCCTGGGGCCTCCTCCCCTCACACCAGCTGCCACTTCTTCCTGTTGGCCGTCACTTTGTCCACTTAGCCTCTCCTCCCCTCCCCCCCCCCCACCACCAACACCACCACCTCCTCCTCCCCCAGGGTCACCGACATACTCCACCATGGAAGATGTCAACGACTACGGGAAATAAGTTGGAGGAAGAGGCAGCAGTGGAAGAGGGAGGGGTGACATGCACAAGGTGATGGGAGAAGGGGGAGGAGGCAGCTGTGGAGTGGCTGTTCATTTGACATTTATAGATAGACACAAAAAGCTGGAGTAACTCAGCAGGACAGGCAGCATCTCTGGAGAGAAGGAATGGGTCACGTTTTGGGTCAAGACCCTTCATCAGACATTGTTCATTTGACATTGAGTTGTACAAGAAGAAAGTAGGGGTGTTATCCAATTGCTATAAGGAAATAAAAATTTGGAAAGATTGAACAATTTAAGGAAGCTTGGAGCCAATGCATTTGAAGTAGAGCCAAACCCTCTTTTTAGTGCAGTTAGGGGAATTCGCTATGACAGAAACAACAAATACCTACCAAAGAAATTGAGATGTGGATAAAAAATTATTTGAAAGGTAATAAATTAATAAAACAATTTTTAACTTGTATATCTTGACTCCTGCACAGATGATGTGATTAAGTTATGGAAAGTTGAGATAAGGACTGTTTGCCAGGGGCATAGCCTAGGAGTGCCTGTATGGCAAGAGTCTAAGCCGTAACATTGATCTTTCTTATGATTCCCATGTTAAATTGAGCAGCTTGAACAGGAAGCAACCTTAATCCAGCAATTATTTGATTTAATAGTAGTACATTTATAATCCATGGATGCCTCAAGAAATATAAATGTGATTTATCACTTACACCTTTCAGCTAAAATAAACTCTGCTCAAAGTTGTCCAAGTCTCAGTTATTGATGGTGTCACAAGAAAAACCAGACATCTGTAATATATGTGTAGGAAGGAACTTGTGTCTATCTGTAATATATGATCACAGTCCATCTCCCTAAATAATTACCAATATTGGACTGGGAAATGAGCAAAGGAATGACTGCGTGTGAATGAAAGTGGGTGAATGCTGTGTTAAATGTGCAGCAGGAAAATAAAGATACTGATTAACAAAGATTGGACTGAAAAAGTGGGACTAGTAGAAAATAACATATTTTTGTCAGTTGTCTTGGGAAAGTCAAACCCCGAAGTTGCGAGCTCTGCAATTGTAAGAGTTACTCTTTCACATTCACAAGTTATAGGAGTAAAATTAAGCCAATCGGCCCATCAGGTCTACTCCACCATTCAATCATGCCTCCTAGTCCTCTTTTCCTGCCTTCTCCACATAACCTTTGACACATGTTGTAATCAAGAATTTGTCTATCTCTGCCTTAAAAATATCCACTGACATGGCCTCCACAGCCCTCTGTGGCAATGAGTTCCACAGATTCAACATCCTCTGACTAAAGAAGTTTCTCCTCATCCCCTTTCTAAAAGAGCGCCCTTTAATGTTGAGGCTATGACTCTCATACCAGCGGAATCATCCTTTCCACATCCACTCCATCTATGCCTTTCATTATTCTGTAAGTTTCAATGAGGTCCCACATTAACCTTCTAAACTCCTGCAAGTAGAGGCCCAGTGCTGGTAGCTCATTATATGCTAACCCACTCATTCCTGGGATCATTCTTGTAAACCTCCTCTGGGCCTTCTCCAGAGCCAACACGTCCTTTCTCAGATATGGGCCCAGATTGGCTCGCAGTACTCCAAATGCGGCCTGACCAGCGCCTTATAGAGCCTCAGCATTACACCTCTGTTTTTGTATTCGTCCCAGTGCGATTGTAAGTCCGTCAGTGAAAGTTTCCTCTTGTATACGTGAGACGAGTTGTGAATTTCTGAAGATCCATTTTTACTGCCTTGTCGAAACTAATGGTGGAACAGCGCATCTCCGTCTGCAGCTTTTGAGGATTGACATTAAAATATGCAGCTGCGCTTTGTATGTGGGTGCCGTGTTGTTTATCTTTAATTAACCGTCAGCACTATTAGCCCCGAATGATGAAATTCTGGCCATAATGGATGTCCATTATGCGTCAGACAATTTTTTGTCAGACAAGTATTCAAATGCAAAGTTAAAACTAACGTTGTACTTTGTTATTGCTTTGGCCAACATCCAACAGTGAAAACATTATTTCCATAAATATTATGTTGATTAAATGGCTTGACCATGACTCGGAATAAGATATTGGCAGAGAGAACTTTAAGAGAGTTGAAGAACTTTAAATTATTTTGTGTTTCTTCTGAGATATTTATAACTATTACAGAATTGTTAAAATACAGATTCCATTCCATGCTTGTAACTGCAATAGCAATGGAAGTGAAGTGAAAATGCAATGAGCTGTTTGGCTTGAGCCTGCCCTGTGCTTGAAAGTGCAATGGAAATGAAGTGAAAATGCAATCAGCTGTCTGGCCTGGGCCTGCCCTGTGTTTGAAACTGCAATGGCAATGGAAATGAAGTGAAATGAGTTGTTTGGCCTGCCTGAAACCACTAATTTCGGTCCACAAGGCCCCTATTAGCCGAGAAACCAGTCCCTTTTGCCAAAAATGCTCGTATTAGTCCGGGAAGAGCATTTTGGCCCAAAAGGCCCGTGCCAGGCCAGGAAAGGTCCAGAACAAAGTGCCTTTCACTGAGATTTCACTCAGATTGTTTTAAAAGAGCCCCTTCGGCCCATCAGGCCTGTACTAGCCCAGGAGTCCCTTCGGCCCATCAGTAAATATTCCCCCTGCAAGTATTAAACCCCACCCCAGTATTTTACTCCCTCCCTTCATTTGCTCCCTGTGAAATCCAGCCAGGATAGACTTTCCTCCTTCAGTGCTGTGATCTGCAGAAAAAGATGAAAAATGTCTAAAATCGATTCTCCACCCTCTCCCCCTTCTCTCTCTCTCACAGTCTCTCACCTGTTTTGGGCAGAATTTCTGGCAGTTTCTAAGCTGCCAGCCCACCAGGCCTGAATGACTGAACTGCCAGCCCACCAGGCCTGAGTGACTGAGCTGCCAGCCCAAGAATCCATTTGACCCACAATGTCCATACTAGCCCTCTGGAAACCAGTCCCTTTGGCCCATAACACCCATACTAGCGCCTCAGAAAGCCCCCCCACTGGCTAAAAATATTGGAATTGGTGGAGAGGTGGAATATTACGTTGGGGGACCAGCCCTTCCATGTGAACATGGGACCCAACGGGTCCCACCTATTCTAGTATATATATATGTGTGTGTGTGTGTAAGACATAACTGCAGATGCTGGTTTAAATCGAAGGTAGACACAAAATGCTGGGACAGGCAGCATCTCTGGAAAGAAGGAATGGGCAATGTTTTGGGGCGAGACCCGAAATAAACCTATATATATCTATCGATATAATTAAAAGTCTCATCTTGACCACTTCCTGTCTGCACTGTATATTGATTTTAGAAAGAACGTTACCATATATCGCTATGATTTTTAGCCATCTTATTCACAGTCCTCCACAGCTGCGCAGGCCCTGAGGATTTTTCCCATCAATGAAAAATAAAAAAATTGTGAGTGTTAAAAAACTTTGAGATCCTCCTGCCTGTCAATCACCATGATGAAGGTAATGCCCCTTCCGGTGGGGGTGGCAGGACTATAAAACCCCGGATGCCTGGACATGACTCAGTCACTCTGCAAGATCGCAAGGGAGAGGCCACGACTCTCATTCTAAGCTGTGAATCAACTGAACTATGAGTCTGCAATGTACTTGAAATAAATGATTTGTTAGCCCTTAATGACAATGCCATGAGATGTTTGGCCTACTGCCCTGCCTGTGCTTGAAACTGCAATGCTTTATTAGGTCCGACTGTGTTTGGAAGGAATAAATGCTTTATTAGGTCCGACTGTGTTTGGTTCAAACGTCCCGCTCATTTCGTGACTTCCACTTAGTGGACAGGTCTCGCTGATTACGTAATTTCCGGTGAGTTCAGAGGTCGCGCTGATTGCGGAAGTGCCGCTGACTACGGAAGCCCCAAAGTGGAGAGGCCGTGCTCAGCCGTGTGAGTATTCAAGAAAGTTTACTGCCATATATATGGTGTGTGAGTGTGAGCGTGTGTGTATGTGTTTGTGAGTGTATGTGTGTGTTTGTCAGTGTGTGTGTGTGAGTATGTGTGTGTTTGTTTGTGAGTATGTGTGAGTGAGTGAGTGTGTGAGTAGGCTCAGTGACTGAGCTGCCAGCCCAAGAATCCATTCGGCCCACAATGTTCATACTAGCCCCCTGGAAACCAGTCTGTGTGAGTGTATGTGAGAGAGTGTGTGTGTGTGTATGTGTTTGTGTGTGCGTGTGTTTGCGTGGAATGTCCATACTAGCCCTCTTCAGCCCACAACACCATGCTAGCCACTCTCAACTAGAAACAGATGACTCCAGCAGTGAGCTGTGGTTTTGAATTTTCACAGGTTTTTCATACACACATTTCAGGCACAATGTCACAGCAAGTGGCGGTTCGGGTGCCTCCCTGTGTCTGTGTGGATATCCCCCAGGTTTCTGGCCACAACCCAAACATGTGTAGGTTAGTTGGCCACAGTACGTTACCCCCAATGTAGGTGGGTGGTGGGCGTGGAGTCGAAGGACTTGCCTGGGAGATTGAGTTAACGAGAAATGAGAGAATGGCATTGATGGAATTGCTCTGAGAACTGGCAAAGATGACCTCCTACGGTTTTAAAATCTGGAATAAAATATCTTATAGACATCCTCTAAAAAATCAAATTATCTTGCCTCGGTGCCACTTTCAAATTGTATTATCACTGTTATGCATCTCAGAACCACTGTCTTGTTTAGAATCAAGATTGTACCATTCGGATCATTCCAGTTAATCAACATAATATTTAGATATATAATATGCTCGTGGTAGAGTGTTAGCCAGCAGCTTAATGGGATATGTTGTTGGAATTCATGCTTCCTTTTTTATTTTTAGCCGAGTATTACTCCGTCCTCTACTGATTTTCTGGCAACTGGTGGTCCAGCACATCCTTTAAACTGGTTTTAAAGCCCCCCCCCCACGAAGTCTGCCTGAAAGCCGGGCAGCACAGGCCGAGTGAGGCGACCGATCTCAACCTCATCGGGACTTCCTCGGCCGATCCACGGGTCGAATTTGTCCCCCTGCAGCCGGGGCTCTGGAACTCCGGCCCGGCCAGAGCCAGCCGATCCGAGGCCGACTTTGTGGGCCAGTATCTAGGCCCCTGGGCAACCTAAACGGAACATTCCGTTACCATTGGACTCCTCTCGGAGGCCATGACCTCTGCCGGGGAGCAAAATGGATAATCCAGAAAGGCTCTGAATCCAAGGGTGTACAGAAAAATCAATGGTCATCTTGTATGTAACAACTTGAAACGTAGTAATAATCAAGTCTGCCCACAAACATTTGAGTATTAGACCATGATGGATCAGCCGTTCCCACGAGCACGCACAGCCAAATCAGTGCACACCATACATATTTCGATGAACAGCAAAATAAACAGCAAAAACTGAGTTCAACTGGAAGCAGCAAAATCTGAAAAAATCCTCGCAAACTCTTGGAGCCAATTTAAACTAGGTAATTTTAATTTCAATAAAATAAAACGTTTTTTCTCTTATTACACTGTCATACAAGACCATTTGAAAATTGATATTCAGCGAATGTATTGAACACTGTTCACAGCAGTGCGGGCGTTGAAAACTGGATTCAATTTTGATGCAGTTTGGGTAATGTAAAGAACAATTTAGGAGTAAAAAGTACTTATTTCCAAAGCTCAACCAGCCTGTAAGATTGCATCTATAAAAGAGGATCTTTCCAATTTAAATCCAACTACCTAGCTGAGCATTACCTAATTGGTGTGTTACATTGATGATGGTAGAAAATAGTGGGGACAATGTGAATATTCCTGACCTCTCATCTGGGAAAAATTGCTTGAAGAAAAGTAAAGAAATGTTATTGAGACTTTTAAGAGGGCAGAAAGAGCACACGAAATGGCTTCAGGAACGGGATTAAGAATGAAGGATTACTTCTCATTGACATTCACCAGGGAGAAGGATGCGAAGGATGGAGAACTAGCGGAAAGGGACACTGTTAACCCAGAGCATATCAATGTCAGGGACTGTCATAGATATCGGCACACATTAAGGTGAATAAATCCCCTGGATAATATGGGAAGCAAGTATGAAATTGCGGGGGATCTATTGCATCTTCATTTTACCAAGGATGAGGTACCAACTCTCTCTCACTGTTCCCCCGCTGATCCCTATGAGTCTGAAGAAGGTTTTGACCCAAAACCTCACCTATCCTTTTATTCCAGAAATGCTGCCTGTTCCACTAAATTACTCTAGCACTTTGTGTCTATCTTGAGGTACCAGAAGCCTGGCGAGTAGCTGAAGTTCCTATGTGCAAAACACATTGCACGCTCTTTGTCTCCTTCATGACTTCCATTTTCCAGGCCCCACTCCCTCAACTTCGCTATGGATGTTCAGTCACCCTACACCTCCATCCCCCACCAGGAGGGTCTTAAAGCCCTCCATTTCTTCATCGACCGCAGAACCAACCAATTTCCATCTACCAGTCTCTCCTCCACCTAGCGGAGCTGGTCCTTACCCTCAACAACTTTTCCTTTGATTCCTCCCATTTCCTCCAATTCCAAAGCGTAGCTATGGGCATGAGCATGGGGCCTAGCTATGCCTGCCTCTTTGTAGGGTACGTCGAACAATCCCTGTTCGAGGCATATCGTGGCACCTATCCCCGAACTCTATCTCCGCTACATTGATGACTGCATTGGTGCTACCTCCTGCACCCATGCAGAACTCACTGACTTCATCCATTTCACCACTAATTTCCATCCGGCACCCAAATTCACCTGGACCATTTCCAACATCTCCCTTCTGTTTCTAGACCTCACCATCTCCATCGCAGGCAACAGACTACTGACCGACATCTACTACAAACCCACAGACTCCCATGGCTATCTTGACTACACTTCTTCCCACCCTGCTTCCTGTAAAGACTCTTTCCCCAACTCCCAATTCCTCCATCTGCATCGCATCTGCATCCAGGATGAGGTGTTCCATACCAGGTCATCGGAGGTGACTTCACTCCTAGGGAACAGGGGTTCCCCTTTTCTATTATAGATGAGGCTCTCACCAGGGTCTCCTCTATATCCCACAGCTCTGCTCTTACTCCCCATCCCCTCATAACAACGGCAGAATCCTCCTTGTCCTCACCTTCCACCCCATTAGCTGTCGCATACAACATATAATCCTCCAACATTTTCGCCACCTAAAATGGGATCCCACCACTGGCCAGATCTTCCTATTTCCTCCCCTTTCTGCTTTCCGCAGAGACCATTCCCTCCGTAACTCCCTGGTCAATTTGTCCCTTCCAACCCAAACCACCCGCTCCCCGGGTACTTACCCTTTCAACCGCAGGCAATGCTACACTTGTCGCTTTACCTCCCCCCTCGACCATCCAAGGACCCAATCAGTCTTTCCAGGTGCACCTCCTCCAACCTCATCTACTGCATCTGCTCTTCTAGGTGTCAACTTCTCTACATCGGCGAGACCAAACGCAGGCTTGTCGATCGTTTCGCCCAACACCTCCGCTCAGTTCGTGCTAATCAACCTGATCTCCCAGTTGCTCAGCACTTCAACTCCCCCTCTCATTCTGACCTTTCTGATCTGGGCATGCTCTGTTGCCAGAGTGAGGCCCAGCGCAAATTGGAGGAACAGCACCTCATACTTTGCATAGGTAGTTTACACCTCAGTGGTATGAACATTGACTTTTCTAATTTTAGATAGCCCTTACTTTCTCCATCCTTCCCCTCCCCCTTCCCAGCTATTCCACAAAGCCTACAGTCTCTGCCTCTTCCTTTCTTCCCCCCCCCCTCCACCCCCTTCCCCCCTGACATCAGTCTGAAGAAGGGTCTCGACCCAAAACGTCACCTTTTCCTTCTCTCCATAGATGCTGCCCCGCCCGCTGAGTTTCTCCAGCATTTTTTGTCTACCTTCCCTTATTCAAAAGGTCAGTTAGGATAAGCCAGAAAACTACAGGCAGTGACTTATGTCCACTTGGTAAGGCAGGGACTGATTTGGAGGAATCAACATGAATTGCTGCAGGGGAAATTGTGAATCACAATTCTAATTTAGTTTCTTCAGGAAGTAACAAAGTAAATGAATTGAGGCAGTGAAGTAGACATGGTTTATTTGGACCTTGGAAAAAATCCTGTATGGTAGCTGGACCAGAAAGTTAGGGCACATGGGATCAAATGTGTGTCGAAAATGTGGATCCAAAGTTAGCTTGGTTACAGGAGGTGGAGGGAAATGATAGATGAATGTTGTTACGTCTTCTGACTAACCAGAGTTGGGATGTAATGCTGCGGATGTACAAAATATTGGTCGGGCCACACTTGCACTATTGTGTGTATATTTCTAATTACCACAGTGCAGGAAGGATGTAGCATTTATTTTTTAAATGCGGAAGAGATTAACCAAGATGTTGCCTGGAATGAAGGATTATACTGGAGCATAGATAGATGAGAGATGACCATATAGAGGTTTATTCAGTGGATATTTTTAAGGCAGTGGTAGATAGATTCTTGATCAGTACAGGTGTCAGAGGTTATGGGGAGAAGGCAGGAGAATGGGGTTATGAGGGAGAGATAGATAAGCCTGTGATTGAATGGCGGAGTAGACTTGATGGGCTGAATGGCCTAATTCTACTCCTATTCCTTATGACCTTATGACCTTATTGAACAATTAAAGGAATAGACAAGGTCGATAGTCTGAATCTTTTTATTAGGTTGCAGGAGTCTAAGACTAGAGGGCATTGGTTTCAGGTGATAGGGAAAAATTCAAAGATGATCTGAGGGGCAAGCTTTCCACACAATGGATGGTGTTACAGGGAACGAGTGGTAGAGGCATATGCAACTACAGTCTTTGAAAGATATTTGGATAGATGTTGGTATAGGAAAGGACGAAAGGGATATAAGCCCTATTTCGGACATATGAGGATAGATATAATTGTTGGCATGGATGAAGGACGTGTTTACGTTCTGTCCAACTCAGACTTTATAAACCAATGAAGAGTCCATTTATATTCTGTCCAATTCTGACTTCATGACCCTTTGGCAGTTCTTTCCCTGTTTTTCACAGTTTCTGTTTGACAAGCTGATGTTTTAGTTTTGCTTGGAACACCCCTGACAGCATATGAAAAATGTGCCATCAGTTTCTAAGCACATGATTAACTTGACACCAAAGCTAAGGCTACTCAGGTTTTGGAATCGGTCAAATATTGGAAATTTTCCAGACTACAGTGATTATTCCCTTAATTCCTCATTTCTTTTTCTCCAGCACACAATCTGTCCTACAAAACGGCACCATTGTGGCTATTTTTGTTGTATAAACTTCAATAATGAGAGTCTATCAGGCACTCAATTTTAGGCTTATTCCAATGGAGGAACCCTATCTTCACCAAAACCTGTGTATTTTTCAGTACAAATCATTGGAGACCAATATGAAGTGAGATTTCACAAAAGACAAGTCTGTTTGCAGTTCCTATTGAGCTAATATAAAACCTACGACATTCTTAATATGTATGAATCAAATCTGTACCTCATTTTCCTACAAATGTATTGGAGAGGCAATCATAATATGTGAATTGTTATTCCTAGCTTGAGGTGTAATTTTTTTCTGTTGACATAAAAATTATCTTGAATAATAAGTGGGAATCTGACTTTCACTTGCTGTGAAAAGATTGAGGTATGTCCCATAGATTGAATGATGCTTGATATTTCCACTCGTGGGAGAGTCTAGGACTAGAGGTCATAGCCTCAGAATTAAAGGACGTTCTTTTAGGAAGGAGACGAGGAGAGGTTTCTTTAGTCAGAGGATGGTGAATCTGTGGAATTCTTTGCCACAGAAGGCTGTGGAGGCCTAGTCAGTGGATATTTTTTAAGGCAGAGATAGATCGATTCTTGATTAGTTCAGGTGTCAGTGGTTATGGTTGAGAAAGTAGGAGATTGGGAGGGAGAGATAGATCAGTCATGATTGAATAATGGAGTAATCTTGATGGGCCGAATGGCATCATTCTACTATTCCTTATGACCTCATGGCCTAATGACCTGAAGCACGGATTTTAACATTGAGGCTACCAGTCCAGATAGTGAAACTAAATGTTGCCAAACTGCACTGGTAAAGATAACCTCATCTTGCATTCACCTAAGTACTGAGTAACCAGGAGGATCTGTATATTTGGTGAGATGCATTTGTGTCTCCTCTCCATGTATTTATCCAGTCATACAAGATAGAACAGAACAGCACAGGAAGAGGTCCTTCGGTCCACAATGTCTGAGCCGATCATGAATGCCAAGACCAAACCTTATCTGCCTGCTAGTCATTCACAAGATGTAGGTGTTGCAGTTCAGGATTATGTTCGGCATCATGTTCAGCTCAAACACTGTGGACCGACGGGGCCTGTCAGGCCGATTCTTCATTGCACATCCTTCATTATCTTTGACCTGACCTGATCCACAGTCATGTTAGAATGAAGTTTTGACTTAATTGTGTTGCTATGGGGGTTGGGGTCATGTTTGGGTAAGGATGGAAAATGACCTTGTCTACTTTCCTGAACGACATTCAGTTAACCAATTTAATTTACATATTTAGAACTACAGCGATGAACCGGGGCCTTTGAGCAACTGAGTCCATGCCTACCATCTATTGGCCGTTTACAGTAGTTCTATGTTGTTCCACTTTTGCATCCACTCGCTACATGCTTGGGGCAATTTGCAGCAGCCAATTAACTGACAAACCCACACTTCTTTGGGATGTGGGAGGAAACCGGAGCACCCGAAGGAAACATGCGGTCACAGGGAGAATGTACAAACTCCACACCAACAGGGTCAAACCCGGGTCTCTGGCATTGTAGGGCAGCAGCTCTACCAGCCGCACTGTGCCACCCGCATTGAGGATAATTGGGATATATATAATTTGAGTTTTGTATAACATTGTAATTGTAATTAATTTATTAACCAAGTATGTAAAAACATACAGGGAATTTGATTTGCTATACAGTCATACCAAAAAAGCAACAAGACACACAACTACATAAAAAATTAACATAAACATCCACCCCAGCACACTACGATGGAAGGCAATAACGTATTATCTTCTTCCCTTCTTTACCGGATATTTCTGCATACACTTGTGAATGTTACATCTTGCCAATTCTTGCCAACTGTAATCATCAGTTTGAAGAAGAGTCTCGACCCGAAACTTTGCCAATTTCCTTTGCTCCATGGATGCTGCCTCACCAGCTGAATTTCTCCAGCATTTTTGTCTGCCTTGCCAATTCTTATTGCTAGTAATAGTGCTGCTTATTGCTTATTGAATTGAAATCTGAGGCCAAGTTTTCTTTTAATGCCCCAAATGTCTGCTTTTTCCTATTGATTGTGAACCCTATTAGTTTGATTTGAATTCAATCGAAGGCATGTGTAATTGCCGTCAAATTAATTACATAATTATCTCAATCTATGGAAGATTCAAATCATGAAACAGAGATTGCTAATTGCATGCAATAGCTGACGTCACCCTCTAACCTGTATGCAATTTCTGGCAGCTAATGCAGATATGAGAGAAACTAATTGAAGATAGACCCAAAATGCTGGAGTAACTCAGCGGGATAGGCAGCATCTCTGGAGAGAAGGAATGGGTGATGTCTGGGTGATGTTTTGGGTCGAGACCGTTCTTCAGACAAGTTAGGGAAAAGGGAAACGAGAGATAAAGATGATGATGTAGAACAATGAATGAAAGATATGCAAAAAAGTAACGATGTTAAAGGAAACAGGTCATGTTTGTTGGATGATGACGAGAAGCTGGTGCGACTTGGGGGCGGGCGGGATAGAGAGAGAGGGAATGCTGGGGTTACTTGAAGTTAGAGAAATCAATATTCATACCACTGGGCTGTAAGTTGCCCAAGCGGAATTTGAGATGCTGTTCCACCAATTTGCACTTAGCCTCACTCTGACAATGGAGGAGACGTAGGACAGAAAGGTCAGTGTGGGAATGGAAATTAAAGTGTTTAGCAACCAGGAGATCAGGTAGGTTCAGGCCGACACAACAAAGGTGTTCAGCTAAATGCTTGCCCAGCCTATGTTTGGTCTCGCCGATGTATAAGGGTCCACATCTTGAACAAGAGATGCAGTAGAGGAGGTTGGAGGAGGTACAAGAGAAATTAATTTCCTTTCATTCCTCATGTCTCTAGTATACTCTAAATAATCAAAATGGATGATACAGATGAAATGCACTATAAAATAGTGTGCAGGACCATATTCATTAAATCTACTCAATTATTCCAGAGGCTCAAGAATTGTACAGCTAAAAGAAGTGTACAGGACTAGAGGATCTGAGCTTTACGGAGAGGATGAGTAGGCTGGGACTCTATTCCTTGGAGTGCAAGAGGATGAGGCGTGATCTTATAGAGATGTATAAAATCATGAGAGGAATAGATCGGGTAGATGCACAGAGCCTCTTGCCCAGATTAGGTGAATGGAGGATCAGAGGACATAGGTTTAAGATCAAGGGGAAAAGATTTAATAGGAATCTGAGGGGGTAACATTTTCACACAAAGGGTGGTAGGTGTATGGAACAAGCTGCCAGAGGAGGTAGTTGAGGCAGGGACTATCCCAACATTTAAGAAACAGACAGGTACATAGATAGGACAGGTTTGGAGGGATATGGATCAAATGCAGGCAGGTGGGACTAGTGTAACTGGCACATGTTGTCCGGTGTGGGCAAGTTGGGCCAAAGGGCCTGTTTCCACTCTGTATCACTCTATGACTCTAAAAGATTCAGATTTTGCCATCTGAATTAAGCTGCATTGCGTGTGAAGAATTGGTTCCAGTCTGGTGACCAATACTGGACTGCACATTTGTGTAGTACTGGTACTGCAAGTTGTGCCGTTCATAGTGGGCAAAACATTCTTATAGACAATGCTAATTGCCCTAGAAAAGTCCAGGGAAGGAGTATCTTGTTCAACCTTTGCTGGTAATTGTGACTCAACGCTTCTATCACTTGCAGTATTTAAAGATATGAGCACTTTCCTGCAGAGCATTTGCTATATTGTTTATACTGGTTGTTACTTCACATAAATAGCAATCGGGTACTTACTATAGAACATACAAATGGGTTGCAGGTTGACTACGTTTTCAATTTTAATTTTTGAATTGACTATTGCGAGATATGTCATATTTAGCAGGGGTGATGAAGTGGAAAAATGAGTTGGTGCTGCTCTAGTTTCTTGGTTTCTTGGTTCTTGGTCCTCCAAAAATATTCCAAATGGAATTTAATGAAGGATGAAATAAAAGGCTAACTTAAGGGATGGTCTTGAACTAGATCATGATGTCATGTTAGTTTGTGTCAAGATAAGTGATGATTATTAGGAAAATAACCTACTGGTGGGTGTAATTTATGGCCCTTTAGCAACACCTACACAACAAGTCCCTATACCTCCTCCCTCGACTCCAACCAGAGACCCCAACATTCCCTTGAGGTGAGGCAGAGGTTCACTTACACCTCCTAAAACCTCATCTACTGTATGGATTGTTCTTGGTGTGGACTCCTACATATCGACGAGACATTATGAGTAACATTAGCAAATTTGCACATGGCACAAAACTGGTTGGCAGCATGAACTGTGAGGAGGATGCTATGAGGATGCAGTGTGACTTGGACAGATTGGGTGAGTGGGCAGATGCATGGCAGATGCAGTTTAAAGTGGATAAATGTGAGGTTATCCACTTTGGTGCCAAGAACAGGATGGCAGATTATTATCTGAATGGTGTAAAGTTAGGAAAAGGGGAAGTACAATCAGATCTGGGTGTCCTTGTATATCAGTCAGTGAAAGTAAGCATGTAGCTACAGCAGGCAGTGAAGAAAGCGAATGGCATGCTGGCCTTCATAACAAGAGAAGTTGAGTATAGGAGCAAGGAGGTCCTTCTGCAGTTGTACAAAGCCCTGATGATAGCACACCTGGAATATTGTGTGCAGATTTGGTCTCTAAATTTGAGGAAAGACATTCTTGCTATTGCGGAAGTGCTGTGTAGGTTCACGAGGTTCATTCCCGGGATGGCTGGACTGCCATATGTTGAAAGAATAAAGCTACTGGGCTTGTGTACACTGGAATTTAGAAGGATGAGAGGCTATCATATTGAAACATATAAGATTATTAATTGATTGGACACTTACCGATGTTGGGGGAATGCAGAACCAGGGGCCACAGTTTAAGAAATAAGGGGTAGGCCATTTAGAACGGAGATGAGGAAAAACCTTTTCACCCAGAGAGTTGTGAATCTGTGAAATTCTTTGTATCCGAAGGCAGTGAAGGCCGATTCTCTAGATGCTTTCAAGATAGTGTTAAAGATAGAGGAGTTAAGGGATATGGGAAGAAGGCAGGAACGGGATACTGATTGTGGATGATCAGCCATGACCACTGAATGGTGGTGCTGGCTCGAAGGGCCAAATGGCCTACTGCTGCACCTATTGTTTATTGTCCATTGACCAAGCGCAGACTGGGCCATTGTTTCGCTAAGCACCTACGCTCAGTCTGCCTTGGCCTTCGCGATCTCCCGGTTGCTAAACAGTTTAACTGTCCTGGGCTTCCTCCACTGTCAGAGCAAGGCCACACGCAAATTGGAAGAACAGCACTCATATTTCACTTGGGCAGCTTACAACCCAGCGATATGAATATTGATTTCTCTAATTTCATGTAAGCCTTGCATTCCCCCTCACTCTGTCCTTCCCCCACCATTGTCCTCCTGCTAGTTTTAATGTTCAGATCCCTTCCTTATCACCTCTTCCATAGCCAACAATGGACCATTGTGGGCTCTTTGGCTGTCGGTGCCAGCTTTTGATTAGTTCTGTACCTTTGTACCCTCTCCTCTGACTCTCAGTCTAAAGAAGGGTCTCGACCCAAAATGTCAACTATTCCTTTTCTCTGGCAATGCTGCCTGACCCGCTGGGTTACTCCAGCATTTTGTGTCTAAATACACTACGAAGGATATTAATCAAAGGTAATACAATGGTGATCGGTAGCCTTAATTTTCATGTGCACTGGCAAAATCCAATTGACCAAAGTAGTTTGGAAGATGAGCTCATAGGATGTATTCTGGACAGTTTCCCGAAACAATACATCATAAAACCAATGAGGGAAAAGACTACTTTGACCTTATCTTCTGTAATAAGATGGAATTTATTGGTAATTTCATAGTAAAGATGCCCTTGGGAGAAATAGTCATAACGTAATAGAATGTTATATTCATTTGAGTAAGGAAACAGTGTCGTCTGTGCAGGAAACCTGAAAAATAAGGCAACTGAAGATATATTCATCCAAATGTGCCGAGTTGTATTGGAAAATTAGAATTTGGAAATTGCCAGTAGTTAAATGGCAAATGTTTAAACAAATATTTTGTAATTCGTAATGAATATAGATTCAGTTCAGAAATGAAATTGCCACATGAACAGTGATCTAAACATAGTTTCCTCAGACGTTACAGGTCACATTCCACAGAATAAAAGGCTTATCATTTTTCCAGCTGAACCGTTAGCCGAAGCAATGAAGGGGTTTTTGGAACCAACAAACAGATGTCCGAAAGTCTGGTGAGGAGGAAGATCAAAAGGTAGCAAGAAATATGCAGATAAAAATATCTATAGAAGTTCAGCAGCAATGTAAAAATGTAAAACACAATGGTTTCATCAACAACTAAAAATCCCTAGAGGCAGAGGCAGGGGAGATTACAGAGAGACAGCCACGTCATTAAACAATTTTGTTTCTTGGGGTACATACATTATCCTTTCCTTCCTCTGCAATGGCACTCCCTCACTACGCTCTCTGGGGTCGCAGATAGACACAAAATACTGGAGTAACTCAGTGGGTCAGGCAGCATCTCGGGAGAAAAGGAATAGGTGATGTTTCAGATTGAGAGTCTGACTTAGACTGACAGTCAGGGGGGAGGGAAGCTAGAGGTATGAAAAGGTTCAGAACAAACCAGACCCAGTACCAAAGACCAAGGAAAAGTGGAGCCCACAATCGTCCATTGTTGGCTGTGGAAGAGATGAAAACAAAGGGATGTATGGTTCCCCTTTATCCTTCGACACATTCGGTTCTGGAAAACAATGGAAAGGCAATGGAAAGCTGTTTACCATCCTTTCGGATGTCCATCTTTGCAATTCAGAAGTAACTAGTTTTTTTACGTTTTCCTATTTCTGACGAAGAGACCTCAATCTGTTTCCTGTTCTGCAGGTTGCTGCCAGGCCTGCTGAGCGTTTCCAGTATTTTCTTGTTTTATTTGCAATTTCCAGCACCGGCAATTTTTTTGTCTTACAAAATGAGTTTTGCATTGTCCTCATGCTGGGCATCATTGTGCAATGGGGGAGCACAATAACACAGAAGCAAGTGTTGCTGCCTCACACCTCGGGTCCTGCCTTTGCTGAGATTGCATGTTGTCTCGTTCTTCTTCTTCTTTCGTGCAGCGTGCACAGCCTAAAGTTGTTGGACAACTTGTTCTATTTGATCTTCCGTTTTGTGCACGTCGAGTTGATTGCATTAGTCGAAACAGGGCGGACCACGTGAAGGTTGCAATCTTCCACCCCGCATGTTGTCTCCGCTACTGTGAGACGTTCCAATGGGTGCTCCAGACTTCTCCCACATCCCAAAGATGTGCTGGTGGGTCAAATTACTTTGTAAACTGCACTGCAGTTGCAATCAAAGGTGGCAATGGGCATGTCCAAGAGATAATAAGTTGCAGGAGTACGTGGAAATAAAGAGGACAGTCCAATGGGATTATTCCCATGGGAGCTGGCAAGGACTCAGTGGGCCAAGTGGCATCCTTCTGTGGTCATTATTAGTATAATATATAAGGTTAAATGCAGCAGAGGGTCAAACAGCAGTAAATTAAAGGAATTAATATTAGGAAAGAACAAGGTCGGAAGGAATTGAGCGAAATAAAAACTGACAAGTCCTTGGGACCTGACAGCTTTATCCCCAGGCACCTAAAGAGGTTGATGCTAAGATAAGATAAGGTAATGCGTTTTCAAACTTCCTCATTAGTCCAAATGATCCCATCAGACTGGAAGACAGCAAGTATAAACACATTGTTCAAGAAAGGAGGTATTGAGAATTAAGGGAATAAATAAAGGTAAACAGGCCAGTTAGCCTGGCATTATTGGAGATAACGCTGAAGCCTATTATTAAGAATATTGCAACTGTATACTTAAAAATTAGTAATGTAATTAGAAAAAGCTTTGGGAGGACGGTGTCAGGGTAGATAAATGTATGCAACATTTTGGAGCATTTATTTGGTGATTTTTGGAGGTATTTGATAAGGTACCTCACACATAAGTGGTGAATCTGTGAAATTATTTACCACAGAAGGGTGTGGATGCAAAGTCAGTGTCAAGTCAAGTCACTTTTATTTATATAGCACATTTACAAAACAACTCTCGTTAATCAAAGTGATTTACATTGGTGGAGGTACTAACTTACATACATCAATTCATATATATATAGCAAATTAGCATTGGATATATTTAACATATAGCAGTGGATATATTTAAGGCCGAGATAGATAAATTCTTGATTAGTATGGGTGTCAGAGGTATTGGGGAGAAGGCAGGAGAATGGGGTTAGGAGGGAGTGATAGGTCAGCCATGATTGAATGGCTGAGTAGACTTGATGGGCCAAATGGCCTAATTCTGCTCCTATCACATGATTTTATGAAGAGGGTCCTATATTAAGTGCGGGTTCAGAAGGATGGAGTGGGAATAATAGTGTGAATGAATGATGAATTTGATAAATAGAATATTGGCATGAATAGAATATGGTAAAAGGACCGAAACAGAGCAATTTTCAAGCGGATCTCTTCAAGAAGATAAGATCGGATTATTAGATACTTCAAGGCTAGTTGCTGGATTTTCAGTATTCATAATCTCTGTTAATAATTTGGACATGAGACAAAGTCAAGTGGCAAAAATGAATAGTGAAACGAATGTAGAGACAAAAAGGGTAACTCTCCGTTAAATGAGTGTACAGAAGGGATATAATGTGGGAATATGTGATATTATTTATTCATTATTATTATTGACCATTAGAGAAAACGAGAAAATATTACTGTAAAATTTGCATATCAACAACTGGATCTTGGCATACGTTCGCAAAACAAAACTTCGGCCCACCTTGCCCATGCCGACCAATATGCCTCATCTACACTAGATCCACCGTTTGTATGGAAAATTCTCAGTTGGCTTTTATTGTCAGGAGGCTGGAGCGCTGAAATAGTCGAGCTGCAATTAACAGGACTGATGCGGTCACATGCGGAATTCAGTGTGCAGTTTTGCTCCTATGTTCGGGCACCTTGCAGGCAATGTAACGTAGATTCACTGGGTTGATTCCTTGGATGAGCGGGTTCTCCTATGTGGAGATTAAGATTGGCCTCCGATCAATGGAGTTTGGAGGAATGAGAGATGTTCCTGCTGAAGCATGAAGGATTGTGAAGAAAACTGGCAGTGTTGATGCTAACACTCGCTTTCTCTGCCAGGTTTGTCGAGAACCAGGGTGCATGATTGCAGGATAAAGAATCAGGCATTTCGGACTGAGATGAAGAGGAAATCCATTACTCCAAAGATTGTAAATCATCGTGTTTCTCCACCCCAGTGGACCGAGGATGCTCAGTTGCCAAGCATATTCAAGGCTGAGATCGATAGATCTTTGAGGGAATTAAGGAATATAGGGATCAGTTGGAAAGCGGGCTTAAAGCATAGAATGGACCATGAATGTATTGAATCAGAGCGCAGGTGTCTTCTGGCCAACAAAGGCCAAATCCTGCTTTTGTTATTGTTTAAAAATTGCTGAAGTAGCTGACCTTTTGTGGAGAAAACTGCAGATGGCTCGGCCCAAGTCTCCCTCGCCTGGGACACAGGTTCAGAGCCGGTTCCTCTGGCCAGCAGGCTGTGTTTCCATCCATTACATTGCAGTTAGCCTGTTATCCACTCTTCAGCACTGGAGCCAGGGGCTCATCTGCCAGAACCTGTGCTGCTTGACTTTGTCTTCCTCCATTTGTAGTCAAGCTACAAAAAACATTCCAGAGTTGACCCCTTGTTAAAGGACTGGAGTCATACAGCATTGGAAACATGCCAGTCAGCCCAACTTGCCCACACTGACCAATATGTCTCATCTATACTAGTCCCACCTGTCTGCATTTGGCCCATATCCCGCTAAACCTGTCCTATCCATGTAACTGTCTAAATGTTTCTTAAATGTTGCGATAGTATCTGCCTCAATTACCTCCTCTGGCAACTCGCTCCATACATCCACCAGCCTTTGTGCGAAAAAGTTACCCCTTAGTTTCCTATTAAATCTCCCCCCCCCCCCCCCCCCTCACCTTAAACCTATGTCCTCTGGTTCTTGATTCCCCTACTCTGGGCAAGAGACTCTGTGCGTCCACCCATTCTATTCCTTCCATGATGTTGTACACCACGATAAAATCACCCCTCATCCTCCTGCGCTCCAAGGAACAGAGTCTTAGCCTGCTCAACCTCTCTCTCTCGCTCAGGCCCTCAAGTCCTGGCAACATCCTCGTAAATCTTTTCTGCGCACTTTCCAACTGGACAACATTGACAGCTTGATTGTTGCTCGTCTTGCTCTCTGGAGACATGATATTTCTTTATGAAGAGCTGACTTGAGCCCACGCACGAATACGTTTGAAAAAAAATCAGTGGATATAGTTAGATTCCATTGGGCTAAGGCCAGGCATCCAGGATCTTAATCACATTGTAGGTCACAAATTCATGTGATTTGATCTGAACCTTCAATATGGTGGTGGCGGTGGATGGAGCAGAGGAACGATGCTAGTGACCCGGGCTGGGCATTCACCTCCCGTGGCATCGGAATCGCTCTGGGCATTCCAGGGTTACGCCCAAACATAGATTAATTGGTTTCGGTAAAGAAATTGTAAATTGTCCCTCATGTGTAGGATAATGGGGTAGTATGGGGTGATCACTGGTTGGCGTCGACTAGGGGAGGGGCCGAAGGGTCTGCCTCCGCGCTGTTTCTCTGAAGTTTAAACACTTAACTTGGCCAGAGAGAGCTGTACAGAGACAGAAAGATATCAACCAAGGTCCCTGCTGCTGCCTGCAATGTAGTGACTGTATGAGGATTAATGGAACTGAAAGGATTAGGTTCGACTGTAATGCTTCCTTACTGTCACTACAAGGTTAACAAATAGCAACCAGCCTTATAGATAAAGAACAGCCACTTATATGAAATGTAAGTGGTAGTTTGGCTTATGTAGGTCGACTATAACATGAACTTTTATCAGAAAACTGGGAAGGGGAAATTTATTAACAGAGGCCAAAGGTATTGTGCAAGCTAAATTTGAAAACTCACAAACATGTGAGTGTGGTTTAATGGTGCTTTATTGACACATGAACCTAGGTACTGTGAAATTCCTTTTTTTGCATACAATTCAGTAAAAATCTTACTAGATATAAATTACACTTAAGTACAAGAGTTTAAGAATAATAGATTACCCTGAAGGAGTACACAAGAATCACCCAGTGCACTGAATCAGAGCAGTGGCCATGGTGGGGTCGTCGAGGAGTCTGGGTCGATGTGTTGGTGGTGTGGGCCTGGGCCACTGGAGGCCCTGCAGCAGCAGCCGGGGGAACGGTTGGATTGGGCGCACACTGAAGTCCACGCAGAGGCTGAGCGTGCTGATCGGACAGCCTGCAGTGGCACGGGGCAGCGGTGGAGGACATTCACTGCATTTCCTGGGCAGGCCGACCCAATGCCGTTGCCTGGACAACGGGCCTAAAGGCCAAGTTAATACTTTACATTTCTTAGTAACTTTGAAACTGGAAGGATACAAGATGGCACAAGAAACATGGTGACTCTTGCGTACTGCCTCAGTGTAATCTACTGTTCTTTTACTCTTGTACTTAAGTATGACTGTGCATATGTGTAGTAAGATTTTTACTGAGTAGTCTGCAAAAAAGGAATTTCGCTGCGCATCCACACATGTAACAATAAAATACCATTAAACCACACTCCAGTTTTCCAATTTAGCTGGCACAATACCTTTGGCCTCTGTTAATAAATTTTCCCCTTCCCAGTTTTCAGATAACAGTTCATGTTATAATCCACCTACATAAGCCAAACTACCACTTACACTTCATATAAGTGGATGTTCTTTATCTATAAGGCTGGCTGCTCTTTGTTAACCTGGTAGTGACAATAAGGAACCATTACAGTCGAGCCTAATCCTTTCAGTTGCATTAATCCTCATGCCCTCATGCACTCACTACATTGCAGGCAGCAGCAGGGACCTTGGCTGATATTTTTCTGGCTCTGTACAGCTCTCTCTGGCCAATTTAGGCATTTAGAAACAGTGCAGAAACAGGCCCTTCGGCCCACCGAGTTGGCACCAACCAGTGATCGTCTTATACACCAATGCTATCCAATGCTCTAGGGACAATTTACAATTTCCTTACCGAAACCAATCAACCTACAAACCTGTACGTCTTTGGAATGTGGGTGGAAACCAGAACACCCAGAGAAATTTTCAAACTCCGTACAGACAGCATCCGTAGTCAGGAACGAACCTGGGTCTCTGGTGCTGTAAGGCAGCAACTCCACCACTATGACACTGTACCACCCTTAAAGAGAAGAGGAGAGCTGGACATTTATCTGGAAAGAATAAAAATTTGGGACAGAGTAATTATTGTCTGAGACTCATTGTTTGTCTGTGTGTCTCTGCACCACAATGCAATCTCTGCACTTTTGTAAGATTAACATCTTTCTCTTAACATAAGAGCTCATCGGGAAACTCTATTTGCCTCCCTACGTCCAGGAGCAAAGAACAATATAATTGTCATTTTGTGTCTGCTACCTTCCACATCAGTGATAGCCACCAGCTTGGTTTTGTATTAAATTCCCAATTTAAAAAACTGCAGCATTTCAGATAGGAGTAATCACAGTTTTATTTTGAAAAGTTCTACGCTGATTTTTGTAAAATATTACGGACAGCACATCTTTTGGGTTCAAGTGCGTATTTGTGTTCTATTTTGTTACATTGTTGAGAACATTTTAGAGGGGTTTAGAATATAATCGTAGTAAGTGTGGATGGAACAAGTGCTCAAGAAATTTCAACCATATTAAGTCAAGAGTGAAATCATGAGTGTTTTATTGTCATATGTACCAAAACATAGCAATTAAATTCTTACTTGCAGCAGCACAACGGGTTTGTAAACGCAGTACTCGATAAATAATATAATAAATAAGCATAAGAAAGGTCAAGCAATAAAAATAAAACAATATAGTACAAAGCTCAAAGTCCCTTGTGCAACCAAGGCATTTCATAGTTTGGACTGCAGAAGCACACATCCCTTCTTGGCCACATTTTACTTTCATTGTTATTAATTCTTCATCTTAAAATGTTATATTAAACAGTAGAACTAAGTGTGCTAAATCTCTGAAGAAACACACAGCGTTAGCATTTTCTGGATTCTGAAGTGTTTGTTTCTTTGAAAGAACAAAATTCTTCAAATTTTGCAAGTCTTGACATCGCTCTCTGACATGTGTGACATCCTTGAAGATTAAGTGAGGTGCAGAGTAGCATTTACCACAATTTCTGATGTGTCTTATAACTTATCTATGAAATATTGTGGCTCACTTAGAAATCTGTTCCTCCATTAAGTTCCAGAAATCCGGTTGTCAGTAGCTTTCTGGTACGTTGGTTAATCACTAGAACCTTAAAGTTGCTCAGTGGCAGAGGAGAATAACAGCCAAGATAGACACAAAAGTAACTCAGCGGATCAGGCAGCATCTCTGGAGAAAAGGAATAGGTGGCCCTTCTTCAGACTGAAAGTCAGGGGAGAGGGAACTGAGATATGAAAAGGTACAAAGAACAAATTAATGAAAGATATGCAGAAAGTCAGCAACAATGATCAAGGGAAGGTGGAACCCACAATGGTCCATTGTTGGCTGTGGGGAAGAATAGTTACACTGTCTACGTCTAATGACATACTGAATGTACCTGATCCTATGGGTAGTATTCTAATGCTGTCAGTCGCTTCTATCCATTCTCTTCCTATAATGGCAGGTATTTCATTTTAAAAATACCCTGTACATATATCAATTAACGCAGTTCTATTGCTGTAAAATATTTTAACCTGTGTTGAAAACTACTTAAGTAGCAAGGAGGTAGAGCGATGCTTAGCGCAGACAGATAACACAAGAACATTTCCCCTTGAATTTATCTTCTGCATATGATGTTCATAAGTTTTAGGAACAGAATTAAGCCTTTCAGCCCATCAAGTCTACCCTGCCATTCAATCATGACTGATCTATCTTTCCCTCTCAACCCCATTCTCCTGCCTTCTGCTTATAATGCCTGACACCTGTACTTATCAAGAATCTGTTCATCTCCGCCATAAAAATATCTTATTGATCTGACCTCCACAATGAATTCCACAGATTCACCACCCTCTGACTAAAAAAATTCCTCCTCATCTCCTTTTGAAAGGTACGCCCTTTTGTTCTGAGGTGAAGTGATATGAATAAGTATGAATGAGGTAGATGTTGCTCTAATTATCCAATGTGTTAAAATGAGAGAGACTTGAGCAGAATTATTATCCCAGTTCTATTGCCTTGTTATTTTCAGCGGTAATTAAACAAACTTTTGCTTCCACGGTTTTTCTTCCTTTGTCTCTGCATCATAATTTGTACACAGAGTAAAATGAAAAATTAAGGCCTAGTAAATTGAACTGGCTGCATGTGAAAAAGGTCCCAGTGGGAACACACATAGTTATGACAGTTTTATAAGGTACTCTAAATCTAACTTAAATAGCTGGAGACCTATTCTTATCCAGTCCAGTCATGGTACCACTGTGCATTTATTCTATTGAAAAGATTGTAAATTATTTGAACACAGGCAATAAATTGCCGTTTCTACTAAAAAATACAGTGGGCGTGCTTTTAATAAAAGATGTTATATGGTTTTAGAGATACAGCATGGAAACAGGCCCTTTGGCCCACTGAGTCCTCCCTGACCAACGATCCCCGCACACTAACACTATCCTACACACACTAGGGACAATTTTACAACTTATTGAAGCCAATTAACCTACAAACCTGTAGGTCTTTGGAGTGTGGGAGGAAACTGGAGCACCCGGAAAAAACCCACACAGGGAGAACGCATAAACTCCATACAAACAGCACCAGTTGTCAGGATCAAACCTGGGTCTCTGGCGCTGTGAGGTAACAACTCTACTGCTGTGCCACCATACCACCATGTCTTTGGGGATAGTAGACCATGACATAAAATATTAGAATTATAACAGGGAATAAACTTGACAAAGACCAGCACAGTGATGGTATTACGGAATATGGGATTAGGAGGCAGGAATCAGCCATGATTGAATGGCAGAGTGGACTCAATGGGCCAAATGGCCTAATTCTAATACTATAACTTGTGAACTTGTGACTTAACTTTCAAATACACATTTTCATTGCTGCAGATTAATTGAAAAATGTTTTGCAACATTGTGTCTCAAAAGATAGTTGCATGTTTGATCCAGCGCTAAGTGTACATATTGTGAGCATCTCTGGCTAGGCTAGGGATGCCTTCTAAATTGCCCTACAAAGCATGCATTTGTGGACTGGACAACATCACTGTTTGGAAGCTACTTCTACAGTACTTGGAACAAAACACATGCTGGAAACCTGAAACAAGAATAGAAAATGCTGGAAGCAGTTAGTATGTTTGGCAGCAACTGCGGATAAATAAATATAGTGGGCTTTTCTGGTCAAGAACACTTCATTCGAATTGGCATGTTTACTTGCAAAGAGGGGATAGTTGTGAAGAGAACAGAAATAATGTCTGTGATAGGGTGTAGATCAATGTTGTCAAGATGATGGTCATCAAGAGCAGCTCTGAGCTTCATAAGTGATCATAAGACCATAAGTGATAGGAGCAAAATTAGGTCATTTGGCCCATCATGTCTACTTCGCCATTCAATCATGGCTGGTCTACCTCTCTCTCCTAACCCCATTCTCCTGCCTTCTCCCCATAACCTTTAACACATGCACTAATCAAGAATCTTTCTATCTCTGCCTTAAATATAACCATTGACATGGCCTCCACAGCCATCTGTGGCAAATAATTCCACAGATTCACCAACCTTTGACTAAAGAAATTCCTCCTCATCTCCTATCACCCAGTTTCCAACCACCCATCACTTTAATTCACCATCTCACTCCCACTCTGACCTCTCTGTCTTCTGTTTCCTACATTTCACCAATAATATCCAGCATGTAATCATTCTGGACTTAATGTTAAATTTAATAATTTCACAATTGCAGGTCATCACCCCATTTTTTCTCTCCACAGTGTGGCTATACTTTCCTGTTTCAATTTGTTTATTTTTTCTTCCTCTAACCTGTTTTTTCTTTTCAAAAAGTGCTTGCTACCTCAAACGGGTGGAACAATGGCACAGCGGCCGAGTGGCAGCCTTACAGCGCCAGAGACCTTGGTTCAATCCTGACTATGGGTGCTGTCTGTACGGAGTTTATACGTTCTCCCCATGACCGTGTTGGTTTCCCCCGAGTGCTCTGGTTTCCTCCCACATTTCAAAGAGATAAAAGTTTATAGGTTAATAGGCTTTGGTTGTAAATTGTCCCTAGTGTGTAAGATAGTGCTAGTGTACTGGGGTCACTGGTCAGCGCAGACTCTGTGGGTCGAAAGGGCTGTTTTCATATTGTATTTCTAAACTAGATAAACTAAACTAAACCTGGACAGATTGTTCAACAAAAGTTCCCATTTTCTCTCCCCCCCTGCATCTTAAACATGCTTGTTTTCTCATGTTTCTAGTTCTAATGATTTGCCCTTTCCTGAGATGTCAACTCAGTTTCTCTCCTCACTGACGCTGCCTGACCTGCCGAGTGCTTCCAACATTTATTTTTTCTTCAACACTTCTACAATACTATTAGGGAGCAAGATCTAACGTATTGACCTCATGGTACCAGAAGATAAATTGCTAACAATTGCTTCAAATCATGGAATTCCCGTAACCATAGTAAAAATCCCAAAGAGCTACCCAACAACAGAAATGACTTTTGTATCATAGGACAGGAAGCAAAATTTTAAGGAACGCTTTAACTGGAGAATGAGTGGGAGATCTTGTGGAAAGAAAGGTAGACAAAAATGCTGGAGAAAATCAGCGGGTGAGGCAGCATCTATGGAGCGAAGGAAATAGGCAACGTTTCGGGCCAAAACCCTTCTTCAGAAAGCTGTTATTGGTAGTTACAACTGCCTGTTATAGGGATTAATAAATGCAGACTAGTGCAAGGGGCTAAATAGGAGGAATTAGCATTAAGGATATCTTGAATGATCGTGAAGCTGGTGGAGAGTAGCGTTAAGGAGTATTAAGACCATGGATGGATTTGAAAAGGCAAATTTTGAATTAGAGGTGTTGGTTCATCCAGAACCAATATCAGCCAAACAGTACAGTGGTGAAGAGTGATAGGTGAATTGATGTGAACAGCAGAGTTTTGGATGGAATTAAATTGATGGAGTTTAGAATGGGAGAAGTTGGCAAGGAGTGTATTTGAATGCGCAGAGGTTGCATATATTTCACCAGCAAGTAAACTGAGACAAAGCTGGAGGAAGCTGTGCTGGAAGTGGAAAGTAATAGTAAGATTAAACGAGAACTTACCAGTTTGAAGTTTGATCTTTATTTTATGAAGAGTTGCGACGAGGGATTTCGTGAAGACCCCGCCAGCACGCATGCGCGACATTCTTCAAAGCAGCGGTGTGGAATCACAGATAACAACAATGACTGAAGATAGTAAGATTTAAGAGACTCTAATACCAGTTGACCTTATGATAGAGGGTTGGGAGCGGAGGGCACGAAATCCCTCATCATAACTCCTCATAAAATAAGGATCAAACTTCAAACTGGTAAGTTCTCATTTAATCTTACTATTTTACTTCGGAGCCACGTGAGTGACTTTGTGAAGATTTCAAAGCTCTGTGATTCCATGCCCTGGACCACGTCCATGCTCACACACTGCCGTAATTCCTGATGGAGGAAGTATGTTAACGTATTTCAGACTTGAACAAGCTGAAAAATAATAACATATTTGTTAATACAAACAATAAACCCCTGAACTCGGGGACAAACGTTTAGGGAACAGCACTTAAACTGACTCCGCAACGTTGCGGGAGCGGCCACGTTTGTTATAAAAATGCTGAAATGTAGCTTCACTGGCCCAGCCCGCTATTGCGAGGACATGATCCATGGGTACCTCCATGGTCCTTGCTGCTGATGTGGGTGCAGCCCTGGTAGAATGAAATTAAAAAATGTTAGTGTCTTACCTGCTGCACCGAATATCACCCTGAGCCAGCTGGAGAGAGTCTGCACCGTCACCCTGTGATGTGGGTTTTCATGGCTGCTAAACAGACCCATCTCCATATTCCTGATGGTGTGTGTGACATTAATATAATGTCGGATGTAGGTGGCTATACAGAGTCTTACATCAAAGAGGTATGCTATGAATTCAATTTTCAGTCCCGTAGTCCCAGGTCTGTGTTGTTTAAGCAACTCATCTATAAAGAAAATCACTTTATTGGGGGTCAAGACCATTCTATCCAGTTTTAGTTTGTGTAGAGTCTGGACCCGTTGTGCTGTGGTCAGTGCCATTAACGTCACCACTTTGAAGGTGAGTTAGTCCAGTGGTAAATCCGTCATAGGCGGCCAGCTCCTGAGTAGGGTCAACACCCCTATATCCCAGGTAAATTATATCGTGGTCGGGGAGGGTTGGAATTGAATACACCCCTCATAGATTGGATACCAGCTGGTGAGATCCCACTCCAATGTTGAGATAGGATGAGAGCGCTCTCCTGGCACTGTTATGGCACTGTAACTGAGGGCCTCATCATAATGAAGGCCCGCAAGGAATTCCAGCACATTGAAGATCGTAGCAGAGTTGTAGGTGCTCTGCACGATGCTGTGATGATATCCATGGTCCTCGTTGACAGCCCGAATTCCAGTAGTGGCCTCTTCAGAACCTGCAAGCCAACAGGTTCAGATGACCATGGCACGGATGATTTTCCCGTTATGGGATTGGTCACCAAATTCGGGCATTTGGTAACCTGTGCCCATGGTTCTTTTATCATATTGTGGACCACCGGGTACCATGGTTGTGTAGGCCAGTCGAGTATTTCAGCATACCTGTTGCAGAATCTAGTTGATTTTTCTGCAATACCCGACTAATGAGGCAGAATGGGGGAAAAGCATAGAAAACCCCATTTCCCCCAATGTAGCGAGAATGCGTCCATCGCCACTGCCCCAGGACCTGGTTCCCAAGAGACATATGTTGGTATCTGATGGTTCAACTTGGATGCAAAAAAGGTCGATATCTGGTGTTCCATATTTGGCTATAATTTTAGCAAATATTTGGAAGTTCAACATCCACTCGATGTCGTTATTAATACTCGTGACCTGGTGTCTGTATTGAGCTTACCCAGAAGGTACGTAGCTGATATCCAAATATTTATTTCAATACACCAGAGCCAAATTAAATTTGCCAATTCATCACAAGATATTGACTTGATACCACCCATATGGTTTAAATACGCCACCTCAGTGGTATTATTAATTTGAAGATGGACATGCGTATGATGCAGATTAGTGCAGTAAGCCCGCAGCCCGTGACATGCTCCCAGCATTTCCATATGGTTTACCTTGTGATTGAAGAAAAGTAGACTCGTGCAAATCCCATCTGCCGCCACAACTGGAAGTGGTGTCTTGGGTGCTTGCGTCGGTTTGTAACACGACTGATGGGTTTGATATAATGATGGGATTAAACAATCACAAACATTGCTAATCCATCATTGTAGCTCAATTTTGCCTTGTTTGGCAGCTGCATAGGCCTGTCAAAATGTCCAGCATTCGCTTTTAATGGTTCTGTGCAAGTTTTGATACTGTAACGGCCCAAATTGTGCAGCTGGAATATAGCTACAAGCTTCCCAATCCCAAGCAGCATGTCTAATAGTCGGTTTCCTGGCGCAAGCAAGGCTGTTACATACCTTTATTATGTCTGTTGCTTGTTCCCTGGGATAGTGACAATCAAAACCCCATGCATCCCAGAATGTACGCAATCTCCCTTCTACTTGTGAGGTTATACATGCAGCACTCCCAAGAGAACCAGACCCCCTTACCTCCATGGTTACCAGCGGGCTTGATGCTCTGGGCTTTTGTGTTTGTTGTGTTGCTGGGATGTGGGGTTGACACATCTTCCACGCCTGATTGGGCGAATTTTGACACTCCTTCCAGTAGTTCCTTCAGACATCTCTGGCAACATCGGTTCTTGCGCCAACCCCTCTTTCTGCTGTGTGTCTCCTAGATCCTAGGGACACACGCTCTTGATGGAGAAGGTCCCGTTCGAGCAACTGCTCGACCATTCGCTCCATACGAGCCATGCGACCGCCGCCGCATCTGCGGATGACAAGTCGACTTCCCCAGGTTCTCCAGAACTACTGGGGCTTCTGCCAATGGACTGCACCTCGTCGAGGTGATGTCTAGGGTACGTTGGCAGGTAGTCGCTGCCTGCCGCTCCTGCACGGCTCACAACTCCCGCGCGGACATGCTGCTAGTCCGCCGTCTTCCGGACTGTAGCGGTCCGCTTGTCTGGATGACAGAAGCGAAGATGAGACAGTGCCAGCAGTCGCAGCGGGGCTCCCCGACATCCGCGCGGGCTTACCGCTAGTCCCGGTTATATGGGACTGAGACGGCGCATAGTCGCTGCCAGCCGCCTTAGCGGGGCCACACGACCAAAATACACTGCCACAGGCCTGCACTCTGGCAGCCTGTCCCGGTGGTGAGCCGGTACCTCCCGCTCCTGCGGGGCTCCCCGACTTCCCAGCAGGTACGTCACCGGTCCGCGATCTGGCAGACTTCTCCGGTGGCACGTCGATGCCAGCCTCGACCTCGGTGCGGCTTTCCCCCCTGGTCTGCCCTCTGGAGACCTGTAACAGAGGGGAAACAGAACGTGCCGTTGAACGAGGCACGGGTTTACGCACCTGTTTTCTGCTGGCCTGGTGATGTTTGGGCAATAGCGGTAGGGAGTCAGGGTCTTGCCTACCCTGCTCCTGCGCGGTGCTCCTATCAACATGTGGTTCCATAGCCAGCCGTGGTGGAGAGTCGGGTCCTGGCTGCGCAGGGCTCCCCGTTTTCCGTGTTTTTATCCCAGCCCAGCCGGTGTTGCGGGCTGCTCCGAGGATAGTGGCCGCTGACTCCCATCCGAAGTCCCGTGGCCCTTTGTACTACAGAAGCTAAGCAACTCAAGGTTAGTATTACTTACCTGAGACCTTTTTGAAGCTGCCGGTGGAGGAGCGCACTTCCCCCCCCACCCCCCCAGCTCCCATGGTGACCAGATCCTCATGTGGGAATATATACTCCCGCTAACGGCAAGTCTCCACCTATGTAGTGAGTCGGGGCCCCGGCTCTGTCTTCGCTACCTCTACCTGGTAGCGTTGCCGTCAGTCCGCGGTATTCCTGCAGCGTTGAGTCGGAGCAGTATCCGAGCCCGGACTCTCCTGGGTCACGGGCTTGCCCGACGTCCGGGTAGCGTTGCTGTCAGCCCGCAGTGATGCGGGCTGCGGTGTTGAGTCGGGGCTGCCGCTCTGCCGTCACTACGAGCGGCGAGTCTGTTAGCCCGGACCCTCCTGGGTCAACGGGCTTGCCCGACTCTGGTCTGTTGCTGCCGCCGCTGACTGCCCGCGCGGTCCGAAGTCAGTATCGAAGCGGCCCATGGAGTACTCTGTTACACAGAGTCCCTGGTGGTGTCCGACTGCGGGTTAGTCTAGCTTACCTGCAGGTCCGTTGCAGTAGTGGAGCGACCTTCCTCACTGCCTGTCGCTTCGCATGCGGTCGACGATATGTTGCGCATGCGTGCTGGCGGGGACTTCACGAAGTCACTCACGTGACTCCGAAGTAAAATAGTGTTGGAGGTGGCACAGATGTGAGCTTTGATACTCGGCTTGAGTTCAGACATGAGTCCAAAACTGCAAACTATCAGCCTCAGTTTCAGGTATTTTCCTGTTGGAACATTGTAATTGAGCTTTTGAGTGGGAGATCAAAGGCAATGGTTCAACGGTACTTTAGTGTAACTTGTGCATCTGCACAGTGTCATTTATCTTGCATATTTACACATGTGGGCACCGCCATGTTTAAAAAAAAAAAAAGTATTTTTTTATTAGAAGCAAGTACATAATAAGAACATTTCATTTATATCAGTCATACATTGCTAATATTATCAATATTATCAATTATTTAATGACTGCTTCTATATATATTTTTTTATAGATATAAAATAATAAAGAAAGAGGGTAAAAAGCATGATAAAGAAGAATGCAATAATTTACTAATGATACAACATTGGAGATAGGTTTGAAAATGATTAAGTATAACTTTTCATCTAATCCTGAGTTCGAGCTTCAGTCAGTTTTCCATGCCGAACCATTCTACCCCTTCAAGTAGTTAATAAATGGAGACCATATTCTGACAAAGAGTTTTTGTTTGTCCATTAAGACAAGTCTAATTCTTTCCAACCTATCCATGATCCACATTTTAATTGTGGGGGTTATAGGGCCTTTCCAAAATTGTAATATTATTTTGTTCCCAGTTATTATACTATAGTCGAGAACGTTCTGATATTCCTAATTATTAGTTTTGAGTCAGGATCCAAATGGATGTGTAAACAACTTCCGAAATTATCTTAAAAATTTCCGTCCAAAAGTTTTTAATTTTTTTTACAATTTACAAATGTGTGAGTTAAGTTAGCCTCAAAATGCTGACATTTTTCGCAAATAGGAGATATATGTGGGAAGATTCTAATTAATTTTGTTTTTGAATAATGTAACCTATGTAATACTTTAAATAGTATTAAAGAACTAGACTAAGTGGGATCCATTGGCTCCCATGTTCACACGGGAGGGCAGGTCCCCCGACGCAATATTCCACCTCTCCACCAATTCCAATATTGGTGGCCAGTGGAGGGGGGGGGGGGGGGGCTTGCAGGAGCGCTGGTATGGGTGTTGTTGGCTGCAGGGACTATTGGTCTCCAGAGGGCTAGTATGGACATTGTGGTCCAAATGGATTCTTGGGATGGCAGTGCAGTCCCTCAAGCCTGATGTGCTGGCAGCTCACTCATGGCTGGTGGACTGGCAGTTGACTCACGGCTATTCCTTGAAATTCAATTTCAAGCAGAGTGCAAGGCCACCAAATTCAAGTGCAGTTTCTTACCTCTTCGAGCAGGGTGCAAGGCCACCAAATTCAAGTGCAGTTTCCTACCACTTCAAGCAGGGTGCAAGGCCACCAAAGTGCAGTTTCATACCATTTCAAGGAGGGTGCAAGGCCACAAAAATTCAAATACAGTTTCATACCATTTCATGCAGGGTGCAAGGCTACCACATTCAAATGCAGTTTCATACCATTTCAAGCAGGGTGAAACCACCATAAAACCACCATAAAATTACACAAAACACCACACTCACAGTTCAGTAGGCATTCAGTGTGTTCAGTTGATTCACAGCTCAGACAGAGTTGTGACCTCTCCTTCCCCCATCATGCCGAGACTGACCCACACTTCCGGGTTTTATAATCCCTCCCCCTCGCACCGGAAAAAGAGGTGGCCTTCATGGCGTGATTGACAGGAGAGCGATTCTCAAAAATTTTAAACACTAATCACACTTTTATTTTTCATTGATGGGAAGAATCCTCTGCACCTGATGAGCAGAGGGGGGCTGAGTAAGATGGTCAAAAATCACAGCCGTAAGTGGTAGCATTTTATCTAAAATCAATATAGTGCAAACAGGAAGTTGTCAAGTTTAGACAAGCAATCCTTTGCAATGCCTTTTCACTTGAACCCAAACCACCCAAACAACCCTTTGCAGTGCCGTTTCACTTCAACCCAAACCACCCTTTGCAGTGCCTTTTCACTTCAACCTAAAACCCCCAAACAACCATTTGCAGTGCCCCTTTCACTTCAACCCAAACCATCCCAATCAACGCTTTGCAGTGCCTTTTCACTTCAACCCAATCCCCCAAAACAACCCTTTGCAGTGCCTTTTCACTTCAACCCAAAACCCCCCAAACAACCATTTGCAGTGCCTTTTTACTTCAAACCAACAATATTTTCATTTTCAAACCACATTAAGAGCACTCACAGTTGAGTAGACATAATTTCAGTGTTATTCGAAGCTCAGAGAGACGTGACGCTCTCGCTTCCTCCATCTTGCAGAGACTGAGTGAGGCACACCACTTCCGGGGTTTTATAGTCCCTCCCCCCTCCCACCATCAGGGGCAGCAGAGAGAATGGCAACATTTTTAAGAACATTAATATCTCTCTGATGTTTCATCAATGGGAAAAATCCTCCGGTCCAATCTGGCGGAGGGGGGCTCTGAGCGAGGTGGCCAAAAATGATGGCCATAAGTGGCGGCATTCTCTCAGAAATCACATTGCAGTGAGTCAAAAGCGGTCAAGATCTTACTTTTTGTAATATAGATGTCTGGCATTTAACGAGTATTGATGTATATGTTGTAAACCTTCGTCCCAAATATCTTTCATTATTGGTTGGCCTAGTTCATTTTCCCATGTTTGCCTATATAATTCCATCGGTGGTGCCTCACTATCTAATAGGATATTGTAGATATGAGATATTAATTTTTCTGTATTAGGATGTTTATTCAAACATTCATCATGAGTGTCTGGATCTCTAGTTCTGTAGTCCTGTGTATTTGATTTAGCCTTGTTTTGCCGCCATTTCTACAGTCCAAAGTCCGTTCTTCAGTCCTGTCAGTAATTGATAGGAAGGCTGAGGTGAAATTCCTTCCTAAGTGTTGAATAAAAGGTTTGTTGGCTTCGAGGAACTGGAGGGGTTGAGAAAAGCGGAAGAGAGGGTAAACTGACTCGTGAGTTTACAGTAGATATGAAAACTGAGGTTGCTTTCATAAGATGCTGGCAAGGAGCAGCATATGCATGAGAAAAATTGAAAAAAAAGAAAATTGGAGAAAATAGTGAAAGAAGATTACAGATAAGCGATCTTATCTTAACACGTTGGATAATGCTGGAGAAACTCAGTGGGTGAGGCAGCATCCATGGAGTGAAGGAAATAGGCAACGTTTTGGGTCAAATCCCTTCTTCAGAAGTAAGGCGTACAGTTTCATCCTAATGGGTAACACGGAAGCATTAGTGGTGGATAAAATATACTTAATAAATGTTAGAAATGCTAAGCAGATCAGGCGTATCAAATGAATGGAGAAACTGAATTAACATTTCAGGTCAAAAGCCATGATCATCAGGATATTAGCCGTTAATCCTATCCACAAATGCTGCTTGGCCTACTTGGTGTTTCTAGCATTTTTATTTCAGATTTCTGGCATCAGCACCATTTAATTTTCAACTGGTAGAGGATAGTTTGTGTGTCAAGTCAAAGGTTTCCACAAATGACATATTACCTTTGACAGTCACAGGGAGCAGTGACTTTGAGCAGGTCCATTTCAGTACTGTGACAGGGGAAGAAATCTGAATTGGGGGTTTTAAGGATGGGAAAATGGTGATTTATTTCTAAAGATGTAAGGGTAGCACAGCAGTTGGGTTGTCGCCATACGGCATCAGAGTCCCGGGCTCGATCCTGTTTGTACATTCTTCCCAGTGACCCCCACATGGGTTTTCTTCGGGTGCTCCGGTTTCCTGCCTCATTACTAAAATGTGCAGGTTTGTGGGTTAATTGGCCTTGGTAAAATTGTAAATGATCAGTAGTGTGTAGGATAGTGCTGGTGTCCGTGGGATTGCTGGTCGGCGTTGGCTCAGTGGTCCGTAGGGCCTGTCTGAAGTATAGTCCAAAGAAGGTACCGCATTTGGTTTTCCTGCTTCAACTAATGATGCTAACACAAATCTAATTACAGTCCAGCATCTGCCTCTCTTACCTCAGCACCTCAATGACTGCTAAATTTAGTGTGAAAGGTACATCCCTATTGTATCATCAAAGCTGAAGAGGTCTGGATTCATTTGAGGGGGTTTCGGGGAGGGGTGTGGATGGCGGTAATTTTCTTCTAGTTTAGCATAATAGTTTGTGATGGAGTGAGAGTTTGCTTAAAAAAAAACTGGAATCAAGATGGTGGGCTCATTCCAAGTGACATTGAACTTTTGAGAAATGCTTTTGTCAGTGGCTTACAGATCTTTGAAATACTGGTGAACAGTAACAACCGGAAGATCCCAATTTAACCAGCCAGTTGATACCAGGCTCAGTAACCAGAAGCATAGCTAAGGGCCTGTCCCACTTGGGCGTCATTTGCGCGTCAGGCAGGTGGTGAGCGAAGACTTCATGAATCTCGAAATCCTGGGGTGCCGCGCGTGACCACGCATCACTGCCTACATCACCGTGCACCATGCGCCTGTTTGGCACGCCATTCGCGCGTCGTCCGTCGTGACGCGTAAATGATGTCGCGTAAATGATGCGCCAATGGGACAGGCCCTTTCCACCTTCCATCCTGTCAAGTCCAGCCCTACTTAATGCACTTAAACCTAGTGAAGGCAACACTCAGTCTGAGCATATCAGCATCTACGGAGGAATATTTATCATGTAACTTTTTAAGGATTATTTTCTCTCCTCATGACACTGACATAAATTGTAGTATGTGATTCACCTTCCATTATCGCTAATGAGCACTCATTCTGCATCTGTATGTTCTTAAAAATAATTACAAGAAGACATTGTCATGCACATGAAGACCGTGCCCATCAGCAGGTTCCTTCCTAATAATGAGTGATAGGACTTTGGGCTTTACTTCAGATAGTGCTAGAGATACAGCATGGAAACAGGCCCTTCGGCCCACTGTGTCCATGCCGACCAGCGATCACTAGCACTATCTTCCACACTAGGGACAATTTACAATTTTTCACAAGCCAACAAACTTGTTAGTCTTTGGAGTGTGGTGGAAAACCGGAGCACCCGGAGAAAACCCATGTGGTCACAGGGAGAACATACAAACTCCCTGTGAAGACAGCACCCATAGTCAGGATCGAACCCGGGTCTCTGGCGCTGTGAGGCAGCAACTCTACCGCTGCGCCACCATGCCGATTGATGCATGATTACTGAGCTTAATCCTGTTCCTCGCCAGCACGCAAGCACGCACACACTTTGATGAAGAGTGCTTGGGTTCTCAGATCTAACCTTCCTACCTCCTTTCTCACCACCTCCAAGTGCAGAAGTTCTAGGACGTGTGGAATCACCTGCCTGGCTGAGATTAGCCGATCGCAAGGTTTTGAACCTTGGTGCCGTATGTTTAATAACTTTTGCATCAATGCCACCATCTGTATTGGGAAGTCCTGCCGTTTTGTCATCAGAAAATAATTTTCTTCTTGAAGTCACAAGCACCTATCAGTAATTTTATCACTGCGTTCTCTGATGCTGTGGTCACAGTAATCTCTTTCTGGAAGGTATTCAGCGATAAAACAAATGGTGAAAATGGGCTCTCTGCCTGCATGTTATAAAAGATTACATTGCTTGGTGGTAATTGCTGTTCATAACCCTTTCTCTAGATTCATTTAGAGTGGAAAATGCAATTATAGCAACGTTTTATTTACAGTACAGCCTAGCAATCTTCTCACTTCACACAAACTCAGCAGGTGGCTTTAATTCTTTTTTTTAAAAGAGGTCTCTTTAGTTCTAGGTCTTTTGGGCTGTTTCTGAAAGCTCCCATTGAAATTCAGGATACGTTACATTTCTGTTTTCCACTCAAAGTGACAATTTTCTATGCTTCACGAGAGTGATTCTCCTTTGTTGGATTTTGCAATCTGCCAATATCAGAAAGATAAGAATTCAATCAGAAGTTTAGAACAAATTAGTTTTGTACGAATACTCCCCATTACATTTTGGATGAGATCCCGCCTCAAATAATATCTGTAACTGAGGATTGGTGATGGGTAAGATGTAATGTGCTTGCTAAGTATCATACAATTAAAGAAGGGTGAGTAGCATTCATGGGCTGTCATTGTGACAAGCTCACTATCAACTTGAGTTTAACCAGTGGGTTTTTAGAGATTGTACACGAGAAGTAGTTCTGGCTGTGGCACTGTATTATCTGTTTATTTTTAATTTGGTTTAGTTTACCTTAGAGATACAATTGGTGCATGTGTCAATGAATGTAAACTTAAACTTAAAACTTAAACTTAAAACAGTGTGGAAACTGACCCTTCGGCCCACCGAGTTCACACCGACCAGCGATCCTCACACTACACACACCAGGGACAATTTATACTTATACCAAGCCAATTAAACTACAAACCTGTATGTCTTTGGAGTGTGGGAGGAAACCAAAGATCTAGGAGAAAACCAATGCGGTCACGGGGAGAACGTATTAACTCCATTCAGAACCCGATCTCCGGCGCTGGAAGCGCTGTAAGGCAGCAACTCTACCGCTACGCCACATGTCTTGTCATGAGATTCTCAGTTAAGTTATGGCCATGTCTATGTTAACAAGGAAGGTAATTTTGAGGCCCGGGCACATGATCCAGACACAGGAGCCCAATTTAAATGTAAAAAAATGTAAATTGTCCCTAGTTTGTGTAGGATAGTATGAGTGTGCGCGGATCGCTGGTCGGCAGGGACTCGGCGGGCTGAAGGGCCCACTTCTGCGCTTTTTTTTCTCTTTACTGTAAATTAAGCTAAACTAAAAGTTCCTTACATACATTTGTACACCACTGTCTAGCAACGTTACAAAATTTTGAGATTTAAAAAATCAAGTCTGCAATTTATCCCACCAGATAAAGCATAAAAATAAGTTTAATTTGACACCTAATTCACTTTTACATCTTCAGTATTAAAGAAGTTATGGCCATTTGCATACTCGGAAATTAGCATCTTGTTCCCTATTGCTTTTCCATTGACTTAACTCAAAGGCTGTGATCTAGGACAGTCAAAAGCCCATAACTTTCTTAAAAATTAAGAGAACTCAATGAAATGTTCAGGTATTCTGGATTGAAGCATTCTGAAACAAATATGAAACAATCTTACTTGGATGACCTGAAATTAAAGCATATAATTAGTTAGTTACCTAATTGTAGCTAATTAAAAAAATTCAATTACTAGATCTAAACATCTATCCATCTCTTAAGAAAAGATAAACATTTTTAAATTGCCTAAGTGTCCAAATAACATTCACACAATAATTCACAATATAACATGATTTTTCAATCTAATTTTCATGAATTTATAGGCCAAATGGAAGGAATTTAGTGTTTAATTCCTGTAAATTAATGGCCAATTAAATCAACTTGCGAGTGGGTTTTAGTGGAATGCGGTGGATTAGAATGTTGCGGTTTGCGGTGATGTCGGCAGGAAAAATACTGCCGGTTCATATTTTTTTTTTGTCCCCATTTCGCAACATGAAAATGTGATTAAATGCTTCCTAAGAACCACGTTTTTATGTAAAAATAATCTGTGTACCTTTTTTCTCCCCTACATAAAATCCTTCCCGTTGTCGGCGCTCACGGCTTTAGAAGATGATTTTTAAATTACTCTAGCTAATAAATAATCTAGCATAATTTAAAAATACCTTCATAAATCAAATGTCGGAGCAATTTTTCTTCAGCAATGAAATCCCCTGACATGGATTGATTTGCCCTGTCTGTAGAAAAACGGCACTTTAAACACGCCCCCCTCTGAAAGGCGCTAAAGTCACGCACACGGGAAGCGGCAGAACGGCAGCGCTGCTCAAGTTTTGTAACATACCTACACTGTCTTTCCACATAGGATAACATGCAACAAAAAGGTGTTTAACTGTACCTCGGTACACGTGGCAATAAACTACACTAAAAACCTGTTGGTAACATTAATGCTGGTAGAGCTGCTGCTTCACAGCACCAAAGACCCAGCTTTGATCCTGATTTTGAGTGATGTCTGTGTGGAGTTTGCATGTTCTCCCTGTGACTGTGTGCCTTTCCACCGGCTGCTCCGGTTTCCTCCCACATCCCATAGACGTGTGGGTTTGTAGGTGTATTGGGCTCTAATATGTGTGATAGTTTGCTGCATTGCTATTTCCCTATACAAATCTCATATCCCTTCAATCCCTTCAGAAGTAAAAAACTTGTAATTGATGCCCAGTGTAGATCACGTAGGAATATGAACACAGGACAGATGAATGCCAGCTGAGGAGTTGGTGTAGGAGGCAGGGATTCAGATTTTTGGACTACTCATGTGGGGAAGAGATGACCTGTGCAAGAGGAACGGGTTGCACCTGAACTGGGGAGGGACCAATATCTTGCTGGGCAATATATTTCTAGGGTGAGGCAGGAGACAGGGGGCAGAGAAGAAGCAGTCAGACGCAACACGTAGGGAGGAAAGAAGAAAAAAATAACAAATGGAGAATAAGAAGTGGAGGGTTTCTTAAATGTGTGAGCAGAGAGACAGAGGGGTGTAAAATGAGGATAGGAGCAATAAGTAGCAAGGTGAAAAGTGGCAGGAAAACAAATCCAGGGCAAAAATCTAAAAGGGTCACTTTTCAACATAATTGTAAAAGGGCCAAGAGTGTTGTAAAAACAAGCCTGAAGGCTTTGTGTCTCAATGCGAGGAGCATTCGTAATAAGGTGGATGAGTTGAATGTGCAGATAGCTATTAATAATTATGATATAGTTGGGAACACAGAGACATGGCTCCAGGGTGACAAAGGCTGGGAGCTGAACATCCAGGGATATTCAATATTCAGGAAGGATAGACAGAGAGGAAAAGGAGGTGGGGTAGCGTTACTGGTTAGAGAGGAGATTAACGCAATAGAAAGGAATGACATTAGCATGGAGGATGTGGAATCGATATGGGTGGAGCTGCGAAACACTAAGGGGCAGAAAACGCTAGTGGGAGTTGTGTACAGGCCACCTAACAGTAGTAGTGGAGTTGGGGATGGCATCAAACAGGAAATTAGAAATGAGTGCAACGAAGGTAAAACCGTTATAATGGGTGACTACATATAGATTGGGTGAATCAAATTGGCAGGGGTGCTGAGGAAGAGGATTTCTTGGAATGTATGCGGGATAGTTTTCTAAACTAACATGTGGAGGAACCAACGAGAGAGCAGGCTATTCTAGACTGGATATTGAGTAATGAGGAAGGGTTAATTAGCAGCCTTGTTGTATGTGGCCCCTTGGGCAAGAGTGACCATAATATGGTCGAGTTCTTCATTAGGATGAAGAGTGACATTGTTAATTCAGAAACACGGGTCCTGAACTTAAAGAAAGGTAACTTTGAGGGTATGAGACGTGAATTGGCCAAGATGGACTGGCAATTGATTCTTGAAGGGTTGACGGTGGATATGCAATGGAAGGCATTTAAAGACTGCATGGATGAACTACAACAATTGTTCATCCCAGTATGGCAAAAGAATAAATCAGGGAATGTGGAGCATCCGTGGATAACGAGGGAAATCAGGGATAGTATCAAAGAAAAAGATGAAGCATACAAATTAGCCAGAAAAAGCAGCCTATCAGAGGACTGGGAGAAATTCAGAGACCAACAGAGGAGGACAAAGGGCTTAAGTAGGAAAGGGAAAATGGAGTATGAAAGAAAACTGGCAGGAAACATAAAAACTGACTGCAAAAGTTTTTATTGATATGTGAAGCGCAAATGATTAGTTAAAACAAATGTAGGTCCCTTGCAGTCAGAAACAGGTGAATTGATCATGGGGAACAAGGACATGGCAGACCAATTGAATAACTACTTTGGTTCTGTCTTCACTAAGGAAGACATAAATAATCTGCTGGAAATAGCAGGGGACCGGGGGTCAAATAAGGTGGAGGAACTGAGTGAAATCCAGGTTAGCCGAGAAGTGGTGTTGGGTAAATTGAATGGATTAAAGGCCAATAAATTCCCAGGGCCAGATAGTCTGCATCCCAGAGTACTCAAGGAAGTAGCCACATAAATAGTGGATGCATTAGTGATAACTTTTCAAAACTCCTTAGAATCTGGAGTAGTTCCTGAGGATTGGAGGGTAGCTAATGTAACCCCACTTTTTAAAAAAGGAGGGAGAGAGAAAACGGGGAATTACAGACCAGTTAGTCCAACATCGGTAGTGGGGAAACTGCTAGAGTCAGTTATTAAAGATGGGATAGCAGTACATTTGGAAAATTGGTGAAATCGTTAGACAAAGTCAGCATGGATTTACGAAAGGTAAATCATGTCTGACGAATCTTATAGAATTTTTTGAGGATGCAACTAGCAGAGTGGATAAGGGAGAAACAGTGGATGTGTTATATCTAGACTTTCAGAAGGCTTTCGACAAGGTCCCACATAAGAGATTTGTATACAAACTTAAAGCACACGGTATTGGGGGTTCAGTATTGATGTGGATAGAGAACTGGCTGGCAGACAGGAAGCAAAGGGTAGGAGTAAACGGGTCCTCTTCAGAATGGCAGGCAGTGACTAGTGGGGTACCGCAAGGCTCAGTGCTGGGACCCCAGCTATTTACAATATATATTAATGATTTGGACGAGGGAATTTAATGCAACATCTCCAAATTTGCGGATGACACTAAGCTGGGGGGTAGTGTTAGGTGTGAGGAGGATGCTAGGATGCTGCAAGGTGACTTGGATAGGCTGGGTGAGTGGGCAAATGCATGGCAGATGCAGTATAATGTGGATAAATGTGAGGTTATCCAATTTGGTGGCATAAACAGGATGGTAGACTATATCTTTAATGGTGGCAAATTAGGAAAAGGGGAGATGCAACGAGACCTGGGTGTCATGGTACACCAATCATTGAAAGTAGGCATGCAGGTGCAGCAGGCAGTGAAGAAAGCAAATGGTATGTTAGCTTTCATAGCAAAAGGATTTGAGTATAGGAGCAGGGAGGTTCCACTGCAGTTGTACAGGGTTTTTGTGAGACCACATTGGGAGTATTGAGTACAGTTTTGGTCTCCAAATCTGAGAAAATACATTCTTGCCATAGAAGGGGCACAGAGAAGGTTCACCAGACTGATTCCTGGGATATCAGGACTTTCATATGAGGAAAGACTGGATAGACTTGGCTTGTACTCGCTAGTATTTAGAAGACGCAGGGGGGATCTTACAGAAACTTACAAAATTCTTAAGGGGTTGGATAGGCTAGATGCAGGAAGATTGTTCCCGATGTTGGGGAGGTCCAGAACAATGGGTCACAGTCTAAGAATAAGGGGGAATTCCTTTAGGACCGAGATGAGGAAAACATTTTTCACACAGAGAGTGGTGAGTCTCTGGAATTTTCTGCCACAGAAGGTAGTTGAGGCCAGTTCATTGGCTATATTTAAGAGGGAGTTAGATGTGGCCCTTGTGGCTAAAGGGATCAGGGGGTATGGAGAGAAGGCAGGTACAGGATACTGAGTTGGATGATCAGCCATGATCATATTGAATGGCGGTGCAGGCTCGAAGGGCCGAATGGCCTGCTCCTGCACCTATTTTCTATGTTTCTATGTTTCTATGAGAGGATTTAAACTAGATTAATTGGGAGGATTATGGTTGCCAACTGTCCCTTATTAGTCGGGATATCCCGTATATAGGTTTGTCCCATACGGATGGAGTGTAGGGGATTGAGGAGCATACTTTCGATGCAAATCAGCAGGGCAAAAGGGGGACATGATAGCAGGTAGATAATATTAACCTGTTCACTGCCAAGTTTCTTTTTCACTATTGGCCATGACCCAAGTTAAATCGATGGCACCAATGAACAGGTTAAGGAGAATCCAAAAATATTTGAATGATTATACAAGGGCAAAAAGGGTGACTAGAGAGAGAATAGGGTCCCTCAGAAAGCAATGTGGTCATTTATGTGTGGTCGCAGAGATGGGCAAGATCCTCAGTGAATATTTCCCCTTTGTTTTTACCGTGGAGAAGGACATGAAGACAAGGGAAAGTTAATGGTGATGCCTTGAGGACAGTCCTCATCTTCTAATAAATGTATATTTTTTTGGATTGTAAGATTCTACTGAACATTATTTGCTTGCATATTGATGCAGATAGTGGTAGTTTTAATGGTGGTGATGAAACAGGGTAATATCTGATAGATATTCCTTTATTATTTGTGCACATCACTTTTAGTGGTTACTCTGTATACCAATCAAACTTTGTTTAACTGGTGGAGAAATACGATCAACGGCAATAACTGGAAGTTTTCAGCTGGTCACAGTTGAATGAAGCATTTGGTGATATTCCAAATTTGCCCTCTGGCTGTGCCTTTTGAATGATTCCAGAGCTTAAAGATTGCAAGTTAAAACCCTGGATAATAGTTGCATTGATTTGTGTGTATCCTCGTTTCTGAAAGGAATCTCAACGGTATCTTTCAAACTCTCCTCTTGCCCTCACAGCGAGATTGGCAGCTGAATCATGCTTTAGGCAGCTTTGTTTTTAAATAGTTTGAAGCTGCTCAAGCTCATATTAAATGGGAACTTTACAGCTGACGGGAGAGGAAAGAAATGTCCTTTTAAGTCTTGATGGGCACAACTCAGCGGACAGGCAGCATCTCTGGAGAGAAGGAATGGGTAACGTTTTAGGTCGAGTTTGAAAAAGGGTCTTTCCCCGAAAGCTCACCAATTCCTTCACTCCAGAGATGCTGCCTATCCTGCTGAGTTACTCCAGCAATTTGTTTCTATCTTCGGTGTAAACCAGCATCTGCAGTTCCTTCCTATACATTCCTTTTAAGTCTTGATTGGATTCACCTCTACTTGGCCCCTCCACTACCAATATATTTTTTGTCATTTTTTCCTTTTTGATTAATAATATGTCTTTAGAAATCACAGTACAGTTTGTGAGAAAGATTAATTATTGTTTTTACACATTTTTGTTATTTTCAATTGAAGTTGCACTGAATTAAGCAGTTGGGACTTTGAAGATGATAGTAATTGATATATAACAGCCTGTAATTTGTCTTATGGTTTAGCTTACTTTGCAGTGGAAGTGATTAACTGGTCTGAAATAGATTAAAAACATATCAGTCATTTTTTTTAAATAAGCAGTCTGTAAAAATACTGATCAAAGTGTCATTATTAAACAAAGTAGAGACGGATTTAACAAGGTTGAACTTTTGAGTTATTGATTAACATTTTCTATTTTCTTAATTGTATTTTTGACATTCAAACAATTTACTAATACATTTTTTAAAGAGCATCATAAATTTGTTGGTATTATCACTTCACTGACAATGTGAAATCTTGTTCTCATTCCATCAAAGCAATCAGCTCCTGTTGTTGAATAGAAACTCGATTTTTATCATTATATTTAGTTTACGGGAAAGGGGAGAGAATGGAAGAGTGGTGTTACTATTGAAGAGAAAATTAAAGCATTAATTATTGTTGTTTGTGATGGGAAAGTACTCAATTCAATGGTTCAATGGTACTTTATTTGTTGAGTGTACTGAGGTACAGTGAAATTCCTTGTGGTACACAGTTCTGTGCAAGGGTCACTATATATAAGTGCTTAGATACATCTTAGATGAGCTTCTAAGACACCGTTTAAGTGTATAACAGTAGTACACTGAGAGTGTACAGAATCGCTAGTTTAGCTGCCATTTTCAATGATGCAGATTTAGTTCTTGTTAGGGCTGATAATATTCTACAACCATTTTGAAAAGTCATACGTATCATAGAATCTTACGGTGTGGAAACAGGCCCGTTGTTGCCACTTGTCCACACCAGCAAAATTGTCCCATCTACACTAGTCCCACCTGCCTTTGTTTGGTCCATATCTCTCCAAACGTGTCCTATCCATGTACCTGTCTAAATGTCTCTCAAACATTGCAATAGTCCCTGCCTCAACTACCTCTTCCGGCAGCTTGTTCCATATACCTACCACCCTTTGCATGAAAATGTTGCCCCTCGGGTTCCTATTAAATCTTTTCCCCCCTCTCCTAAATTTCCAACAATTGCACTAAATAATGTTAATAAATTGTCAAGTATTCAGACCATAAATAATGGAATGGTCACAGCATTGAAATAGGCCCTTGGGCCCATCGTACTTCCACTGACTCTCTGCGTTGAATATAACCAATCTACCCTATGTCTTGGTCTACCTAAGATAAACCAGTCTGTGCAAGTGGTAATGCAAAATTTAAAAAAAAAAGTAAAACTTTGTAGTGAGCAGTTTACAATTTGAGTTGAGTTGTAGATCAAAGGAATTTTGGTATGGAGAATTAAATATGGTACATGATAACAGTAGAACATTTAATTACTTTATTTGTCCTGTGCTTGTAATTATATTACATAAACATTTCATCAGTAAACTTTAGGGACTGCTCCAATGTCCCTTTAATCTTTCCATATTGGAACTGCAGATGCTAGTTTATACCGACGATAGATACAAAACTCAGCGGGTCAGGCAGGATCTCTGGAGACCATGAATAGGTGACGTTTCGGGTTGGGACACTTCAGACTGATCAGACACAACTTGGCAGAGGTGGACACTGGCGTGTGGGGGTCAGGCAGGATCTCTGGAGACCATGAATAGGTGACGTTTCGGGTTGGGACACTTCAGACTGATTGTAGTGGGAGGGAGAGGGAAAGAAAATAGTGAGAAGATGGGGCAAGACACAACTTGGCAGAGGTGGACACTGGCGTGTGTGGGGGGGGGGGGGGGGGGGGGGGGGTTGATAGGCAAATGGTTGGAACAAGGGAACAATCCCCAGTAATGGTGCAAAATACCTAATATTTGGGCATGGAATCTAGAATTGAATTTATTTATTGAGGATTTATTGTTGGTGCAAAAATACGCAACACAGCACTTTCGGTAGAGATGTATTCCACAAACTCCCATAACTTAAGTGAATACAGCAAATTGAAAAGCCACTGGCATCAACCTCTAAAACCTGTATTAACAGTCAGTTTAAAATTAGGATTAAAGTGTGGGCATAAAAATTACTGATGCAACCACAATTTTTCGAAACGGTCTGTAAATTAGCCTTTGAGATGGACTTAAAGATCAATGGTTTTATCGGAGTTTAAAAGCTGAATTGACGGAAGGAATGAAATATTGCCCACGCACAGATTAAGGTTGGTCAGATTGTATTGGAAGATGCAGCAGTCAGATCCATCTAGGATTTCTTGTGCTGCTTCAGCTTTTATGAGGAGCAATAAGTCCGTCACTTTTTTTCATTTTCCAGTTGCTTTGTCTCTCTTTTATAGCGAAGTGTTAATCCATTCATGCCCCTCTAGAAATGCAACAGAAACTGCATGAGAACCTGACAAACCTTACAAAGCCACTCAAGAACTAGCAACCCAACAGATCTGTCACATCAACAGGCACAATAGGAAGGCTTGCCATTATTGCCATTTTTCCCAAGCTCAAAATGCTCCACAGAGAAGATATATTAAGAGCAATTTTCAGCAAATAAAATATTATGGAGGTGAAGTCACAGTAGTAGTTATAGTATAAGTCCCTGAGCTTTCAATATTTCAAAGACGTTTCCTCAATTATGGCCTGATTATGGTGAAAAAGGTATACTTCAATTTTGGAAAAATACATCTGCCCCTACTCTTAAAATGTGGATCACAAACATGTCTGAGACGCTACATTGTGAAAATATGAGACTTGCCTTAGCAGGAAAATCAGAGCAATTTTCAAAGACATGGATTCCTTTCATTGATTCATTACAAGGATAGTATGGTGCAACACAACTTCGGAATTCAACCGATTTACGGACTGGGTGATGGGTGGGGAGAGAAATGAAGCAGGTATATCAACACGTTTTGGTTTTCTTTTCCGTTTTTGTCTTTTTATTTCTTTACGTTTTTCCTATTTCTTTTACTTACTCACTCTTTGACTACACTCAATTGGTAGTTTAGGGGTTTATTCTTACGCATTCACGCTCTCTTTCATTTTCTTTCTTTCTTTCATTTTCTGCTCTTTCTCTCTTTTTCTATTTCATCTTTGCTAAAGTTAAAATTGAAGCTGTACAATAAATATATTATGTCATATGCCGCGGTTTATACTTTTGTACACTGCTTCTAATTTAAAAAATAATTTAAAAAAATTTTTTTTTAAACAAACAAAAAAAAAACATAGTAAGTCCAGAAATTAATAAGTGCATCGCAGTTATAGTAATGGGGTCATACGGCATGAAAACAGTCCCTTCAGCCCAGCTCGTCAATGCCGACTAAGGTGCCCCATCTAAGTGAGTTCCAGTTGCCCACATGGTTCAAGGACTGCCAGTGCAAAATGTTTTTGATGACAATATTTGGGATTATGGGCAGCATGGTGGCGCAGCAGTAGAGTGGCAGCATTACAGCACCAGAGACCCAGGTTCGATCCTGTCTACCGGTGCTGTCTGTTTGGAGTTTGTACGTTCTCCCTGTGACCATATGGGTTTTTTTCCGGGATCTCTGCATTCCTCCCACATTCCAAAGATGTGCAGGCTAATTGGCTTGGTAAAATTGTAAATTGTCGCTAGTGTGTAGGTTAGTGTTAGTGCGCGGGGATCGCTGTTCGGCGAGGACCCGGTGGGCCGTAGGTCCTGTTTCCGTGATGTATCTCTAAATTAAACTAAACTCAATAATAGATAGTCACAAAAAGCTGGAGTAACTCAGCTGGCAGGCAGCATCTCTGGAGAGAAGGAATGGGTGATGTTTCAGGTCAGGACCGTTCTTCAGACTTGTCCTAAATCATAGGCCTTTGTGTGCAATAAAGTTGGCCGAGCTTACTGAACAAGATGGAAAGTAATTTCACCACTTTGTCCAATATTGTCAAGCATGCTAAAGAATAAAAACATACCATGAATGCAAGTGTGGAATAAGAAGCAATGAGGTAATGAGCAGCTAAATGACTTGAGTTACAGACCCTCCCTGACTTGCGCAATATGCGACTTACGTGAGCTCACACTTATGTAAACAATTCTGTACTCAGTCCCCAGTGCAATCAAGGTAGTTAGTAATTTCCACAACACTGAATGATCACTCAGGTTTACATTGGAAACAAGGTGGCAATGGCGGCAATGTTTACCCAGAAGGCCATGCACCGCAGGAAGTTCCTCAATGGTGAGATGGAACTGAAGCCACCAATGGCGGCAGTGCTTACCCAGAAGGCCGTGCATGGCAAAAAGTTCCCCAGACACAACCGGCTGCCATGGAGACACTTAACAGACACGATGGATGATGTGGCCTTGGATTATGGAAAATCACCATACGGACAGTTTTCTAGGAGAGCACCCCACCACCTCCCACCACCACTGGCCTGATATAACAGGGGGCGGGGGGGGGGGGGGGGGGGGGGGGGGAAGGAGGTCACCGGTACTCCCTCAGTGTTGCTCTAATGCAAAACCAGAGCTTGATTTTCTGACTGAGTTCAGTTCGAATTCAGTCAATCTGAATTGTGACATTGGTTTGTTCCAAGCTCGTTGTGGAAGAATTATTGCATTAATTATGGCTTTGTCAAAGGAGATTTGTTTGGCCTTTCACCTTAACTCCATTGATGCATGATCACAATTAAGGAGGAAGTTTAAATTATGTTCCCTTTAGCCTGCTGCTCAGTCTATCAACAGAATTTTGTTCTTGCATTCCAATGGCCATCTCTTATTTCCTTTATTGGTGAAACTGTGATTTGTTTAATTATATGATAACCCTGCTGAGGCAGCCACATTGCTAAATGCATTATCTAAAAAATGACTGAGAGCTGGAATGAGAAACTACTGCTCAGAAGTTTTGCTGTGAAGCATTTATGGACAGCATCCAAACTAATTATTAAATTCATGCTGAGCAGACAATTGCATTCTAAACAATCATTGTTTATTCTTTATTGTAGATATTTTAAATTAAACAAGTTAATTATCATTTAACATTTAGATCATCTTTGGAATCAAACAAGTTGCCTCTGTGTTAAAATAGATGCAGTTGGCTAGGGCACATTCAGCAACAGTCCTGTGGGAAGGGTTTGGGGAATCATTCCACTGTGAGCCCTCCTGAATATGTCTCAATTTCTGAGTGGGTTGCGTAAAGAGGATTACTATCATAATAAGAAGAGCACAAGTTATATGACGTTACTGAAAAGGGTTGATACTGCTCTTAAACTAGCACCCCACCCCTCGGGCTGCCGGGACCATTAGCTTACTTTAGAGGTACAGCAAGGAAACAGGCCCTTCGGCCCAACTGAGTCCACCCTGATCACCTTTTCCACGACTTCTATGTTATCCCACTTTCACCTCCACTCCCTGCATACTAGAGGCAATTTAGAGACGCCAATTAACCTGCAAACCCACACGTTTTTGGAATGTGGGTTGAAACTGGGGCACCGGGAGCAAACCCGTGCGCTCACAGGGAGAACATGCAAACTCCACGCAGACAGCACCCAAGGTCAGAATTGAACCTTGGTCTCTGCCGCTGGGAGGCAACAGCTCTACCAGCTGAGTGTATTCATCTCAGTGCCACTGATTTCAGTTTAATCTGGGCTTCTTAAAGCCTCACTTGATTAACTACTATCTTGATGTCAAGATAAATAACTCTTCACTCTCCTTTGGAATTCAGTTCCTCTGTCTGTGCGCAGGACAATGCCGTGATGAAGTCTGTGGAAGGCGGTGCTGATGAAACCCAGTCGGACCATCAGCAAGCAAATTATTGGGGAGGAAGTGACCCTCAAAATCACTGTCAGTGACAACTTCCATTGTCTTGCGGAGGGGACTCAGGCCTGTTTCCACGCTGTATCTCCAAAGTCTAATGTCTAAAGTTGGTGATGCTCTTGGAGGGGCATCCTCTAGTTAGCTACTAGTTAGTCCAGCTAGAAGAAGGCTCCCAACTCGAAACATCGTCTGTTCTTTCCCTCCACTAATGCTGCCTGACCCGCTGAGTTCTTCCAGCACTTTGTGTGTTGCTCAAGATTCCAATATCGGCAGTCCCTTATGTCTCCTCTAGTTAGCTGTTTAATTGTCCACCACCATTCACAACCAGATGTGGCTAGACTCCAGAGCTGTGTTCTTTTTTGCAAAACTATAGCAGTATTGTCAGACCCGTGATCAGCACCAATTTTATTAATAAATCTGGTAGCAGTGTGTTTAGCTTTGGTTTAACTGTTTAACTTTATCGGTCTCATTGAACTAGCAAGTGGCTTTTCTCCAGATATGCTGCATGACCTGCTAGGTTACTCCAGCCTTTTGTGTTTATCTTCAGTTTACACCAGCAGCCGCAGTTCCTTCCAACACAAGCCCTGTAATTAGATCCACACTGAGTTTAGTTTAGTTAAGAGATACAGCGTGGAAAGTCCGCACCGACCAAGTCCGCATGGACCAACGATTCCCGCACATTTAATACTATCCTACACAAACTAGGGACAATTTACACATTTATCAGGCAATTAACCTACAAACCTGTATGTCTTTGGAGTGTGGGAGGAAACTGAAGATCTTGGAAAAAACCCAACCGGTCACGGGAAGAACGTGCAAACTCCGTGCAGACAGCACCCGTAATCAGGATCGAACCCGGCACTAGCGCTGCAAGCGCTGTAAGGCAGCAACTCTACCGCTGCGCCGTGGTGCCGCCCAGAGAAGGGGAGAAAATACTTATTTTTGCATAGATTTGGTTCAGTTGAAATTCCAGTAATTTTTTCTCACCAAATTTAATTAGATTCATTGACATTATTATTGAATTACAAATTGTGTGATATCAATCATTTGAGTACAGACTACAATCAAAATTACCCCAACAAAGAGAGTGATTTGGTCCGTGACTGAGTTATAATCTGAAGAATCACATTGCATGCCACTGAATGATTCATGGTTAATATTTGCAAGGATGTTTTGGAATTTAAATGTGTCCTATTATTTTTTTCAAAGACAAAGGGGGTACCTGTTGAAAAATGATTCTGCAAATTAAATATTCCACATTATGTGTGGAAAATGTTATTACATTTCACAAGGGTGGTGGTTTTCACACAAAGGGCGGTGGGTGTATCAAACAGGTTGCCAGAGGTAGTTGAGACAGGGACTATCCCAAAATTTAAGAAACTGTTAGACAGGTACATTAATAGGAGAGGTTTGGAGGGATATGGACCAAACGCAGGCAGGTGGGATTAATGTAGCTGGGACATGTTGGCTGGTGTGGGCAAGTTGGGCCGAAGGGCCTGAATCCACACTGTATCACTGTATGCTTCTATGACATGAATATAATTATTTAATGAGCAAGAGAGCAGTCTCATGAATGATTACGCTCCTTTCATGCCCTCTCGACTTGCCTAGTCTTTTGCAGCTCTCTGATATATATGCAGAGCAATCAATCTTTTTTTTCTGGAAATTCAATTTGGATGCTTCTTGCCAGAGCCCCGGTGTAGGGGAGAATCATTTCATTATCTGAAAAGATAAAGCTTCCCAAGAAAACAGCCACAAACTGCTTTCCAACAACAAATTGTAATCTCTTCATGAGTGAGTGATGTCTAATCAAAACAAAATGGAGTTACTGGGTTGAAACTTTTTAACGTGGAATAAACATAAATAATGGAACTGAATATGTGAAGCATGTCATACAAATCTAAGTGATAGGTTGCCTTTTATAAAACTTCTTTCTGCTGAAGGCAATTGAAAATAAATCTTATTTTTCCAAAAAGCGTTATTTGCTTTGAAGGTACATATTAAGCAGTCTGTGTTGGTGGTTAAGACATTGTATTTGGCCAGTATCTATCGGATTTAAAATGAATCATTTTTGACCACTAATTATCTATAATGTCTTACCGTGTTTTGGTATCTTTAGTCCATTCTTCAAGCCATTGGACTCACAATCTGACCTCCACGGCCACTTGTTAAAGCTCTTTGAAACACAACTGCTAAACCTCTTTGGAACTGCAGATGCTGGTTTATACTGAAGATAGACACAAAGTGCTGGAGTCTTCTTCTTCTTTCGTGTGGCGTGCACAGCCTAACGTTGTAGGACAACTTGTTCTATTTGATCTTCCGTTTGTGCACTTCGAGTTGATTGCATTAGTCGAAACAGGGCGGACCATGTAGAGGTTGCAATCTTCCACCCCAAGTGCTGGAGTAACTCAGTGGATCAGACAACATCTCTGGAAAAAAAGGATGGGTGAACTTTCGGTTTGGTTCTGAAGAAGGGTCTCAACCCAAAACGTCACCCATCCTTTTTCTCCAGAGATGTTACCTGACCCGCTGAGTTCCTCCAGCATTTTGTGTCCATCTTTGAAACACATCAAATCAGCTACTGATTATTAATCGGCTATATTCTTTTCCATGCCCAATTATCCAAGTTGTTTATCTCATTGCTGCTTCTGAATCTTGACATACAAAATTAGCCACCACATTTCCTTGCATTGCAGTGGTGACAATTTTCAAATAGTTAATTAGCTGCTGCAAAGTGCTTTGCGTCACTTTAAAACGGAAATATACAAAATGCTGCAGTAAGTCAACGTTAGGCAGCATCCCTGGGGAACATGGACCGGTGACATTTCAGGTCGGGACCCTTCTTCAGACTGATTGCAGGGGTGGGAGGTGGGGGGAAGAAACTGAGGAGAGTGGATGGGCAGACAAAGCATGGCAGGTTGAGCATTGTGAAGTTAGAGGATTGACGAGATGTGAGTTCTGTGAGCAAGGGGAAGGGAGGGGAGGTCAGGAGGGCTCAGGGGAAGGGAGGGAGAGGGAAAAGAAGTAGGGGGGGGGGTTCAGGGGGTGTGTTTTGTAGAGGTTATCTAAAGTTGGAGAACTTTCCTTGGTAAACCAGTTCTGCAGATCCTTGTTTCCACGAGTTTATTAAAATATTCATTTAATTCCAGTTTCTTTTCCATTCTCCTTCTCTCTATTTCCCAGGAATTATTTTTTCTTTGCCCTCGTTAAGCTTTCCTCTTTCTACCTTCTGTGCTGATCAGCTCAGGGTATATCAAGCAGCAGTGACCTGAATCTATCTGGATTCTGCTGCGATGTACCGCCTACAGCAGGCCCCTCAAACAGTGCAGCAAAATTCATTAGACTGATGAATTAGAATGGCAGAACTGCCAGAAGGGCAGCACAGTGGCGCAATGGTAGAGCTGCTGCCTAACAGTGCTTGCAGCGCCAGAGACCCTGGTTCGATCCCGACCACCAGGTGCTGTCTGTATGGAGTATGTATGAACTCTCCGTGACCACGTGGGTTTTCTCTGAGATCTTCAGTTTCCTCCCACACTCCAAAGACATACAGGTATGTAGGTTAATTGGCTTGTTGTATGTGCAAATTGTCCCTAGTGTGTGTGGGATAGTGTCAGTGTGCGGGGATCGCTGGTTGGCCCGGACTCGATGGGCCAACTTGCCTGCTTCCACGCTGTATCTCCAAATTAAACTAAACTATTGGTGAAAAATTAGGTTTTCAGCAGTTAAGAAGAGGGATCTTGTTAAAACATAGAAAATTATGACAGAGCTAGAGAGATTGGATGCAGGTTGTTTTTTTTCTGGCTGGGGGTTAGGGGCACCTGGAATGAGAGACTATAGCCTCACAATATAGGAAATATCAATAAAGATTGAAATAAGGAGAATTTCTTCTTCAGTGAGAGGTGAACCTGTGACATCTTGTTCACAGGAGATAAGGGAATCTTTAGACTTTAGAGATACAGAGCTGCCACAGGCCCTTCGGCCCATCGAGTCAGCACCGACCAGCGATCGCCCCACACACCAACACTATCCTACACACAATTTACAATTTTTAAAATCCAAGCCAATTAACCTACAAACATGCGCATTTTTGGATTATGGGAGGAAACTGGAGCACCCGGGGAAAATCCACGAGGTTACGGGGAGAAAGTACAAACTCCGTACAGACAGCATCCGTAGTCAGGATCAAACCAGGTTTCTCTGGCGCTGTAAGGCAGCAGCTGCGCCAATGTGTCCTAATCACTGAACATATTTCAGAAGGAGGCACATAAATTTCTAGATCCCAAAGGCATCAAAGATTATGGGGAGAGGCAGAAGTATTTGACCAGTAACGATTGGATTAGAAATGAACTGTTTTTGACCACCAAATCTCTACAATGCCTTACCATGTTTTCGTATCTTTAGTCCATTCCATGGAACTCCTTAGTATGGAGATGATCAGCCGTAATCTTACTGCATGGTGGAGCCAACATGAAGGGCCAAATGGCCATCTTAGAACATGGAAAGTGGGATTGTACGGCACAGGAATAGGCCCTTCGGCCAACAATGCTTCTGCCGAACATGATGCTAATACCAACCCTTTTGCTCGGGTAATCTTTTCCTATTTTCTATGCTTCTGTGAGCCCTAATGCTGCTTCCACAAGCTCCCCCAGTGTCATGGACCCCCTGCTGGGGTCAACATCCCCAGTATTGTGGCTTCAGTTGTGCTGAGTTGGTTCTGGTGGGTCAGCGGTGTTGTTCAATTATATCCCGTCAAATATGAGGCTGCAAAAGCAGCAACTCCAAAACAGCAGCAGATTACTAAGTGCATATAGGATATTCACAAAAACTAATTGAAAACAGTGTTAGATTTATGTGGGCGTGATGGTGGTGCAGTGGTAGAGTTGCTGCCTTATAGCGCCTGACTATGGCTGCTGTCTGTACGGAGTTTGCACGTTCTCCCCGTGACCTGCATGGGTTTTTTCTGTGATCTCCGGTTTCCTCCCACACTCCAAAGACGTACATGTTTGTAGGCTAATTGGCTTGGTATAATTTCTAAATTGTCCCTAGTGTGTCTAGGATAGTGTAAGTATGCGTGGATCGCTGCTCTGTGCGGACTCTGTGGGCTGAACGGCCTGTTTCCGTGCTGTATCTCTGAACTATGCAAAGCTATCTACACTGAATCATGTGAGCCTCTACCTGGTGACTGTCCAAAATGGAGAAGGGGCATTCAGGATAGCACTGAGAACTTTATGTCCACTAGCCAGGAGCATCGAGAGGCCAGGTGTAAATGGCAGAAGGAGAAGGCAAAATTCCAAACCACTCACACACACAGCCGTCCCCTCATGCATCTACTGCCTCACCTAAGGCAGAGTCTGCAGGGCTCACATTGACCTCATCAGCAACAGGAGAACATGCCAAGCCAAGCCATTCTCAGCCCTTAGAAGAAATGAAGATACCAAGCAGGTGAGAGCCTTAGCAGGAAAGTAGCTTTTGGCCGCTGGAAATGTGCAGATTAGAACAGTTGTGATTAGGCTCCATTACTATAAAATTCAAACAATGCTTCAGCCCTTGCTGCCTTGTAAATTCAGTTGCAGAATGAGTTCCTCTAGCCATGCTGAGGCTCTTCAAGCTTTGATGCTTCTACGCAAGGTGGATGAAGGTACAAAATCAACAAGAATGTTTTGGCTAATAATGAGGGACTTTTTGACCTCAAGGTGTCTGTGCAAATTAATAGTAAGATTAAATGAGAAGTTACCAGTTTGAAGTTTGATCTTTATTTTATGAGGAGTTATGATGAGGGATTATGTGAAGACCCCACCAGCACACATGCGCGACATTCTTCAAAGCAGCGGTGTGAAATCACAGATAACAGAGTTGACTAAGATAGTAAGATAAGAGAACCAGCATACCAGTTGACCTTTATAATAGAGGGTTTTGGAGCGGAGGGCATGTAATCCCTCATCGTAACTCCTCATAAAATAAAGATCGAACTTAAAACTGGTAAGTTCTCATTTAATCTTACTATTTTACTTCGGAGTCATGTGAGTGACTACGTGAAGATTTTAAAGCTCTGTGATTTCATGCCCTAGAAACGAGCCCATGCTCACACACTGCCATAATGACAAATGGAGGAAGTATGTTAACGTATTTCAGATATGAAACTGTGCTGAAAAACAAGAGGATATTTATTTAACAAATAACAATAATAATACCCCTACTTCGGGGAAATTATAATACAGAACTTAAAATTGTGTCTGCAAACGTCTCAGGTGCGACCACGGGTTTATTATAGAACCGCTGAAAGGTTTTCTCATTAGCCCAACCCGCCATTGCAAGGATGTGATCCACAGGAACTTCCATCATCCTTGTCATCGATGTAGATGCAGCCTTGGTGGAGTGAGATTTAAAAACATCAGTGTCCACCCCAGCTGCACCCAATACCAATCTTGAAATAGTTTGCACGGTGACTCTGTGATGACGACGTTTGTGACTTATAAGCAGAGCCCTTTCCGTGCCCCTGAGACACTTGGTGACCTCCAGGTAGTGTAAAAGGTATGCATAGGCGGCTGTCTACGGGGTAAGCCAGGAAATCCAACTTGCGGCCAGATGATCCAGGCCTGTTTTGTTTGAGGGACTCCTGAATGAAGAAAGTTACCTTATTGTTGGAAATAATCATGGCGTCCATACTTAGCTTGTGTAGGGACTGGACCCATTGTGCGGCCATGAGTGCCATCAGCATTACCATTTTATATGTAAATTTGGCTAAGGAAAGACGTAACTGGTGCCCACCCTCGGAGCATGGTTAACACAATGCCAATATCCCAGGTCTGGGAATATCTATGCCTGGGGGGATTTGAGTTGAAAATACCCCTCATAAGTTTAGACACCAAGGGGTGAGACCCAACTGCAAGATGATCTAAACCTTGTCCGAGATATGAGGATAGGGCACTCCTGGCACAGTTGATGGCACTGTAGCTTAAACCTTCATCAAAATGAAGGCTTGCCAAGAACTCCAGCACTTCCGTAATGGTGGCTGTGTCGTATGTGGTGTTTGTCTTGGTACAAAACACCTCCCATTTTTTGACGTAAGTGAGGTATTGTTTCCTGGTGGACTCCCTGCACGATGCCGTGATGATATTCATTGTTCGGTCCGAAAGTCCAAATTCCAGGAGTGGCCTTTTCAAACCCTGCAAACCAATAGGTTCATCCGGTCATGGCACGGGTGACTCTCCCCTGTCACAGGATGTACCAGTAAACTCGGACGTTTGCGTATTGGAATGCATGGTTCTGAGACCATGTCCAGTACCACAGGGAACCATGGTTGAGTAGGCTAGTCGGGTACAGCCAGAATACCGGATGCGGAGTCTTGTTGAATTTTCTGCAAGACCCGACTGATGAGGCAGAATGGGGGAAATGCATAGAAAAACAAATCCCCCCAGTGTAGCGAGAAAGCATCCATCGCTACTGCCCCACAGTCTGGTTCCCATGCAACATATGTTGGTATTTGGTGATTGAGTCTGGATGCAAAAAGGTCGATATCTGGTGTTCCATACCGATCTACAATATCGGCAAACACTTTGTGGTCCAACATCCATTTGGTGTTGTCATTAAACTTGTGTGACCTGGTGTCCGCCACTGTATTTAGCTTACCCGGAAGGTAAGTGGCTGATATCCAAATGTTCCTTTCTAAGCACCAGTGCCAGATTGTATTGACCAAATTCATCACAAGATATCGACTTAATTCCACCCATATGATTAATGTAAGCCACCACGGTGGTACTATCAATTTGTAGGCATACATGCAGATGGTGCATGTCTGAACAGTAAGCCCGGAGTCCATGAAATGCTCCCAGCATTTCTAGATTATTAATTCCCAGTGCCGGGAGTAAGGTTAATTCATGTGTATTCCATCTACCACCGCAACTGGAGGTGGTATTAGTTGCTCCCCAGCCTTGAGCGCTGGCGTCAGTTTGTAGTTTTACCGAGGGGTTTGTGATTGTAATGGGATTAGAGCAATGTCGAGCATTGTCTATCCACCATTGTAATTCCAATTTTGCTTTTGCTGGTAATTGCATTGGCCTGTCAAAATGACCAGCATGGTGTTTGAGTGCTGCAATTTTTGCTCTTTGTAGGTTTTGGTAATGCAAGGGGCCAAATTGTTTGGCTGGAAAGGCATCCACAAGCTTCTCAATTACCCTGGCTACTTGCCGAATAGATGGTTTACTGATGCCAGCAAGGCTGTTACATGCTTCTATCAAGTCTGACACTTTGTACGCTGGCAAAGTGACAGACATATGAACAGAGTCAATCGTGAATCCCAAATAGTCCATACTGGTAGAAGGCATTAATTTGGATTTGTCTGGATGGATGATAAACCCCAGTTTTTGAAATAAGTACTCAGTGGCTGAGACAGCCAATTTGGCCAACTCCAAGGTTTTCCCCACAATTAAAATGACATCGAGGTATGCCATAACAATATGTTTTTGTTTTCTGAGACACACTAAAGCTGGTTTCAATAATTTGGTAAACAGTCTGGGTGCTGATGTTAATCCATTAGGCAGCGCTTTATACTGCCAGAGCTGCCCCATCCAGGCAAATTTCAAATATCTGTGATGATCTTTGTTTATTGGTACTGAATAGTATGCATCTTTTAGGTCGATGCAAGCCATGACGTACCTCTTGGAAACTAGTTGTTTGGCAGTAACAAAAGCTTCCATTTTGAAGTGGGCGTACTGCACGAAAGTATTCAGTGTGTCAAATCAATAATGATGCAGCATCTGCCGCCTTTTTTATTTTTGGTGAAGATGTTCAATACAAACTCATGAGATTCATTTTTGATTTTCTCAATTACCCCTTTTGTATGTAGTCTTAAGAGTTCAGCATGACCGTTCTATCTTTCTTTCTGTGAAAGTACAAACTTTCGACTAGGTGCATGCTGAACAGGAAGGGAAAGTTTGTGAACAAATTCAATTTTGTATCCATGAATACTTTGCAGTATGAAAGGATCAGAAGTTATAGAACTCCATGCATCCCGAAACAAGTGTGACCGTCCCCCAATCCGTGAAGAGGTTACACATGCAATGTTCCTGAGGCAACCAGACCCACCTACGTCCATGGTTACCGGCAGTGCTGCATTGGTTTCCTCTGCCCTTGTCTCCTGGGAGGTGGAGGCGCTGTGGTGTGGGGGTAGCGCATCTTCCAAGAAGGCCGTGCTGGGTCATGGTCTAAAAAAGACCATTGGGCAGGTTGGACGGCCTTTGAGCTTTCACCAGCAGGTGTTCGGTCGCTGTGGTAGCGTGGTTTGCTGGTGGATGCATAGGGGTGCTGTCGCCACAGGTATGAGGACTTGGTGGCAGCCGGCACTTTTATCATGCCTTTGCCTCTTCATCGAGGTCTTTTACCTGCTTAGGCAGGTTGGCCCCGAATAGTAGTGTAGGCGGCTGTGCACTGCTGGGTCTGCACAACCCCGCGAACGTGGGATTCAGTGCAGGTCGGATGACATTCTTTCTGTAACAGTTAATCTCAAACTGAGTGTTACAGAGGAGTGCTAGAGCATCCTGTAGCTCTTCCGACATCTCCACCCCATCCACTGACCTGGCAACGGCCGTAATCCCAGAAGCCAGTAGTTTTAGGATTTTTTGGAGTTTTACTTCCTGGCTTCTGATGCCAGGGCTCATGTTACCCCAGATGGGGTTGTTGACTGCAGGCACGTTTTCTCAGGAGCTAGGTATTTGGCTGCGGTGTCATTAATGACCTGTTCCTGAAGTTGATTAGTTGCCATGTAGTTTATACTGGCTGCCAACTTCGGCTGCAACGGCAGCCCTTTTTGGGTAGGCATCGCAAATTTTGATACCATGCCCAGTAGCTCCTCTTCTGCCCCTAGCATTGGTGTTTCTTCAGCCACACTCCTCTCTTCAGAGTCAGCCCAGTCCTGACTCCTTATGCTCCCCTGCGAGGAGGGCGAGACATTTGGCAGCCCTGTAAAGGGTGCTGCCGTGGGTCTGCGAGGAGACCCACTGTGACCATACCCCTGCTGTAGCAGGTCACGTTGGAGCAACCGCTCCATGTGGGATAATCCGCTCCATGTGGGATAATCGACCGCTGTCGCTTCCCGCCGGTGGGGTGTCCTCCAGCCGAGTCAACGGACCTGCCCGACTTCCGGGTGGCTTTGCCGCCAGTCCGAGGAGCTCCTGCGGGATGTAGCGGCATGAAGTCGGGGGCTGCGGTTTGAATCAGCAGCTCTGGAGAACTCGACCGCTGCTGGTTGCCTCCTTCGCGGTCCTCGGCAGCTAGTTTGGCAGCGGCTCGTTTGGACTTCGTCCTCAATTCCATCTTGGTGTGCTCTGTAAGAAAAATACTATCAGAGCTGACAACGACCTCAGGAATGGTAGGTACCACCTGCGGGCCGTTTTTAAACATACGCTGGAGGAGCGACGCTCCTCCTGCCTGTCGCTTCGCAATTCGTTCGACGATATGTCGCGTATGCATCTGGCGGGGTCTTCACGTAGTCACTCACATGACTCCAAAGTAAAATTGGTCTATAAAGTGATTAATTAGTAGATGTACCCCTTGAAATACAGCATGACTGAGAGAATGTTCAGAGGGAACGCACGCAGAACGGAAACAAGTGAGAGATTAAGAGTGTCACTGACAGGAGGACATATCTATCAAGGGTATTCACATAGAAAGGAACCGCAGATAGTTGGTATATAACAAGGATAGACACAAAGTGCTGGAATAGCTCAGTGGATCACACAGCATCTCTGGAGAGAAAGGATGGGTGACTTTTTGGAACGGGACCCTTCTTTGGACCCGAAACGTCATTCATCCTTTATCTACAGAGATGCTGCCTGATGCATTGAGTTACTTCCACACTTTGTATGCTATCACACAGCATCTGCAGTTTCTTTCTACACGTTTTGTCTAGTCCATTATGAAATAATCTCAAGGTGTGCCTACTTTGAAGAAGTTCTCCTCCTCTCCCCGACTGTCTGAAGAAGGGTCCCGACCCAGAGCGTCACCCATCCTTTTTCTCCAGAGATGCTGCCTGACCCGCTGAGTTACTCTTTGTGTCCATCAAGAGTATTCGGAGAACAATTCTTTCATCTCAACCCAGTAGACCATCATTGGATCTTGCGAAGTGGGCCCAACAACTGTCTCTGCCACACCATGCCACTCTTTCTGTCTCCTACCGGTTTGCTGGTCCCTATGCCTTTAAAAGATTTTATAAAATATATAATTGTTACTTTTTTTGCAATCATTATCTTTCTTTCATTATTTAGTTTATTTTTTAGTTTAGTTTAGAGATACAGCACGGAAACAGGCCCTTCGGCCCACCAGGTCCACGCCAACCAGTAATCCCTGCACATTAACACCATCTTACACCCACTAGGGACAATTTTTAATTTACCAAGCCAATTAACCAACAAACCTGTACATCTTTGGCGAGTGGGAGGAAACTGAAGATCTCTGAGAAAACCCAAGCAGGTCATGGGAGAGAATGTACAAACTCCGTACAGACAGGACCCGTAGACGGGATCGAACCCGGGTCTCCGGCGCTGCATTCGCTGTAAGGCAGCAACTCTACCACTGCGCCACGATGACCGTCCTACGTTCTTTATCTCTCTACATCATCATCTATATCTCTCGTTTCCCTTATCCCAAACCGGTCTGAAGAAGGGTCTCATCCCGAAACGTCACCCATTCTTTCTCTCCAGAGATGCTGGCTGTCCCACTGAGTGACTTCAGCTTTTTATGTCTCTCTTCGGTTTAAACTAGCGTCTGCAATTCCTTTATACCTACAAATTATTCTTAATATTTAGACTCTGATAGATCTGTAACAGGAAGGAGAGAGGCGGATAGAGGATGGCATTGTTAAGAGTAACCCTAAACTCGCCTATGTCCATCACTGTTATTTAGATTAAAAGTAACTACAGTGTCAGGTACAACAACACAATACTCAGAGCCAATTTTTTGAGACAATTTTCATGGTAATGGAAGGAACGCTTTAATCATAAATATTTTATTAGCTTCATGATGCATGGTTTATACTACTTCACAATGTCTTGCATTTTTAATGTTGTTTATAAAAGCAGCTATTACATTCATAAATTCCCTTGATAATTTGAAGCTTTATAACTTTGTAAAGCAAGTGTTTGATAGCTCGCTTTGATGATGTAACATTATTTTAACAGAATAATAAATACTTTTGTTTCAATGGACGACATGGTTTTTCATCAATGTAATTTGAAATAAGGAAGTGTATTAATTGGAAGCTGGTCTGCATTGCCTAAAGTGATTTTGGTAATAATGTGTTGCCTTACTTTAGCTTGAACTGTGTGGTGTTTGCACATGCTCCCTGTGACCTTGTGGGTTTCCTCCATTGCGCTGGATTCCCCCACATACGAAGATGTTCATTTGTAGGTTAATTGACTTCTGTAAACTGCCCCTAGTGTGTAGACAAAAAGTGCTGGAGTAACTCAGGCAGCATCTCTGGAAAGGAGGAATGTGTGACGTTTCGGGCCGAGACCCTTCAGATTGAGAGTCAGAGGAGAGGGAGTCTAGAGATATAGAAGGGTAAGGTGAAAACGACAGATCAAAGCAGATGATAATAAGGAAACATAAAATGGTTCATTGTTAGGAGCTTTTGACCTTCTCCCTGAGACCCTGTGGGTGCTCCGGTTTCCTCCTATATTCCAAACAAGTGCAGGTTTGTAGGTTAATTTACTTCTGTAAATTACCCCTAGTGTGTAGGATGTGAAAGTGGGATAGCATAGAACAAGTGTACAGGAGATAGATGGACTTGGAGGGCCGTATGGCCTGTTCTATGCTCTGTTTCCAAACAAAACAAAATATGCCTTGATGTTTTTCAAATGCAGACTAAACATCAAAGCTCTTCTGTTTATTTGAACATTTTTTACTTTCATGAACTTCTCCAAGATGTTTCAATGGATTTTCATCACCAAAGCAAAGAAGAATTCACATGAATCAATCCCAATTCTGTTGCTGAAGAAGGGTCTCGACCCAAAACATCACCTATTCCTTTGCTCCATAGATACTGTCTCACCCGCTGAGCTTCTTCAGCACTTTTGTCTACCTTTTGACAATCATGTAATTTGCTTGCGATTTGTTTACGGATCAGTTATATCATTTTGCCTTCTTGAACGCAATGAAAATGATGGTTTTCAAGTAAGCACATTATCGTGAATTCAGTGAATGATTTCAAACATACTTTTGTTATGATAATCTAATTGAGATGTTTCTTGATCCATCCTCCAAACTAATTGTGTGAAGGATTATTTTTATGAGTTGTCTGCATAGATTCTCTGAATTACAATTGTGAAAACATTTGCACCTGAAACCATAGCTTAATTTAGACAGTTGGTAGACCTCAAATGGAAATCAGATAGGTCCTTAAATTTTGTTTTAATTAGGGTGGCACGGTGGCACAGAGGTAGAGCTTCTGCCATACAGCACTATCAGCACCAGAGTCCTGGGTTCGATCCTGACTATGGATGCTGTCTGTTCGTAGTTTGTACGTTCTCCCAGTGACTGACGTGGGTTTTCTCCGAGATCTTCGGTTTCCTCCCACACTCCAAAGATGTACAGGTTTGTAGGTTAATTGGCCTGGTATAAATGTAGATTGTTCCTAGTGTGTGTAGGATGATGTTAGTGTGTGGGGATCGTTGGTCAGTGTGGACTCTGTGGGCCGAAGGGCCTGTTTCCACGCTAGATCTCTAAAACTAAAAACTGAAAAATAAATCTACCTTACTGATATCTGGCTGAGAGCTAACGTTATTTGATTTGGATTCATTGCCAAAGTAGGCTCTCATCCTGTTCAATATTTTTTACAGAATCTAAAAATTCTGAGAATCCTTTAGAATTATCATGCGTCTGTAATCTGTTTTAGGGCAAATATAATTACAGCGTTATTCACGTAATCCTTAAGCTCACTATATTTTTGAGTGTTAATAACAAGAAAAATCAAAACGTGGGAGGCAGACAGTGAATCCATTTCCGAATGCACAAGGCCAGCTGTAATCAGGTATAGTTTTCTCTTTGACTGGATAGCACGCAAATAAAAAGCCCCTCACTGTATCTCAGTACACATGACAATAATAAACTAAATAGAAGCTATCGAATAAGCTGCGGACTACTTCTGTAACACAAAAGTTGACCCTGACTTTTTCTACAGGTTTTACTAGCTAATTAACTTTATTCACGATTTTTGGTGAAGGTTGCTGTCTAACAAAAATAGGTGTTCAATACAGAAAGAGTATTTATTTATCCAGTTTATCATTCCCAATGAGAAGTTTGAAATTAAATGTAAATAAATTTGCTGCCTGTCATTACCAGAAGTGTGTATTTGATTGCAGCATGTGCTGCTGTTGCTCTTCGTAAGTTTATGTTATAGGAGCAGAGTTAGGCCATTCAGCCCATCAAGTCTACTCTGTCATTCAATAAAAGGCTGATCTATCTTTCTCTCTCCACCCTCTTATCTTCTTGCCTTCACTTGTTGTCAAGACTGATGTTCCAGACATAGCCTGTTCCCTGTCAATCAAAGGAACAAGTACATATTTGGAACATTAAGCTGTTGTGGTTATGCTTAAGAAACATTCCATTCTGCTATATTAAATATCCACAAAAGTCTTAATTTAGTGTCCCAATGAGTTGATGTAATAAACTAAACTAAACTAAAGCTGACTGGCAACAGAATCATCCTACCACAACCAGAGAGCAGTGCTGAACTACTATCTACCGCATTGGTGATCCTCGAACTACCCTTGATTGGAATTTGCTGGCTTTGCCTTACACATCACAGATTTCTAGATTTTATCATAAAATCTGGAAAAGTTCCTCTTTAGACCATCCTGCGGTCTCCAGAATTTGGTCGAGCGGCATGTCCTGCACCTTTGCCGCGGACATTGATACCGCCCTTGTGGAGTGAGATTTAAACACATCAGTGTCTACTCCCGTTAATCCAGAACCTGTTTATCCATCTAGAAATAGTTTGTACTGTCACTTTTGTATATGTTTCTTGTGGGTAATGAACATTGGTGTCTCACAATCTCGGAGACTCTTAATTCAATATATATTAAATCAGATGCTTAACCACACACAATGTTTAGTTGACAGAATATGTCTTAAAGATTACATTGGTTCCAGCCTTTCTTGGCTTGCTTTGCTTGCTTAGATCATTGACATAAAATGTCATTTTATCTAAAGACAACTGCATACAATGTAACCGTAACATTTGTAATGTTTGTAGTCATTGTGCTGATATTAATGTCATCAGCATAACCACTTTAAATATTAACTTCTGAAAAGACAGTGACGTAATTGGAGTCCATTGCCGAAGCAATGTGAGAACTATACTGACATCCCAGATTTCTGTATATCTGGGTGTGGTAGGATTTTATTAAAATTCCTCTCATAAATCGGGATATTAACGGATGAGACCCGATAAATTATCGTTCTGAAAATTGTCCTAAATAGGAGGACAAAGCACTCCGAGCTCCAATAATGGTACTATAACTCAGGTGCAACATAGCAAGGAACTCCAATACATCCGATATGTTTGCAGTATGATAAAATATATCTGACCATATACAAAAGATTTCCCATTCCTTATATGAAACATATATTGTTTCTTAGTGCTATATCTCCAAGCTGCAGTTATGACATCCATGGTCCTATCCGCCATACCATCAGAACCTGCAGATTAACAATTAATACGGTCATGTAATGGATGACTTCTGCAGTTAGTGGATGTACCAACAATTACTGCACTTGGGGTTTGTCATGAATGTCTGAATCATCATTCTGAACACCAATGGGAACAATGGCTGTGTAGTAATGGTCCCTAGATAAGGGATGTATCAGATATTGAACTGATAAGAAAAGATACTACACTTGATCTTAGCCAAAGGGCCGAGAAGCAATACCAGTTTGGAACCACCAAATGCCTGCGGCGGAGACTTGCTCTATTTTGGTGACACATTGCTTAATCAGGCAAAATGGCGAAAACATAAAAGACTATAATTCCCCAATGTAGTGAGAATGCACCCACCGCTAATGCTCCTGGGTCTGGCTCCCATGAGACATATTTAGACCACTGAAGATTTAATCCAGACACAACAGATCAACATTTGGTACTCATACTGTCTGACAATCTTTTTTTATTATTTTATTTTTATTTTTATTTTTTTTAACTTTTTGAATTTTAACATTCATTCTGTATTGTCATTGAACTTTCGTGATCTGTTGTCTTACCACAATATTGTCTTCTCCCACAGCTGTGGTATTGTCTACTCCCAATAACTCCAAATAATTCATACCATGTGTTTGGAGAATTAAATCGTCTTGGACAGACCATCGACCACCACAACTGGTGTCGCTGTCCTTGGCTCCCCATCCGAGAGCACTCCCATCAGTCTGTAATAGCACTGAAGACTACTGAACAAGCACATTTTTACTTCTAGTAACTTGTGCAACATTGAGAATCCATCATTGCAATTCAGCTCAACCTTTTTAGTTGGTAACTGCATGGACATAATCAATGACCTGCACGCTTTTTACGCTTATTCTCTTTGCAGACTTTGATCACTTTACTTTACCACTATCACTTTACCAGTAACCGTAGCTACTTCTTGGATGGTGGGATAATGTTTTGTACCAAGAGAGATACAGGCATTTGTAACATCCCCAACCTTAATTGTTGGTAAAGTTACTGACATATCAACTGTATTAATGACAAACCCCAAATAATCAATTGTTTGGGATGCCTGTAACTTACATGTTGTTTGGATGTACAGAACCTTAGCCTTTCAAAAGGCTTATGGTTAGTGAACTTCAGCTGTCTCCCATTTACAATGAACATATCCTCTAGATAAGTAATTACAATGTGATTCTGAGCCCTCATTAACACCAGTGCTGGTTTCAATAATTAATTGTGAGCAATCTGAGGGCTGAATTTAACCCATTAGGTAATTCCTTCAGCTGACCCATTCAATTAATTTAAGTACCTGAATAATAAAGCATCTTTTTTAGGTCCAATAATAGCCATATAGCAGCCTTGTGATAACAACTTCGTCACAGTGTCGAAGTGTACTTTTTTAAAATTGCCTATACTGAACTATAAATTTCAGTTTGTGAGTCCCAGAATGACTCTGCAACCCCCATACTTGTGTCTGGGATATATTATCTCTACCTGACGAGTTCCTGGTACATTCAAACACCAAGCCGATCAGATTGAATGCAGAATTACAAAACAATTGTAATCTTACAACCGACCAGAGGTTGTTTCCCAGAAATTCCATGTGTGATGGAATGACGTTTCTGTACTTCCGTAAATGAACCAGAAGATCTCCTTCTCTTAATATAGGGGTTCGTATTCAACCTGTTTGTTTTCTCAAAGCAGGGATGAGAAATTTTATAAGGCAAATATCCTTAATTGTTTGGACAGTTTTTCATCAATCATAAATCTGGTTATAGCTTGCCCACATAATCCTGCATTTTTTTGGGGGGTATAATGTTAGCCAATTGGCAATTTTCATCATACAATTGGGTTTGAATATGCATTGCAGAGTAAAGCAAGTATGTCTTAAAAGTATTGGACATTATCGACCCATGTATGTCTTCCCCAAATGCAGTGATGCCAACTGAATATCAGCTAGAGGACATGCTGGAACATATTTCCTGTCCTCGCATCGTCACACTCATGGGTGCCCCATTACTGAGTTACTGTTGGCACCCTGAGCGAGGCACAATAGACGGGTGTTTTATATATATGTTTTACTGATTCAGTCATAACAGTTTCTTGGAGTAGGTGAGAAACCAAATAATGTTGGCCGCCAGGTTCATCCATAGCCTCACCAGTCCATACCGATATAGCAAAACTTGGTGCTACGTCAGGAACACCCGGAGCGTTTCTATTGTGCTCTGGTGTATACACATAAGTAGGGACACCAGCGTCAGGATCAGTTTCATCCTGCGCTGGTACTCACGAGTCTTTGCTCTAGGAGACTTCATCCAGACCTAAACAAGGCACTGGTGAATGAGATTCTCATTTTTCATAGGCACCATACTCAGTGTATGGAAACTCATTTCAGAGCCTGCCTTAGAATCTCATGGGTATTAAAACCCTTAATTGTTTAGAATTTTGAGCATTTTATCTTGCTCTAAATACTTCATCCAGACCTATGTAAGGCACTGGTGAATGAGATTTTCATTCTTTATAGGCATTATATTCAGTGTATGGAAACTCCTTCGGAGCCTGCCTTAGAATCTCATGGGTCTTTAGAACCCTTGACTGATTAGAATTTGGAGCATTTTATCTTGCTCTAGGGATCTCATCCAGACCTAACCAAGGTACTGGAGAATCAGAATCCCATTTTCACAGGCACTATACTCAGCGTATGGAAACTCCTTTGGAGCCTGCCTAACAGGAAGACATTTTTTCCATTTCCAGCCTCCCCCACATTCTTGTCCTCCCTTGAAGGAGAGTTATTTATTTACTGTTTTGTATTTGTGCATAAACCATATATGTTTAAAATTGTAATTCTGACCGGCACATTCTGCTTGCAGAATATTTGTATTAACCTCAGTATCACACAGGGTTATATACATTTCCATAAAGAAACTGCATCTGGTAACATATACTCAGAGCAGACTTTATTTAACAATTACTGGGTATTTGGAGCCGGCATTTAGCGCAGCCGTTATCTCCAAACCCGATCTAAATAGCAGTAAATAGCGGGAGCCGGCTTTTAAAGCAGGCCTTATCTCCCGATCCGATCTAAATCAGAAACTGCGGTTCCAGCGCGTTCTATTCAATTACCGCAGTTTTAAAATACATTCACTCTAGCTGGCTCCGTATTTCGAGCCAGAGTTAGAGGTTTTTTTTTGTTAAATATTTTTATTAGACGTAAGTACATATTAATAGAATATACTTCTCACATACATTCGTAATATTATTAATATTAACAATTATGTCTTATTTGTATGTCTATACATTTTTTAACAGATAGGAAAAGATAGAGAAAAATAAAGTAAAAGTAGGAAATCAAAAATAAAGAAATGAGTGGAGTATTAAAAAAGTTATCCATCATTGGAGATATATCCATGATTTGTTATACATGATTCTTCATCCATTCCATTATTCAGGATTCAGTCAGGCTCTCGTACCGAGCCATTTTGACCCTTTAAATATTCAGTAAATGGAGACCATATCCCTCTGAAAAGATCCAGCTTGTCCAGTAGGACAAGCCTTAATCTTTCCAGATGAAGTGTCTCCGACATTCCTGCAATCCACATTTTGATTGTGGGGGATGTAGGACCTTTCCAGAATTTTAATATTAATTTTTTCCCAATTATTAAACTGTAATCAATAAAAATTCTTTGATTTGTTGTTATTAATTGATCTGTTTCTAATATTCCCAATATTATTAACTTTGAGTCAGGGATCAGATTCATATTAACAACATTCGAAATTATCTTAAATATTTCTGTCCAAAATTTTGTAATTTTTACACAATTTGTAAATGAATGCGTTAAGTTAGCTTCTAAGTGCTGACATTTATCACGTATGGCAGATACATTTGAAAAAATACTAGGTAGTTTGGATTTTAAATAGTGTAGTCTATGTAATATTTTAAATTGTATAAGAGAGTGTCTAGCATTTAATGAGCAGTGGTTTATATGTTGTAAACTTTCATCCCATACTTCTGGTCTAATGATTGGACTTAATTTGTCTTCTTATGATTGCCTATATATTTCTGTCATTGGGACATCGTTTTCCAATAAAATGTTATAAATATATGATATCAATTTTTCTGTGTTCGGATGTTTATTTAGACATTCATCTAAAATTTCAGTCTTTTTATTTCTAATTTCCTGTGTGTTTGCTTTTACATAGTCTCTAATTTGTAAATATCTAAAGTAATCCTTTGAATGTAATCCATAAATTTGTTGTAATTCTTGAAATGAAAGTAAGGAGTTTTCCCTGTAGAAATCGCCCATCTTATTAATTCCATAGTTTTTCCATTGTAAAAAATCTTTGTCCATCATTGAGGGTTTAAATGTAACGTTATTTACAATGGTAAGGGCTAGTGGTATACATTCCGATTTTAATGTTTTCTTTATTTGTTTCCAGATACGTATTCCACTTTCTATTATAGGGTTTTCACTATAGGTTTTCTTACCTAGTTTAATATTGGCGAATAAAATCGAACTACTTTCAAAAGGCGAACAATCTTCTTTTTCCATTTTTAACCAGATTGGTTGTTTATCTGTCACTACTAACCAAAAATTCATATTTTTAATATTAACTGCCCAGTAATAAAACATAAAGTTTGGCAATGCTAGACCTCCATTTATTTTTGATTTACATAAATGTTTTTTATTTATTCTATGGCTCTTATAATCCCAGATAAAGTTAATGACTATAGAATCCACCTTCTTAAAGAAATTTTTATGAAGATATATTGGAATCAATTGGAAAAGATATAGTAAATTTAGTTGACAGCATTTGATTTGTTATTATACTGGCTGTTAGATTAGTGTATAATAATTTAACCCAAGTAATAAACTTCTCTCCCAACTTAAAAGTATCCATAACCGAAAACAAGTAAGACCATTCCACCTGGTCAAAGGCTTTCTCCGCATCTAACGATATAATTGCTAGGTCTTTAATAATACCTCCTTTCGAATATATAATATTGAATAATCGTCTCAGGTTATATGAGGAATATCGTTTTGGTATAAATCCTGTTTGATCTAGGTGAATTAATTTATTAATAACTATACTTGGTCTTTGTGCTAATATTTTGGTTAGTATCTTTTGATCAGTATTTAAAAGAGCTATAGCTCTATATGATCCTGGGTCATCCAGGTCTTTGTCTATTTTACGTATGAGTGACATAATAGATTCATTTAACGTTTCTGGTAGTTTCTGGTGGGTATAAATGTATTCATAAAGTATCTTCAAACGTGGTGCAATCAGATCATAAAATGTTTTATAAAATTCCGAGCCTATACCATCTGGTCCTGGTGTTTTACCATTTTTTAATGATCTGATAGATTCTTCGATTTCTTTTACTGAAATTTCAGCATTTAGTGATTCTCTATTTTGTGAATCCAACCCATTCAGATTACATTTTTTTTTAATGCTTCTATTCCTATCCTGTTTTCTGTCGTTTTAGCTGAATATAATTTTTTATAATATTGCAAAAATCTCTCATTAATATTTTTAGGTTGTACTAATGGTTCGCTATTATATGATTTAATCCTATGGATTTTTTTTTCTCCCTCCATCTTCCTTAATTGACAAGCCAGTAATTTTTTAGGTTTATCTCCAAATTCAAATTGTAATTGTTTAGTGTATTGATAGAGTTTTACAACTTGATCTGAGTATATTTTATTTAATTTATATTTCAGTGCAGCGATTTTATTATGTGTATTTATGGATGGATTAGCAACGTTCTCTGTGTCTAATTGTTTAATCTCCTTTTCCAATTCCTGTTGTTCCCTCTGATTTTCTTTATTATAAAATGCTTGAGAAGAAATCATAATTCCATGGGCATATGCTTTAAAAGTTTCCCATAATAGGGGAGAAGATATTTCCGGTTTATCATTTATTTCAAAGAAAATCTTGATTTGCTCTATAATATATTCCTGAGTTGCTTTGTTTTTTAAAATTTGTGGGTTAAATCTCCATTGTCCCAGTTTTTTCGTTTTACCATTTATTTTAATCATAAATGTTAAAGGTGCGTGATCTGAGATTGTAATATTATGGTATTTTGAATTAGAAGTGAGTGAGATAAGTTTAGCGTCAACCAAAAAATAATCTATTCTTGAATAGGTTTTATGTACAGGTGAATAAAATGAATATTCTCGTCCAGTTGGATTTTCTACTCTCCAAACATCTTTAATGTTACTAGTATCCATATATGCATTTAATAAGTCACTCGAATGGGATTTGTTTTTCCTTTGTCTTGTGGATCTGTCTAAATAAGAATCTAATGTACAATTTAAATCTCCTCCAATTATTAAGTTATGTTGTGCTATTTCCGGGATGTTATTAAATATTTTCTCAAAAAACAGTGGACTATCAAAGTTTGGTCCATATACATTGACAAAAATCATTTTTTGTGCATTAATTCTCCTATCTACCATCATTATCAGTTATAGTTGATGCATGTTTGAATAAAGTGCCTTTACAAAATAATATTGCTAAGCTTGATGTGTGTGTAAAAGAAGAATGATACATTTTATCTATCCATTTAGCTTTCAGCCTATGCTCAGCATCTTTTTTTAAATGTGTTTCTTGAATGAAAATCACATCAGCTTTTAAATTGCTTTTAAATGTGCTAATACTTTACCTCTCTTAATTGGTTCATTAATACCTTTAACGTTCCAGCTGCAAAACGTTATTCCTTCATTCCCCGTATTCATTTTTGAATCTTGCATCTTTTGTCTATGGGGATCTATAATAGAGCCAATGGTTCAGTTCGACAGACCCGACCTTACACCCGAACTCTGAATAGACGAATTTTAAGACCCTTGAATGTCTCTCACGTGTATATCTCCTTTGATCCAATTTGTAACTCTATTCAAACTGAAAATAATAATGATAGATTATAATAGAGAAGAAAAGAGGATAGGTTAAGAAATTAGTATTGTGCACAAAGAAGGAAAAAACTACATCTAGTATTAGTGTAGTTAGTGCTAGCCATACTAGCATGGCTAACCATCTACCGACTTCCGTAGTTGATGTTACAAACTTAACCAGCTGCTTGGTTTCTTGGAATTTTTATTCCATAGCAGTATTTTACCGGGGATATTAAATTTTAAAATATTCGGGTTCCAATAGTTGGAAATGTGAGGATACATATATTTAAAACTTGTTTGAACATCTAATTTTTAAAAAAAAAAAAAAAAAGGGAAAAAAAAAAAAAAAGAAAATTACTCGTAAAAAGGAAAGAAGGTTTCCAAAGCGGGCAAATGAAATCAAACTCTATATTTGACTCTAATCATTCCATTATAAGTTAGTATTAGTCATTAGTGATAATTATTAACTCTGATTAGTAAAGATACTACGCTATAATTTTAGTATTTATTAGTTATTTGTATTAGTAGTGCAGTTATACTAGTTATTAGTATCCATGGGAGAGTTTCCGATCCACATCTTTCTCCAGCTTCCTTAAACCCCTGTCTCACGATGCGAGGTGACCCACGAGTGACCCAGAGTTGTCACTCGCAGTAATCACGTACACTAAACGTAGCGGGAACGTCGGAACTCTTGCGAGCAACTTAGCGACTCGTGGTGCTAACGGCAGGTACCCGTGAAACTTGGTAACTCGTGAAAAAATCAAACATGTTTGATTTTTTCCACGAGTCAAATTTACAGTTCAAGTTAAAAATTGAAACATTTTAAACCCGTTTATAATGTGGTGGCCCGTGCGTTTACCTTAAGTGATTCGTGAGTCTACCGTGGGAACTCTTTTAACACAGCGGGCAGGGAGCATCTCTGGAGAGAAGGAATGGGTGACGGGATGACATTTCCAAATTTCTCCAGCCCCATGTGTTCACTTTTTTCAACTAGCATCTGCCCTTTCTTGTGTATGACATTATTTGTATCTACAGTGCCTTGTGTCTTGGCAATTCATGATTCACACACACACAATGATGGGGTAACTCACACGCACACACAATGCCACACACACACACACACACTCTCCCTCTCTCCCTCTCTCCCTCTCTCCCTCTCTCCCTCTCTCCCTCTCTCCCTCTCTCCCTCTCTCCCTCTCTCCCTCTCTCCCTCTCTCCCTCTCTCCCTCTCTCCCTCTCTCCCTCCCTCCCTCTCCCTTTCTCCCTTTCTCCCTTTCTCCCTTTCTCCCTTTCTCCCTTTCTCTCTTTCTCTCTTTCTCTCTTTCTTCTGGAGTAACTCAGCGGGACAGGCAGCATCTCCGGAGAGAAGGAATGATGATGTCTCGGGTCGAGACCCTTCCTTAGACCACTACCCAGAGATGCTGCCTGTCCCGCTGAGTTACTCCAGCATTTCGTCTATCTTTAAAGCAGCATCTGGACTTCCTTCCCACATAATAACCAATGAGATTCCCCACTAAACTTCCGTGTCCTCATTGTTCCCCTCGCTGTCTTCCCCAGACCTGTGTATATGTGTATGTGTATATGTATATATACTTTGAGTGGTTCCTAGGGTGCCTACTGATATATATATATAGAGAGAGAGACACAAACACACACAAATACACACACACACACACACACAACACCACACACACACACAAATACACACACACACATATATACATATATATATATATACTTTGCGTGGTTCCTGGGTTGCCTATGCTGGGTAACTCCGCGAAATATCATCCCCCTGCATTTCAAATCTAAATCTCTCGCCTATATATATATATATATATATATATATATATTTATATATTTATATATATATGTGTGTTGTGTGTGTGTGTGTGTGTATTTGTGTGTGTGCGTGTCTCTGTCTGTCTGTGTGCATCTGTGTGTGTGTGTGTGTCTGCTGTCGGGTCCCGGCGGCCGCTCAAAGACAGTCACCCGGCTGCTTCCTTCCTCGGAAGTGGCGGCCAGTTTCTGCTGCCTGTGTGTATCTGTGTGTATTTGTGTGTGTGTGTGTGCGTGTGTGCGTGTGTGTCTGTCTCTGTCTGTATCTGTGTATCTGTGTGTCTGCTGTCGGGTCCCGGCGGCCGCTCAATGTCCTCACCCGAGCTGCTTCCTTCCTCGGAAGTAGCGGGCAGTTCTGCTGTCTGTGCCCGGAGCGCTGCGGCAGCCACCCAAGCTAATTCACTCCCTGGCCACAATAAAACCATACAGCAATGACAGCACGGAAACAGGCCATCTCTGCCCTTTTACTCCGTGCCGTTTACTGTCACCTAGTCCCATCTACCTGCACTCAGACTGGAGCGTGGCAAGTGGGTTACTGACCCCAAATCCCCTCCTTCACAACACCAGACTCCCCAAAATACTATGAACTGAGCTCTCCCCCCCACCCCGGGAAATACAGTATTTAAAAACATAAAGCACCAAGAAATGAACCTTACCACATTATTGGTTGCTGGAGGGTGCGCATTTTCCCTTTGTAGGTCGTATTAATAGATGCGGCCGCGCTGAAATAACTCAAAGCCACAGGATGGAGATGTATTTTAACATTGTTGCTTTATTAAAACATACCTTAATTCACGGTTGGCTCAAGAGTAACGGGAGAGGAACTTGGTAACTCGGAGGAGGAACTTGGAACATCGCAGAAATGACATACCCGTGGGAACTCGGTTAAACACTTGAACATAAACTTGAAGTCTCGTACACAACCACGAGTCTTTCACTCGGGGTACCTCGTGGGTCAACTCGCACTGTGAGACAGGGCCATTAGTCACCACTTCAATTCCATCCAGTCCTGCAAAGTCAGTTTATTCAATGGTGAGGCACAGTTTTAAAAGTATTATTCAAGCATCCTCTCAAGCCTTAATCTTCTGGGCAAAGTCCAATGCTTCCACAGGATTGGTGAAAAAATGTTCCTTCTTGTTGTAAGTGAGGGACAATTTTACATTTATACCAAGCCAGTGATGGAAATCGCTATCAAAATATGGAGGGGACAGGGGGGACACAATTTCTTGGTGGCCGCATGCGCATGCGTACACTCACACACACAAGGCTTCGAAGGCTTCTGCCGTGGGCCCTGTGAACGGTAATTACAGCTCAATCCAGTGCTAAATGCAGCTCATTCTGCCTGTCTCGCTGGGTTAACCTACAGCCCTGCCTGGACTGATGGAATACCAGTCCGGAGCCGTGGAGCTAGCGCGACTTCTCCGCACTGGCTGTAAGCCTGGGCCATATTTCCCTTAAGTCCAGGCAGGGCTGTAGGTTAACCCACGGCGGGAGAGGCCGAGTTGAGCTTGATTTAGCGCTGCTTCTCTGTGCTGGCTGTGGGCCTGGGGGCACCATGCCCATCTGGCTACCGACATCTCTGGCCACCCCTGGGCGTGGAGGGTGGCGGGGAGGGGCACTCGGGTGGGGACAGAGATGGTCCAGTGGCAGTTCGGCAGTGATTGCAGTGCCCGAGAGCTGGCCAGGATCGATCCTGGCTGTGGATCAGGCGCAGGTCTGTGTCCACGGCTGCCGTTATGACCCTATGACCCTATGACCTGGGCATGTCTCCTTCCTCCAATCACCGCACTCTATCCTCAGGCCCACCCCCCTACTTCCGCCTCTGACCGACACCTCCGTCCTCCAATCATCGTGCTGAATCATCATGTCCCGCCCCTATTGCCTGCTGACCGACGTCTCTCTCGTCCAATCGGCGCCCTCGATCAGCAGTTCCACCCCCACTGTCTCGCGGAAAGGGGAGATTTCACCGGGTTTTAAAATCTGGATTACAAAAAATGGGGGGGGGGATTGTCCCCCACCTCTCTAAACAGAATGTGTGTCCCCTCCCCCCCCCCCCCCCCCCGGGATTTCCGCCACTGTACCAAGCCAATTAACCTACAAACTTGTACGTCTGGAGTGTGACAGGAAACCGAAGATCTTAGAGAAAACCCGCGTAGGTCGTGCGGAGAACATACAAACGGCGTACACGCAAGTGCCCATAGTCAGGATCGAACCTGGGTCCCTGGCTCTATAAGGCAGCAACTCTACTGCTGCCCTACCGTTAATTCATACAGTTCTGAAGAAGGCTCCCAACCTGTAATGTCACTTCTCCATGTTCTCCAGAGATGCTGCCTGATCCACTGTTGCTGCAGCACTTTGTGTCTATTCTTAATTAATAATGTACTATGTGCTTTCTGGGGCATTGTGTGGAGAATTCCTCAATGTGATTCACTCCTCAGCAAGCTCGGTGACATGCGGTTATTAAATGCCAGAGATCCTTTAGAGCTCTTTAGAGCCAGTATCAGCGCATACACTGAAAATAGAACATTTTTAGCAAAGAGGGCGCTGATCTTTCTGCGAAATATCCCAACAGAGCAAGCATCGAGTACTACCAGCAATCTGTCTTGGACTAGCCACACCGAAACAATGGTGAAGAAAGCACATCAACACTTCTACTTCCTTAGAAGGCTTAAGAGGTTCGGCATGTCCCTCACCAACTACTGCGGACGTGCTGTAGAAATTGCAGAGAATTGTGGACACAGTACATACCATCATCCACACCAACCCCTCTTCCATTGACTCCATCTACACTTCAGGCTGCCTCGGCAAAGCCAGTAGCATAATCAAGAACGAATCTCACCTTGGAAACTCCCTCTTCTCCCATCTCCCATCAGGCAAGAAATCTAGAAATTGCAGAGAATTCTGAATTTCAGATTCAGTGACAGTCTCTTAGAAAACATAGAAAATAGGTGCAGGAGTAGGCCATTCGGCCCTTCGAGCCTGCACCGCCATTCAATATGATCATGGCTGATCATCCAACTCAGTATCCTGTACCTGCCTTCTCTCCATACCCCCTGATCCTTTTAGCCACATTATTCCATTTATCCTGTACCTGTCCACAGTGGGTGGGTTGATTGTAATGATGTTTATTCTTTTCGCTGACTGGATAGCATTCAACAGTAAGCATTTCTCTGTACCTCGGTGCACGTGACAATAATAAACTAAACTAAACAGTGCTTCTCCATTGGCCAGGTAGACAAAAATGCCGGAGCAACTCAGCAGGTGGGGCAGCATCTATGGAGCAAAGGTAATAGGCGACGTTTCGGGTCGAGACCCGTCTTCAGACTGATGTGGGGGGGAGGGGAGGTGGGCGGGAGGAAATGGGAGGAAAATGCTCCTCCTTGAGAAAACCCACGTGGTCATGGGGAGAGCGTACAAACAGACAGCACCCATCGCCGGGATCGTACCCGAGTCTCTGGCGCTCTAAGGCAGCAACATTACCGCTATGCCACTGCGCCACCCTCATTGGACAGGTACATGGGAAAGGTTGAGAGGGATATGGGCCAGGGGTAGGCAGAAAGGTGGGACTAGCTTGGACAAGGCATTTGGGTCAGCATGGATGAGTTGGGCCCTCCTCCCCCTCTCTCTCCCCCTCTCTCTCCCCTCCCACCTCTCTCCCTCCTCCCCACCCTCCCCCCTCTCTCCCCCTCTCCTACCCCCTCTCCCCTCTCCCCCCTCTCCCCCCCTCTCCCCCCACCCCTCCCCTCCCACCTCTCCCTCCTCTCCCCCCCTCCCCCTCTACACCTCCTCCCCCTCCCTCCAACCCACTCTCCCCCCCATTTCTCCCTCCCCCCTCTGCCCCTCTCTCTCTTTCTCTGCCCCATTCTCTCTGCCCCTTGAGATAAGGAGTGGATGGGGTAAAAGGTGCTAATGAATAATATTAATATTATTCAAGCGGGGTGATTAGTTAGTGTGTGTTTGTGCGGGGGGGGGGGAGTGGTTAGTGTGTGTGTGGGGTGTGTGGGTCAGTGTGCGTGTGATGTCGCAGTTTCCCCCCCCGCAACGGGACGGGACCCAACAGGTCCCCCTTGTTCTAGTATTCTTTAAAACTACAAATGTTCCATCTTTCATTATCATTTTTACCAAATCTTCTTGTAACCATCAGTTACATTTGATGGATCCAGAAGCATCTACAATCTTCCAGAAGTAATGATAGCCAAGTGTGACTAATATTCTTTCTTTCAACATATGTTATGAAATATGGAACATAAACCACACTGGACTGCCGGGGTTTGAAATTAGCTTTGATTTATGCTCTATCATTAATGCCAGTCATCAATTTTTTTTGAGGCAACTGATCATTCTTAACTGTTGTCTCAAATTGCAAAGAAGATTTAGTTCCCTGTCATAAAAATACTATTTGTTCCAATCTTGAACTGATCCAGCAAATAGCGTGAGACCTTGTGGAATTGTAGCCCTCTCTTTAAGCTTAAAGCTCAGTACAAAAGCAGCACAAGACAGCAAAGCTATTAACCAGACATTACTTTCCAACAGAAAAAAATGCAACTTATTTTGTTATACGTTTGCTTATGGTTCAAAAATACAGTTTAGAATGCATCAAAAAACATTTTATTATTTCGCAAACTAGAAATAATTTGAAAATGAAGTCCCCAGAATGAAATGAGCTACTGTTGGAAATATGATTGGCACACGTTTAATTTATTGGAAATTCAAGTTTAATAATCGAACTAATCTGAAGCGAGACATCACTAGTTTTGTGAGAAACTATTTTTTGTCATCAAGAAATGAATTCAATATAACAATTTAATTAACTGTGCAAAACCTTTCAACCTTTGGCTCTGTTGATCAATGATAAATATAATTCTTCTGGGGCTCTGAGTTTTGATCTTAATTAGCCTCTGACAATATAGATACTCTTCCACATATCATCTATATTAACTCACTGGAGGCCGTATAATATTATGTATTTATTCATGCCCACTAGTAGATGGCGAGGTAAAGTAGGCAAATGGTGTGCTTGTCTTTGTCATTGGGGCATTGAGTGTCATTGGGTAGTCACTTTGTTGTGTTATAAACTCTGGATTAGACTGCACTTTGACTATTGTGTGAAGATCTGTTCGCCTCATTCCAGGAAGATTGTGGAGGCTTTGGAAAAGTTTCTGAAGAGGTTTAGCAGGGTATTAGCTTTAAGGAGAGATTGGACACATCTGGATAGCTTTCTGTGAAGCATTGTATGCTAAGGAAAGCCCTGATAAAGGTTTATAACATTATGAGAGATATAGATAGGGTAGACACCTCCTCCAACCTCATCTACTGCATCCGCTGCTCCAGATGCCAGATGATCTATATCGGTCACCTCCTCCAACCTCATCTACTGCATCCGCTGCTCCAGATGCCAGATGATCTATATCGGTGAGACCAAGCGGAGGCTTGGCGATCGTTTCGCCGAACACCTCCGCTCGGTCCGCATTAACCAACCCGACCTCCCGGTGGCTCAGCACTTCAACTCCCCCTCCCATTCCGCATCCGACCTCTCGGTCCTGGGCCTCCTCCACGGCCAGAGTGAGCAACACCGCAAGTTGGAGGAACAGCACCTCATATTCCGCTTGGGGAGTCTGCATCCTTTGGGCTTGAACATTGAATTTTCTCAATTCTGTTAACCCTTGCTGTCTTCTCCCCATCCCACCTCTCCCTCAGCCCTCAGGCCCTGGCATTCCCTCTCTCTCTATCGCCCTCCCCCACCCTAGTCGCACCAGCCTCTCATTTTCACACCACAAACAGCTTACAATGGCTTGTTCCCTTTATCATTGATACTTTTTTGCATATCTTTCATTCATTGTTCTTTATCTCTCCACATCACCGTCTATATCTCTCGTTTCCCTGATCCCTGACCAGTCTGAAGAAGGGTCTCGACCCGAAACGTCGCCTATCTCCTTCGCTCCTTAGATGTTGCTGCACCCGCTGAGTTTCTCCAGCCTTTTGTGTACCCTAGATAGGGTAGATAGTCAGATTTATTTTTTTCTGGGGTGGAAATGCCAAATACTAGAGAATATCGCTTTAAGATGCGATGGGGGAAAGTTTAAAGGAAGTGTGCAGGTACTTTTTTGTACACAGAGAATGGTAGGTGCCTGGATCACACTGCCAAGGGTGTTGCTGGAAGCAGATACTATAAAAAAGAGTTAAGAGACTGTTAGATATTCACCTGAATATGCAGAGAATGGAGGGATATGGATCATGTGCAGGTATAAGGGTTAGTTTAACGGCATCATATTCAGCTCAGACATTATAGACCAAAAGACCTACACCTGCACTGTACAATTATTCGATGTTGCAAGCAGTGGTTTTAAGTGAATTCGTTGCTATGTCAAAATACATTTGTACTTTTTATAGTGCCTTGAGTGAGCAGGAAATCTCTCAAAGCACTTCAGAGTTTTAGCGTAGAGGGATACAAAAAGTCAAAGAAAGAGAAAAGGTTTTCTGAGTTTGAAGGATATTGTTAAGAAGAAAAGGGAGGGGAAATGGTCAAAATGTTTAGTCAGGGAAATCCTGAGATTGTTGGACTGCACGATTGGGAGGAAGAGTCTGGACAAACAACTAGATTATTCGAAGAGGAGATTTCGGGATGAATATTGATGGATGATAATTTGGTAAATTTTATCAAAGTCTGTAGAGAGAGAGTGAGGAAGGAAAATACAATGACACCAATACACATGCATTTGTAACTTTTTTTTATTTGTATCTGTAATTGGACAGATTGAAAGATTCAAAGAGGGTGCTGGCCCCAGCATTAGGTAACTGCCATGGTTTTGACCAGTCTTTGTAATCTTCTCCCGATATTTTGTTCTATTGAAACCAAAGATCTGAAGAGCTGTCTGATAATACAATGACTCTGAAACATTGGAACCAAAGAGTAACTTTTGCTCCCACGTTTATAGGTGAGCAGCACTTTTCAAGGCAGGGAAAAGGATGGAGCAAATGAAGAAATCTAACATGGCTGTTGATCTACTGTCATGTCTGGAGGTCCCGGCTCTGATTTGTAAGGATAAGATGTTGGATTTGAGAACAATAAACAATAGAGTTGTGGAAAATTGACCATTAATATTTTTTGTCATTATGAATAGATATTAAGTCAATGGTTTTGTAGCCTTGGGTTGGAGGTGGTGGCAAGGCCATTGGAGCATTGTTGGGTCCTGTGGAGAAGGGATGTTTGGATAGAGCAAATTGGAGTTGATCAATTGGAGTAAGTCATCCATTGGAGCAGGTCATTTGCACATTGTATAACTAACTGTTCTTTTTAGTGTTCTCAAACAAATATAAAGCAGATTTTATGACAGGAGAATAATCTTGTCCAAACAATTCCCATATTACCTAAAATGAGAACATGATGCCAGTTAGTCTTACAGAGATCAGGTCTATTTGTGTCTTGGTAGGCCGCAGTAATGCCATACATTGCCACTTTTTTATTGACTAATGGAGCTACCTGTTCTGTGGTAGTATTAACACTGATTGCATTAAGTGGCTGGATATTTAAAGTGTCATTGTAGCATTTTAAAAGAAGGTGTCCTGAGTGAAAAAGAAAGTGTGAGTGAATACCTTGGCTTGGAAATATTTGAAAGGATAAATGCAGAATATTCCCCTGCTTACCCCTGGACCATGACCACCACAGATGAGCACCAGGCAATTATCTCACAGCGCATCTCTGATGTAATCACTTCTGGTTGTCTGCCCTCCACAGCCTCCAAACTTATCGTTCCCCAGCCCCGCACAGCCTGGTTTTACCTTCTTCCCAGGATCTATAAACACAACTGCCCTGTCAGAAAAGAAGAAGGGTCTCGACCTGAAAAAGTCACCTATTCCTTTTCTCCAGAGATGCTGCCTGACCAAAATTACTCCAGCATTTTGTGCCTATCCAGAATATTATTTTGACATAAAGTGGGATAGCAAAATTATGGGGCATGAGTGGTTTAATAGCTTTAATGCATGCTTGGAATAAAATTTACCCTCTAAATCGAAAATGTGGCCTGTCAGCTGGAACTGGGATAAAGAAAAGCAGTGATGATATGCAAGAGCATAAATGCTTAAAAAAATCGGTTGTTGGGAGTTTTGAAATAAGAACAAAAAATGATGGGATTGCTCAGCAGGTCGTGGCAAGAGAAGCAGAGTTAATGGTTCATGTCTGTGCACTTCAACAGTTTGCATTGAAGTTGGAGTGCTGCACTGTTTGTGCCAAATTGACATTTATTTTTGTCCTTGATATGCCTAGGAAGATTTGTTGGCTCTAATATAAGAGCAAAGGAATCAGAAGCAGGAGCCGGTTATTCAACTCTTCATAACATGCACTGCCATTCAATGTCAGAGCAGATCTTCTACCTCAATACTTCCTGCAGTGTCACCACCATTGATTCAGCATCCAAAAGCCTATCAATCTCTGTCATGAATACACTCACCAACTGAGCATTTACAAGCCACTGGAGTGGAAAGTTTCAGAAACTCATTTTTCTTAGACTGAGGAAAATTCTTCTCATTTCAACTCTAAGTGACCAGTGCATTATTGTAAAACTGTGACCCTGCCAGGGAAACATCCTATTCTGACAACCCCTTACCCCCTTCATAAGATTAATGATTGATGAGATCTCCTTTTCCCAAACCCAAGGAAATGTTGCCCACATTTGCTCAACGCTCAAACATAAGATTACATAATATTATGGTCACACTTACCCAGAGACTGTTTAACTCTAAATGTGTAAATTCGTTCTGTTTCATTGATTAAGAAAAAAAAACATTTGCCCCTTTTTGGTTGTTTTACCAACAGATCGGAAGGAACTGTAGATGTTGGTTTACATTGAAGATTGACACAGAATGCTGGAGTAACTCAGCGGGTCAGGCAGCATCTCTGGAGAAGAGGAATAGGTGACTTTTCAGGCTGACTGATGAAGGGTCGCAACCCAAAATGTCACATATTTCTTTTCTCCAGAGATGCTGTCTGACCCGCTGAGTTACTCTAGCATTTTGTGTCTATCTCTGAGCTTGAAAACTGTTTCATTCTCTGAGTGATTACCACAAATTTGTTTTCACCCAGTCTAAGATAAGAATCTTGACAGTTTTGATTATTTTGATGACTTTATTAACCCTGCTATATGCATCTCTAATATCACATTCCATTCATAAACAAAGCTCAAGCTCCAGAAACTACTGAAGCCAATGTTACTTCTCTTGGGTACTACTGCTGATCCCTACCTCTGCTCATTCTCTATTCATCCATATTCCGTTCATCCCGATGTAACTGGATCCTTAACTTCCTCACCATCAGAAGACCATCAGTACAAATTAGAAACAGCACTTCCTCTTTAGACTTTAGAGATACAGCGCGGAAACAGGCTGTAGCTCCTTTGGCCCACCGAGTGCCAACCAGCGATCACCCCACACACAAGCACTATCCTACACACCAGGGACAATTTACAATTTTTTTTTAACAAAGTCAATTTGCTTATAAGCCTGTGAGTCTTTGGAGTGTGGGAGGAGAACGGAGCACCCGGAAAAAAAAACATGGGGTCACAGGGAGAATGTACAAACTCCGTACAGACAGCACCTGTAGTCATGATCGAACCCGGATCTCTGGCACTGTAAGGCAGCAGCTCCATCCTTTTTCTGGGGAGGAGAAATTGCAATATCCTCTTTGATGCCCTTGACAGGCAATATCATTCAAGATCCACACCACCCTGGCCATGCTTTCATTTCACTCCTATCATCAGGGAACAAGGAACAGGAACCTGAGAACCGTGACCACCAGGTTAAAGAATAGCCTCTTCCCAACAACCATCCGGCTCTTGAACAGAAACACACCAACCTCAATGCATAAAACATTATTATATATTATACATCAGTCTGAAGAAGATGTTTTGGCCCAAAACATTGCCTATTTCCTTCACTCCATAGATGCTGCTGCACCCGCTGAGTTTCTCCAGCGCTTTTCCAGCATCTGCAGTTCCTTCTTAAAAAAATATATATTATCTATTTGTTTTGGAAAACTTTATTGTCATTCAGACCTTGCGGTCTAAATGAAATTTCGTTGCCTGCAGTCATACATATAGTAAATAACAAAACACACAATAAACACATATTTAACATCCACCACAGTGAGTTCACCAGACACCTCCTCTGTGGTGGAAGGCAAAAATCTTGTCTTTGTCTCTTCCCTTCTTCCTCTTCCTCTGCGCTGAGGCGACCCGGGCCTCCGATGTTGTGACCGCACCGGGTGATGTTAATAAGTCCCGCGGGTGAACCGCGTTCCGCGAGCGGGCCGGTTCAACTCCACGGCCCAGGGGCGGTTGAAGCTGCCGAAGCTGCCGCCCTCCAGTCCAGCGGACGCAGCTGTTGCCGCGGGAGCTCCGGAAAAACAGGTCACCAACCTGTGACCTGCGAGCTCCCGACGATGTCGTCCACTGGGCCCGCGGCCGAGCCTCCGAAGTCGCTGCCGCCGCCACCACCACCGTAAAGTCGCCACAGCTCCGAGTCGGGCCGCCGGAACGTCTGAACCCGCCGCAGCCCCGAAGTCGGCCAGCCCCGCGCTGCTAAGTCCTGGCTGGCTCTGCCTCCCGAGCCTCGGGTCGGTCGCAGTTAAAGTTGGAGGCCGCCAGCTCCGCCATTAGGCCTCAGCGCAGACGGAGACGGAGACGGGGGATACGACAAGAAAAGTCGCGTCCCCCAAAAGGAAGAGACTAAGAACGTTTCTCCCACCCCTCCCACACACATACACTACATAATAATTCAAACTAACGCTAAAAGCAAGACAAGAAAACAACAAATAAAAAGAAAAACAGACGGACTGCAGGCGAGCCGCTGCTGCCAGGGCAGCGCCGCCACTCCAATGCATTTATGGGCCTGTTAAGCTGCTGCAAGTAAGAATTTCATTGTTCCATTATGGGTACATATGACAATTAAACACTCCTGAATTGATTCTTGGAAGCACCTAAATATTGTTTAGTTTAGTGATAGAGCATGAAAACAGGCCCTTTCTCATGTAAAATGAACTGAGGCAAGGTCTGTAGACTGATATTGGAAGACGACTGTTTGGAATGCTCATCCCTACAATAATGTTACAGCCCATCGAGTCCGCACCGACCAGCCATCCCTGTATATTAACACTATTACTATCCAACTCACACTGGGGACAATTTACATTTATACAAAGCCAATTAACCTACAAACCTGTACATCTTTGGTGTGTGGATGTAAACCGAAGATCTCGAAGAAAACCTACGTGGTCATGGGGAGAACGTACAAACTTCGTACAGACAGCATCCATAGTCAGGATCTGAGGCAGCAACTCTACCGCTGAGCCACAGTGCCATCCCTCAACATCTGAATTACCTGAGCTGTGATCCATTGCATAGAAATCTATTGACACGCGGGTGGTATAGCCAAGGATAGTTCAATGGTATGCAAATGACTGCTTGGTCTGGGGGCCCACAACAATAATATTAAAGATAGACACAAAATGCTGGAGTAACTCAGCGGGACAGGCAGCATTTCCCGAGAGGTGGAATGCGTGACTTTTCAGGTCGAGACCCTTCTTCAGACCCAAAACCTCACCCATTCCTTCTCCCCAGAGATGCTGCCTGTTCCGCTGAGTTACTCCAGCATTTTGTGTCTTATCTTTGGTGTAAACCAGCATCTGCAGCTCCTTCTTACACAATAATATTAAGCTGTGCCAAAGTCATTGTATGCTACAAAATGCTCCTCGCACCACTTCCTCAAATTGTCAATATATACAGTGGCTTGCAAAAGTATTCATACCCCTTCAACTTTTCCACATTTTGTCACGTTACAACCACAAACGTAAATGTATTTTATTGGGATTTTATGTGATAGACCAACACTAAATGGTGCATAATTGTGAAGTGGAAGGAAAATGATACATGGTTTCCAAATTTTATTACAAATAAAAAACTGAAAAGTGTGGCGTGCAAAAGTATTCAGCCCCGCTGAATCAATACTTTGTAGAACCACCTTTCACTGCAATTACAGCTGCAAGTCTTTGGGGGTATGTCTCTACCAGCTTTGCACATCTAGAGACTGAAATTTTTGCCCATTCTTCTTTGCAAAATAGCTCAAGCTCAGTCAGATTGGATGGAGAGCGTCTGTGAACAGCAATTTTCAAGTCTTGCCAGAGATTCTCAATTGGATTTAGGTCTGGACTTTGACTGGGCCATTCTAACACATCAATATGCTTTGATCTAAACCAATCTGGCTCTGGCTGTATGTTTAGGGTTGTTGTCCTGCTGGAAGGTGAATCTCTGCCCCAGTCTCAAGTCTTTTGCAGTCTCTAACAGGTTTTCTTCCAAGATTGCCCTGTATTTGGCTCCATCCCATCAACTTTGACCAGCTTCCCAGTCCCTGCTGAAGAAAAGTATCCCCACAGCATGATACTGCCACCACCATGTTTCACAGTGGGGATGGTGTGTTCAGGGTGATGTGCAGTGTTAGTTTTCCGCCACACATAGCGTTTTGCATTTAGGCCAAAAACTTCAATTTTGGTCTCATCAGACCAGAGCACCGTCCTCCACATGTTTGCTGTGTCCCCCACATGGCTTGTGGCAAACTGCAAACGGGACTTCTTATGGCTTTGTTTCAACAATGGCTTTCTTCTTGCCACTCTTCCATAAAGGCCCGAATTGTGGAGTGCACAGCTAATAGTTGTCCTGTGGACAGATTCTCCCATAGAAACATGAAACAAGAAATTAGGTGCAGGAGTAGGCCATTCAGGAGCCTGCACCGCCATTCAATATGATCATGGCTGATCATCCAACTCAGTATCCCGTACCTGCCTTCTCTCCATACCCCCTGATCCCCTTAGCCATCCATCACTCTTAAATATAGCCAATGAACTGGCCTCAACTACCCTCTGTGGCAGAGAGTTCCAGAGACTCACCACTCTCTGTGTGAAAAAAAGTCTTTCTCATCTCGGTCTTAAAGGATTTCCCCCTTCCTTAAGCTGTGACCCCTTGTCTGGACTTCCCCAACATCGGGAACAATCTTCCTGCATCTAGCCTGTCCAACCCCTTAAGAATTTTGTAAGTTTCTATAAGATCCGAGAGTATAAACCGAGTGTCTTTCTTCATAAGACAGTCCTGACATCCCAGGAATCAGTCTGGTGAACCTTCTCTGCACTCCCTCTATGGCATAATGTCCTTCCTCAGATTTGGAGACCAAAACTGGCAATACTCCAGGTGTGGTCTCACCAAGACCCTGTACAACTGAAGTAGGCTCCTGTACTCAATCCTTTTGCTATGAAAGCTAACATACCATTCGCTTTTTTTCATGCCTGCTGCACCTGCATGCCTGCTTTCAATGACTGGTGTACCATGACACCCAGGTCTCGCTGCATCTCCCCTTTTCCTAATCGGCCACCATTTAAATAATAGACCAAGTGGATTCACATTTATCCACATTATATGCATCTGCCAAATATTTGCCCACTCACCCAGCCTATCCAAGTCACCTTGCAGTCTCCTAGGCGAACACTGCGCCCCAGCTTAGTGTCATCCGCAAACTTGGAGATATTGCCTTCAATTCCCTCATCCAGATCATTAATATATGTAAATAGCTGGGGTCCCATAGTTACTGCCTGCCATTGTGAAAAGGACCCGTTTACTCCTACTCTTTGCTTCCTGTTTGCCAGCCAGTCTCTATCCACATCAATACTGAACCCTGTATGCTTTAACTAATCTTATGTGGGGACCTTGTCGAAAGCCTTCTGGAAGTCCAGATGGTTCTCCCTTATCCACGCTACTAGTTACATCCTCGAAAATTCCACAAGATTCGTCAGACATGATCCTTTTGTAAATCCATGCTGACTTTGTCCAATGATTTCACCACTTTCCAAATGTGCTGCTATCCCATCTTTTAATAACTGACTGCAGTTTCCACTACCGATGTTAGACTAACTGGTCTGTAATTCCCGTTCTCTCTCCCTCCCTTATTAAAAAGAGGGGTTACATTTGCTACCCGCCAATCCTCAGGAACTACCCAGAATCTAAAAGCACTCATCCACTATTTCCTGAGCTACTTCCTTAAGTACTCTGGGATGGCAGCCTATCTGGCCCTGGGGATTTATCGGCCTTTAATCTATTCAATTTACCCAACACCACTTCCCGAGACCTGGATTTCACTCAATTCCTCCTTTGACCCACAGTCCCCTGCTATTTTATTTATGTCTTCCTTAGTGAAGACGGAACCAAAGTAGTTATTCAATTGGTCGCCATATCCTTGTTCCCCATGATCAACTCACCTGTTTCTGACTGCAAGGGACTACATTTGTTTTAACTAACCTCTACATATCTATAAAAACTTTTGCAGTCAGTTTTTTTGTTCCCTGCCAGTTTTCTTTCATAATCTATTTTTCCTTTCCTAATTAAGCCCTTTGTCCTCCTCTGCTGGTCTCTGAAGTCCTCTGGTATGCTGCTTTTTCTGGCTACTTTGTACGCATCATCCTTTGCTTTGATACTATCCCTGATTTCCCTTGTTATCCACGGATGCACTACCTTCCCCGATTTATTCTTTTGCCAAACTGGGATGAACAATTTTTGTAGTTCATCCATGCAGTCTTTAAATGGTATATCCACCGTCAACCCTTTAGAATTAATTGCCAGTCAATCTTGGCCAATTCACGTCTCAAGCTCTCACGTCTCACGGAGCTGTGGATCTCTGCAGCTCCTCCAGAGTTACCATGGGCCTCTTGGCTGCTTCTCTGATCAGTGCTCTCCTTGCCCGACCTGTCAGTTTAGGTGGACGGCCATGTCTTGGTAGGTTTGCAGTTACAGGTAGTGCCATACTCTTTCCATTTTCGAATGATGGATTGAACAGTGCTCCGTGAGATGTTCAAAGCTTGGGATATTTTTTTATAACCTAACCCTGCTTTAAACTTCTCCACAACTTTATCCCTGACCTGTCTGGTGTGTTCCTTGGGCTTCATGATGCCCAAGGAACATTGTTTGTTCAGTAATGCTCTAAACATCTGAGAGGCCTTCACAGAACAGCTGTATTTATACTGAGATTAGATTACACACATGTGGACTCTATTTACTAATTAGGTGACTTATGAAGGCAATTGGTTGCACTGGATTTTATTTAGGGGTATCAGAGTAAAGGGGGCTGAATACTTTTGCACGCCACACTTTTCAGTTTTTTATTTGTAAAAAAATTTGAAAACTATGTATCATTTTCCTTCCGCTTCACAATTATGCGCCACTTTGTGTTGGTCTATCACATAAAATCCCAATAAAATACATTTACGTTTGTGGTTGTAACGTGACAAAATGTAGAAAAGTTGAAGGGGTATGAATACTTTTGCAAGCCACTGTACATAAAAGATGCAGACTTGTGTGGGTTAATGTTCAGCAGTAACATTGAGTTTGCAAAATTAAACAGAAAAGCTCAAATATTTATTCTGGCTCAGCAACATGAATAAATGAAATACGGTTTACATTATATTGTTGACGTTCAGCGTGTTATCTAGTTAAATTACTTCATTTTAATCAACCAGCAGGCAGTGTCATTTTAGGAGGATTGATTCTCCACATGAAGTTATGGTGAAGCTGCAAAATTATAATTAACAAAAAACAGAAAAGAGAAAAAGTAAAATTTCAGGTTTATGATGTTTTATCAGACCTGAAAAAATTAGCTCTGTGTTCACCCCCACAGAAGCTGCCTCACCCAATGCGCACTATTAACATGTTCATTATTTTATTACTTTTTCCCTGCATCTTCAGTATTTTGCTTTTGTATCTCACTGCTGCCAGTCTCGTGCCCATGGTGCTATTTCAGTTGACACGAGCTGCTTCTGCAGCAGTTTTACAGTCGATTGGGATACTTTGCAAAATTCAACTCGGGTTTGTCTCCGCAGTAAATTAACGATATGTAGAAGGTTTAACCAGGCAACCTCGGACGCTGGGATAAAATAGTTTTGCAGTCAATTATAAAAAGATGTGCACTGGACCATGGATAATAGTGGGGAATCGGCTTCATAATTCACTGCCGTTCGATGATGATGATTTAAACAGACAAGGCAGTGACCTTGTCAGCTGCTGACCTACTAAGCTTTGCAATAATGGTAAGATGCCAATCCATTGGGAAATATCAAAAGAGGATCTAAATTAAACAATGATTGTGAAAATCAGAACAACATGGTAACTTGTGCATTATTTACCAACTCTTCATGCCTTGTCTAAAACTTTAGAGTGCAACCCATTCCATTTAGTTCAGTGTGATATGTTTGAATGAAATTGTGATACCTCTTGCCCGTTTTTTAAAAAGTGCATAAATATCTCATTTCCATAGACTTTATACAGTGCAGAAACAGGCCCTTTGACCCACCGAGTCTGCACTGACCAGCGATTACCCCATACATTAATACTATCCAACACACTAGGTACAATTGTTTTTACAACTTACCAAATCCAATTAACCTACAAACCTGCATGTCTTTGGAGCACGGTAGGAAATCGAACCACCCGGAGAAAACCCCACGCGGTTACAGGGAGAATGTACAAACTCCGGTACAAACTCCGTACAGACAGCACCCATAGTCAGGATCGAACCGGGGTCTCTGGCACTGTAAGGCAGAAACTCTACCACTGCGCCACTGCACCGCTCCGGAGCTGGTGTTTAATAGTAACACTATTTGGAGGTTAGGGTACTTAAAGGAAAGCGTAACATTATTTGGAGTTGTAGGGATGAGCATTCCAAACAGTTGTCTTCCAATTTCAGTCTACAGACCTTGCCTCAGTTCTTGCATGAGAAATGAAATGTAATTTGAAAAGAGAAAATAAAAGGTGAATATTGCCCTCATTTTTCACTGATTTTTAAGTGTAATAATGTTGCTTCCTGATTCAAGTCCATCCATTGTGAGGAAGGACTGTTACGCTGGCTTTTAATAAATATAGATACCTTTCTTCAGAGAGTAAAGCCATCCTAACAACAGGAATTGGTCTATGGATGGGAACTGAACCGAAACGTCACGCATCCCTTTTCTCCAGGGATGCTGCCTAACCAGCTATTACTCCAGCACTTTGTGTCTATCTAATATCGGGATATATCAGTTGTTTATCTGGTAGCAATGCTGCTACATGTAGACAATAAAAATCGCAATGTTCATAATGTTGCTTTTCTTTTTTCTTTAATTATATATATTTTTCTCATCCAAAGTGCAGTGATGCACAAACTGTGTTCTGATGTTGGAGTAGGAGCCATCTACTCAAGATTATATGATTCTGCCACATTCATGCTTCATTGGTTCCTGTTAAATAGTTAAGAAATTAGCAATGTGGTATGGCATAACATTAGATGGTAATTTTTAGAACTGAAAATTAATTGATGGAAGTAATTATCACTTCAATTTGTACATAGCATGTAATGGTAAATTGGTCTATGGTCCTTCATGTGAGGAGTAGATTGGGTAAACGTACAGAGTCTCTTGCCCAGAGTCGGGGAATCGAGAACCGGAGGACATTGGTTTAAGGTGAACTCAATGGGTAACCTTTTCACACAAAGAGTGGTGGGTGTAAGGAACGAGCTGCTGGAGGAGGTAGCTGAGGTAGGTACTATCGCGACATTTAAGAAACATTTAGACGGGCACAGGTTTAGAGGGATATAGGCCAAATGCAAGGAGGTGGAACTAATGTAGATGGGACATGTTGGTCGGGGTAGGCAAGTTGGGCCGAAGGGCCTGTTTCCATGCTGTATGACTTTATATCCATTGCATGCTTAGGCATGGAGACTGTTGGGCCCACAGCTGTGATATCAATCACTGGCAATGCCCAAATTATGCTGCTGTTCCAATATGACCACGCCTACAACAATAGACCTTTACCTAGAGGCTGGAAGCCTCTTCCAAATAAATACAGGATTTTCACCTGACCTGAATTACATTCAGGAGTGTGGCTGCAGGGAAAGTTGCAGGTGAATCATTCCTCCTGTGGAGCTACAAGCTGCGGCACTGACCGCACTAATTATTGTTCCCGGTGTCAACGTCCAGCACTTGGCCTCATCGGTATCTATGGCAGGTGATAGTCATAGAGTCATAGAGTGATACAGCGTGGAAGTAGGCCCTTCGGCTGAATCTGGCCACACCGGCCAACATGTCCCGGCTACACTAGTCCCACCTGCCTGCGCTTGGTCCATATCCCTCCAAACCTGTCCTGTCCATATACCCGCCTAACTGTTTCTTAAACGTTGGGATAGTCCCAGCCTCAACCACCTCCTCTGGCAGCTCGTTCCATACAAGCACCGCCCTTTATGTGAAGTCCTTCCCAACACCTCCCCACTTATTGAAGGCAAATTCATCATAAACCGATTGGTAAAAGCATTGCTGCCCTAAAACAGCCCACATCTGAAAGGATAACATCACTGACATAAATCATGCCATGGAGGGGAGTGGAAGGGGGGTGATGAGGATAGATTGTCATGATGGTGATCATGTGGGAGAGGTGATGGAAGCATTATAACTTCCATTGAAACCATTGATTTGTTCACTAGTAATAGCCAGTTTAGACATTTCTCTCAGGTCATTCATCCCTGGCTTTTTCAACACCTCCATGGAGTACATTAATGCCTTTGTGTAAGAAAGAACTGCAGATGCTGGTTTAAATCAAAGGTGGACACAAAATGCTAGAGTAACTCAGTGTGGACCCTTCAGACTGAACAAGGGTATCGACCCGAAACGTCACCCATTCCTTCTCTCCAGAGATGATGCCAGTCCCGCTGAGTTACTCCAGCATTTTATGTCCACACTAATGCTTTTGTTTTTGTTGCGTATTACTGTTCGACAGCCTGGTAAGTTAAATGAATGCGATTTAATTCTCTTATCTCTGCAACCATCCCCTGAAGCACTCGGTTCTTTCCCACTGTGATAGATAGTTTGTTGTTTTCTAGACCCAACAACCCTTTGCTTTGTGAATGTGCTGGTGTTTCTGTGGAAACATTAATGCCTTCCAAGTAGGGATACATAGTATTATAATTCATATTATTGCTTTGAGGCCACATACCTGTGCTTTATTTATTCACAATACAAACCCAAGAAAAATAATTTCTATCAAAGAACGCAAATATATGTGCACAAATTTCAAGAAATGTGATCACATTCCACTTTCTTACTGTGTCTAGTATTTCCCTGTGGTTGACTTATTTATTTTTTGCTACATCGCTGTAATATGCAGTGCAACATATTTTTTTATTGTAAATATTAATCTAGCATGTGTTAACTGAAACATATGCTTCATTTTTTCTTGGAAGAAATTAACAATTAATTTCAAAATTTATTACTACAAATGCCTAGTGCTTATGGTTTACTTTTATTTATCAATGCAAGTTGCAATGTGCATGATGCTGCCTGCCTCTGATAAAGCCAGATTTATACGCAATAAATGAAACAAGCTGAATTATGCACTAAATGCCTCCCAACACCTGCTGGGTTCTTATTTGCTCTTATCAAAATTCAAAAAGCTTGTAGCTGAGTAATTACGCCTGGAAATATATTACTTGTCATTTTTTACAGTCCTACCACAGTACATAAAATGAAACAAAACAGTGAACGACATTAGTGTGGCACTTTTCTTAACCCCCCCCCCCCTCAGCCATCCCAGAAGAGTATAGCTAATAAATTACTTTGTAAAGGTCGCCCCTATTGTAGGTAATGGGAGATTTACCACAGGCAATCTTATTTTTTTAAGGCTAATCACCTCAGACTGTATAATATTAACTCAGATTTGCATCCAGAATCGATTAAAAATAACAATCATCTGAAGAAACGCACTGATCTCTGCTGCTTAAGTTTGTAAGGGACCGCATTGAAAATAAATAACACATTCCCTCATATTTCCTAATGACAGCAACCAGGGTATAACTATAAAATGTCTATGTGAGTAACCACCATTCTACTGTGGCCAGAGTGAGTCCCACTGCAAATTGGAGGAGCAGCACCTCATATTATGCTTGAACATTCTCCAATTTCAGGTAGTCCTGGCTTTCTCCCTCCTTCCCCTCCCCTTCCCAGCTCTCCCAGAGCCTACTGTCTCCGCCTCTTCCTTTCTTCTCCCCCGCCCCCCACCCCACCTCCCCAACAGTCTGAAGAAGGGTCTCGACCCGAAACGTCGCCTATTCCTTCGCTCCATAGATGCTGCCTCACCCGCTGAGTTTCTCCAGCATGTTTGTCTACCTTCGATTTTTCAAGCATCTGCAGTTCTTTCTTGGCCATTCTATTGTATGTAATTATTATATTCTCAGTGGATAACAAATATGCTACAAAGCCTAGGCGAAGATAGACGAAGATAGACACAAAAAGCTGGAGTAACTCAGCGGGACAGGCAGCATCTCAGGAGAGAAGGAATGGATGACGTTTTGGGTCGAGACTCTTCTTCAGACACGACCCGAAACGTCACCCATTCCTTCTCCCCAGAGGTACTGCTTGAGTTACTCCAACTTTTTATGTCTATCTTCTGTTTAATCCAGCATCTGCAGTTCCTCCCTACACTGTACAGCAAATAATTGTTTTGCAACCAAGCAAGATGCAGGCAACAGATTGCTGCCTTTTATGTGAAAGTTTATACAATTTTTTCTACCATTTTAATTTTACTTTTACATGGAGATTTCTGAGGGAGACAGGATTTAGGAAGGATACGGGAGTGAATTTGTATTAATGCCTGGGCATTGGTTTTGGGATTATGTTTAATCCCATGGTTTTGGACTGCCTAATACTATGCAATATATGGGAGGTTCAAACCATGTATGCGGGAGGGAAATGGAGCTGTCTCAGCCACAGTGTGTACAAAAGAACTGCAGACACAAAAGATAGACACAAGATGCTGGAGTAACTCTGCAGGACAGGCAGCATCTCTGGAGAGAACGAATGGGTGACATTTCGGGTCAAGACCCTTCTTCAGGCTGATCTGTCTCAGCCATAGTGTTGCCCAGCAAGCCTGCTAATGGGTTTATAAAGTCTGTGAACACACTGTAGAAATGACAGACCAGATTAATCTCGATGGTGCGTAACCATCCCGAAGTAGCAACTTTGAAAAGCCGGTTCACCTTTTCGGGACAGTAGTTATGTTCAAAGAAGGAAAGAAAATTTGGTTATTTTGCTGTAAGTGGGAACGGTCCCATAGAGGACATATGAACGTCTAATGTCTACTCAAAGCATAGATGAACGTCTAATGTCTACTCAAAGCATGAGGGCAGCCACAGAGAATGAGGCCAGGCACATTTTTGTTAGAGATACAGTGGACCCAGTGGCCCTTCGGCCCACTGGGTCCGCGCCGACCAGCGATCCCCGCACATTAACACCATCCTATACCCAATAGGGACACTTTTAACATTTACCAAGCGAATTAACCTGTATGTATTTGGAGTGTGGGAGGAAACCGCAGATCTCGGAGAAAACCCACGCAGGTCACGGGGAGAACGTGCAAATTCCGTACAGACAGCACCCATGGTCAGGATCAAACCGGGGTCTCTGGCGCTGCATTTGCTATAAGGCATCAACTCTACCACTGCGCCACCGTGCCTGCTGCGCTGCACTATGTTGGACTGTGCTGCCGTTATCTCCGGAACAATCCAGTGAGAAGACAACTCCCACGACATACAATGTTTATATTAATTTGTTTATGCTGAAACCGAATGCAGTAACCGGTTCAATTTCCCAACACAATAACACCTCATCTAAACCTGATAGGACTTAGCTGTTGTTATTGTGGTATGTTAAATAGCAAGCGCAATAAGTGTTACCAAACGCAAATACCTTTTGGAAAAATAAGATTATAAAAATTGCTTCTAATTTGATATTCCATTTGCAGACGGCACGGTGGCCCAGCTGTAGAGTTGCTGCCTCACAGTGCCAAAGATCTGGATATGACCCTGACCACAGATGCCATCTGCACAGAGTTTGTACTTTCTCCCTGTGACTGTGTGGGTTTTCCCCAGGTGCTCCAGTTTCCTCCCACATTCCAAAGACATGCAGGTTTGTAAGTTAATTGACTTTTGCAAATTGCCCCTGGTGTGTTGGATAGAAATAGTGTATGGGTGATCAATGGTTGGCACGGACTCTGTGGGCGGAAGGCCCTGTTTCCATGCTTTATCTCGAAACTCAGAACTCTATCAGAATTTGTGAATACCCCTTCTCCTACCCTTTCTCTTCTGAACCAAATGTCATGTTTATGATATTTTTATGATATATTAATGTTTCTTGCTGTTATCAATCCTCTAAACTGTCCAATCAATTTAACATGTTGGCGCTTTTGCCATATTTATAAAGATAGGCATCAATTAATATAATTTAACTAATCTGAATTATGTGCCCAACCCTATGTCCTTGTGAGTTGCCCTGTTGTATTTTATCATACCTAGAGGTCACATTGATATCTAATTGCATATGTTCATTAATTTGAATGCATATTCACTGATTGTGACAGATCTTGCTGTTCCATATCAAAGTACATTTGCTAATGAAGTCAGTATTTAAAAAAAATATGTGCCCTTTACAAATCGCGAAACTAAATCTTCTGATTTGGAAATGTAGGCGACAACTAATTTGAGCCATGTGCCTTCGAATATGTTCCAGTTTGCAATGAAATGCCTGCAAACTGTATCTGCCCATGTATATGGTCTAAAAGAGATCTTTTAGTTTTAGTTTAGTTTAGTTTGGAGATAGAGCGTGGAAACTGGTCCTTTGGCCCACCGAGTCCGCTCCGACCAGCGATCCCCACACATCACCACTATCCTACGCACTAGGGGCAATTTACAATTTTACCAAGCCAATTAACCTACAAACCTGTATGACTATGGAGTGTGGAGGAAACCGGAAACCCAGGCAGGCCATGGGGAAGAATGTACAAACTCCGTACTGACAGCACCCATAGTCAGGATAGAACCCGGGTCTCAAGCGCCGTAAGGCAGCAAGTCTACCACTCACCACCATGTCATATACATGTAAATATTGGCATGTCAACATTTTCTGTGCTTCATTTTGCAGATTGCTCACACACTGAAAAGTATTTTTTTTGTGTTACACTAAAATAATGATGTGAAAAACAAAAATTAAATATTTGGAATATGGGATAACATTTCTGCAACTAATAACATGTAGATTTGTAATTGTCTTTCTTATAAAAATAAATGTAATTCTTGTCAGCAACAGCTGCCATTTTGATCATGTAATAAAATGTCTCAAGGCACCTTTCATGGTTTTAAAAAGTTTAATCTCTGTTAAGCCTTCAATCTCTTGTGGCCATAAACATCTGCAATATTTAGTTTGGTTTGGGTATACAGCGTAGAAACAGGCCCTACCACCCACCAATTCCGCACTGACCAGCAATCACCCGTACATTAGTTCTATCCTGTGCAGAAGGGACAATTTACAGAAACCAATTAACCTACAAACTTGCATGTCTTCGGAATGTGGGAGGAAACTAGAGCACCTGGAGAAAACCCACACGGGTCACAGGGAGAATGTACAAACTCCATACAGACAGCACCCGTAGTTAGGAACAAACACGGCTTCTATAAGGCAGTAACTCTACCGCTGCGCCACTGTGCTACCCAAAATATTGTCCTCTGTTTCTGAAGCCAGTGGAACTGAGAACACGCACATCTGCCATAAATGAATCAACGACAAATGTATTCTTCTGGCAGTCATCACAGTCTAGATTAAACTTTGTTGCATACAGGGCTACTGTGGCCTGCTAAATATACACCGTTGAAAAAGCAACATCATCTGCACCCATTTCTATTGGACCTCAGCTTCTGTTGATATAAATAGGAAATTGAATATTGGGTTCGTGTTTGCACTAAAATAAATAAAATTCATAAGTTAGACAGTAAACATACAAGAATATAATTCACTACAAATCACAAGACCAAATAATCTTGTTCTACCTTTGTCAACTTAATCCATTTTTAGTTTAAGTGACTGAATAACAAAAGATATGTGCAAATATTTTCAGCCCAAATGTGTTTGTATGTAATTCACAGCTATTTTAATTGTAGTGTAATCTTAAAGCCTAAAATGTTCTTGTAAAAAGAGACGCAGCTTTCATAAATCAATGTATAATGTGAACGTGTGGACATAATTATGAGTAATGTTTGTGCGATGAAGGGTAACTTTGGACCCTGGTACAACTCCATAATGCCTCTTTGATGGAATGCTTTCCGCTCAGTTGGTTCTCATTATTGGTTAGCAGTTGCCGCTAGTAACTGGCTGGGGACATGTATTGTTCACTTGACTAAATAATAATTAATTTAAAACTACTGTGGATAACTGTTCGGTAGATTTGAATAAAATTTGTTTAATTGCACATATTGGGCAAAGAACAGAGAGATCCAATTTAGATTAACACGTGGTGGCACGGTGGCGCAGCGGTGGAGTTGCTGCCTTACAGCACCAGAGGCCCGGGTTCAAATCTGACTACGGGTGCTGTCTGTACGGAGTTTGTACGTTCTCCCCCTGACCATGTGGTTTTCCCCGATTCCTCTGGTTTCCTCCCACACTCCAAAGATGTCCAGGTTTGTAGGATAATTGGCTTCAGTAAAAAGAAAATTGTAAATTGTCACTAGTGAATGAATGAATGAATGAATGAATAAGTTGTTGGCCAAGTATTCACATACAAGGAATTTGCCTTGGTACTCCGCCCGCAAGTGACAACGACATACAGTGACAAGTGACACATATAGTGTGTAGGAAAATCCTAGTATACAGGGATTGCTGGTCGGCGCACACTCAGTGCACCAAAGGGCCTATTTCCGTGCTGTATCTCTAAAAACTAAACTAAAGATGCTTTGAGCAATTTTTTACAAAGGCCATTTTGGAAAATTGTAAATACCTTTTATTACCTCGCTCTTTACCCACCCCACAATTATCATTCCCCTCCACACATCCACAATGCATGCTGTCACAGTCAAGGCTTTAAGAAGCACATCACACATGATTGATTGGTTGAAAAATACAGCACGGAAACAGGCCCTCTCGGCCCTTCCAGTCCGTGCCGATCATTTGTTTTCCCCTAGTCCCATCTACCTGCACTCAGACAATATCCCTCCATTCCCTTCCCGTCCATATACCTATCCACTTTACTTTTAAATGTTAAAATCGATCCTGCCTCCACCACTTCTGCTGGAAGCTCATTCCACACAGCCACCACCCTCTGAGTAAAGAAGTTCCCCCTCACGTTACCCCTAAACTTCCATCCCTTAATTCGCATGTCATGCCCTCTTGTTTAAATCTTCCCTACCCTCAATGGGAAAAGCTTATCCACGTCAACTCTGTCTATCCCTTTCATCATTTTAAAGACCTCAATCAAGTCCCCCCTTAACCTTCCAAAGAATAAAGACCTAACTTGTTCAACCTTTCTCTGTAACATAGTTGCTGGAACCCAGGCAACATTCTAGTAAATCTCCTCTGTACTCTCTCTATTTTGTTGACATCTTTCCTATAATTAGGCGACCAAAATTGTACACCATACTCCAGAATTGGTCTTACCAATGCCTTGTACAATTTTAACATTATTTCCCTACTCCTATATTCAATTTATAAAGGCCAGCACACCAAAGGCTTTCTTTACCACCCCATCTACATGCGATTGCACCTTCAGGGAACTATGCACAGTTATTCCTAGATCTCTCTGTTCCACAGCATTCCTCAATTCCCTACCATTTACCATGTACGTCCTATTTTGATTTGTCCTGCCAAGATGTAGCACTTCACACTTATCAGCACTAAACTCCATCTGCCATCTTTCAGCCCACTTTTCCACATGGCCCAAATCTCTCTGTAGACTTTGAAAATCTACTTCATTATCCACAACACCACCTATCTTAGTATCATCTGCATACTTACTTATCCAATTTTCCACCCCATCATCCAGATCATTGATGTACATGACAAACAACAGTGGACCCAACACAGATCCCTGAGGCACCCCACTGGTCACCGGCTTCCAACCTGACAAACAGCCATCCACCATTACTCTCTGACATCTCCCATTCAGCCACTGTTGGACCCATCTTGCTACTCCGCCATTAACAGCCAAAGATTGAACCTTCTTAACCAACCTTCCATGGAGAACCTTGTCGAAGGCCTTACTGAAATCCATATAGACAACATCCACTGCTTTACCCTCATCAATTTCCCTGGTAACCGCTTCAAAAAATTCAAGAAGGTTTGTCAAACATGATCTTCCAGGCACAAATCCATGTTGACTGTTCCTGATCAGACCCTGTTTATCCAGATGCTTATATATATTATCTCTAAGTATCCTTTCCATTAATTTACCCACCACTGACGTCAAACTAACAGGTCTATAATTGCTAGGTTTTTTCTTTGAACCCTTTTAAACAATGGAACAACATGCGCAGTTCGCCAATCCTCCAGCACTATTCCCGTTTCTAATGACATTTGAAATATTTCTGTCATAGCTCCTGCTATTTCTACACTAACTTCCCTCAATGTCCTAGGGAATATCCTGTCAGGACCTGGAGACTTATCCACTTTTATATTTTTTCAAAAGTGTCAGTACTTCCTCCTCTTTGAATCTCATAGTTTCCATAGCTACTCTACTTTTTTCCCTTACCTCACATAGTTCAATATCCTTCTCCTTGGTGAATGCCGAAGAAAATAAATTGTTCAATATCTCCCCCATCTCTTTTGGCTCTGCAGATAGCTGTCCATTCTATCTCTCTAATGGTCCAATTTTATCCCTCATTATCCTTTTGCTATTAATATAGCTGTAGAAACCCTTTGGATTTACTTTCACCTTTCTTGCCAAAGCAACCTCATATCTTCTTTTAGCCTTCCTAATTTCTTTCTTAAGATTCTTTTTACATTCTTTATACTCCTCTGGCACCTCATTTACTCCATGCCTCCTATAATTATTGTAGATATCTCTCTTTTTTCAAAACAAGTGTCCAATTTCCCTTGAAAACCATGGCTCTTTCCAATTTTTACTATTTCCTTTCACCCTAACAGGGACATAAAGATTCTGTACTCTTACAATTTCCCCTTTAAATGTCCTCCATTTCTCTTCTACATCCTTCCCATAAAACAGTGTGTCCCAATTCACTCCTTTAAAATCCTTACGCATTCCCTCAAAGTTAGCCTTTCTCCAATCAAAAATCTCCACCCTAGATCCAGTTCTGACTCTCTCCATAATTATATTGAAACTAATGGTATTGTGATCACTGGTCCCGAAGTGCTCACCAACGCATATCTCCGTCACCTGACCTGCCTCATTTCCTAACAGGAGGTCCAGCACTGCCCCTTCTCTGGTCGATACCTCTATGTACTGCTGCAAAAAAACTATCCTGCACACATTTTACAAACTCCAAACCATCCAGCCCATTTACAGAATGTGTTTCCCAGTCTATTTTTGGAAAATTGAAATCTCCCACAATCACTATCTTGTGCTTACTACTAATATCTGCTATCTCCTTACATATTTGCTCTACCAATTCTCGCTCCCCATTTGGCGGTCTATAATACACCCCTAAAAGTGTTGCTACACCGTTCCCACTTCTCAGTTCCACCCAAATAGCCTCCCTAGATGAGCCCTCTAATCTATCCTGCCAAAGCACTGCTGTAATATCCTCTCTGACAAGCAATGCAACACCTCCACCTCTGGTCCCTCCAATTCTATCACACCTGAAGCAACGAAATCCTGGAATATTTAGTTTCCAATCACAGCCCTCCTGCAACCATGTTTCACTGATTGCCACAACATCATATTTCCAGGTGTCACTCCAGGCTCTAAGTTCATCCACCTTTCTTACAATGCTCCTAGCATTAAAATATACACATTTTATAAACCCACCATCCCTTATTCTCTATTATCTTTTTCCTCTTTCTCGCCTACATTTTGGGTCCGTGTGCTTCCCTTCTCTGCCTCTTGCCCCACACCCTGTCTCCTAGCCCCCTCTACCCGAGTCCCTCCCCCCAGCCTTTCTAGTTTAAAGTCTCCCCAGTAGCCTTTGCAAATCTCCCTGCCAGGATATTGGTCCCCCTCGGGTTCAAGTGCAACCCGTCCTTTTTGTACAGATCATGCCTTCCCCAAAAGAGGTCCCAGTGCACTGGAGGCCGACAGACCCGCACATCTCAAAGCACTGGGTGAAAACCCACGCAGTCACAGTGAGGACATGCAAACTCCCCACACACAGCATCCGAGTTCTGGGTCAAACACAGGTCTCCGACATTGTAAGGCAGCAGCTCCACCAGCTGCACGACTGTGCTGCCCTCACAGTGTAGGCATGACAGGCCTGGTTCATGATGCCTCAGCTGGCACACGACCAACTTCAGTGGAGTTCACACGATAATGAATTAGAACAGGGGACCTTTGTAATATTTCACTTTTGTCCTTTAGCATAAGCTCAATACTGCCAATTGTTATACTAATGTAGCAAGAGGCACCAGGGACATTAGTGCATGAAAGTCATACAGAAATTTGAACTGGAATCATTTGTGCTAAGTACACATGCAAGGTAATGGCTGTGAATTGCTTCTGCAACCAAAGTTCAATTCCATGGAAGTCAAGAAACTAAATTTCAGACGAAGGTGAGAGGGGGAAGATTCTGTAGGAACAAGGCGCAGCTTTTTCACACAGTGGGTGATGGTTTTATGGAACAAGTTGCTGGAGGAAGTATTTGAGGCAGGTACAACAACACCATTTAAAATATACGTGGACAGGTACATGGATTTGAAAGGTTTAGAGGGATATGGGTCAAACGGGGGCAAATTTGATGTTAAAATGTGGCGCCTTGTTCGGTATGGCCAAGGAGGGCCGAAGGGCCTCTTCCTATGGTCTACGACTCTAAATGCAATACAATATGCTGCTGCTAATGATGTGTAGATCATCAAATGTATATTGAATGATGGAAAATGAATCTCAACAATGATGATCTTCATCTTTGAACAACGTTGAGTCTAGCAGAAGAACAAGGATCAGGTGCTTCTTCTAGTGCCTAAACATTCCTGGTTTCTGCACGACAATGCAAAAATGCAGAGAGAAGGATATACTGGTCTTTGGAATGCATTTCTCCACTGAATTAGTGTAAAGGGTGCAATCTGGACCAGAATTGTGCACTAAGGAGGGGGGGGGGGGGAAACAGTAAGAAAAATAAGACAGGAAGAGAGAGAGTGAGAGTGCCGAAGGAATAAAGAGGGATAGGGCGAGACAGACAGTGATGGTAGTCACTGTGAATATTACTTTGCAGACTTGGTAAAAGAATCAGAAAACAGATACATCACAATGATATTGTTTGTTAGTTAGTCAATTACATGCAATTTGCTCCTACTTTATCATATAATTACTAGCAGATTTCACTTGCGATAATTAATCTTAATAATTTGCTTGCTTTTTGCCTACTGTAGCTTCTAATGTTTATTGCCTTCCTTCTGACAGATGTTATAGATGATTTAGGTATCTGACATTATCAAGAATCAGTAATCTGCTATCTCGTGCTAACATATACACTTAATTTGGTTAAAAAGAAGCTTGACGTGTTTCGAGTGTTAATATGAAAACCGGCGCTTAATAACTCTGGCCCTGTTACATATTAAACTGTGAAGTTTTGTGCTTTCCATTCAACTTTGTAGATTGCCACTTACACTGGGTAATAATAAATTCAGTTGAACTTATGCTTGGTTTTATCAACAGAAAATTTTGGAATGATGGGGGGGGGTGAAACTGTATATCAGAAATGAGGTACAAGATTAGAATGGAGGCACAAGACGAAACAAATTTGCTGGAGGAACTGGCCACATCATGTGGAGATAACTGGCCACGTCATGTTTTGGGTCAAGATCCTTCTTCAAGACTGGAGTGGCTAGCAGATTAAAAGAGTAAGTAAGTAAGTTTATTGGCCAAGTATTCACATACAAGGAATTTGCCTTGGTGCTCCGCCCACAAGTAACAACATGACATACAGTGACAGTTACGAATGATTCCGAAAACACTAAACATTAATAATAATAATAAAACATTAATGATAAAAACACCATTGATCAAGCATGTGAACCAACAAAATACCAGATCAGAGGGAACTGCAGATGCTGGTTTACACCGAAGATAGACTCAAAATGCTGGAGTAACTCAGCGGGTCAGGCAGCATCTCTGTAGAAAAGGTATAGGTGATGTTGCAGGTCAAGACCCTTCTGAGAGTCGGGGGAGAGGAAAACTAGAGAGGTATGGAAAGGTCCAGAATAGATCGGAGCCGGAATTAGTGACTAAAGAGCTCACAATGGTTGGCTGTGGAGGTGTTGATAACAAGGGGGTATGAACAGTTAAACTAGCAGGATGATTAGGATGAGGGAGGGACATAGAGAGAGGGGATGCAAGGGATCCTTGAAGCTAGAGAAATCAATTGCTTTGGAAAGGTTAGAATGGCTGGTTATTGGAACATTTTGAATTGTTTGCCATCATTATTTGCGACGTGCTGAGTCAGAATATAAGGGTATTTACACAAGCTTGCACAAAAACAGTGCAGGAGCCGAACGTGGGAGTGTGATGGAGAATTTGAATGAATGACAATTGCAAGTACAGGGTCAATCTTGTGGACTGAGTAGTCTTGTGGTCACCCAATCTGCCGGGGGGGGGGGGGGGGGTGTGCTCCAAAGTTGCCACCACTTTGAAATTCTGGCAGCATCCTTTTTCTCTTTTACATCCTCTCCAAAATCACCACATCCTTCCTGCAATGGGGCAACCAGAACTGCACACGATACTCAAAATGCGGCCCACCAGTTTTATAAAACTGCAATGTGGCTGCCTTATCCTTAAACTTAATTCCTCAATCAATGAAAGCAAGCATACCGCATGCCCCGCATGCCTTTTTTTTTTACCTCTCTATCTAATTGTGATGCTGCCTTCAGAGTGCTGTGCATTTGGACCTGTTTAGGGTCCGACAATCAAGTATGTAGTTTTGTGTAGGAAGGAACTGCTGGTTTAAACCAAAGATATTTACAAAAAAGCTGGAGTAACTCAGCGGGACAGAATAAGGGGTAACGGGTAAGCCATTAAGAACAAGGGGTAAGCCATTTAGAACAGAGATGAGGAAACACTTTTTCTCACAGAGAGTTGTAAGTCTGTGGAATTCTCTGTCTCAGAGGGCGGTTCTCTGGATACTTTCAAGAGAGAGCTAGATAGGGCTCTTAAAGATAGCGGAGTCAGGGGATATGGGGAGAAGGCAGGAACTGGGGGGATGATCAGCCATGCAAGTCTACAGAGAGATTTGTGACATTTGGAAAAGTGGGCTGAAAGATGGCAGATGGAGTTTAATGCAAGTGTGAAGTGCTACATCTTGGCATCGACGTATGGTAATGGTAGGGAATTGGAGGAATGCGGTGTGGAATAACTGTGCATAGTTACGAAGGTCGCATGTAGCCTATAGATCATTGTTAAATTGTACAAGGCATTGGTAAGAACCAATTCTGGAGTATGGTGTACCCTAATTATAGGAAGGGAGAGAGTACAGAGGAGATTTACTAGAATGTTGCCAGGGGTTCCAGCAATGAGAAAGGTTAAACTTAGGGTCTTTATTCTTTGGAGCGCAGAACCAGAGTTGACATGGATAAGCTATTGAGGGTAGGGAACATTCAAACAAGAGGGCATTGACAGACGTGAGGGGAACGTCTTTACTCAGAGGGTGGTCTATTTCCAGCAGAAGTGGAGGCAGGATCGATTTTAACATTTAAAAGTAAAGCGTGCAGGGAACGGAGGGGTATGGTCTGAGTGCACTCTGTAATTGTTATAAGGTTATCGCATTGCTGTGCTGAAGGGCCGAATGGTCTACTCCTGGTCTATTGTCTATGACATCTCCGGTGGACTACTCGGGTCTCAACCCAAAATGTCACCCATTCCTTCGCTCCAGAGATGCTGCCTGTCTTGCTGAGCTACTCCAGGTTTTTGTGTCTATCCTAAATATATAGTTTCCCCTTACATTTGACCTCTGATGGTGCAACTCCACACACTTTCCTGGATTAAACTCCATCTGCCATTTCTCTGCCTAGCTATGTATCTGATCGATATCCCGCTGCTCTTTTGGCAGCCTGCCTCACTGTCCACGACTCACCATTTTCTGTAAACTTGCTAAACAACCTATCTACATTTTCATCCTGGTCATATACAGAGGTTCTCGCACTGATCTCTAAGGAACATCATTGGCCACAGATCTCCAGCCTTCTTCCATTACTCTCTGTCTTCTTTGGGTGAAGCCCGTCCTGAATCAAAATACCAAGTCACTGTGGATCCTATCTATCTTAATCATCTTGATCATCCTACCATGAAGGGCTTTATCAAATCCATTACTAAAATCCATTTGGACACCATCCATTATCCCATTCTCATCAATCACTTTTGTCATCTCCGCAAAAAAAATCTCAATCGAGTTAGCAAGACATGACTTGCCACTGATAAAGTCTTACTGATTGTCTCCAACTAGTCTATCTCTTCCAAATGAGAGTAAATCCTATCCCTAAGAATCCTCTCAAATTGCTTCCCTACCACTGATATAAGGCTCACCAGCCTATAGCTGCATTATCCTTATTTCCCTTCGTAACTGGTGCTTTCTGTCCGGATATTTGTACGTTCTCCCGGTGACGCATGGGTTTTCACCGGCTGCTCCAGTTTCCTCTCACACTCCAAAGACGTACAGGTTTGTAGGTTCATTGGCTTTGGTGAAGATTGTAAATTGTGCCTAGTGTGTAGGATAGTTCTAGTGTACAGGGATTGATGGTCGGTGCAGACTCTGTGGGATGAAGGGCTTGTTTCCGCTCTAAACTTAACTAAAACTGAAACCAAAACTTAACACTAAAACTAAAAGCTAAACAAAGGAACAACATTGGCTACACTCCAGTCCTCTGGGACCTTGCCTGATAATGCTGCATCAGTAAAATAGGCTCCTATATATGTGTTTTGTACATTAATTTAGAACTCCATTTACTAATAATCCAGCTGTTGGAACCACTAAAACTATTAACATTCTCTCCACTGATTTTCCATTTGCAAAAGCTTTATGATCATATTTTTAACAGTTTGGATATTAACAGGCTAAAGCTGGTGTATCACTTTTATGATTCATAAACATGCACACATAATCATAAATAATCCCCTGCATTTGAACGTAGCCTGCGTTCAAAGCCACAAATGTTCTGCTGCTGTCACAGCAATGTGTCAACCGGGATAGTATCCAAAGCGATCTGGCAGCTCAAAACTAGGCTTCTGCAGAGTCCTTTGAACCATCAGCAATAGAAACAGACACATAATGCTGGAGTAACTCAGCAGGACAGAAGGAACGGGTGGCATTTCGTGTCGAGACACTTCTTCAGACTGAAGACCAGACCGGTCTGAAGAAGGGTCTCGACCCGAAACGTCACCCATTCCTTCTATCCATAGATGCTGCCGGCCTCGCTGAGTTACTCCAGCATTGTGTGTCTATCTTTGGTGCAAACCAGCATCTGTAGTTCCTTCCTACCCAGCAATAGCAACATACACCACTGCACTGTGTGTCCCTGTGCCCTGGCACTCCCTCACTGCACCACGAGAATCAAGTCAGAACATGGTACAATGAGGAGCACAGAATGGGAATGACTGAATCTCCACTGCTCTCCAGGTTAGAATACTTCAAAGATTCATCTCTCCCTGAGTGAAGGCATTTCTCTGCAACTCTGTGCTAAATGGCCCACCCCTTATTCTGAAACTGAACCTCTTGGCTCCAGATTTCCATAATCTACCTTGGCAAACATTTTAATTATTTCAAGTAGTACCCCTACTCTTTCACACTTTCACCAGCCCCCATGCGCACGCATTTCTCCCACCATCTCGCACCACCCCTGGTCACCCTGCCTCTTTCCCATCCTCCATAGGCTCATCTCGCACTGCTATTACCCTCACCCATCTCCTAGTTCCCCCTTTCCCTTTTATCCACCTTTCCTTTTTCCCTAATTTCCTTCCACCCACATTCCTCCTTCTAGCAAGGAGCTCTGTGTGGTATCTCACTAGTCACAGCCAACCACACTGACTTTTTTAGAGTGACTGCACGGAAACATGCCCTTTGGGCCACCGAGCCCAGGCCGACCATCGATCCTTCGTTCACGCTAGTTTTATCTTATCCCATTTATGCATCCACTCCCTACACACTGGGGGCAATTTACAGAGGGCTAATTAACCTACAAACTTGCACGCCTTTGGGATGTGGGAGGAAACCGGAGCACCCAGAGAAAACCCACGCGATCACGTGGAGGACGTGCAAACTCTGCACAGACAGCAGCTGAGGTCAGAATCGAACCCGAGTCTCTGCCGCTCTGAGGCAGCAGCTCTACCGTCATGCCACAGTGCCGATGATGTTAGTTAGAAGCAATTTTTCCTACTCTTTGTTTTTCTGCCAAACAACCTATTCTCAATCCATTTCAATAAAATGACATTTTTGATTCAATTTTCCATGTGCTCTAACCTAATTGACCAACCTCCTGTGTAGAAACTTCTCAAAAGCATTCTGAAAATTCAACTGCACCTCTTCCACTGATTTCCACACGTCTATCCTATTTGTCACATCCTCAAAGAATACCAATCTATTCAAACACAATTTTCCTTCCATACTGTCAATCTATATTGACTCAGCTCAATCCCATTATTGTTTTTCAAGATGTTCTCTTATATAGATGCTGACATACAGGGACATATTTTTATCTTCAGCTAGCTGGCGGCATTGGATTTCCGAACTGTACCTATGGAAACTACAAAATGCTACTTGTTAATAACATATTGTGCAAGCGAAAGAATTGCACCTATGGTTCCCACATTATAGGCTCCTTACCACGATTAGCCCACTAAACAAGTAATGCAAAAGACTAGAGGTTCCTTTACTAGAACAGAGGTTGTTTCCTTGTGACCCACTATTATGTTTCCATGTGACTAGCGAGGTGCTTGTGGCAGAGCCTTCAAGAATGTTCACAAGAATGATTCCAGAAATGAGTGGGTTAGCATATGATGAGTTTTTGACAGCACTGGGCCTCTACATGTTGGAGAATATAAGGTTGAGGGGGGACATTGAAATTTACAGAATAATGAAAGGCATCGATAAAGTGGATGTGGAATGGATGTTTCCAATGGTGGGAGAGTCTAAGACCAGAGGTCATAGCCTCAGAATTAAAGGGCGCTCTTTTAGAAAGGAGGTGAGGAGGAACTTCTTTAGTCAGAGGGTAGTTAATCTGTGGAACTCATTGCCACAGAGGGCTGTGGAGGCCAAGCCAGTGGATATATTTAAGGCAGAGATAGACAAATTCTTGATTAGAACAGGTGTCAAGGGTTATGGGGAGAAGGCAGGAAAATGGGATTAGGAGGCAGAGATCAGCCATGATTGATTGGCGGATGGACTCGATGGGCCAAATGGCAGAATTAGGCCATTTGGCCCATCGAGCCCATCCGCCATTCAATCATGGCTGATCTCTGCCTCCTAATCCCATAACTTGTGAACTAGGGAGAAAAGAGCATTTATTATTATGTTGGGCCGATGTACCCATATCAAAATGTATCAAATTAAATTATTTGGGACCAGCAGCTAATGCAAACAGTCAGCATCTATCCTAATTACCAAACATCACCAGTCTCCGAATTATGATTTTATCACTTGCTAATTGGAAAATGCTGCCAGTCCACTGTTCAAAACTTTTTTTTTTATCTGTCTCACCTCGGTGGTCTCTGAATTAACCATCTAGTCAAGCACTGCTGTGAACTTGCACAGTTGGTTCAGAAGATTTGCAAATCAAACACTATTTGTGGTTTACTTATCTTAACTTCTGAATGGTTTCAGAAATAACGAACAGTGGATTTTAATAATGCAGAGGTACTCTAAGTATCTTCCCTTCTCTGTATCTCAGTTAACCCAGACCAAACATTATGCATGAGTATTTGTACAAGAGTTTAGTTTAGATTGGAGATACAGCGCGGAATCAGACCCTTGGACCCACCGAGTCTCCGCCGACCAACAATCCCCGCACACTAACACTATCCTATAGACAAGGGTCAATTTACAATTTTTACCAATGACAAATTAACCTACAAACCTGTACGTCTTTGGAATGTAGGAGGAAATTGGAACACCCAGCGAAAACCCATGCACTCACTGGGAGAACGTACAAACTCCAAACAGCACCCGTAGTCAGGATCGAACCCAGGTCTCTGTCGCTGTAAAGCAGCAACTCCTACCATTGTGCCACCGTGTCTTTGAAGATCTACCATAAAAATTCTGCATCAGACAAATATTAGAAAATGTCATTAATTCTTAAGGTTGGATTCTAGAATTAACTAATTTTGCTGAGGTTTTACTTTCAAGTTAATTTATATTGAAAAATGCGTGGTCAGCTTCGTAATTTTGCATGGAATCACATTCATGCAATGTAAGCTGGAAATATGTTCTGGAAACATTTTGAGGTGTCAAATGGGAAAATCAAACGCATGAATGCAAGTTTTTAATTTCTCCTAAGTTGTAAAGTTGATTAATGAATGCAATCGGAATATCCCTACCCATGTTGCTTATAACGTTTCCTTGCATCATCTGTTTTTGAGTGCAAGATGGAACAGCAGGTGAAGGACACTGTTGTAGCAGTGATGTCAATCGCCATTCAGTGCACATTTGACAACACTGGCGAGTTTACCGACAATATCTTGTGCAAAGAAAGCCTTGAAGGGCCATTTCAGTTTGACATCAAAAGAGATTTGTGAGGCCTGATAACTTTGCAGCTAAACCACATGGATGCTACAATTGGTCTCAGCGGGCAATCAATAAGTCACATGAATGCAATAAATGAGATGGTTGCAAGTCATGTGGTTACAAAATGAAAAAGCCTTGCCATGAATGTTATGGGACTCAGCCAGCCTAAAAAAACCATTTAAGAAAGCTCAGTGCCTCAGTTATCAGAGTGTGGGTTGCATTCCATGGACTGCAAGTCATTGACAAAAGGAAGGACGAGAGTTGCTGTTTACCTCAGGCAGGCAAGGATAGTGAACAGATATTGTACACATGGATGGATCATGAGGAGATGGAGACAGGAATGTTGTTTTGCACACCCGAGTCGGCTGATACGGACAATATATTTTAACCCAGCTTGTTGGATGAGCAAGCAACTACAAATAAGTGCACTGATTCTGAGGCATCTGAAATAACAGCTCTTTTCCATTGAGGTGGAGTGAAACTTACTTGCACGCATTTATGTGTAGGGATAAAGGCATCTTCTAATTTAGGCTTAGATTTATTATTGTCAAGAGAACCGGAGGTACCGTGAAAAGCTGTGTCGTGCACGCTATACAAAAAAGATCAGATATGGAACACATAAATACAATCAAGATGAATTTGAGTACAATAGGTAGAGCGAAGGGGAAGATACAAAGTGCAGAATATAGTTCTCAGCATTGTAGCACATAGACAAAGTCCAATGTACACAATAGGGTGGAGGTGAATCAGACAGTACCCTAGCTAGTGGAAGGAACGTTGAGAAGCCTGATAACCGAGGGAAAGAAGCTTTTCCTGAGATTGGCTGGTGCGTCTGTACCTTCTGCCGGACGGGAGCGGGGAGAAGAGGGAATGATCGGGGTGGGGCATGTTTTTGATTATGGTTTTCCAACTTTCAAGGCAGTGGATCGAGTATAGATGGAGCCAATGGTTTAGTTTAATTTAGTTTATTGATTTCACACCGCTGAGTGCTACTGGTCACGTAGTGTTCATGGAGTCAATGGTGGAAACATAGAAACAGTTTCCATACATAGAAAATAGGTGCAGGAGGAGGCCATTCGGCCCTTCGAGCCAGCACCGCCATTCATTGTGATCATGGCTGATCGTCCGCTATCAATAACCCGTGCCTGCCTTCTCCCCATAGCCCCAAGAGCTCTATTCAACTCTCTTAAATCCCTCTGTGGCAGGGAATTCCATAAATTCACAACTCTCTGGGTAAAAAAGTTTTTATTTTCCAGCTCAGTCTTAAATGACCTCCCTTTTATTCTAAGACTGTGGCCCCTGGTTCTGGACTCACCCAACATTGGGAATATTTCTCCTGCATCTAGCTTGTCCAGTCCTTGTATAATTTTATGTTTCTATAAGATTCCCCCTCATCCTTCTAAACTCTAGCGAATACAAGCCTAGTCTTTTCAATCTTTCCTCATATGATAGTCCCGCCATCCCAGGAATCAATCTCATCAACCTATGCTGCACTGCCTCAATCACAAGGATGTCCTTCCTCAAATTAGGAGACCATAACTGTACACAATACTCCAGATGTGGTCTCACCAGAGCCCTAGACAACTGCAGAAGAACCTCTGTACTGAACTCCTCTTGTTATGAAGGCCAACATTCCATTAGCTTTCTTCACTGCCTGCTGTACCTGCACGCCAAATTTCAGCGACTAGTGTACAAGGACACCCAGGTCTCGCTGTACCTCCCCCTTACCTAACCTAACCCCATTGAGATAATAATCTGCCCCCTTGTTTTTGCCGTCAAAGTGGATAACCTCACATTTATCTATATTATACTGCATCTGCCACGCATCTGCCCACTCACTCAACCTGTCCAGGTCCCCCTGCAACCTCCTAACATCCTCTTCACAGTTCACACTGCCACCCAGCTTTGTGTCATCCGCAAACTTGCTAGTGTTGCTCCTAATTCCCTCTTCCAAATCATTTATATATATGATAAACAGTTACAGCCCCAACACCGAGCCTTGCGGCACTCCACTCGGCACTGCCTGCCATTCTGAAAAGGACCGTTCACTCCTACTCTTTGCTTCCGGTCTGCCAACCAACTTTCTATCCATCAACACCCTACCCGCAAAATCATGTGCTCTAATTTCAGTCACCAATCTCCCGTGTGGGACCTTATCAAAGGCTTTCTGAAAGTCTAGATGCACTACATCCACTGGCACCCCTTCATCCATTTTACTTGTCACATTCTCAAAAAATTCCAGAAGATTAGTCAAGCATGATTTCCCTTTCATAAATCCATGTTGACTTGGACTAATCCTTTTACTGCTATCCAAATGCTCCATTATTACCTCTTTAATAATTGACTCCAGCATCTTTCCCACCACCGAAGTCAGACTAACTGGTCTGTAATTCCTCATTTTCTCTCTAGCTCCTTACTTGAAAAGTGGGATAACATTAGCTATCCTCCAATCCACAGGAACTGATCCTGAATCTATTGAACATTGGAAAATGATCACCAATGCGTCCACTATTTCTAGAGCCACCTCCCTGAGGACCCTGGGTTGCAGACCATCAGGCCCAGAGGATTTATCATCCTTCAGTCCCATTAGCCTACCCAATACTATTTCTCGCCTAATGAAAATTTGTTTCAGTTCCTCGACCCCCTTAGATCCTCTGTCCTCCAATACATCTGGGAGATTGTTTGTGTTCTCCTTAGTGAAGACGGATCCGAAGTACCCATTCAACTCGTCTGCCATTTCCTTGTTGCCCATAATTATTTCACCCATGTCTGCCTTCAAGGGACCCACATTTGACTTTGCTACTCTTTTTCCCTTAACATATCTAAACAAGCTTTGACTGTCCTTCTTTATATTCCTGGCAAGCTTTCCTCGTACTTCATCTTTTCAGCCCCTATTGCCGGTTTTGTTTCCGTCTGTTGTCCTATGAAAGTTTCCCAATGCGCTGGCTTCCGGCTACTCTTTGCTGTGTTATACATCTTTTCTTTTAGTTTTATTCTATCCCTAACTTCTCTTGTCAGCCACGGTTGCCTCCTACTCCCCTTAGAATCTTTCTTCCTTTTTGGAATGAAATGATCCTGCGTCTTCCGGATTATGCCCAGAAATTCCTGCCATTGCTGTTCCACCGTCATTCCTGCTAGGATCCCTTTCCAGTCTACTTTGGCCAGCTCCCCTCTCATGCCTTCATAGTCCCCTTTGTTCAACTGCATCACTGCCACTTCTGATTTAACGTTCTCCTTCTCAAATTGCAGATTAAAACTAATCATATTATGATCACTACCTCCAAGCGATTCCTTTACCTCGAGTTCTCTTATCATATCTGGTTCATTGGACAACACTAAATCCAGAAATACCTTTTCTCTGGTCGGCTCCATTACAAGCTGCTCTAAGAATCCATCTCGGAGGCATTCTACAAACTCTCTTTCTTGGGGTCCTGAACCAACCTGATTTTCCCAGTCTACCTGCATATTGAAATCCCCCATCACCACAGTGGCATTTCCTTTGTTACATGCCAGTTTTAACTCCTGCTGCAACTTACACCTGGTAAGGCTGGTCTGCGTGATGGACTGGGCAACATCTACAACTCTCTGCAAGCACTTGCCGTCTTAAGGAAGCTGTTCCCAAACCAAGTTTTGATACAACCCGACAATATGCTTTATTGATGTAGTTACCCTTGTGTATGGTTTTATCCTCAGAAATAATGTTTGAGTTTATTACGTTCTTTAACGAGAAATAATGTAATACATCTTTCAGAACTTAATGGGCTATAGAAGTATAACTTTTGCTATATTGTTGAACCAGACTATGCTGTAAGTTTGATGCTTTCAATAAAGGTCATTCTGCTGATAGATCTAATTACGTTATTTTTCCTACCTATCAGGTAGCAAGTTTATATAAGAATACGATTCATTGTTATTGGAAAACATAGTTGAACAGGTACTTTGGAAGACACAAACAATCTCCCTGATGTACTCGTGGCTAGATGATCTAGGGTGACAGAGGGACTGAAGGAAATTCACATTAAGCAGGAAATGGTGTTGGGTAGACTGATGGGACTGAAGGCTGATAAATCCCCAAGGCCTGATGGTCTGCATCCCAGAGTACTTAAGCAAGTGGCTATAGATATTGTGGGCGCATTGATGATCATTTTCCAATGTTCTATACATTCAGGATCAGTTCCTTTGGATTGGAGGGTAGCTAATGTTATCCCACTTTTTAAGAAAGCGGGAGAGTAAATAGACAATTATAGATCAGTTAGCCTGACATCAGTGGTGGGGAAGATGCTAGTCAATTATAAAAGATGACATTGAGGCTCATTTAGATAGCAGTAACAGGATCGACCCGAATCAGCATGGATTTGCGAAGGGGAAATCATGCTTGGCTAATCTTCCGGAAATTTTTGAGGATGTAACCAGGAAAATGGACAAGGGAGAGTAGTGTACCTGGACTTTCAGAGAACATTTGATAAGGACCCACATAGGAGATTAGTGGGCAAAATTAGAGTACATGGTATTGGGGGTAGGGTACTGACATGGATAGAATATTGGTTGGCAGACAGGAAACAGAGAAGGGATTAATGGGTCCCTTTCAGAATGGCAGGCAGTGACTAATAGTGTACCTCAAGGCTCGATGCTTCAACCGCAGCTAATTACAATATACATCAATGATTTAGGTGAAGGGATTCAAAGTATCATTAGCAAACCTATCGATGACACAAAGCTGGGTGGCAGTGTGAACTGTGAGGAGGATGCTATGAGGATGCAAGGTGACTTGGACAGGTTGAGTGAGTGGGCAGATGCATGGCAGATGCAGTTTAAAGTGGATAAATGTGAGGTTATCCACTTTGGTGGCAAAATAGTTTAAGAATAAGGGGTCAGCCATTTAGAACAGAGATGAGAAAAAACGTTTTCACCTAGAGAGTTGTGAATCTGTGGAGGCCAATTCTCTGGATGCTTTCAAGAGAGAGTTAGAGCTCTTAAAAATAGCGGAGTCAGGGGATTTTGCACCTATTGTCTATTGTCTATAAACCATTTAAAAGATAATCATGTCTTATCAAATGCTATTAAAATAGGACAAAACCAATTTGAATTGGAAAATAGAGTCTGGAGTTGTTTTCTTCAAGAGTTTCGTTTAGAGATGCAGCATGGGAACAGGCCCTTCAGCCCACCAAATCCACGCCGACCATTCATGTGCAAACTCCACACAGACAGCAGCCAAAGTCCAGACCTCGGTCTCTGGTGCTCTGAGGCGACAGCTCTACCAGCTGTGCCACTGTGCCGCCCTTAATTAATTAATGACAATTCCCTGTGATTTCCTGGTAGTACTCATATCTCAGCAGAATTAGACTCAAAATAGAGCAATTGTTTAATTAAAATGTCTACTCCAACGAACAAAAGCAATTCCAAAAGAAATTTGGAGCCTTTTACAAGAAGGTCAGTTGGTTTGTCAGTTTCAACTTGCCAAACCAACATCATTCTTAATTCTCAATCTGCAGTAGCTGTCAGGAATGAAAATCATCAGTAATGAAGGATGGGTTCTCGGGACTGTCGGGATGTGAGCTTGTCACAGCTGAACAGACCCCGTATCTATGAACAAACAACAGGCCTTCATCCCTTGTGCACTTGCTGCAAACTCTGATCAAACTTTTAAGATCATCAAATCAAAATGTTAAATGTGTTTCTCTCTCTACAGATGTTGCTTGACCCCGTGAGTAGGTGAAAGGGGGGGGGGGGGGACTTACAGGAACGTGAAAGGAGAGAGAGCTCAGGGAAGGGTATTGGAAGTTGAAAGCTGAGTGAGTTTGTGGTCTTGTCAAAACAACCACTTGATACAGCATCAGATGAAGAATCTGATGAAGAATAAGGTGGAACTGTGGGCCATGAGAGCTTTGAGATGGGCAGTCTGGTTGCAGAGCGAAGTTAGGAGCATGCATGTGCCGACACATGTATTGAGTGTGGATCTTAGGATATGGTTATAACAATGCCTCGAGAAATGATGGTGAATTTGAACATACTTCTGATCCTGCATGGGTCCCAATTGTGCAAATCAATCACCGCTTCACTTGGAGAGTCTGTGTCCCTGGATGATGGGGACCATTTAAACCAGTGATACACTTGGACTTCTTCCAATCTAGTCTATCGCATTTGTGTTCACGATGTGGCCGCCTCTGGGCTGGAGAAACCAAACACACAGTCGGTGATCACATTGTAGAGCAACTACACTAAGACCCATGAGCTTCCTGTTCTAAGTCAGTCAGTCCCACTTCTATTCTGATCTGTTTTTCCATGGCCTCTTCCACTGGCATTGTGAGGTGCAACATAAACTAGAAGAGCTGCATGTTATCTTTATGTCAAGACACTTTGCAAATTACTGATTGAATGTTGACTATTCCTGCTTCAGGTAACCTGCAGTCTCATGGGTTCCCATGATCCTGCCCCTTTCTCACCCGTTTCTATAAAACTCCTAGCCAAAGGACAAAGGACATTTATTGTTTGAGAAGGAACTGCAGATGCTGGAAAATTGAAGGTAGACAAATGTGCTGGAGAAACACAGCGGGTGCAGCAGCATCTATGGAGCGATGGAAATAGGCAACGTTTCGGGCCGAAACCCTTCTTCAGACTGAAGAACGGTTTCAGCCCGAAACGTTGCCTATTTCCTTCGCTCCGTAGATGCTGCTGCACCCGCTGAGTTTCTCCAGCACTTTTCGCTACCGGACATTTATTATCACATACACCAATTGGTGCAGTAAAATTTGAGTTGCCATGCAGCACACAAATAAGATAAACACAACACTATAGAATTTAACATAAAACATAAACTATCCCCCACAGCAGAATCAACGTTTCCCACTGTGAGGGAAGGCAATAAAAGTTCAGTCCTCTTCCTCTTGTTCACCCCGTGGTCGGGGCCTATTTGACTTCTGCTCATCTGCTCATTTCTTTGTCACTGCTCATTTCATTTATCATCTCATCTGTCTTAACTAATCTCCACCTTGTCTTTCACTTTGCACCACGCTTCTCCCCTCAGCTCTGCTGTCCAAGCTGAGATGCCTCCACTCCCTGACCCAAAAGGTTAACTGGTTTCTCTGTTACTGATGAACTGCTTGACTGGTTGAGTGCTCCCAGCATTTCCGTCTCTGCGCACGGTGTAATATGTGGTGGGATTTTACACTAGGGTTCAGCCTTCATACAGATGTTAAGATTTCCCATTTTTCTTGGGACTCATGCAGTAATATGCAGCTGTCCGTTTGCTCAGCTTTGCCTTGAAGGTAATAACAGAATGTGTGAGGGTTTTCATCATCACATCATTATTGAATGTATTCAGGCAGGGCCTACAATATATTCTTTGCAGTGGAATTCATTCCCACAGACTGCTGCGGAGGCCAAGTCAATGGATATTTTTAACGGTGGAGATTGACAGATTCTTTATTAGTAAGGATGTCAGGGGTTATGGGGAGAAGGCAGGAGAATGGGGTTGAGAGGGAAAGATAGATCAGCCATGATTGAATGGCAGCACAGACTATTTGGGCCGAATGGCCTAATTCTGCTCCTCAAACCTATGAAGTTATGAGGACCTTACAAACACTAAGAACACTGGAACTCTGAAAATAGAACTATCAAAAGGCATTGGATGGTGAGTCAATTGAGATTCATAACACAGGCATTGATAGATTTTTATTCACAGTGAATATCAAAGGACAGAAACCAGCTGGAACCAAGGATAAGACCATAAATCTCAAGAGCAGATTTGTGCCATTCGGCCCATCAGGTCTGCTCCACTTTTCAATCATGGTTGATTTATTTCACCCTCTCAATCCCATTCTCCTGCCATCTCCCCATAACCCTTGATGCCCTTACTAATCAAGAACCTATCAATCTCCGCTTTAAAAATACCCAATGACTTGGCCTCCGCGGCCGTTTGTAATAATGGATTCCACGGATTTACCGCCATCTGGCTAAATAAATTCCAGGGTACTTTCTTATCTTCTGGGGCCGTGCTTTCTGGTCCTAGACTTTAGGATTGGATCAGCCGTGATTAGATTAGATCAGTCATGATCAAATTGTCTCACAGGACATGCGTCGGGGTGTTCCTATGCCCATTTGAAAGGACGTATTCAATCGCTCATTATTTCTGCTGGAAGATATTTGAAGATAATGGCAGATAATGCCTCATTTTCTCTCCATAATATTTCATGCATTCAATATCTTGAATCAATAAGGAGAAAAAAGCGTGAGGGATCAGCAGGAACAAATTAATAATTGTATGACTCTTGATGATTGTGCTTTGCTTTAAAGCTAATATGTAACTCCAATTACATTTCTCTCATAAACGTCCTGATTTACGGCAAGGTCAAGATTGTGTGGATGTTATGTCTAATTCTGTGGGTTAGAAGCACTAGGAAGATTCGCACGGAACCTTTGTTAGTTTATTTTCAACTGCTTTTGTTACAAAGCAGTCCTGGAGGCATGTATTTCGACAAATTGTGTTTTCTTTTGTCAAAGGTTTTGTGGAAGGTCTTGAAAATAACATCAGCTCAGCTGTAAAGAGAATAGAGTGGTGCCTACACCTTGAGTTTGCTACAGCCTTTCATCTGAATTAATGGAAGGTTCTTTTTTTTTTCCTCCACCATCTTGAATCTTCAGCCATCTTTGAAATATTGGCCAATTTATTCTTCAACTACTTTTTGTTCACGTTTCTAAAATTTCAGTTTTTATAGATCATTGGGGGTTTTTTTTTGGGGGGGGAGGATTTATCTAGGTGAAAGTATTTTTAGTTTTAAGTTTAGTTTAGAGATACCACACAGAAGCAGGCCCTTTGTCCCACCAAGTCCACACCAACACTAACACTACCATGCTAGGGACAATTTACAATTTTACCAAAGCCAATTAACCTACAAACCTGTACGTTTTTGGAGTGTGAGAGGATACCGGAGCATCAGGAGAAAACCCATGCAGGTCACGGGGAGAACGTACAAACTCTGTATAGACAGCACTCGTATTCAGGATTGAACCCGGGTCTCTGGCACTGTAAGGCAGCAACTCTACCGCTGAGCCACAGAACCCTCAGGAATATTTGGATTAGATTAAGTGAAGCCAATTGGCACTGCAGTAATCAGTAGTGAAGAAAGCAAACTCAATGCTTGCATTTATATCAAGAGGGCTTGTATACAAAAACAAGGATGTAATGTTGAGGCTCTATAAGACGCTGGTAAGTCTGCTTTTGGAATATTGTGAACAATTTTGGGTACCATATCTGAGGAAGGATGTGCTGGCTCTAGACAGGGTCCAGAGGTTTACAAGAATGATCCCAGGAATTAGTTGGTTAACCTATGATGAGCGTTTGTCAGCACTGGGCCTGCACTCGCTGGAGTTTAGAAGAATGAAGGGGAACCTCATTGAAGCATACATAATTGTGAAAGGCTTGGATAGAGTGGATGTGAAGATAATGTTTCCATTAGTGGGTGTCTAGCACTAGAGGTCATAGCCGCAGAATTAAAAGACATTCTTTTAGGAAGGAGATGAGGAGAAATTTATTTAGTCAGAGGATGGCGAATCTGTGGAATTCTTTGCCACAGAAGGCTGTTGAGGCCAAGTCAGTGGATTTATCTAAGGCAGAGATAGATAGATTCTTAATTAGTACAGGTGTCAGAGCTTATGGGCGAAGGCAGGAGAATGGGGTTAGGAGGGAGAGATAGATCAGCCATGATCGAATGGCAGAGTAGACTTGATGGGCCGAATGGACTAATTCTACTCCTATTCCTTATGACCTTAGTAGACGTCTAGCATGCGAGAAATGAACCAAATTCCCTTTGTCCCATTTTGTGGAATATTTTTATTCCTCCTGTTCTAATTTACTTTTGAAATGAGATACTTGCTGTTTCAAATGAATGTTAAAAGAGTGCATAACATTATTCAAGGGAGGATAAAGATTTTTCCCTGTGTCCTGATAAATATTTATTGCCTACCCACACCACTCAATAGCGATTATCTACCTAATCTATCTCATCATGTTTGTAGAACCTGGCTGCATATTTCCTCCTGCGGTGTTAACATTCCACAAATATTTAATTTGCTGTGATGCACTTTGGAACAACCAAGAATATGGAAGTTGCCATTGATATACTAATTCATGTTCTATTTCACCCTCCCAGGGAAAAGGGGGAGTTTTTCATTTATAACAAAATAGAGCCTAGAGTATGGAAACAGGCCCTTTGGACCAACATGCCCCATCTACACTAGTCCCACCTGCCTGCACTTGGCTTATAACCCTCTAAACCTGTCCCAACCATGTACCTTTCCAAATGTCTCTTGAATGCTGTGATAGAACACTTCAACTACCTCCCCCGGCAGCCTGAACCATATACCCATCTTCATTTGTGTAGAAAAGGTTACCCCCCAGGTTCCTATTAAATCTTTCCTCCCTCACCTCACAAAATTAATAAAGCAATATGTGCTAAGGCACTACAGAAGAATGTTGGCAAACAGTTTTTACTTTAGTTTACTTTAGAGATACAGTGCTGAAACAAGCCTTTTGGCCCACTGAGTCCACACCGACCAGCGATCACCATACACTAGCACTATCCGACACACTGGGAACAAATTACAATCTTTGCCAAAGTCAATTAACCTATAAACCTGGACTTCTTTGGAGTGTGGGAGGAAACCAGAGCACCCGGGATAAAAACCCATGTAGTTCATAGGTAGAACATACAAACTCCGTACAGACAACACCCATAGTCAGGATCGAACCCAGGTCTCCGGTGCTGTGAGGCAGCAACTCTACCGCTGTGCCACCAGCTCTGATAATAAACTATGTTGTTAAGTTACTAGAGATGAACAAAAACCCGGTCAATGAGGTATGCATGGTGGATCATTGTAAAGGAAGAAAGAGGAATAGAGATGGGGCAGATGAGCAGCTTACAGGGACCTTCTAAAGCTTGAGGCCTTGGCAGACGGCAGTCAATGGGCGAGAAATTAAAACAGCGGATAATCTAGCAGCCAGAAATGCAGGAGAGCAGATATAATAGAAGGTTATGTGTCTGGAGGGACTACATGCTGATAAATAAATGCATGAAGAGATTTGAAAACAAAGATAAGCATTTACAAGTCAAGACATGCTTTCCAGACAAAGCATCTTGTTAATGCACATGGGAGTGTTGGTTTACAAGTTTTTGTTTTAAGAATGGGACAATGGCAACAAATGTTTCGATTACTTGAAGTCTACAGATGAAAGGATGATGGAGGCTGGCCATGAATTTAGAAGGTACGTAAAGTCGAGAGATAAAAAAAGACCGAACAACTGAGGAAAAAGTAGCAAGAGATTATATTGCTAGAAGATCGAAACAGGATGGGGTGGCGTCTCTTATTGCCGAATGTCCGCTATAACAGAGTAAGTGATTCGCTCCAAATACCCGGCAGTCACTCCGTGATAGAATTATTTGTTTTTGAATACAAAGTCCTTTTTTAACAGCTAAGAACGTATCTTTGTAACTGCAAGCTAAAAATACTAAAGGCTGTTTGTTACGTTGTTTAATTGAGTATCGTTGCACAAGTGACGATCAAAGCAATTGCTTGTCAATTTCAATGAGCTCCCACCATGTAACTAGTAGCCTGTGTCCGTAAAGAGAATTGTGACTACTATAACCGCCTATTATAAGCACTATTACCAAAATCTATAAAGAGATCCGTCATAATGGGTAACCTGTGGTGAGATTCCTGGGATAAATATACAAATCTTAGGAGGCATTTTGAGATGTGAATTCATTGTGTTCACTCAACATTAATGGTTGTAAAATTTGTGTTTCAAAGCGAACCAGGGGAACATTTGTGTTTTTTGGATTTAACCTTCCACTAAGTAAATGACATCCTCAGTAATTACATATTTCAAAGCTGCATGCACCATGCCGATGATTACACAAACATGTGCAGTGGGATTCAGTAGGGTGGCACAGTGGTTTAGCAATAGAGTTGCTGCCTTACAGTGCCAGAGACCCGGGTTCGATCCTGACCACGGGTGCGGTCTTTACTGTGTTTGCACGTTCTCCCAGTGACTGCATGGGTTTTCTCCGGGTGCTCTAATTTCCTCCCACACTCCAAAGATATACAGGTTTGTAGGTTGTGTTAAAGAAGGAACTGCAGATGCTGGAGAATCGAGGGTACACAAAAGGCTGGAGAAACTCAGCGGGTGCAGCAGCATCTAAGGAGTGAAGGATATAGGCGACGTTTCGGGTCGAGACCCTTCTTCATTTTTTTTTTTTTTTTAATTTATGTCGATCATTTCCCTGATCCCTGACCAGTCTGAAGAAGGGTCTCGACCCGAAACGTCGCCTATCTCCGTCGCTCCTTAGATGCTGCTGCACCCGCTGAGTTTCTCCAGCCTTTTGTGTGCCCAGGTTTGTAGGTTAATTGGCTCAGTATAAATTGTAACTTGTTCCCCGCGTTTAATTTAGTGCCAATTTACGGGGTGATCACTGGTCGACGAGGACTCAGTGGGCTTGTTTTCATGCTGTTCTCTAAAGTCTAAAAGTCTAAAGACTCAATGAGTGTCAGTCAAGAACTCTGTTAAAATCTGTTGAAGAATTACCAGCCAAAATGTAAACACTAGTAACTAATTAATGTCTCTGTTTTCACTTGATTTCTATTCTAAAAGCTGTCAAATTGCTGGTGAAGCTACAAGGTGGCGCAGCGGTAGCGTAGCTGCTTTATCGCACCAGGGACCCTGGTTCGATCCTGACTACAGGTGTTGCCTGTACAGAGATGGTACGCTCCCCCTGTGACCACGTGGGTTTTCCAGGATGTTCCGGTTTCCTCCCACAACCCAAAGACTTACTGGTTTTGGTTAATTGGCTTCGGTAAAATTGTAAATTGTTCCTAGTGTGTAGGATGGTGTTAATATGCGGGGATCGCTGGTCGGTGTGGTCTCGGTGGAGCGAAGGACCTATTTCCATGCTGTATCGTTAATCTAAACTAAACTAGGGCAGCACAGTGACACAGCGGTAGAATTGCTGCCTTACTGCGCCAGGAACCGGGTTTGTTCCTGACTATGGGTGCTGTCTGCACCGGGTTTGCACGTGGTCTCTGTGACTGCGTGGGTTTCCGGCAGGTACACCGGTTTCCTCCCGCATTTCAATGGTGTGCAGCTTTGCAGGTTAATTGCCCTCCGTAAATTGTCCCTAGTATGTGGGATAGAACTGGTGCACGGGACATGGGTCGACACGAACCCGCTGGGCCGAAGGGCCTGTTTACACGCTGTACCTCCAAACTAAAACTAAACTAAACTAAAAGGTTGTGTGAGCAAAATGGTTGGAAAGCTTTGAAAGTATTTGGTATTTGAAAACATTTTATGAGAATGGCAACTCTATAAACCTCAGAAGTATTTGAGTAATCGAAGCTGGAAGGGGCTATCACCTGAGGAGATTTCCTGTCAGCCAGACCCTCGATCAGGGATGGTTGTGCATGGAGAAATGCCAAAATCGATGAGAGTGGGAAAGATTGGGTCATTCCTCTGTCGATCAAGACTATGACCACTTTGCTGGAGGTTACTGAGATTGATTTTATGCCCACAATTTATGTGTCGCAATCCTTTGCTCATTGTATTTTTTCTAGAGAATTACCCTTCTGCTGTCGAAGTTGCTGTAAATTGCTTCCCCTACTCTCTCGATAGATTATTTAATGAATAAATAGACGTTTCTGCACCATGAGCCCTTCCCTACACCCAGCCTACTGGGCAGCACACGATGTCCGATTTGTATGTATAGAAAGGAACTGCAGAAGCTGGTTTATACCGAAGATAGACACAAAGTGCTGGAGTAACTCAGCGGGTCAGGCAGCATCTCTGGAGAGAAGGAATGGGTAATGTTTCAGGTTGTTACCCTTCTTTGTTTGTAGCTTGATTTAGCAATGCCACAGATATTTGTGGAGACTTGAGTATTTTTCCCCTTGTAACCCTCTGTCTTAGTGGAGTTTAAGTGACATTTGGATAGGCACATGATTATGTGATATGGATTATGTGCAGACAGGTGTGCTAGCATTATTATCAACCGGGGCACCGTGGGCAAAGGGCCTGTTTCTGTGTTGTACTATTCTATGTTCTATATTTGTTTATGAAAATCAAAAACAATGATGCTGGAAATCAAGGAATAAAGTAGGAAATGCTGGAACCATGTGGAAAGTGAATCAGTCACTATTTCAAGACTAGAACTGTCAGGTTCCCATTGAGAATACTGAACCTGAATGCTGTAGGTTTTAACAATATTTTGGCATACTTGAAAGAAAATCGCAGATACATAACTTAAACTGGAAGCAAGCGCTTGGGTGGAACAAAACTTAAAGCGGATAGTTAAGTCACATGAATTGTGAAACTAATGTCACAACCAATCTTGTCCATTTGCTGATGGGCAGATTAGGTTAACGTTGATCTTCTGATCAAGCAGAAAAACAAACCAACCATGTCATGAAAATGCTCGGACTTATTCCCGATGGTCTGCACTCAGCTTACTCTAATGGAGAGTGACCTTTCTCAGGAAACAGGATTCAGTGGTAAGATCAGTGCATATTGTCCATCCTCTCGAGACAGAAGTGCTGAGACTCTCTATAGTCATACAGCATGGAAACAGACCCTTTGGCTTAACTCGTCCATGATGACTAAGATGCTAGTCTCATTTGTTTGCATTTGGTCAAGATCCCACTGAACCTTTCCTATCCATGTACCTGTCCAAGTGTCTTTTGAATATTGTTATAGTACTCTGCCTTAAATAACTCCTTTAGCAGCTCATTCCACCTTCCACCACCCCCCTCTGAGTGAAAAAGTTGCCCCTCATGTTCCTATTAAATCTCTTCCCTCTCACCTTAAACCTATGTCCACTGGTTCTTGATTCATCTCTGGGTAAAAGACTCTACTCTGAGTGAAAGACTTGGTATTGACCACATCAATTCCCCTCATGATATTATATGCTATCTTGAACCTTTTGGGATCTTCCAGTGAAGGCATTCACACATGCTTTTCGGTACAGAGTTCCAGCATTTAGAACGAGCAACAAAGAAGGAATGAGATGGATGAAAGGTGCAGGTCAGGCAGCATCTGTAGAGAATAAGAATGGGGATATATTTCAGTTTGGAGCCCATCAGCCTGGAGTGAATTGAATTGGCTGAGGACTAACCTTTCTGATGATGGTGATCTAAGATGGAAATACAGTTGGATGCACCTAAACATGATTAATTGCTTGATTACCACAAAAATTGACAGGAGCCTTGCAGGATACACAAAATACATATTAAAACATCAATTTCAGTAAAAAAGGAAAGTGGCACAGCGGTAGAGTTGCTGCCTTACAGCACCAGATATCTGGGTTTGATCCTGACTATGGGTGCAGTATGTATGGAGTTTGTACGTTCTCCCATAGATTTTCTCCGTGTGCTCTAGATTCCTGTCACACTCCAACGACATACAAGTTTGTAGGTTAATTGGCTGCAGTAAAAAAAATTGTAAATTGTCTCTAGTGTGTAGGATAGCATTAGTGTACGAGGTAATCGCAGGTCGGTGGGCTGAAGGCCTGTTTTTGTGCTGTAACTCTAAACAAAAACTAAACTAAACAAAAGAATCGACAGGAAGGTTGCAGTGCACAGAAGACATATGAAAATACCAATTTCAATTATAAAAAAAAGACCAAAGTAACCATAGCGTTTGATTTACGTCGAGATTTAAATCTATAGTTTTGTGAAATACATGAAGTGGGAATCATTCTGCAACTTTTCCTTAAAAGACTGAGTGGATGATATATTTTTCAACCTACCTAATGCTGAATTTCTCACGACTTTTCCTTCCTACTGTCATGAAGGCAACATTTGCAACAGTTGTGGATCTGCCTTGCACAGATGGCAGTCGCAGCCGTCTCGGTTAACTTGCCCAAATTGACCATTATTTGTGTGTGTACGTCTTCCACTGGCAAGCTTTGAAGCAAAGTAATGAATTAAATTAATTCCACTCATGCATACTTTTGTTGTATGTCGCTTGATGACTATTTGTATTGGGAACACCTGGAGATCTTTCATCCAGTTGAACATTTTGATTGACGTTGGTCTAAACTTCTGCTGTAAATTGAACCTCAAACTCGCTGAGAGCAACTGCGGCTTTGGTTTAAACATTGACAAGCTGCAAATCATTGTAGGGTTGCTCGGTGGCTCAGCGGTAGAGTCGTTGCCTTACAGCACCAGAGACCCGGGTTCGCTCCTGACTACGGTCTGTGCAGAGTTTGTATGTTCTCACCATGACCTGCGTGGGTTTTGTCCGAGACCTTCGGTTTCCTCCCAAGCTCCAAGGATGTACAGGTTTGCAGGTTAATTGGCTTTGTGTAAATGTAAAATTGCCCCTAGTGTGCGTAGGATAGTGTTAACGTGCGGAGATCGCTGGATTTGCGCTGCATCGCTAATCTAATGAAACTAAACTAATATTAAAGAGAGTTCGGAAGAAGGGTCCCAACCTGAAGTGTCACCCATCCTTTTTCCCCAATGATGCTGCCTGACCTGCTGAGTTACTCCAGCGCTTTGCGTCTTGTTCAACTATTTCCCTATTATTTCTGAGTCCTCAACAGGTGCATGTTATGATACTGCAAAACACTTAAAATAGCTAAGATATTTCATCATGCCTTTTGCCACTTAAGCATGGAGCACAGCAGCTAAATCTTAACATACAGGGCCTGATGTTCCTATTTCTATATGCTTTATAATAGCAGTTGATTATAAAATTGACAGATAAAATCTGTGTACACTGATGTAATTTTACAAAGCTTGATTACAGAGCACAGAATTCTTTGATTTAACTAACCGAAGGAAAGGATAACTGAATGACATTCCCGAAGATAATGGACCGAACATTAATTCCAATTTTCCCAGTGCATTCGGGAAATATGAAACATAGCTAGACCTTTGCAAAACTTGAGTATCTAGTATCCTGCCGTGCTCTATCCTCAACAAGTTATGCCAAGGAAGGTTATGTATTCAGTGACATCTGTTTGCACACTAGCTGTTGATTTGTCTACATAAATACTGTACATTGACTCTACTTGATAAAATCATTTTCACGTAAATTCGCTCAGTGCCTTACCGTGTGCTGAGGTGCTGAATAAATTCAATTTTCTCTTGCAATATAGCTAATGGAAAATACAATTTCTGTAACGTTATGTTTCATGACATTTTTCCATATAGATATATATACATACATTTTTCATTTATCAACTTCACGCAAATAGTCACAGATGTTGGCTCCTAATTGACAGCCTTGGGATTTCATCAGGCTGCTCTGGCGATACTTAATTTAGTTTGAGACTGCTCTGATTATTATAAGTTAATGAGACTTCCAACTGTCTGATCCCTTTGCAGTCAGCTGCTATAATGTGTTTCAAAGTGACTGTCTTTAAAAAGAAATTAAGTGCAGATGCATGACACTGACTCCAGTAAACTAAAGTAAATAAACCAAATAACAAAATAGTGTAAACCCTTGGGAATTGGCAGACGTTTCTTCAGACTCAAGTTCCTTGGATACCAGGTTGCTAAGGCATAGAGTGCAGGCAGGGAACTCAAATAAAATTACTCATCTCCCAAAGGTACTCGGAAGCAAGCGTATGGCTGTATTAGTGGTGGACAAAAATATAACTCAAAGGTAATCTACAAAAAACGGGCCCAATTCTATTAAAGCAACGATCTTGTTCAAGGGTTCAAGCTTTTAAATCTGCCCGACTATTTCCCTATTATTTCTGTGTCCTATACAGGTGCATGTTATGATACTGCAAAACATTTAAAATTGTTAAGATATGTCACTAAGCCTTTGTCCGCTTAAGCATGGACCACTGCAAAGAAATCATAAGATACAGAATCTGATGGTCTTTATCCCAGGGATCAGATCGGGGCCTAATGGGATCTATCCTAGATTAATGAGTGAGGCAGGGGTGGAGATTGGAGGGGCCTGGACAAACTCCAATGTGGCCATGGGCCCAGAGGACTGTACAGAAGCTAATGTTGTTCCTTTGTTTAAGAAAATAAGTTTCTTCATAATCCTGGAGATGATAGGCCAGTGAACCTCACATCAGTGAAAGGGAAGGTATTGGAAAGGAGTCTATGGGGAAGGATTAACTTGCCTTTGGAAGAGAATGGGCTAATTAGGGGCAGTCAGTGTGGCTTTGCACAAGGCAGGCCTGTCTTACAAACTTGATAGAGTTTTTTTGAGGCAGTGACAAAGGTGATCAATGAGGGTAGGGTAGTGGATGTTGGCGGCATGGATTTTAATAAGGCATTTGTTAAAGTCCTTCATGATATGATGATCAGAAAGAGTTAGATGCCAGAGATCCACAGTGACATGGTCATTTGGATTCAGAACTGCTTACACATAGACAGTTATGGTGGAGTGGTGTTGTTCTGGCTGGAGGTCAGTGACCCATGGAGTTCCACAGGGGTAACAGCTGAGACCTCTGTTGTTTGCGATGTGTTTAAATAAATTGGAGGTAAATGTAAATAGGTTAGTAAATTTGCAGACAACAGCAAAATTAAAGGTGGTGTTGCAGATGGTGAGGTAGGCTGTCAAAGAGAGGCCCACAGGAGCCGTTGGAAGTGAAGGAGGGGGAGGAGCGACACCCGACCGGTAAGGTTAAAAATCAAGCGCAGGGCTTGTTTTTACCTAAATCTATAACATTCCATTCAGAGAAGTGTTTTTTTGAGGAAGCCGCTAATTGGTGGGAAGTGGACTAGGGTAAGCAGCTGATTGGTGGGAAGGGAAAGCAGCTGATTGGCAGTCAGATTCCAGCAGTTTGTTGTGTACTTTGTATTGTGTTGATATTGTATCCTGTGTAAGGGGGCAGTATGAAGGCAAGGGCAGTGTACTGTTCTGGATGTCAGATGTGGGAGGTCAGGGAATCTGATAGCCCTCCAGACATCCACATCTGCGCCAGGTGTGTCGAGATGGGGCTCCTAAAGGATCGTGTTAGGAACCTGGAGCAGCAGCTCGATGACCTCCGTCTGGTCAGGGAGAGTGAGGAGGTCATAGAGAGGAGTTACAGGGAGGCAGTCACTCCCAGACCACAGGAGGCAGACAAGTGGGTCACGGTTAGGAAGGGCAAGAGGCAGGGGCTAGAGAGTACCCCTGTGACTGTACAACTGGAAAATAGATACTCGGGTTTGAGTACAATTGGAGGGGACAGTCTACCTGGGGGCAGCAACACCGGCTGGGTCTCCAGCACAGAGACCGGCCCTGATGCTCAGAAGGGTAGCAAAAAGAGGAGGGCAATTGTAATAGGGGACTCTATAGTTAGGGGGTCGGATGGGCGATTCTGTGGACGCAGTCGGGAAACCCGGATGGTAGTTCGCCTCCCTGGTGCCAGGGTCTCGCACGTGTCGGAACGTGTCCAAAGATTCTGAAAAGGGAGGGAGAGGAGCCTGATGTTGTGGTACACATAGGTACCAATGACATAGGCAGAAAAAGAGATGAGGTCCTGAAGGGAGAATTTAGGGAGTTGGGGGGAAAGTTAAGGAGAAGGACCAAAAGGGTAACGATTTCAGGATTACTGCCTGTGCCGCATGACAGTGAGAGTAGGAATGGAATGAGGTGGAGGATAAATGCGTGGCTGAGGGACTGGTGCAGTGGGCAGGGATTCAAGTTTCTTGATCACTGGGACCTCTTTTGGGGAAGGCATGATCTGTACAAAAAGGACGGGTTGCACTTGAACCCGAGGGGGACCAATATCCTGGCAGGGAGATTTGCAAAGGCTACTGGGGAGACTTTAAACTAGAAAGGCTGGGGGGAGGGACTCGGGTAGAGGGGGCAGGGTGTGGGGCAAGAGGCAGAGAAGGGAAGCACTCGGACCCAAAATGTAGGCGAGAAAGAGGAAAAAGATAATAGACAGAGAATAAGGGATGGTGGGTTTATAAAATGTGTATATTTTAATGCTAGGAGCATTGTAAGAAAGGTGGATGAACTTAGAGCCTGGATTGACACCTGGAAATATGATGTGGCACTCAGTGAAACATGGTTGCAGGACGGCTGTGATTGGAAACTAAATATTCCAGGATTTCGTTGCTTCAGGTGTGATAGAATTGGAGGGACCGGAGGTGGAGGTGTTGCATTGCTTGTCAGAGAGGATATTACAGCAGTGCTTTGGCAGGATAGATTAGAGGGCTCGTCTAGGGAGGCTATTTGGGTGGAACTGAGAAGTGGGAACGGTGTAGCAACACTTTTAGGGGTGTATTATAGACCGCCAAATGGGGAGCGAGAATTGGAAGAGCAAATATGTAAGGAGATAGCAGATGATAGTAAGCACAAGGTAGTGATTGTGGGAGATTTCAATTTTCCAAAAATAGACTGGGAAACACATTCTATGAATGGGCTGGATGGTTTGGAGTTTGTAAAATGTGTGCAGGATAGTTTTTTGCAACAGTACATAGAGGTATCGACCAGAGAAGGGGCAGTGCTGGACCTCCTGTTAGGAAATGAGGCAGGTCAGGTGACGGAGGTATGCGTTGGTGAGTACTTCGGGACCAGTGATCACAATACCATTAGTTTCAATATAATTATGGAGAGAGTCAGAACTGGACCAAGGGTGGAGATTTTTGATTGGAGAAAGGCTAACTTTGAGGGAATGCGTAACGATTTAAAAGGAGTGAATTGGGACACTCTGTTTTATGGGAAGGATGTAGAAGAGAAATGGAGGACATTTAAAGGGGAAATTGTAAGAGTACAGAATCTTTATGTCCCTGTTAGGGTGAAAGGAAATAGTAAAAATTGGAAAGAGCCATGGTTTTTTTGGATAAGTAAGTATGCAGATGATACTAAGATAGGTGGTGTTGTGGATAATGAAGTAGATATCCTGCCATAATGAAAAGATGGCAGATGGAGTTTAACGCTGATAAGTGGGATGTGCTACATCTTGGCAGGACAAATCAAAATAGGACGTACATGGTAAATGGTAGGGAATTGAGGAATGCTGTGGAACAGAGAGATCTAGGAATAACTGTGCATAGTTCCCTGAAGGTGGAATCGCATGTAGATGGGGTGGTAAAGAAAGCCTTTGGTGTGCTGGCCTTTATAAATCAGAGCATTGAATATAGGAGCAGGGAAGTAATGTTAAAATTGTACAAGGCATCGGTGAGACCAATTCTGGAGTATGGTGTACAATTTTGGTTGCCTAATTATAGGAAGGATGTCAACAAAATAGAGAGAGTACAGAGGAGATTTACTAGAATGTTGCCTGGGATCCAGCAACTATGTTACAGAGAAAGGTTGAACAAATTAGGTCTTTATTCTTTGGAGCGCAGAAGGTTAAGGGGGGACTTGATTGAGGTCTTTAAAATGATGAAAGGTATAGACAGAGTTGACGTGGATAAGCTTTTCCCATTAAGGGTAGGGAAGATTCAAACAAGAGGGCATGACATGCGAATTAAGGGACGGAAGTTTAGGGGTAACGTGAGGGGGAACTTCTTTACTCAGAGGGTGGTGGCTGCGTGGAATGAGCTTCCAGCAGAAGTGGTGGAGGCAGGATCGATTTTAACATTTAAAAGTAAAGTGGATAGGTATATGGACGGGAAGGGAATGGAGGGGTATGGTCTGAGTGCAGGTAAATGGGACTAGGGGAAAACAAATGATCGGCACGGACTGGAAGGGCCGAGAGGGCCTGTTTCTGTGCTGGAATTGTTATATGGTTATAAAGTGAACCGTGAGATGTAGATCAGCTACAGAAATGGGCGGTGAAATGGCAGAAAGTATATCAATGGTAAGACCACCAACAGCGTTGATGAAGTGAGGGATGTTGGGATCCAATTCCATGTCTCCCTAAAAGTGACAATGCAAATAAATAGAGTGGTAAAGAAGGCATTTGTTTTGTAAAAGAGTCCAGTAGGTCATGTTGCAGCATTATAAATCTTCAGTCAGGCTATATTTTGAGTAATCTGTGCAGTTCTAGTCACCCCATTGCAGAAAGGATGTGGAGGTTTTGGTGAGGGGGTAGACGAGGCTGACAGCTTGAACAAAATGCTGCCTGCATTGAGGGGTATTGTCCATAAGGAAAGATTGGACAAACTTGGATTTTTTTTTTTGGAGCTTTGGAGACTTAGGGGAAACCTAATAGAAGTATATAAAATTACAGGAGACATAGATAGGATAGACAGTCATAAGCTTTTTCCCAGAGTGAAAATGTCAAAGACTAATGTTTAAGAAACACTGAGACAAGCGCATGGATAGGACAGGTTTAGAGGGGTAATGGCCAAATGCAGGCAGGTAGGACCAGTGTAGATGGGACATGTTGGTCGGTGTGGGCAACTTGGGTCAAAGGGCCTGTTTCCACCCTGCATAACTCAATGCCTCTATGACTAAAAGGGCATAGCTTTCAGGTGAGAGGCGCAAAGTTCAAAAGAGACGTATGGAGCAAGCCTAATATACAGACTATGGTGGGTATCTGGAAAGAGCTGCCATAGATGGTGGTGGAGGCAGATACGATAGTGGCATTTAAGAGCATTTATGTGCACGAAAGGAGGGATATTATGAGATATGCGATGTGCTCACAATCACTACTCAGACTAAATCGCGGAAGCAAGAGATTCTTTATTTGCGAGTCTGCAGAGTCGGGTGCCTCTCCAAGTTGAGACACACCGAAGTCAGAAGGGTAAACCCCCTTTATACACACGATTCTACATTCAACCTCCCCTCCGGACCCTTCTCCAATCAGAGTCTGAGGTGCACAATCTATAGGTACGTCCCCCCAGTACCTCCCACATCATACATCGCATGTCCAGACATGTGCATGGTAATGAGCAGTTTCTTGACCAGGGGTGTGTTGTAATATTCATTTATTTTATTAAGCATGCTCAGTTGTTCATGACCTGCCCTAGTTTTACTCACCTCCAACTGAACTCTCTCAGTTCTCCTATATCAGCACTAAAGCTAAGCTATAGTGACAAGGGTCCCATCTATCACTCCCTTCTACTGATAGGGATCTATCTACATCACTCCCTTTTACTGCTATACAATGCTATCACTTCTTACTCAAGGATGGGTCTGGTAACTTTTATACACAGCTGTGTCAGAACCCTCTCCCTGGCCCCTATCGGTTTGAATCCTCTTTAAAGCCCCTTACCAAAGTGGGGTTTAATCACTTTATCCCTCACAATATGGATGGCAGGCGGGGACAGGGATTAATTGTATTTGGCTTCATGTTTGGCATCGATATTGTGGGCCGAAGGGCTTGTCCTGTGCTCTACAGCTCTATGGTATATCTTCTCTTAAGGCTTGCATTTGAGCGAGCATGATCTTTTGTTTAAATTATCCCATCGGCAGGTTGGGCCTGTTGTGAGATAACAGCCTTGTTGAACATGGTCACTTAACGTACAACACCACAAAGTGTAATGGTAACCTGTATCAACATGATTGCAGCAGTGAAGGAAAATTGTCAGTGCACCAATAGTATTGCTGACCATGATCCCCTATTGACAATGTTTTTCACACAATTGCTGTAATTTTAAAATAAATAACGATTTAAAGATGGCATGAGAACATAGAAAGGTTAGGAATTGTGAATCACTATGACAGTACCTCCCCAACATATTGATTCTTCTGAAGAAATGATGTTGAAAGCTTCTCCTGTCTGAGTTTGGAGATGCATTGCTTTACATTATTTCCATGCCCTCTGCAGTTCACCAATGCCTTAAAATATCCAGTCTGATGGACGATCGGATCTGTTTTTTCATTTCAAATGTTTGTGGAAACTTATCACCAGCAACTTTTGGGGAAGTCTAACAATGACAGGACCTACAGTGAATGGTAGGGCTCTGAGGAGTGCTGTAGAGCAGAGGGATCTAGGGGTGCAAGTGCATCGTTCCTTGAAGGTGGAATCGTAGGAAGATAGGGTAGTCGAATCGGTTTTTGACGCATTGGCCTTCAGCAGTCAGAGTATTAAGTATAGAAGTTGGGAGGTCATGTTGCAGATGTATAAGATGGTGGTGATGGGACATTTAGAGTATTGAGTTAAGTTCTAGACACCATGTTTGAGGAAAGATGTTGTCAAGCTGGAAAGGGTACAGAGAAGATTTACGAGGTTGTTGCAAGGACTAGAGGGTCTGAGCTATAGGCAGAGGTTGAATAGGCCGAGGCTCTATTTCTTGGCATGCAGGATGATCTTATAGAGGTGTATAAAATCATGAGAGAAATAGATCGGGTAGGTGCGCAGTCTCTTGCCCAGAGGAGGTGAATCGAGGACAAGAGGACATAATTTTAAGGTGAAGGGGAAAAGATTTAAAAGGAATCTGAGTTGTAACTTTTCACACAAACGTGGTGCGGGTATGGAACAGGCTTCCAGAGGTGGTAGTTGAGGCAGGGACTAGTTTTAGTTTAGTTTATTGTCACATGTACCAAAGTACAGTGGAAAGCTTTATGCTAACCAGTCAGCAGAGAGACAATACATGATTGCAATCGATCAATTTAAAGTGTATACAGTAGATACATGGTAAAGGGAATAACATTTAGCGCAAGGTAAAGCCAGCAAAGTATGATCAAGGATAGTCCAAGGTACATAGTAGTTCAGCACTGCTCTCGGGTTGTGGTAGGATGATTCATTTGCCTTATAACAGCTGGCAAGAAACTGTCCCTGAATCTGGTGGTGTGCGTTTTCACACTTCTATACCTTGTGCTTGATGGGCAATCCAAACATTGCCTTTCGCAACGTTTAAGAAACAGTAAGGCAGGTACCTGGATAGGACAGGTTTGGAGGGGTATGGCCCAAACGCGGGCAGGTGGGACTAGTGTAGCTGGGTTGGGCGGAAGGACTTGTTTCCACGTTGTATCACTCTATGACTCTGTGAGTCGATGATAACTTCTCCTCATCCAGCCATATCGAAGCAATGGCCAAGAAAGCACACAAACGCATCTACTTCCTTAGAAGGCTTAAGAAGTTTGGCATGGCCCCAACAACTCTCACCAACTTCTACAGATGCACCATAGAATGCATTTTATCAGGATGCACCACAATTCTGAGTTTGGTGCCTTAGTTGAAGCTGTGTGATCTGACCAGATTTTTAACCTGATGCTAGAAGGCTAGTTAAGTTGAACGTTATGAAGAATTCAAGGTTAGAAACAAAAAAAATTAGAAGAAACTGCAAACTATACTTTAGATTGTTCCAACTCCTATGAGGTACCATGCCATTGTCAATATTCCTTTCCCCATCGCCAATGCACTGTGTGTACCAGCGAAACAATGCATTGTAGTTATTCATCTGGACTGGACCAAGAACAGCTTCCAAACCCACAACCTCTGCATCAAGACGATTAAAGGGCCTGTCCCACTTAGGCGATTGTTTAGGTGACTGCCGGCGACTGTCATAGTCGTAGCAAATCACCGAAAAAACAGCGACTGGACCCCCCCCCCCCCCCCCCCCCCCCCGCCCCCCCATGACAATGTCTTTGATAAGCTACAACAACCTACCACCTAGTCGACGTCAAGCTACGGCAAGCTACCGACAACCAGCGACCCATTAGGACGTCCACTTACGACCACACAGGTGACAACCTACAACAACCAAAGTCAACCAACGTCCACCCACGGCAAGCTACGACAAGCTTCGACAACTGAAGACAATTCAGTCGCCAGTTGACATAGGAAGTCACCAATGAAATTCACCAAAGTCAGCACCGGCGACAACCTACGTCACCTGGCGACAACATGCGACAGCTCCTACGTCAGGAGAAGTCAAGCTACACTCATTGGCGTCAGCACTCTGTTGTCGAAAATTTTTGAACATGTCGAAAATCCAGCGGTGACATGGTGACAGCCTAGTCGCCTGTAGTCGCCTAAAAAAATAGCCTAAGAGGGACAGGCCCCTAAGGCACCTGGGGGCACCACCACCTGCAGCTTCCCTCCAAGGCACACACCATCCTGCAACTCCCTCCTCCCTCAATATCATGGAGTGCTTTCATCAGAAGAACCACTGCGCCTCACCACCTCCTTCTCACGGGAATTTAGAATGGGAAATAAATTCTAGCCCTGCCTACATCCCGAAGAGCAAATCAATATTTTGCACAATAACTTTAAGACTATCCCCCCTTACCAAGATTAGAAACATAGAAACATAGAAAATAGGTGCAAGAGTAGGCCATTCGGCCCTTCAAGCCTGCACCACCATTCAATATGATCATGGCTGATCATCCAACTCAGTATCCTGTACCTGCCTTCCCTCCATACCCCCTGATCCCTTTAGCCACAAGGGCCACATCTAACTCCTTCTTAAATATAGCCAACGAACTGGCCTCAACCACCTTCTGTGGCAGAGAATTCCACAGATTCACCACTCTCTGTGTGAAAAATGATTTTCTCATCTAGGTCCTAAAAGACTTCCCCCTTATCCTTAAACTGTGACCCCTTGTCCTGGACTTCCCCAACATCGGGAACAATCTTCCTGCATCTAGCCTGTCCAACCCCTTAAGAATTTTGAAAGTCGCTATGCGATCCCCCCTCAATCTTTTAAATTCTAGCGAGTACAAGCCGAGTCTATCCAGTCTTTCTTCATATAGAAGTCGTGCCATCCCAGGAATCAGTCTGGTGAACCTTCTCTGTACTCCCTCTATGGCAAGAATGTCTTTCCTCAGATTAGGAGACCAAAACTGTACGCAATACTCCAGGTGTGGCCTCACCAAGACCCTGTACAACTGCAGTAGAACCTCCCTGCTCTTGTACTCAAATCCTTTTGCTATCAATGCCAACATACCATTCGCTTTCTTCACGGCCTGCTGCACCTGCATGCCTACTTTCAATAACTGGTGTACCATAACACCCAGGTCTCATTGCATCTCCCCTTTTCCTAATCGGCCACCATTCAGATAATAGTCTACCCTCCTGTTTTTGCCACCAAAGTGGATTACCTCACATTTATCCACATTATACTGCATCTGCCATGCATTTGCCCACTCACCCAGCCTATCCAAGTCACCTTGCAACTTCCTAGCATCCTCCTCAGAGTTAACACTGCCCTCCAGCTTCGTGTCATCCGCAAACTTCGAGATATTGCATTTAATTCCCTCGTCCAAATCATTAATATATATTGTAAATAGCTGGGGTCCCAGCACCGAGCCTTGCGACACCCCACTAGCCACTGCCTGCCATCCTGAAAAGGACCCGTTCACTCCTATTCTTTGCTTCCTATCTGCCAGCCAGTTCTCTATCCACATCAATACTGAACCACCAATACCGTGTGCTTTAAGTTTGTATACTAATCTCTTGTGTGGGACCTTGTCGAAAGCCTTCTAAAAGTCAAAAGCCTTCTGAAAGATTGAATATAGATTGGCAGTATGTGCCATGAAAGACTCGGTTGAGGAAAAAATAATCTAATGAAAATCAAAATATTGCAGGTGCTGAGAATTAAATAAAAATAGTAAATGCCAGAACCACTCTGTGGGTCAGACAGCAATTATGGAGAGAGGAAAAAAAGGTGAAAGATCTTTCGTCAAAACTGGAGAGGAGACAAAATAAGTTTGTACACAATAAGGATTATTTGAATTGGTAGCATTGCTGCCTTACAGCGCCAGAGACCCTGGTTCAATCCTGACTATGGGTCTGTACGGTGTTCCCCCCGTGACCTGCGTGGGTTGTCTCCAGGTCCTCTGGTTTCCTCCCACACGCCAATGATGTGCAGGTTTGTAGGTTAATTGGCTTTGGTAAAAATTGTAAATTGTCCCTAGTGTGTGTAGGATAGTGTTAGTGTACGAGGATTGCTGGTCGGTGCGGACATGGTGGGCCGGAAGGCCTGTTTCCATTTTGTATCTCCAAACTAAACTAAGATTGTTCATGATGCAGACTACTCTTTCTTAACACAAAACATTTTGTTATTGGAACCAAATTGATGTTTTAATCACATACCATGCATGGTGCATGGTTAATCCAGATGAGGAAATGCCATTGGTTTTATTGGTAAAGAAAAACAGAATAATAAATATAATCTTTGGCCTTCAATACATACAATGTGGGAATGCTATTTTTGTTTGTTTGTAACATTTATTGGTCAAACAGGAAGCATAATGCTTTATTGAATAAAGTGACTTTATTCCTTTGATTTTCTGTCACAATGGAGGTGAAAACTGCAAACTTCAGCGTTAACATTATATGAAAAATGGAGCTGTCATTGCGGTCAGCTTGACTAATCCTAATATTCTGTTCAGGCAGAGAGAACAAAAGGAGCTCAGTCCAGATAATAACAAGCATCTCCAAGGAGGCATATTGTGATAAATGGGATAAAGATCTGATCACAACTCAGGCAAAGAGCAGGCGTGCATATGTCAAGCATATCCAGTGTGAGCAGTCTTTACAAACAATGCTGAGAAGGTCAAAGCACCACTTCTGTAGAAACAAGGAACTGGAGATGCTGCTTTGCCCAGGAGAGACACAAAATGCTGGAGTAACTCAGCGGATCTGGCAGAAAGGTCTGAAGAAGGGTCCCGATCCAAAACGTCACCTATCCATGTTCTCCAGTCATGCTGCCTGACCTGCTGAGTTCGGCATTTTGTGCCTTTAGTTATAACTACTGAACAGATTGGAAGTTAACTGCACCAAGATGCTGGTAACAATTGATACAATGCCTGAAACAACCTGGGCAGAATTCCAAACTTTGGCCCATGCATGACCATTTGCCTTCATGCCTGAACCTCGTTTTAGCTTTAATTCAATTATTTTTTATTTTTAGAAATTCAGTGTGCAAACAGGCCCTTCGGCCCATCGAGTCTACGCCAACCAATGATCACTCGTACACTTGTTCTGTCCTACACACTAAGAGCAATTTACAGAAGCCAATCAACTAACAAACCTGCACGTCCTTGTAATGTGGGAGGAAGCCGGAGAAGACCCACGCGGTCACAGGGAGAACGTACAAACTCCGTACAGATAGCACCCACAGTCAGGTTCGAACCCTGATGCTGTAAGGCAGCAACTCTACCACTGAACCACTGTGCTGGCCCTGTTAACATTGGCTTATTTCCAAAGCAATTAGATGTGAATTGGTGCATGGAAGATGGGGAGGAAATTGGGCATTGTATTGGTGAAATCAAAATTGACTAATATTGCTTGTTCTCGCAAAATGATTATTTACAGTGGTTAACGAACTCATTAAACAGACGGGTAAACTCTATTGATTTTTACCCGTTGAAAACAAATGGATGTAAGATGGCAAATTGCAGCAAATTGGACTTGGACTGCTCATTTTCAATTCTGGTGAAAGCAGTCACTTTTTCTACCTGTATTTATGCTACACAGTTGATACAGCAATGTATATTTTTTTGTTCCAGGTGAGATCTGTGCTTTTAAGATCCACAGTCAGGACGTGCCCTTCGAAGCTGTGGTGTTAAACAAGACATCTGGGGAAGGTCTGCTGCAGGCAAAGAGCCCAATCGACTGTGAGCTACAGAAGGAATACACATTTATCATTCAGGCATACGACTGCGGAGCGCGGCCCGGTGGAACCTATTGGAAAAAATCGCACAAGTGAGTAACTTTCCCCTCGTACCGCAAGGCCCAATGGTTGGCTGCGAGTGAGTCCATTCAGCCGTGTGGAGTACACTGTATGGAAGTGGACTGGAAATGCAGCCATTTTCAGCTGTGCTTTAGGATCAGACAGTGGACACTTGTTCCTTTTTTTTAATCCTGTGAAATGTCAATGCCGAATATTTTTGGTTCCAACTGATAAACTTTTAAGTGAAGTTCAAACTTAGTAGCTTTGCAATTGGTTGATGTTAAATTAGCTGCTACTTTTACATCTACTAGTTGAAATAATTAAGGTTTGAATAGTATGCGCCAACATTTAGCTTGGATATGGAAATTTTAATTACTGTAAAATGTTCAGACTTAAGAATAGAAAGTCGCTTGCAATTATTCAATATGATTTACAGTCAGATGAATTGTAAGTCCATCGATGGAAAACAATTTACATGCATGAAAAGAGATTAAATTTATAACTAATTCTCAGTGTAAAATAAATGCTCATTGTCAATAAAAATCTACCATTAATTTGGTCCAACTTCAATGGGCACAATGGTGCAGAGAACCTCAGTGATATCAGTGATCTGGAGGAATATTGAACTCTGCTCTGTCACAGCAGTCTTGGCTGTTTGGCACAGTGGGGTAGGATGAGGTCAGGTAGTGCCATGGTGATAGGTGACTCCTTAGTTAGGGAGACGGACAGGAGTTTCTATGGCAGTAAACCGGACTCCAGGCTGGTGTGTTGCCTCCTTGGTGCTAGGGCCCAGGATGTCTCGGAGCAGATGCAGAACGTTCTCAAGAGGGAGGGGGAGCAGCCGGAAGTTGTCGTGGCATAGGTTGAAAAGAGACGAGGTCCTGCAGTGTGATTGCAGGGAATTAGGCAAATGGTTAAAAAGCAAGACCTCAAGAGTTGTGATCTCCAGATGACTCTTGGTGTCATGTGCTAGTACGGGTAGGAATAGGCAGATACGACAGGGAGGATAGGAGATGGAAAGATAGATCAGCCAAGATTGAATGGCGGAGTAAACTTGATGGGCCAAATGGCTTAATTTGACTCCTACAATCTGTGAACTTATGGCAGTGAATGCATAGCTAAGAAGTTGATGCAAGGGACAGGGATTCAGGTTTTTGCACCATTGGGACATCTTCCGGGGCTGTGATGACCTGTAGAAAAGGGACAGTTTGCACCTGAACTCGAGGGGAACCAATATCCTGTCGGGCAGGTTTGCTCGTGCTACACGGGTGGATTTAAACTCGATTGGCTGGAGGACGGGTTCCAATGTAGAGGTGGCGCAGGAGGGAGGCTGGAGGTTTGTACAGAAGGCAATGACGGCAAGTTCACTAGGCAGGAACACTGCAGGGAGTGAAGATGGACTGTTGGATTAAATTCCATTCATTTCAACGCGAGAGGTAAAGCTGATGAACTCAGGTCGTGGATAGGAACGTGCGACTGGGACTTTCTAGCCATTGCAGAAACCTAGCTATGGGAGGGACAGAAATGGCTGGCTACAATTCCACAGTACAGGTGCTACAGACATGTTAGAGGCAGGGTAAAAGAGGAGGGGATCAGCACTATTGATGAAGGTGAACATCACAGCAGTGGTTCAAGATGACATTACTGAATGATCGACCAGTATGACCAAATGAACGGAGTTCAGAAATAAAAAAAGGGAATTATCACCTGGTTGGGAATGTACTATAGGTCCCCAAATAGTTAACAGGAATTAGAAAAAACAAAAATGCAGTGAGATTACGTGCAGCTGCAAGACTTCTGGTCTTTTGAGGTGTATAAAATCATGTGGCAAATAGACAAGGTGAATGCTGAGAATCTTTTACCCAGAGTAGGGGCTCAGGCACCACAGGACATAGGTTTAAGTTGAGGGGGAAAATTTAATAGGAACTTGATGAGCAACATCTTCACTCAGAGGGTGGTGGGTATGTGGAATGAGCTGCCAGAGCTGGTAGTTGAGGCAGGTACTACAAAAGCATTTAGAAGGCACTTGGGCAGGCACATGGATAGGAAAGCCTTAGGTTTAAGGACCATAGGTATAAGCCTTAGGGATAAGGACCAAAGGTGGACATACCTGATGAACTTAGATATAGCTCTGAGGTCGGCATGGATGGGTTGGGCTGAAGGGCCTGTGTCCATACGGTATGACTCTGTGACTATTAGAATTGGCACAGTAGGGGACCTGAACTTATCTCAACTAAGGCTCAGTTACCTCTTCTCTCCACCCATGATGAGTAGTCCCCTCAGTTGCTTCCACACTTTCTGTTCCATCCATTCCTTAACTGGAGTTAAGCCAAGTCCAGCAACAATTTTCAACAAGTGCCTCTAAACATTAAACAATGTTAAGATCGATAATTGCTTGCATTGTTCGACTAACGAATGTGGGTAATTCTGTGAGCACATGTCATCACTGATGGATAGCGACCACAAAATCCGATTCATGATCGGCAATACAGCTTGAAATGTCCATTCAATCTTCATTTGCCAGCTTTCTCCGTTTTGCTACTAATTTCATTGATGGAAGTTAATGGAGGTGGAAAACTGATTGCAATACTTAATGTAAACAGTTGTAAAGTCAAATTATGTGTTGTGGAGAGGGAATGTACCCTAACCACACTTCCTATATCCAGGAGCTTTGTTCCAAAATGTTAATAATCTCACCAGAGCAGGTCCTTGACCCAATACTTATTGGGGGCAAGCAATATCTGAGACAGGTACAAATAAACATTTGGACGGTACAAGACAAAAAAATTTTTAGAGGGATATGAGGCAAATACAGGCAAATGGGACGAACATAGAAGGGGGACTTTGTCAGCATTGGTGCGTTGGGCCGAAGGGCTTGTTTCCGTGTTGTTTGACTATGACTCTACTTAAATAGTATTTCTTGTTTTCTGAATTATCCTGCCCTTTAAGATGTCACGTTCTTGCAAATGTCTTGAACAAAATATTTCATAACCATGTCGAATTATCTCAATCGCCCTGCTGGAGACACTTGCCAAATAATACCATACAAATATTTTACCCCTATAGATAAAAGAAACATCAAAATAATATTTTTGTTAGTAGTAGAAACAAGGAACTGCAGATGCGGGTTTACAGCAGGTTTACAAAAAATGACACAAAGTGCTGGAGTAATATCAGGAGTACGTCCCGAAGTGTCACCTGTCCAAGTTCTTCTGAGATAATGCCTTGACCCGCTGAGTTACACCAGCACTTTGTGTCTTTTTTTAAAAATTGAATTAGCTTGGTTTGGCATCATTGTTGCCATGGGCAACGGGGTCATATGGTCCAGTTTTTGTACCGTATACTTCTAAGAATCTCAACGATCCTTTGAAAGTAGAGACAGAAAGATGGAGAGCCTTAAAACACAACTAAAGTGGAGTTTGTTGAAACTGAAATCATGGTGTCCAATAATGTATTGAATCCAATCGTAATCCTGTACCTACAGATAGATAATTATTAGTTTCTGTGGTAGGTTTTACATGAACTATTTGCAGGTGACTCCAACAAAATAGTAGTGCAGAGTACATAATTGTCCACATAACTTTTATGTGTAGGAAGGAACTGCAGATGCTGGTTTAAACCGAAGATAGACACAAAAAGCTGGAGTAACTCAGCGAGACAGGCAGCATCTCCGGAGAGAAGGAATGGGGACATTTTGGGTCGAGACCCTTCTTCAGACTTCTGGTCTTGTTTACATAACTTGTATCTTTGATCCTTTTCTGTAAATATTTTTGTTCATCGCTTATGGTCTATTTACTGAGCACTGAAGATGCTATTTCATTTCCAGGGCGGTGGTTCACATTCAAGTGAATGATGTCAATGAGTATGCGCCAATGTTCAAGGAGACGGTGTATAAAGGTTCCATCACAGAAGGGAAGCTGTATGACAACATACTGCAGGTGGAAGCAGTGGACGAGGACTGCTCTCCTCAGTACAGCCAGATTTGTGATTATGAAATAGTTACACCTGATGTACCCTTTGCGATTGATAGGAACGGTGAGTTGTGATAGATTGAAGTTCAAGTTTGATTTTGTATCTTTTGTTTTAATATGACCAACTTTAAGAATAGGGCTTCTGCCCTGTCTCACCATCCCACACCATATGGGAAAAGGGCTAGAGACAATCATCTGAGGCAGATGTAGTAGTCACTTAGACAATACACCGTTGATTTCCAACTTCAGTTGAGGTTTGACTTGGGCTGAACGAATGAATGAATGAATGATGAATGAATGAATGATACTTTATTATCACATGTGACATGTCACAGTGAAATTCTTTGCTTTGCATACCTTACACAAAATAAGCAGAGTCATCGCATCATGCCATGGACAGGACAGGTTTAGAGGGATTTGAGCCAAATACAGGCAGGTGGGACTAGTGTAGGTGGGACATATTGGCTGGTGTGGGCAAGTTAGACTGAGGTGCCAGTTTCCACGATGTGTGAAACTCCATGACTCTCACTATGTATAGGGCGCCGAACCTGCAGATGGTGGAGTTTCCATGTGCCTCCCGCCCTTGTTCCCCTTGATAGGAGAGCACGCAAGTTGCTGTCAGAATAGCCTAAGCAAGTAACTGCAGAGTATTTTGGGGATGGTGCGCTCTGCATCCACTGTGCGCAAATTGGAGAAAGAGTTAGGGGTGGTGGATAAGTGCGAGTCAAGTGTGAGAGGGGACCTAGTACAGGTCCTCTGATTAGAAAATGGACTACAAACTCCTAAATCATGAAAAAAATAAGACCCGAATCCTTACAAATTAATTTTTAACAAATCTAATGAGCATTTTATTTGCAAAACTATGTTGAATTTCCCGACTAGAGTAAATGGATGTCTCGAGCACACAAGGGAATTATTGGATGATAACTTTATTGGCATCAATTTATTTCCTGCATCAAAAAGATGTGTTCAGAATATTAAGTTGTACTGTAAAGTGATGGTTATATCTCAAATATTATGATAGTATTGCATGTGGAAACATTTATTTTCTGTTTATAAACATTGATTCCTTTCTTTTTACCAGGTAATGTTAGGAACACTGAAAAGCTGAGCTATGATGTGGAGCATCAGTACAAGTTTATGGTGACTGCATACGATTGTGGCCAAAAGGAAGCTTCGGAAGATGTATTGGTTCACATTGAAATTAAGCCAGTTTGCAAACCTGGCTGGCAAGGTAAGGTTCTTAAGGTATATTGCCATTATTCACACTGCATTTAGATGCCCAAACATAGAACATAGAACAGTACAGCACAGGAAAAGCCCCTTCAGCCCATAATATCTCTGCTGAACAAAATGTTAAATTGAATGAATCTCTTCTGCCTGCATATGATCTGTATCCGTTCATTCCCTCTGCATCTCTGTGCCTATCTGAAAGTTTCTTAAACACCACTATTTGCATCTGGCTCCGCCATCACCCCTTTTAGGCACCCACTATTCTCTATGTAAGTAAAACTTTCCGTGCATAGCTCCCATAAACTTGCCCCTGTGGCATAGCTACATCCCTAGCCTTTGATTCATGGGGGACAATGTTTTGACAATGTTTTTTCCAGAGAAAGCAATTCAAGTTTGTCCAGCCTTTACTTGTAGCTAATACGCTTTAATCCAAGTAGCCTCCTGGTGAAGCCTCCACACCCTTCCTGTAATGGGGTATCGAGAACTGCACACAATACTCCAAAGGAGGCCAAAACCAAGGTTTTACAGAGCCGCAGAAAACTACTTGTGGACAAAAATGTGACCCAAAGTAAAGAGAAATATATTTCTGCCAATCATCATAGACATGTTTTGGAGGCATTAACCATTGGGCCAACCACACCTGGAGTATTATTTGCAGTTTTGGTCTCCAAATTTGAGGAAGGACATTCTTGCTATTGAGGGAGTGCAGGGTAGGTTTACAAGGTTAATTCCCAGGATGGCAGACTGTCATATGTTAATAGAATGGAGTGGCTGGGCTTGTATACTCTGGAATTTAGAAGGATGAGAAGGGATCTTGTTGAAACATATAAGATTATTAAGGGATTGGACACGCTAGAGGCTGGAATCATGTTCCCAATGTTGGGGGAGTCCAGAACCAGGGGCCACAGTTTAAGAATAAGGGGTAGGCCATTTAGAATGGAGATGAGAAAAAACCTTTTCACCCAGAGAATTGTGAATCTGTGTAATTCTCTGCCTCAGAAAGCAGTGGAGGCCAATTCTCTGGATGCTTTCAGGAAAGAGTTAGATGGAGCTCTTAAAGATAGCAGAGCTAGGGGATATGGTGATAAGGCAGGAACGGAGTACTGATTGTGGATGATTAGCCATGATCACAGTGAATGGATGTGCTGGCTTGAAGGGCCGAAGGGCCGAATGGCGTACTCCTGTACTTATTGTCTATTGTCTGTTGAGGGTACACAAAATGCTGGAGAAACTCAGCAGGTGCAGTAGCATCTATGGAGCGAAGGAGATAGGTAACCTTTCGGGCCGAAACCCTTCTTCAGACTGATAGGGGGTGGGGGGAGGCGGGGGGCAAGAAAGGAAAAAGGAGGAGGAGCCCGAGGGCTGAGGGAGAGGTGGGAAGGGGAGGAGACGGCATGGGTCAACAGAATTGAGATAATTCAATGTTCATGCCAAAAGGATGCAGACTCCCCAAGCGGAATATGAGGTGCTGTTCCTCCAATTCGCGGTGTTGCTCACTCTGGCCATGGAGGAGGCCCAGGACAGAGAGGTCGGATACGGTTATCTATTTGGTCAACCAATGAAAATACTCATCACCATAATTCTAGTCTGAAACTATTAAGAAGGAAAGAAAAATACTGCAGTTGATGAACATCTGAAATAAAAAGAGAAAATGCTGCAAAATACTTCATCAGTCACGTAGCATTGGTGGAGGAAGAAAGAGAGTTGACGTTGAACTTTTGATGAACATTCATTAGAACCAGTAAAATCTAGAAATCAAGGTTAAAGTTGAGGAGATGGGAAAGTGAATATGGAGAATTATGAAGATTGAATGACTAAAACGACAATGATGGTGTCCGAGAGAGGAAGGTGAACGCTTGTTAATTACAATCATAATTTATGATTATGATATTATGGAGCAGCCTTACAGAATTTATCTTCCTCTGGTTCATTATTATTTGGAGAATGACCAGTTAAGCTGTCACTAGTGGAGGCAGTCAGCACATCACATGACTATAATCCTAGTATGAATTATGTAATTGTGATATTTGCTTTCTAGCTTATCAATTACTGCATTTAAGACACCCATAAAATCTAGATTGTAAATCAATGCTTCGGTTTTTAAGTGAATTGCAGTCTATTGCAACTGAATATTGTACAGACGCTATCTACTATGATGTATTAATAGAAAATTATTCCATTCTTTATGATTTTCTTTTTTGATGTTGATTTTTATTTTATTTTTCTTTCTGTTTTTCTCTCTTTAAAAAAAAAATATTAGAATCAAAATGATTCACTTGACAATATTAATAATGTATGACCGTTGTACATGAAATATTGCTATCATAACATGTGTTTGCTAAGTCACTGTCTACATACTCTAATAAAAATATATATTTAAAAAAAAATTGTACAGAAGCTTTATTATCTGCATTTAAATTACATTTTTGTCAAAAGTGTCATAGAGTCATACAGTGTGGAAACAGGCCCTTATGCTCATCTTGCCCACACTGACTGACATGCCCTATCTATTTTTGTCCCACCTGCCTGCTTTTGGACCTTATCCCTCTAAACCTCCCCTATCCATGTACCTGTCTAAATGTTTCTTAAACGTTGCGATAGTGCCTGCCTCAACTACCTCCTCTGGCAGCTTATTCCGTACACCCACCACCCTTTGTGTAAGAAAAAGTTACCCCTCAGGTTCCCATTAAATCTCTCCCCCATCACCTATGTCCTCTGTTTCTCGTTTCCCCTACTCTGCACCAAAGACTGGGCACAATGTCCCCTGGGTCGTTCCATCTGAGGCTTTTACGCTCCATAAATTTCCTTTGTGGTGGTGTTATGCCTTTCATTTTTCTTCTGCAGAATGTATTAATGGTACCAAAATTTGAGGAGAATAGATTATCCGATCAATTCCATTATCCACCAAAAGTCCCTTTTGTTATGGCAGACTGATGTGATTCTATTTTATATTGCTTTTCAGTTCTAAGGTGATAAAAGAGTGAACACAGGCTGAAGAATTGGGCATTCCTCTTCAGTAGCACCTGAAACATTTCTTACAATCATCTGTATTTATTCTTAGTGGAGAAATGGACTAGTTTATATCTGCCCAGTGTGAGCATAAATAGTTCATGCATAGGTTATTGATCGATCAAAGGAGCAGAGTTATATTAAAACAGATGGTTGGAAACTCTGATTTACATGATCCCGGATGAAATTGTACATTGAAAGCCTCTAAAGCATTATTATAAAGGAATATGTGTAGGAAAGAACTGCAGATGCTGGTTTAAATCAAAGGTAGGCAGCGAGAGTGGGATGGTGGACAAATGCAGGCAGGTGGCACTAGTGTAGATGGGGCTTGTTGGTCGGCATGGGCAAGTTGGGCCGAATGGCCTGTTTCCATGCTATATGACTGTCTCTGTAACGGGGCAGCCTAGTTTTCAAACATTATTTAAGTATAATTCTGTGAAACAAGCAGCTCAATTTATGTTGTTTTTAACAGGTTGGAATAAGCGTGTTGAATATAAATCGGGCTCTGGCAGTAAAGTGTTATTCTCCAGCATCCACCTGGAGACCTGTGGTGAACCCGTCTCCTCTGTGCAGACCACAATGGAGCTTCAGACCAGCCACATTGGAAAGGGATGTGACCGGGACACGTACTCTGAGAAGTCCTTGCAGAAATTGTGCGGTATGTGACAAATTAGTGTGGTGCAGGAATATTTCCAATGTTCTCATGCTTTCTTTTTTCTCCTCCCTTCATTCTTTAACTTGTTGCAAGTATCTCAACAGATCACCAGCTGGGTTGCATATTGTGGTACACTGTGTCGCCGCTGTGGGATATCACTCCCCTGCTTTCAAAATGCCAGGCTCACCGGCACACATTTTCATGTTTCCTTCATGTCCTTGGTTTCCTGGAATGCAGGTCATTCACATCAGACACCTCAGTCAACAAAGAGAGTACTGCACCCATGTTCAATGGTTCTTTAGTATCACATGTACAGACCATCGCCAGTTCCCTCTGTCCTCCTGCCCGGTCCTAAGGGGATGAGCAGAGGCCGGGATCGGCGGCTTACCTCTACAGTCCATCTCCGCCACTCCTGCCTTCCGGCTGACAAGCTCAGGGGCGGTGGGCGAGTCGCTGCCTTACACTGCTTACAGCGCCAGAGACCCAGGTTCGGTCCCGCCTACAGCTGCTGTCTGTATGGAGTTTGTACGTTCTCCCCGTGACCGCGTGGGTTATCTTCAAAATCTTCGGTTTCCTCCCACATTCCAAAGACGTACAGGTTTGTAGGTTAATTGGCGTAGTATAAATGTAAATTGTCCCGAGCGTGTGTAGGAGAGTGTTAATGTGCGGGGATCGCTGGTCGGTGTGCACTTGATGGGCCGAAGGGACAGTTTTGGCGTTGTATTGCTAATCTAAATTATATTAAACTAAATTAAACTAAGCCTGTTGCTCCAGGATTGTCAGGCGCATTCCCCAAGTGTAGGAAGAAGCTTTGGGCTGTCTGGAATGTTTCCTTTCATTACAGTTTCAATACGATGTCTAATACGTTTCATTTTATCTGCTATGATATTTAACTTTTTCTAACTGCACAGGCTAGATTCAGGATTCAGGGGAAAATATTGATTTTCAATTCACCGATAGATATTATTATTTTTTTCATACGTTTCAGTCACATTCAGTGTGTCTTTGAAAATGTAATTCTTTTTTTCCTGAGTCATCTAGAGCCTGCATTAGTATTTATCATGGGGAACTTGATTCAAGAAGCAAACTAGAAACCCACTAATTGGGTTGACACACTGGCGTAGCGGTAAAGTTGCTGCTTACAGCGCCAGAGGCCTGCGTTTGTTCCTGACAATGGGTGCTGTCTGTACAGAGTTTTTGTACGTTCTCCCTTTGACCACATGGGTTTACTCCGGGTGCGCCTGTTTCCTCCCACATTCAAAGGACGTACAGGTTTGTAGGTTAATTGACTTGAGTAAAATTGAAAGTTGTCGCTAGCGTGTAGGAGAATGCTAGTACTCCTATGGGGTAATTGCTTGTCAGCATGGACTCAGTGGGCGGAAGGGCCTGCTTCTGCACTGTATCTCTAAACTATAAAGTCTGAAGTAAAATTGTTGCAACTTGCCATCTTCGAAAGCCCTATTGCTGCATATGCAGGCAGCTTGCGAGCAAAACCATTTCACAGGCCCAAAATTAGTCCAGCCCAACACCAGGTCATAGAGCATTAGGGAATTGGATACCCTTTATGCTCACAATTAATACTCAAAGACTAAATCTTGGAAGCAAGAGATTTCTTTATTTTACGAGTCTGCAGACCGGGTGCCTCTCCAACCCGAGACACACCGAAGCGAGAGAGATCATCCCCCTTTATACACAAAATCTTACATTCAATCCCCCCTCCGGACCCTTCTCCAATCAGGGTCGGAGGTGCACAATCTGTAGGTACAACCCACCGTACATCCCCTCGCACCTCCCATATCATACATTGCATGTTCAAACATGTTCATGGTAATGAGCAATTTCTTGACCAGGGGTGTGTTGTAATATTCATTTATTCTATTAAGCATGCTCAATTGCTCATGACCTGGCCCAGTTTTACTCACCTCCTAGTGAACCCTCTCAGCTTTCCTATATCAGTACTAAAGCTAAGCTATAGTGACAGGGGTCCCATCTATCACTCCTTTCCACTGATAGGGATCTCTCTACATCACCCCCTTCTCTAGCTATACAATGCTTACTCAAGGCCGCAAGGATGGGTCTGGCAACCTTCAGACACTGCTGTCAGAATCCTTTCTCCAGCCCCTCTCTGTTTGAATTCTCTTTAAAACTCCTTTCTTTAATAGGGTTTAATCACTTTATCCCTCACAATCCTCCCTTTTTCTTTTGCTACGCATACACTGATTAAACCCTCATTTTAAGTTCCTTCAATTCGAACTGACGTAACATCGTCCTAACCTTCTCCTCCTGTAAATCATAAACTTCCCCTGGCCGCATTATCATTATTTTCTGTATTTCCCCTTTCTCTCCCATAGGCATGACTACAGCCTGCATCTGACTTATACTTCTGGTAATAAGTTCCCTAAAACAAGGGATACAACAGGGGATAAAGATCAGTCCAGCCACTGCACATAGAAACACAAGTCCCACCGTTCTCCACCATGTTCCTCCGAGGATAGAATCCCACCATTGGGTTCCCATAATTGAATTCCACTTTTGTATTGGAACATGCGCCAACTTCCAGATCCCTTCTGATATGTCCATCACTGCCTGTCCATTATCATCGATGTTCAAACAGCAATTAGAGAGGTTGAATTTCCCGCATACCCCTCCTTCTTCTGCCAGGAGGTAATCTAGGGCTAACCTGTTCTGGTATATCGCTGTTCTCATCTGTGTCTGCTGCTTTGCCAGCATCTCCAGCGCCCCCGCAGTTTGGTTGGTAATTACCTCCAGTACTGCCTGAAGCCTTATGATCCGGTTTAACATGTATACTGGTGTTCGGTAGCCCCAGGATCCATCCTGTGCCCAGGTGGCTGGTCCGTAGTATGAGATGATTCTTGCTGGTGGCCACTCATCATCTTCCCATTCTCCAATGTCTATTTTCCTCTTTTTCCGATATAGGTCATCAAATACAGGTGTTCCTAACGACCGGCCTTCTTTGGGGTTTAATAGGAAGAATCCAGGTTGTACCAGTCCAATAAAACAAGTCCCACTCCAATTCATCGGTAACACCGAGTATGCCCTGTATCCGCATATCCATAACAGTCCTTCAGGGGCCGGTCCACTAGAGGCAACCTTGTTCCATATATCTCGCAATACTGGGATCCCCTGATAAGGGTTATTCCCGGTGCAGTTCCATAGTCCGGCTGATTCTACTCCATCAATCTCCATCCGGATAGCGCAGTTTTTCCCATATTTCTTGGTTAGATACCATTTAGGCTCCTCTGGCCACCACACTCGGGACTGATTTGGCCACTGGGTGACGATGCGCTGGCAGGGGCTGCTGCCTACTAGGACGGCATCCTTCGCCCAGGGCCTAGCGATACACTCAGTCCCGACCGGAGCGTCTGTCAGGACCCATACCTGGGGATCTCGGTCTTGTCCAACTGTCAGGTTCCACCCCATCAGGTCCCATATTTCAACAATGGATCCTCTCCACGGCCAGCGTGAATTCATCAGCGGTCCTCCGCAGACCCAACAGTTAGTCACATTCAGGGTCCCAGCTATCCGGGTGGCCAAGTCCACAAACAGGTTTTTTTTCTCCTTCAGGGATTTCGATCTGCTTCGTGATTTCTTCGTACAGTGTCTGGTGCACTTGAGGCTGAGTATATGGGGGAGGGGGAGGCTTAGTGACTACTACCTTAGTAACCTCTTTTACTACTTCCTCCTTCGTCTTATCTATTGCCCCTTTTATGATCTGAGAAGGGAAAACTAACTGTACACAAACCCATCTCTCTCCCCTTGGGCAGGTAACGGCCCCAAACTTCCCTATATACCCCCTATTGCCTGCCATCAAATACTCCTTTCCCCCCTCTTTACAAATGACTCTAGTCTTTCGGTCATGGCATACTTTGTTCACATGGGAATGATAGGTAAATGATCTGGTTATTACCCTCTGTATTGAATAGGATGATAACATTTATCACAATTATTAATACCTTTTACAACAATTACATACAAAGCAAACAATACCACAACTGCTCCTTTCATACTGTCAGTTATACATTCAATGCTTTTCTTTTTAAAATTACTGTTAGGGGTTTACTTCCCGGCTTCACCGTCCACTGTTCCTCCTCCTCAGGAACGGGTGGATCGACGGGTCCTTTAACCCGGATCGCGTGGGTCCACCCTTTTTCTTTTATTCGTATTGCTGTCTCGGTTGTCAGTAATACTAGGTATGGGCCGGTCCACCTGGGCTGGAGTTTCTCCTCCTTCCAATTCTTGACCAGTACCCAGTCGCCGGCCTTTACAGCATGTATTGGAAAGTCAAGTGGCGGGCTTTGAGCCAATAATCCTTTCGCTTTTAATTCTGTAAGGGAACGAGATACAGCCAGTAAATAGTTCCTTGAGAATACATCACTGCCCTCTATGGTGGGTATTCCTTCTATCTTTCCCAAATAAGGTAACCCAAACAACATTCCATAGGGGACACTGCTAACTTTGCATGGGGTCTCCGTTGCTTTTCTCAAAGCCTTTCTGTTTCCCTACTGCTCCAAACATATGCCAGACTCCATGTACATATGCTGCTCTTAAAGCCTTAATTTCTGCCAATTGAGCTAAGCAAGATTGCAGGCAAGCTTCCAATTTGATCCTGCGCTATAGCTTTTACTTCTTTAGATATTACTCGTCCAAAATATTCTACCTGCTGCTGACAAAACAAAAACTTCTTCCTTGATACATCATGACCTCCTGTGCCATCTTTTCCAAGATAATTACAATGTCTCTTTCTCACGTTGCTCCTCACTTGTGGAACAAACCAACAAATCATCCACATACTATATCAACACCTTCCAAATCTGCCTACAACATCTGATTAAAAACACGGCGCTAGTATTTAAAACGCTGCCGCATCCTAGCCTAGGTGTATTTAATACCTCTTCTTAATGTTCTTATCATAGTTATGTTCACCATTATCTTAATATTATTATTAAGATCATTATTATTATTATTATTATTATTTCCTGATTATCGTACCTGTTCACATCCCCAACACACCTTATCCATTACCTATCTCCTTACTAGCCTTGTCTGGGCTTAGATCCAGATTTATTTCACTCCCGATAGGGCATTTGAGAAAACACTCTCCCAAATACATTTATTATTGGCATGGAATCTCTGGCCCCTGTTTGGCTCTGTCATAGGACTCACTGTGTGTCGGTGCATCACTTATTCCAGACTTCAACCAGGTCTGTTGTTACTGACAACATTGTCTTTCCTTTTTCACGCTCTTTCTTTCTAAAGCAGTCTCATCAATTCATCCCTCTGCTTCCCACTTTAATCCTTTCTGATCTGCCTTCTTTCTCATTCTAAACTCAATGTCTTACTTCTCAGATAGTTTATCCTCCTTTGCAAATTTATTCACCTTCCTTTTAAAATCTTCCACTGACCTCTCGATCCTCATATTTTACCACCACCTCTTCTACCTCGGGTAATGTCATCACTTTCCCTTCTACCCCTGAGATTCTAACTTGTTTTTTACCCAATCTCATTCCTTCTGGTACCTTAGTTACACTTGATCTCTCTGCTCCCGAACCTACCATAAATATCATATCCTCTCCCTGGGGTCCTAATTTCAAATTTACCAGAGGTTCCCGTGTGTATCCCATACACCCCAGGGAGCAGGACCCCTGACTCCCCTATTCTTCCTCCATGAGTGCGTACGACTGCACCTCACGTCGTCGCTTAGGACATTCCCTTTTGAAATGACCCGGCTCTTTACAATAATAACACCGGGGTGGCCCCGTATACCATCCTTCTGATCCTTGTTCCTTGTTTTCCCGGGGACCCCAACTTCGGTCCCTCCGTTCACCTCTTCCTCGTCCTCTAATACTACCGCTTCCCCTTCCCCGGTCTCCACGAACACCCGGCTTTCTATCACCTTCAATTCCCCCCCTCTGTGCTACTTGCTGTACTGCTTGCAACATCATTTTTGCCTTTCCCTTCTGTTTCTCCTCATCCCGTCTTACATATACCTTTTGAGCCTCTGTTAACAACTGATTCAATGGTTTTTCATTCCAATCTTCCAATTTTTCCAATTTCTTTCTAATATCTGGCCATGATTTTGTTACAAAATTAACCTTCAACAACTGCTGACCTGCGGTCGTATCAGGGTCTATCCCCGAATACTGCTGGACATTCTTCCTTAATCTTTGTAAAAACACTGTCGGAAGTTCGTCCTTGTTCTGCTGATTTTCAAAAGCCCGTTCGAAATTCTGTCCCTTGGGAACTGCTTCTCTAATTCCCTTGATTGTTATCTCCCTGAGATCTCTCACACTTCTTCTGTTTGGTTACTCCAATTCGTGCAGTGACAAGTGGGATATTTTACTGCTCCCGCTTTAATCCTGTAACCCCTTCTCCTGCCTGTCTGACCATCTGTCTTTCTTCTGAAGTAAACAAACTTCCCAGTATCGACATCATTGTCTGCCAACTCCTTTTTTTTTCTCTGGGCCCCATTAATTTATTACCCTTCTCCAACCAGAATGTTTATCTAAACAAACCATAAAAGCTGCTTGTTGTTCAGCAATTAACTTATTTCTAATTTTGTTCAAACCATTCCCCCTACAATTCCCAAATCCCAATTCCTAGTTTAAATACATACAACTAACAATTTTCCAAATTAACTTTACTGAAAAGAAATCTATAGAAGCCAAGCAACCTACATTTTCCAACTTCCCCTTTTTAAGTTGCGATGATACAAAGCGTTGTCCGTTACCTTACAATAACCTCCCCCATTGCTTACAATTCCTTAAAGGAACACACACACACACCCTTACAACATGGCCCACAGCAAACAAACCTATCACATATACAAACTTCCTCATTCATACAAAACCGGTTCTTTACACACACGTTACATTAGTTCCATTCTTATTTCAATGAGATTGTTTGAAACAACTCAATATTTTTCATAAAAACATTTTTGGCCCTAGGAACTGATCTATTTGTTCAGCCAGTCCCAAGGGGTCTTCCAATAAACTTTTCATCTCCTTTTTAAAGTCCCTCACCCCCATACTGGTGAGAGGCACATAGTTTCCTTACTCTTACCCCGGGTGTTCCCTTCACCCCATCCAACATTCGCCCCAACGGACTATCGGGCGGAATGTTGGGCTCCATATCAGTATGAGCCTCATCCCGGTTCCCCGGACCCTTACTCCTCCCATTCCGGTTTCCCATTACCTTGTCGGACTATTCCCGTCCGACAAACCCCGGTCGCCCAGGCAATACTTAATAGTCGTTTTTCTTACCTGGGTCCTGTGCACAAGAATCACTCGACCGTCCCGTACGTATTTACCTTACACCCCCTCTTGCTTCCCGAGTCTTTTCCAGCGGATATCACTCGCTCAAACTGCTGATGGCAAGCAAGGAGATCAGAGACTGCTGAAATCAGCAGGGTGCACCTTCCCCTCCTTCCTTGCCTCCACCAAGCAGCCGGAGTGGCGATCCCGGACGAGCCCCCAATTTGTGAGATACCCTTTATGCTCACAATTAATACTCAAAGACTAAATCTTGGAAGCAAGAGATTTCTTTATTTTACGAGTCTGCAGACCGGGTGCCTCTCCAACCCGAGACACACCGAAGCGAGAGAGATCATCCCCCTTTATACACAAAATCTTACATTCAATCCCCCCTCCGGACCCTTCTCCAATCAGGGTCGGAGGTGCACAATCTGTAGGTACAACCCACCGTACATCCCCTCGCACCTCCCATATCATACATTGCATGTTCAAACATGTTCATGGTAATGAGCAATTTCTTGACCAGGGGTGTGTTGTAATATTCATTTATTCTATTAAGCATGCTCAATTGCTCATGACCTGGCCCAGTTTTACTCACCTCCTAGTGAACCCTCTCAGCTTTCCTATATCAGTACTAAAGCTAAGCTATAGTGACAGGGGTCCCATCTATCACTCCTTTCCACTGATAGGGATCTCTCTACATCACCCCCTTCTCTAGCTATACAATGCTTACTCAAGGCCGCAAGGATGGGTCTGGCAACCTTCAGACACTGCTGTCAGAATCCTTTCTCCAGCCCCTCTCTGTTTGAATTCTCTTTAAAACTCCTTTCTTTAATAGGGTTTAATCACTTTATCCCTCATAGAGCATTAGGGAATTGGATGGCATGGAACCAGGTCCATCATGCCATCTTACCTACGCAAACCACTGGTCCCACCTGCCTGCGTTTGGCCCATATCCTTCCCTACCTTTCCTATCCATGAACCTGTCCAAATGTCTTTTAAATCCATGAACCTGTCCAAATGCCTGCCTCAACCACCTCCTCTGGCAGCTTATTCTTTACACCCACCACCCTTTGTGTAAAAGAATTACCCCTCAGGTTCCCATTAAATCTCTTCCCCCATCACCTATGTCCTCTGTTTCTCATTTCTCCTACTCTGCACCAAAGACTGGGCAAAATGTCCCCTGGGACGTTCCATCTGAGGCTTTTACGCTCCATAAATTTCCTTTGTGGTGGTGTTATGCCTTTCATTTTTCTTCTGCAGAATGTATTGATGGTACCAAAATTTGAGGAGAATAGATTATCCGATCAATTCCATTATCCACCAAAAGTCCCCTTTGTTATGGCAGACTGATGTGATTCTATTTTATATTGCTGTTCAGCTCTAAGGTGATAAAAGAGTGAACGCAGGCTGAAGAATTGGGCATTCCTCTTCAGTAGCACCTGAAACATTTCTTACAATCATCTGTATTTATTCTTAGTGGAGAAATGGACTAGTTTATATCTGCCCAGTGTGAGCATAAATAGTTCATGCATTGGTTATTGTTCGATCAAAGGAGCAGAGTTATATTAAAACAGATGGTTTGAAACGCTGATTTACATGATCCCGGATGAAATTGTACATTGAAAGCCTCTAAAGCATTATTATAAAGGAATATGTGTAGGAAGGAACTGCTCATGTTCCTGTTATATCTTTTCCGTCTCACCTTAAACCTACACTGTACGTCCTCAGACTAAAGCAATCCCTTCTTGATTCTTGGTTCTTGATTCCACAACTCTGGGTAAAACACTCTGTGCCTTAACCCTAAGCCAAAGGGCCTGTTTCCATGGTGTATCTCTAAACTAAACTAAACTACACCAAGTATTCATGCCAGTTGCTAGGCACTCCCCAATCTCATAAGAAAATTATATTCCTTTAGAATAGAGATGAGAAGGGATTGCTTTAGTCTGAGGATGGTGAATTAATTGCCACAGACTGGTGTGGCGGCAATCAATGGATATTTTTTAAGGCGGGGATTGACAGATTCTTCATTAGTAAGGATGTCAAGGGTTATGAGGTGAAGGCAGGAGAATGGGGTTGAGAGGGGAAGATAGATCAGCCATGATTGAATGGAGGAGTTGTCTTGATAGGCCAAATGGCCTTATTCTGCACCTAGAGCATATGAACACTCTATCCAACCCTTTCCCACTCAGCATTTGCATTGTATCCATTTGAAACAGTTGCCTTTCTTTTTTTATGTGTATAGAAATCAAGATTGTAACATAAAATAAATGCTTGTGATGTAGCTTACTTTCAAACCTGCTTTGGGAAAAACATATTAATATTTCATCAGAGATAAACAATTTAGAATCCCTGTAATTGAATAAGTGATAATTCCAGTAATACAGGGGTTATTACAATTTATGTTCAAGGATTTCAGTTGTTCTGCACCAGTAAATATTTAATTTAATCAAACATTTTTACAATATTATACATTATTTGTCCACCTTGAATCACAGCAAATATTTAACTTTCAAAGCAGGCACTGAAAAGCAAAAGAAAACTTCAGATGCTAGCTATCTGAAATAAAAATAAAATCATAGAATCATAGAATCATAGAAAATAGGTGCAGGAGCAGGCCATTCGGCCCTTCGAGCCTGCACCGCCATTCAATATGATCATGGCTGATCATCCAACTCAGTATCCTGTACCTGTCTTCTCTCCATACCCCCTGATCCCTTTAGCCACATCTAACCCCCTCTTAAATATAGCCAATGATCTGGCCTCAACTACCTTCTGTGGCAGAGAATTCCACAGATTCACCACTCTCTGTGTGAAAAATGATTTTCTCATCTCGGTCCTAAAAGACTTCCCCCTTATCCTCAAGGTGTTACCCCTTCTTCTGGAAACATAGAAACATAGAAACATAGAAATTAGGTGCAGGAGCAGGCCATTCGGCCCTTTGAGCCTGCACCGCCATTCAATATGATCATGGCTGATCATCCAACTCAATATCCTGTACCTGCCTTCTCTCCATACCCTCTGATCCCTTCAGCCACAAGGGCCACATCCAACTCCCTCTTAAATATGGCCAACAAACTGGCTTCAACTACCTTCTGTGGCAGAGAATCCCACAGATTCACCACTCTCTGTGTGAAAAACGATTTTCTCACCTCGATCCTAAAAGACTTCCCCCTTATCCTTAAACTGTGACCCCTTGTCCTGGACTTCCCCAACATCGGGAACAATCTTCCTGCATCTAGCCTGTCCAACCCCTTAAGAATTTTGTAAGTCTCTATGAGATCACCCCTCAATCTTCTAAATTCCAGCGAGTACAAGCCGAGTCTATCCAGTCTTCCTTCATATGGAAGTCGTGCCATCCCAGGAATCAGTCTGGTGAACCTTCTCTGTACTCCCTCTATGGCAAGAATGTCTTTCCTCAGATTAGGAGACCAAAACTGTACGCAATACTCCAGGTGTGGCCTCACCAAGAACCTATACAACTGCAGTAGAACCTCCCTGCTCTTGTAATCAAATCCTTTTGCTATGAATGCCAACATACCATTCGCTTTCTTCACAGCCTGCTGCACCTGCATGCCTACTTTCAATGACTGGTGTACCATAACACCCAGGTCTCGCTGCATCTCCCCTTTTCCTAATTGGTCACCATTCAAATAATAGTCCACCTTCCTGTTTTTGCCACCAAAGTGGATAACCTCACATTTATCCACATTATACTGCATCTGCCATGCATTTGCCCACTCACCCAGTCTATCCAAGTCATCTTGCAGCCTCCTAGCATCCTCCTCACAGCTAACACTGCCCCCCAGCTTTGTGTCATCCGCAAACTTCGTGATGTTGCATTTAATTCCCTCGTCCAAATCATTAATATATATTGTAAATAGCTGGGGTCCCAGCACTGAGCCTTGCGGCACCCCACTAGTCACTGTCTGCCATCCTGAAAAGGACCCGTTCACTCCTACTCTTTGCTTCCTGTCTGCCAGCCAGTTCTCTATCCACATCAATACTGAACCACCAATACCGTGTGCTTTAAGTTTGTATACCTACCTCTTGTGTGGGACCTTGTCGAAAGCCTTCTAAAGTCCAGATATAACACATCCACTGCTTCTCCCTTATCCACTCTACTAGTTACATCCTCAAAAAAATTCAATAAGATTCGTCAGACATGATTTACCCTTCGTAAATCCATGCTGACTTTGTCCAATGATTTCACCACTTTCCAAATGCGCTGCTATCCCATCTTTAATAATTGACTCTAGCAGTTTCCCCACTACTGATGTTAGACTAACTGGTCTGTAATTCCCCGTTTTCTCTCTCCCTCCCTTTTTAAAAAGTGGGGCTACATTAGCTACCCTCCAATCCTCAGGAACTACTCCAGAATCTAAAGAGTTTTGAAAAATTATCACTAAGGCATCTGCTATTTCTGGGGCTACTTCTTTAAGTACCCTGGGATGCAGCCTATCTGGCCCTGGGGATTTATCGGCCTTTAATCCATTCAATTTACCTAACACCACTTTCTGGCTAACCTGGATTTCACTCATTTCCTCCATCTCATTTGACCCGCGATCCCCTGCTACTTCCGGCAAATTATTTATGTCTTCCTTAGTGAAGACAGAACAAAAGTAGTTATTCAATTGGTCTACCATGTCCTTGTTCCCCATGATCAATTCACCCGTTTCTGACTGCAAGGGACCTACATTTGTTTTAACTAATCTTTCGCGCTTCACATATCGATAAAAACTTTTGCAGTCAGTTTTTATGTTTCCTGCCAGTTTTCTTTCATACTCCATTTTCCCTTTCATAATTAAGCCCTTTGTCCTCCTCTGTTGGTCTCTGAATTTCTCCCAGTCCTCTGGTAGGCTGCTTTTTCTGGCTAATTTGTACGCTTCATCTTTTTCGTTGATACTATGTTCCCTAACATTGGGAATAATCTTCCTGCATCTAGCCTGTCCAACCCCTTAAGAATTTTATAAGTCTCTATGCGATCCCCCCTCAATCTTCTAAATTCCAGCGAGTACAAGCCGAGTCTACCCAGTCTTTCTTCATATGGAAGTCGTGCCATCCCAGGAATCAGTCTGGTGAACCTCTGTACTCCCACTACGGCAGGAATGTCTTTCCTCAGATTAGGAGACCAAAACTGTATGCAATACTCCAGGTGTGGCCTCACCAAGACCCTGTACAACTTGATGAATATTTTTATTTATTGTAAATACATATTAATAGAAAATACTTCTTACATACATTCGTAATGTTATTAATATTAACATTTAAGACATTTATATTTCTATACATTTTATTTTATAAGAAAAGATAGAGAAAAGTAATATAGAGATAAAAAATCAAAAATAAAGAAGTGAATGGAGTATTAAAAAGTTATCCATCGTTGGAGATATATCCATGATTTGTTATACGTATTTCTTCATCTATTCCATTATTCAGGTTTCAGTCAGGTTCTCGCACCGAGCCATTTTGACCCTTTAGATATTCAATGTATGGAGACCATATTCCTCTGAAAAGATCCAACCTGTCCATTAGGACGAGCCTCAATCTTTCCAGATGGAGTGTCTCTGACATTTCTGTAATCCACATTTTGATTGTGGGGGATGTAGGACCTTTCCAGAATTTTAAAGGACCCTGTACAACTGCAGTAGAACCTCCCAGCTCTTGTACTCAAATTCCTTTGCTATGAATGTCAACATACCATTCGCTTTCTTCACTGCCTGCTGCACCTGCATGCCTACTTTCAATGACTGGTGTACCATGACACCCAGGTCATTCAAATAATAGTCCACCTTCCTGTTTTTGCCACCAAAGTGGATAACCTCACATTTATCCACATTATACTGCATCTGCCATGCATTTGCCCACTCACCCAACCTATCCAAGTCACCTTGCAGCCTCATAGCATCCACCTCACAGCTAACACTGCCCCCCCCCAGCTTCGTGTCATCCGCAAACTTGGAGATGTTGCATTCAATTCCCTCATCCAGATCATTAATATATATTGTAAATAGCTGGGGTCCCAGCACTGAGCCTTGCGGTACCCCACTGGTCACTGCCTGCCTTTCTGAAAAGGACTCATTAATTCCTACTCTTTGCTTCCTGTCTGCCAGCCAGTTCTCTATCCACATCAATTCTGAACCCCCAATACCGTGTGCTTTAAGTTTTTTAATGCTGGAGGTACTCTGTAGATCAGCCTGTGTCATGATTAAGTTTAGTTTAGTTTATTGTCAGGTGTACCAGGTAGAGTGTAAAGCTGTTGCACACTAACCAGTCAGCAGAAAGACAATATATGATTACAATCTTGCCATCCACAGTGTCCAGATACATGATAAAGGGAATAATGTGAATAATGTTTAGTGCAAGATTCATCATCGTTGAAAACATTAGCAACGCAGTGGCGCTGGTTTCCGACGGGAACGGTGATGGACGCACCACACATCTCTGTCCTCCAGTTCCGGCAGACTTCCGCCGCTGGAAGTATAGGATTTTGGTGTGTGTGCTTTATCATCATTCCTTACAATGCTATGTACAACAGGACTGAAAGCAGTTGGACAATCTTCATTTCCACCCTTACACATACAGTGAGGGTGGAATGGTGGCGCAGCGGTAGGGTTGCTGCCTTACAGCACCAGACACTCGGGTTTGATCCTGACTACGGGTGCTACCTGTACGGAGTTTGTACGTTCTCCCTTTGACCTCGTGGGTTTCCTCCGGGTGCTCCGGTTTCCTCCCACATTCCAAAGATGTAAAGGTTTGTGGGTTAATTCGCTTCTATAAATTGTTTCACGGGTGTAGGATAGACCGTGTATGAGTGATCATTGGTCTGCGTGGACTTGGTGGCCAGTTTCCACGCTGTATCTATCTTTAAAAATCCCTTAGTTCATTTCATGCCTCCTATCACTGTAATTTAAAGATGCGTTTTGTTTTCATTTTACAACTTCTGA